>CM014278.1:92486392-92543207 GCA_004135705.1 Alloteropsis semialata | reverse complement strand
GCCGGGCTCCTGCGCCGGCCCAGCAGGCTCCAGGGGGGGCGGGCGGAGCTCCGGCGCCAGTGCGCCCGGTCTGGGAAGCCACCGGCCGCCCTTTCTGGCCAACGCCGGCGCCCAGAGAAGAGCCAAGCCGAGCGTGCCGTTCTGAGGTGGAAGAAGGGCCTAAAGGTAAAAGAATCGATCTTTCAGGGGGTTATCCATGAATATTTTGGACCTATGTGTGATTATCGAATCTTGCAGGGGGTTTTCAACAAGAATTCGAGGACCTATATGTGAAGAAAGGACCTGTCCGCGATTATTTTTCTTTTCCAGGGACCCGGATGTAAATCTCGATTTCACTATTCACATTTTTCTTTCCTTTTAATTCGGCTGAGATTCAATAAATCACCAAAAATTACAGGAAAATCGTAAAATCACAAACTTGGACTTTATGGAATCCTTGAGAAATTATCTTTCCAGTGGTGTATCATATGCATGTATAATCTGTGTGATTCCCAAAGTATTTTTGAATGTATGAAGATGTGCTTGAGAGGATGTTCATTGCTTTATAAATCATAGGAATGTGATAAAAATGTAAAACCACTTTTGATGGATCTGTTGTGATCCATAGAGTTGAGTTGAGTATCTGTTGGCCACAGTTTATTTATGATTTTGGTAGATTTGGAA
The DNA here is from genome assembly GCA_004135705.1 of Alloteropsis semialata. Classification (NCBI taxonomy): domain Eukaryota; kingdom Viridiplantae; phylum Streptophyta; class Magnoliopsida; order Poales; family Poaceae; genus Alloteropsis; species Alloteropsis semialata. The sequence goes on along the minus strand of CM014278.1, from coordinate 92,542,544 downwards.
TTAAGTTGTTGCTAGCTAGTTGAGAATGGATAAATCACCAAATATTCTATACAACTCAGAAAAATCTGAAAAATTCACATGAAATGCCTCTAGTAGAATAGTAGTTTCACTAAAAATTTCAGCTGTAGAACATTTTAGTAGAATTTATTATGATTTTCTGATTGATGGTAAATGTTGGCTGTTAAGAAAAATATAAAATAAATAGGTAAATTGCTGGAAAATTCCTGAAAAATATTTTTTGCTATTAGGAACACAGACACATGTTTACCTAAATTTTTGTTTATAAAAATATGTTGTCTAGGTTTAATTTGGTAAGATCAAACTGAAAATGCTTAAAACCGGTCAGACCGGTTACCAAATCCGGTCAGACCGGTTCTAAAACGGTTACACCGGTTTTGCTAACCGGTTAAACCGGTTCTTCCCTGAAGCAAAAGTAAGTTTCCAATTATGCCATAAGAACCTCCTTTTTACTACTAGTGGTCATTTATAGATGTTTCACTTGATTTATGAAATAAGTTTAAGTTGCTTTAACATGTTAGAATGGCTTCATAAAATTTCTGTATATGTTAAGTCAATTCTAATTTAAATTTAATTAGCAACTAAAAGCAACCCACCCCGCTTTATTTGTGAGCTTCTTAATGGTTTATATTCCGTAAATGATTGCCCAGTGATGTATTAGTGAGTTGTTGCAGTTATTCTGTAACTGATTGGTTGTGCATTACTGCATCTCATGCATCCGCATTTTATGTAGAGAAAACCCTTGCTGACGGGATATACGAGATCGAGGTCGAGCCCGTGGACGATCCTGCTGCTGCCGAGTTGAATGTTGCTGCTGCACAAGACCCGAACCAAAGTTCGGAAGGGCCCAAGGCCAGCGGTGATCAGGAAGGCAAGCCCCGGAGCATAACCTACTGTTAATTCTAACACTTGTGCTTTATGCCTTACTTTGCGCATTTAAGTTTCGAGGAGTTGAATGAAACCCTAGTTGCATGATCCCTAGGTACCTATGTCCTAATACTAGTATGTGTAGGCTGTATAGAATGCCAGGCTTAATTAGGACCGGTAGAAGTCAAGTGATTGCCTTGTCACTCGCGAGATATAGGTTTTACTTTTTATCAGTTAGTGAGATTCGGCAAGCGGGGCTTGTGCGGTATTTGTGTTTGGTTGAACACCCCGCTTGTACAGAAACTTGTGGCTAAGGCATTGATTGTGTGGCGATGTTGGTCAAGCTTTTGAAGGTACTAATCGTATGCCGAGAAATATGGTAAACTGGTAAACCTAGTACTTGATTCAAACTGACGTCTGACGGACATATCTACTCCATTGGGCAAGGGGGATGATGGCGAGTGTAGCAGTGGCCGCGGCACAGGTTTGCCTCGGGCACCTGGGGTTCGTTGGGGCGTGCACTCGGGTGGAGTGGTCCCCGATGGCAGTTGGCAGGGAGAGATGGGAACGGTTGCCTCGTGAGGTCCTGGGTGTCTCTCACGAGTCGTGCGATTAGGTTGTTCCATGCATGGTTAAAATCAACTCGAGTTGTCCGTCCTTCGCGGTTACATGAAGCTGCTTGATCTCTTTTCATACATCAATGTCCTTGGGCCAAATGGGGAAAAGTGTTGTTAGATGAGAAATGTTGATGATTTACTAATCAATTGTTTTTCCACACTGAATGTTATTGGGTAGTTTGGCAAATCTAGAAATGGTTAGCCTCACTTTAAAACTTAGCTAAAATATTGAAATTGGGATCAACCTGTAGACGCTTTTGGCAAAACAAACCCCAGAGCCAAAAAGCCTTGCATGTCTAGCATTTAACCTTGTCGGGTAAGTCTTGCTGAGTAATTAGTACTCAGCCTTGCTTGTGGCTATCTTTTTCAGATTATATGGATGGCTATGATCCTGTTGCTGCTTTGACTTGGCCTGGTGTGCTCCCTGATGGTTGGACAGTCGAGTGGAGGCCGTCTGAGTCCGACTCAGGCCGCGGGAATTGAATGTCATATGTGGGCTCCATGTGATGTTATGTGTATCGACGTTTAGACTTCCGCTGTATTATAACTCTGGTTTGTAATAACTAAAACATATGCACTGTATTTGTATAATTATCTATGTGAACCTCGTGTTGTAAAATTTGTGATGAGTTGTACTGCCTGAGCCCATCTTCGAGTGGGACTGCTGCTATTTCGTTTCGGTCGAGAGAAAGGTGGTTTAATCGGGAAGGTATCCGACGGATTGCACGATTAGCACGGTTTAAGGGCGTGGAGCACTGCTGTGATAGTGGGCCCATGCTTTTAAACCAGATTAATTGGGGCGGTCTGCCACAGACTATCGCCGCAGAGAAGACCGCGACCGCCGCGACGACTACCGCCGTGGCGAGCGCGACCGCGTTGCTCCGGCTCGCCAGGATGATCAACGCCACCATGACGAGGAACGCCGATTGCCACCACCGCCGGAGGCTCCCAGGCGCGACGCCAACGGCGAATTCCACCGTGCGGACCGCCAGGTCAACGTCATCATTGGGGTACCCCCGGGTGGACTGCCGGACTAGAACTCCGACAGCCGGCTTAAGAGATACGCAAGTAAAGGCTTTGTTAGATGCTGGCCATACAAATTCAGCAGCCAACACTTCATAAGACTCATCATCGGAACTACTAGATTCACACTCTACATTATGTACATTAGCCCGATGAGTTCAATGGCTTTCTTTTAAGTCTTTGCTTCGGCTTTCAGCAGCCAATTTCTCCTTGATATGAGACCGTAAACCATTAAAAGCCAAATCAGCAAGATTCTTTTCAGCAATAGTAACACCAAAACAACGGTTTTTAGTATCACGGAAACGTTTAATATAATCATTAACCGTTTCATCACGCGATTGCCTAACCGATGTGAGATGTGATAATTTAAGCTCATTACTGCCAGAAAAGAAGTGATCATGAAACTTTTGCTCTAACTGTTCCCATGAAGTAATAGAATGAGGAGCTAACGATGCAAACCATGAGAAAGCTGTACCAGTTAGAGACAAAGAAAACAAACGCACTTTTAAAGCCTCACTAGAGCCAGAATCGCCTAGTTGCGCCATATATTGACTTATATGTTCAAAAGTGCTTTTAGAATCTTTCCCATTAAACTTAACAAAATCAGGAAGTATAAATCCAGTGGGGAAAGGAACTAAATCAAATCGAGGAACATAACGCTTTTGGTACAATCTAGCCTTATCCCTGACATCTACTCCCAAATTCTCCTTAAGAGCTGAAGCCAAATCAAGTTTGTACTTAGAAAATATTTTATCTAAATACTCCAATGAATTATCCTGAGAATTTGACTGTTGAGTATTTTGCACGGAAGTAGGAGATAAATTCCCCGACTCTGATCCCCCGGGACCAGTCTGACCGGTTCCAGAGACCGGTCTGACCGGTTGATGTGGCACAAGCTGATTGGCCGCATCTGACCCTCCAGGGCCGGTCTGACCGGTCACGGCGACCGGTCTGACTGGTTGGTGCTGGCCAGATTGATTGGCCGACACCTGCCCTGGCATCTGTTGGCCGAACCTTCCGAAAAGTTCGTAAGGTTCTGGGCCTTGTGAAAATAAATTTTGCACCAGTAGAGGTACAAAATATCCATAGTTCGGATTTTGCGGGGTAAAATTTACAACTTCATTGTTAATTCAGCCATGATTAACCGAATTAGGTAAAGTTGCAAACTGCTGAGGCGCAGCAGGCCGAGTAATCATTTGATTGGATGGTGTAACAGATTGGCCTTCAAAATAATTCAACGGCATGCCATATGTAGGTTGCTTTACGGGCTTTGCTACCGATGTCTTAAAATCAGGCACAATAGGAATCTTAGGAATTAAAAGATTAGGATCAGCAGCAGGTTGTTCAGCCAAGGGTTGTTTGCCTTCCGATTCTAAACGCTTTTTCATCATCCAATTAACCAAATTCACATTGTTTTCGGCCAATTTATCCTCCATGTATTTAAGAAAAACTTCATGAGAGTTTTCATCGGCTTGTACCTTAGGAGATGCCGCTGAAGATGTAGCAGATGGATCTACTTCCTTGATCTTGGAGGCCATGCGGTCTTTCTTGAAGTGTGACAAGTAGTAGATGTGTTCTTCTTCCGCCTTCTTCTTCAGGTACTCTTCAAGTCCTTGGCGATCTTCAGCAGAGAGTTCGTCATCCTTGATGGTGATGATGTTCTCCAGATCGAACTCGGTGTTGGAACCCATCTAGATAGAATTAGATTGATCGGCTGCACGAACCAGATCTCCAATTCCCCAGCGGAGTCGCCAAAAGTATGTTGACGCAGAAATCAGGTCAACACACGAGAGCACTAGATCGCGCAACAGGTAACGGGGGGCTCGCGACTTCTCTGCGAAGACCGGTCAGACCGGTCTCAGGATCCGGTCAGACCGGTTCCTCCAGGAAAGCAGCAGCGAACCCTAAAAATGCCTCCCGGAAAGATCCGTCAGGAAGAACGTCGTCAGGGGTGCCCTAGGGTTGGCAGGCCACCTAGGACGCCTTCAAACGTCTCGGAGACGCAGGAAGAACAACAAGTAGGGTTGGAAAAGCTAGGTTTGGAGATGCAAAAAGTAAAGGGTAAAAGTTAGTAAATTTTGATAGATTCGATTGTTGTGTGTTCAATCGGCCGAATCCCCTTATATTTATAGGGAGGGTAGGTCTTGTCCCGCAAGGAAACCAAGTTACAACCTCGGAATCCCAAATTAAGAGTCCTACTCGGATTACAAAAAGGGTAACCAGTCTGACCGGTTCCCCAAACCGGTCAGACCGGTCTGGGCGTGGCCTGCCTCTTGCGTCGTCTTCTTTCTTGCTCCTTGTGCCATCTTCTGCAATCCTCTTGATCCACGTGCCAATTTTGGTTGTCAACAGGGACTCATCATCAACATCCTCTAGAACCCTGGAACTAGGCATGCCAATCAAGAACCCATTACCCATGCATGGATTGATCCACGAAGGTGTACAAACGATATACAAGAACCCTGGTAGACAGGAGAGGGGAAGGGAGAGAGCGACAAGGAATTCACCGGCGAGAAGCCTAGAAGCAGTTGGACACCGGAGGGGACTGTCGGTAGAGTGAGAGAGAGCGATGCATCGCCATCGTGGAAGCCTTCGAATCGAGCTGCAGCAGCCCTTGCCCACCGTCGTGCCCGCCGGCCTCCGCAATCGTGCGTGCCCTCGCCGACGCCGAAGGACGAGGAAGGCGAGACGAGGAAGAAGACCGGTTTTTCTCAACACACATGTGGGCTCGTGGTTGCTTGCAAGGCCAGGGTGATGGGAAACGGTTGTGTGTTTGACCAGGATACAAACCGCATCTCATTTAATCGAACAACAATTTCAGTCGAGATTTGGTGCAGAACGGGGAGACCGATTGCCATGGGGATTGGGCCTGCGATCCCGGCGGGGTTGGCCTAACTGGATAAAGCGTAAGAGGTTATTTAAACAATACTATAGAGAGACTTATAAATATTTGATTTTGTAGCTTTTTTTAGATAATCTTATTTTGTAGCTTAGAGGTGAAATATTCATATTCGGTAGTTTGAGGGTAATTTATTACGGATGAATAGGTAATATAAAAGCGAAACCACGATCCCCGCCACTATAGTGCTATCCAATTAAAAGATCATTGCGACTTTTATGGAGTAAACGAGGAAGGGAGAAAAATATCAAGCTAAAAACAAACGGGCGCGAGTTAAGATTGACAAGAGCAAGAAACAAGCAATATATAGAGCAAAATTCTTCTTCAAGAAAATAAACAGTAATGCGGAACAATTGAATAATAGTGTGTATGGTAAGCATCGTCGATGAGTTTAGAATCTAAATATGATGTATTTGTTTGAGGTAGCTTGTAGTTGTAAGCTTCGATCGATCTTCCAACCCTTGTCTACGAGGGGATTGTGGAAGACAATGAGGGGTGCACTTGGGGCAATTGGCTCTGCATTGTTCGATAGTCTCATGGCATTCCTCTCGCTTATCCATGTCCCCGCAGCAATAGCACCTTTGGTTGCCATGCCCAAAGTAATTGCACGTCCTAGAGATGCAAAAGATCAGGTAGATCTTGCTCTCATCTAGTAATGTGGGGTTGACAACGGCAATTGGACTTCTAGTCTCCAATTGATAAAGACGACCTGCCGCAGTTTTTGCATATGCGCACCATTATGCAAAGGTGATATATTTATTTATCATTAAAATACCGACATGAAACACGATGAGAAGTGTAGTTACACAATGTCGGCAATGGGCACCCAAAAAACACAAGGAACAAGAATAAGTACAATATGCCACCATAGCCATAGCCACCCCTCATGTTAAGATTTTTATGATTGAATTGTAAAAATCTATCATGTGGATTCGGCTCCAATTGCCCCTCTTTGTGTTTCGCGGAGAGAGACGCTCCCCCGAGGAGCTTTCTAGGATCTAGAGGGTCGTAGTACTAATTTGCGCAGGCGTGCCAGTATACATCCGTATACAAAATACAATAAATGTGCAAACAACACACAAAGAACAAGTACAGGAAATATCATTTTATTCATTCACTGTAAATTTACCGAGTACAATTTCCTGCTTATATATTGAAGTGCGCCAAACTGCATCTAACAATCAGAGGATTGTGTAGCTTCTGGTTCCTGTGGCCTTGAAAAGCCTCTGATTAATTACATCCACAATGTTGGCTGCGGAACACCTCTGATTAAGCTATGCCAATGGTCATCATCTCCGAGTAAAAATGGGAGTCGTCTCTGAGTATGCATAAGCACAAAGAATAAAATGAGATGAAGTGCTAGAGCCTCGCCGGCCTCTAGCAAAGGTATTCGGCCTCGTCATGCGGATCCCATAATGAAGTCTCAAAGTGTTCGGCCTCATCGGTCGCGAACAAAATAATTCTGGCCTCGTCGGTCGCGGAAAAGGAAGATCCTAGCCTCGTCGGTCAGGGAGAAGTGAGAACTTTGTGAAATTGGGTGAACGTGGATAACCTTCCTAGGCTCCACAGTTGCGTGTTATATAGAGCTAAGAATAGCCCTCAGCGTGGCATGTACATAGGATTTGTTGAGAGTTGTTACAAGCTGCCATTTGGCAACCAACCAACACAAAAGATAAGATCTATTTGTTACAGGATTACAACAACCCTATGACTAAGCTACACGCAACATACGCATCTGTTAACACCCTCCCTCAATCTAACTCGTCTTCTCTTGCAAGTTTAGATTGGCCTTGAATTCTTCAAATGCTCGAACACCAAGAGCTTTGGTAAAACCATCTGCTACCTGGTCTTTGGTTGATATGAGTCGGATTTGCAGCAACTTCTTCAGAACTCTTTCTCTCACAAAGTGAAAATCAATTTCTATATGTTTTGCTCTTGCATGGAACACTGGATTAGCTGATAAATATGTAGCACCAAGATTATCACACCATAAGCATGCCTGTTGAGTTTGCTTTACACCAAGTTCAGTTAGCAGCGACTGAACCCAAATAATTTCAGCCGTGGCATATGCTAAGGACTTATATTCGGCCTCTGTACTTGATCTGGACACAGTAGGTTGTTTTCTAGCACTCCATGACACAAGATTAGGACCATAGAACACAGCAAACCCACCTGTAGACCGTCGATCATCAACATCACCAGCCCAATCAGCATCTGAAAAGGCACTAATAAGTGTAGAGCTTGACTGTCTTATTCACAAACCCAAACTGAGTGTATGCTTAATATATCTGAGTATCCTTTTAACTGTAGTCCAGTGAACCGAAGTAGGTGCATGTAGAAATTGACAAACTTTATTAACAGAGAATGCTAAATCAGGACGAGTGAGAGTTAAATAATGTAATGCTCCAACAATACTTATGTATTTCGTGCTATCTTCAGTACTCAGTTCTTCTCCTTCAAAACGTGAGAGTTTTTCAGCAGCAGGTAATGGAGTAGAACAAGGCTTGCACTTACTCATGCCAACACGCTCCAATATTTCAAGGGCATACTTTTCTTGTGATAGCACAACATCTGCTCCATTCTTCTTGACTTCTATTCCAAGGAAGAAGTTTAACTCTCCTAAGTCCTTCATAGCGAAATCTTCTTTTAGGCCTTGTAGCAGTGCTGCAATAGCTTCTTGGGAGGACCCTGTCACAATAATATCATCAACATAGATAAGCATAAAAATTGTGACAGCACCTTTTTTATAAATAAACAGGGAGGTGTCAGATTTGGAAGCTTTAAACCCAAGATTAATCAACTTGGTACTAAGTCTAAAATACCACGCTCGAGGTGCCTGTTTCAACCCATATATGACCTTGTCAAGTTTACATACAAAATGTGGCTTACCAATATCCTCAAAGCCAGGTGGTTGCTTCATGAACACCTCTTCTTCCAGAACCCCATGGAGAAACGTGTTCTGTACATCCATTTGTCGCAAAACCCATCCTTTGGAAACAGCTATAGAAAGGACCAATCTGATAGTGGAAATTTTCACAACTGGACTAAAGGTGTCCTCATAGTCGATGCCATACCTTTGCTTGAATCCTTTTGCTACTAGCCGTGCCTTGTACCTGTCAATAGTTCTATCTGCTTTCTTCTTGATTTTAAATACCCACTTGGCCACTTACAATCAATTAAGTTCTGCCCTCTCCCAGGTGGAACAAGATGCCATGTCTTGTTTCACAGCAAGGCAGAAAACTCTTCTTGCATTGCCTTCTTCCAGCTTGCATGGTTCAAGGCGTCCTTTAAATCCTCAGGTTCACCTGTGTTGCTCAACAAACCATATCTAATAGTGCCATCAGTAAATTTTTTTGGTTTAACAATACCAGCTTGCCCTCTTGTTCTTGGTTGGTGCTGCAGATCAGGTTGTTCAGCAGCATCAATAGGCGAAAGGGATGCATCACTTAGTGAAGCCACACCGGATCCAGCAGTTGATGTAGAGGATCCGGACGCGGGTTGCCGAGGTAGATCGCCTCCCTCTCCCGGCAGAGCAGAGGGCCCAGCCTGGTCGGACCGGAGATGCCGTGGCATCACTAGAGTGGCTGCACCAGGATCCGCTGCCGCTGGGTCACCACGCGTCGCCTGCGGAGCGGATGCCCCGGGAGCCGGAGCGGGTGCTCCTGGATTCGCCATTGCCGTGCCGCCACGCGTCAGCTGCGGATCGGAGGAAGACGCGCCTGCACCGACCGCATCAGCTCCGTGTTCAGCGCCCGGTGCAGCTGCAGGCGTATCACCATGGGCTTCTGCGCCGTTGTCGCGTAGCCGAGAAGGGAAAGCGCCCGGGTGCATGCGATAAGAGACACCATCTTGAGTGTTTTCCACCAGATTTTCTTCCTGATTTCCTCCTTGTTCATCCTGAGAGTCCTGAAAGCCAGCCATAGAACTAGATAGTGGGTCAGTAATAATTGAGTCAGTGCAGTTTTGCCCCTGGTGGCTAGGATTTTGGAGATGATCATAAAGAAGAAGGATTTCACGGCGAAGAAGAGCCCCTGCATTGGGGTGTAAGCCGGCGAATGGGAAGACAATTTCGTCAAAGACAACGTCTCTAGAAATGTAAACACGCCCAGAGTTTATATCAAGGCACTTATAGCCTTTGTGCAGGGAGCTATTGCCGAGAAAGGCGCAACGAAGAGAGCGGAAGGCTAGTTTCTTGGAATTGTAGGGTCTAAGGTTGGGCCAACATGCACATCCGAAGGTGCGCAAGAGGTTGTAGTCTGGGCTGTGGTGGAGAAGAAGATCTGTGGGGGTACGGTAGTCAATGACTTTGCTAGGGAGGAGGTTTATGATATATGTGGCTGTTAAGAATGCTTCATCCCAAAATTTTAAGGGCATGGAAGCATGAGCAAGGAGGGAGAGCCCGACTTCTACAATGTGACAGTGCTTTCTCTCTGCAGAACCATTTTGTTGATGAGCGTGGGGGCATGAAACATGATGAGATATCCCTATCTTTTGAAAGAAGGATTTTAATTTCTTATACTCATGCAGAACCATTTTGTTGATGAGCGTGGGGGCATGAAACATGATGAGATATCCCTATCTTTTGAAAGAAGGATTTTAATTTCTTATACTCACCACCCCAATCAGTTTGCATTGCAATGATCTTCCTATCAAACTTTCTTTCAACTAAGTTCTGAAAGTTTTGGAATACCTGAAAGACATCATATTTATGTCGCAAGAGATAGATCCATGTATATTTGCTAAAATCATCAATAAAACTAACATAATAAGAATGCTTCCCAACAGAGATCGGCGCCGGTCCCCAAACATCAGAGAACACAAGTTCAAGAGGAGAAGTGGACACACTATTGGATCTGTTGTATGGGAGCTGATGGCTCTTGGCCATTTGACACGAATCACAAACAGACTCACTGACACGATCATTATGACTAGGAAGATTATTGTTTTTGAGAACACGCTCAACAATAGGAAAAGCAGCATGACCTAAGCGACTATGCCATCTAGAGCTGGACGGCTTATTGACTCCAAGAACTTGCTTGTGTAGACTTGCTCCATGCAACAAGAGAGGGTAGAGGCCTCCTTCACATCTGCCTTGATGAAGGATTCTCCCCGTGGCCTGATCCTTAAGAAGAAAGAAATTTGGATGAAATTCAAGATAGGCATTATTGTCAGATGTTAGGCGGTGAACAGAAACAAGATTTTTTGTGGAATTTGAAACATGAAGGACATTGTTTAGGCGAATATTTTGGTTAGGGGTTTTCAAAACTGCATCACCAATATTACTGATTGCCATACCTGTTCCACTGGCCGTGTGCACCTGATCTTGGCCATTGTATCTGTTTTGGACCGTCAACTTGTCGAGTTCACTTGTGATGTGATCAGTAGCGCCTACCAATTGGTGTCGACACCATAGGCTGCAGCGTGCGTGTTAGCCTGGTAATCCTCATCATACCTGTACCAACATGCAGTAGCTTCGTGCCCAATCTTCTTGCAGATCTGACACTTGGGCTTGGAGCTTGAGGAATTCTGCTGCTTGGCAGATGGAGAGTTGTTGCTGCTGGTGCCGTGTCCTACAGGACCACGGCCTCCTCCACACTCGCGGCCGCCCTGGTTCGCACCGCCGCGATTCTTGGGGTTCCCTCGGCCCCTTGAAGCAGCATTGGTGGAGGAAGCAAACTAGCCGCCGTTGTAGTTGTTGTGCCGCATCTCCAGACGTGTCTCATACGCCACCAGTTGAGCAAAAAGCTCATCTAGGGGTATGGGATTTGCTCGGCCAATGATAGATGACACAATAGGATTGTAATCAAAATCTAAACCGAGCATAACAAATGTTACCATCTCCTCATCATCCACTGGTTTTCCAATGGTGGCGAGTTCATCAGCAATCGCCTTCATCTTGGCGAAGTAGACGGCAACCGCCTGGTTGCCCTCCTTGGTTGTAGACAGCTGCAGACGTAGGTTGGTGATCCTTGCCCTGGACTGCACAGAGTACATCCGCTCCAGCGCCACCCAGGCCTCGGCTGCAGTGGTGACTGTGGCCACCGATGCCAGCACCTCCTTGCTGAGGGAGTTGTTGATGAAGCTAAGGAGTTGCTGGTCTTGCGCCACCCAGGTTTCATACTCCGGATTGGCGACGACCTCCTTCGTCTTGTCCGCCTTTTCCACGGTCAGGGTCTTCTCTGGAGCCTTTAGAGATCCGTCGAGGATGCCGAAGAACTTCGCACCCTTGATCGCCGGAAGAATTTGAGCCTTCCATAGCAGAATGTTGTCGCGGGTTAGCTTTTCCGCGACAGGTGGGCCGAGCAATGCCGGCAAGGAGGACGACGAGGCCATGGATGCGTTTCGCAAGGTAGATGTATCTTAGGGAAGATAGTAGGCTCTGATAACCATGTGAAATTGGGTGAACGTGGATAACCTTCCTAGGCTCCACGGTTGCGTGTTATATAGAGCTGAGAATAGCCCTCAACGTGGTATGTACATAGGATTTGTTGAGAGTTGTTACAAGCCGCCATTCGGCAACCAACCAACACAACAGATAAGATCTAGTTGTTACAGGATTACAACAACCCTATGACTAAGCTACACGCAACATACGCATCTGTTAACAAACTTCACATGGTTCACCGGCCTTGACGATGCGGAAATATGATTGTTGTGGTGAGTCGTAGACTTGTGCTCATATATATCAAGAAGACTTCTCCTTATTGTAAGCTTTTGTGATCACCGGCTTGACACTTGGTCGTGCGCCGGAAACTTTCTCATCAACAGCATGTATGCGCTGCTAGTTTTGTTGAGGCTTGGACTTAGAATAATTTTGACGGTGCAACGTGTGAGCCTGGGCCACGACGTACGGTCAGGGGCCAAACATGGCAGCAGCACAAGTGAACACAGGAAACATGTTGTGTCGAACTGAGCCCGGCTCAACTAGCCCATTAACATTTCATTTTTACGTGTATGATAGTACACATCTGCATGCTCATGTATACATGTCACGTATGTGGCAGACTCAACTCGGGCCTGCTATGCATGCTATCGCCATGGAAGTTGAGGTTAGTGTCAGGCCGCCGCGCTCGCCGGAATGACACCGGACTGCTGGTCAGTGTCAAGCTGCGCTCACCGTAGTGACGCTGGACTGCTGGGCATTGTGTTCGCTGCGCGACATCGCCGGCCTCTGCTGTTCGCATGGCATTCATGTGTAGACGAACTAATCGCGAGCCACCACCGATCTTGCTGGACCACCAATGCCATGCATGGCCTGCATCACCGAGAGAGCGAAGGGTTGGCTTCCTGCCGAGCTGCCGAGCGCCCTTCGTTCCTGGCCTAGGGAGGCCTTGCTGCTCCGGCGACGATGCAGCGTCTATCACTGCAGGCCTGCCTTGTTCCGGCGCCGGCGCAACTCGCCGTCGCTGCCGTGGAGATCAACCTGCAACCAGCTCCATGCGAAAAAATTAGACACAGATGAACAGAACGTATACAGAATCTCACCTTCGAAGTGAGCGGCCATGGCGACGATGGTGACGACGGCGCCGGGCTGCAGCGAGAGGAAGCTGCCCGTGGCGTCGGCGGCGCGGTGATGAATGAGTGCGGCAGCAGAGAACGAGTGCGGCAGCAGGGCGTCGGCGTGGTGGACGATGATATGCTTGTGCGTGGGTGTGGCAGCAAGTTGCCGGCGAAGTGGTCGAGATGAATGTCCCCGTGACGAGGGAGGGAGGCCTTCCTTTTATAGACGGCAGCTAGGGTACCAGAGGAGGAGCGTCCTCGCTCGGCGCCGCCGCTGATCCCCTGGCGGGCGAGCGAGAGTGGAGCGAGTCGTCCGGCGTTCGTTACTTGCCGCGCGGCCGACTCATTTCAAATTTGAAGCCGTTCTTATCTATGAACCTTATCCCTCTGGCGTCGGCAACAGGAAGCTTCTCAAAACTGCAGGTACGTGTGGACTGCTTGCAGTTCTCGTGCATGGGCTAGCTCCTCTATGAGCAGCTCTAGTGTGCTCCAAAATCGAACAGAGAGCTGTTTCAGGCGAACCGTGGACACTACAGCGAACGAACCGTGGCTGTCAGAGCGAAAAACGGACTCCGCAGAATGCTCCCCTCCGCCCGCATGCAGGTGAATAAAATATGTTCTCTCTCAGGCAGACATTGCTTTTCCACCGCACAGGGACAAAAGATGTACAGAATGAGATTGTTTCTTTATTCGCGTGTGGGACTATATATGTACAGTAACCGAACTGTGTCTATTCATCACACTAGAGCCACCGAACCGCTGTTCTGTTCGGATTGCGTGGCCTGCGAGATGTGAAGCAGGACTGGAGCTGCTCTAAGTATACATGTAATTGCATGGCCCATGGACAAGATGCATACGTGGGCCCATCTATATTAGCAAGAGCAATCTGGACTAACCCATAGCTAATCATCCCGAATTAAGTCTCTTATGTAAACAATGAGACTCTTTAGCTAATTTGGGCTGACTGAGTTGACCTCAATATTACGGGCTATATTTGCACACCCTTCTGTTGCTTGGGCTGGCTGCGTGTAATCATTTGTATTAGCTGAAAATTAAGGACCATCCATTAACCATCTAATATAGCCCAAAAATATTTATATAGCCCATAGCTGACAATTATATTAAGCATGCGTGCATATCCATGGCACTGTAATTTTAATTATTCCATGTCAATATCACATCATACACTTTGTTGTGTGGAATGGTTTGAAAACCACGTAACTGTAGCGGTATAATAAGGCACGACATCGACACACCAAACAAGAGGCCTCTATTTGAAATAAAACTTCCAAATTATGGCAATCCAGTAGGTAAAATCTGCCAACATGGTTCTGTCTAATAAAGTAAAAAAACAATATGACGAAAGTTCTCGAGCTGTTAATAATAAGAAAATTTACCACTTCCTCTATTTATCTATATCATTTAAGAACGACCTATTATTTGTGACATATATTGTGATTCGTTATTAATCTTCTTCTCTACTCTCCAATATAGGAAAAAGAATAATGTAATTAACAGGTTATGATGCAACCACAATTATGATGTCACCAATTTATGTTTGCGCATGGGCTATGTTAATGTATACCAGCAGTGGCGATCTAGAATTCAAAGTGAGGGGAGCTCATTTTCCTCTTTTTCATCCTCTCTTCTCTTTTTGTCTTCTCCTCCTCATCTTTTTCTTCTTTCTCTTCTTCACTTAAGACTGAAAATTCAAGTGGGGCTTTTTTTTTGGGGGTGGGGTGGGTTGGGGGGGGTGGAAGGAGGCATGGATCAAAACTATTTTCCCAGAAATTTGGGATGGTGGAAAAGAGGTGAAAAAAAGGTTTGGATATGATCTAGGGTGGCTCTAGTATGTTTAGCAATTTTCTGGGAATGTTACGTGAGAGGAAAGGGTAAAACAATAGATCTGTGTACACTAACTCTGGTGCGAGTAGTTTCTTAACTTCCAGTCGCTGCCATGTGGGACCGATGTTCAACCTTAACCTTTGACTAGAAGTCCAGAACTGTGGTGACCAGTGACCAACATGCGGCCATGCGGGGTCCCTATGACGTGACATTCGACATGTGGATCTAGCGTGGCGCCTGCGCTGCTCTGCCGACATGACGATACCCCATTCCTTGGTGTGACGTGGTGCGGTGGTGGTTGGCTGAGCTAGCCAAAACGGACGTCCGTGACGGTATCATATATTAATATGACAGGGCCCACGTCTCAATGTGAAGCAGAGATGACGGCGTTAACGGCGGCTAGATCCGATCCGTTCACTCGCCATCCGACGGCTGGCGGCGCATATTCTACCTTTGTCCCTACGTGCGTCTGACGGTGGCAGCGCGATGCCGGACGGCGGCGCGGGGCCTGCTCATCGTCTCGTCGGAGTGGAGGAGCAGCGCGAATCCGGCCGTATATGTGGCGGCGCTTCGGCCGGGTGGCGTGGGAGGAGAAGAGACGGGGGAGGGAACTCGGGTGGAGAAGGAGGGCTAGTGCCCGAGCTCGAGATGGGACGAGGATGGCCGGAAGGGCAGCAGAGCTCGTCGGCTATTTATAGCTGGGGCTTGGTCGGTTGCGACGTACCAGTAAGGTAGTGGCGCACAGAAAGGCGGTGCAGCGGCGGAGATCTTTGCCGGACGGTCACTATGGGTGGCGGGGCATCGATGCGATGGGGTGAGCTCCACGTGTGCGCTGTGCCATTGACGGTGCGAGAAGATAATTGGGAATTTAGACAGATCAACTTATATGGTGTTCTCGCACAAAAGAGGACGGAAAGAACTGAATGGGACGGAGTTGCTCTCTGCAGGAAATGTTGGACCTGGTGTTCCATGAGGCTCATCATGTGCATGCATGCACATGGAGTACAGCTACCGCATTGCGGTGATCAGGAGATGTCACGATCCAAGCATGCAAAAAACAACAGAGCCTGCTGAACTCATCCACTATCTTGCACCAATCTGGGCAAACAAACGTAAAAGTTTTGATCCCATTCTTTTGGAAACATTTGGGAAATTATCATTCATTCAAAGGGCAATACATGTAGTAGTTTGCAGCCTTATTTGTTATTACTGCCAGCTGCGGCTTCCTGCTTGTTGTAGTCCGATCCATTCACATGCGCATGAGCCACGATCTCTCCTGCCCGGGATTTTGACTCTTAAGTAGTGAAACAAAAAAAAAGAGTTTGGACGATAGATATTTTACGTTGCACGTAAGTTGTGTGCAATCACGTTTACCAGAGCGTCTACCTCATCGTGTCGACAACGAACTGAAAGGTGGCGGAGCTGAGGCGCCCCCCCCCCCCCCCCACAATGGTAGAATTTTTTTTCAGCTAGTAGTTAGACTTTTAGACCTCATTTAGTCATTTGGATTGACTAGAACTAAACTTTTAGTTGGCTAAACTTTAGCCCATTCAAATTAGCTCACTCCCATTTGGATCATGGCTAATGGAGAGAGCTAATTTTTTTTTAAATGACACTTTCACCTTGTATACATGCATGTCTCCGGAGAAGAGAGGGGAGGGCATGGCTATTTTTCATCAAACTCTAAAAAATTTTAGCCCACATTAGCTATTCTTTAAGGACTAATAGGCTAATGCATTTTTTGGCCTCAGGCTAAAGTTTAGTTGGGAATTAGCCATCCCGTTTGGATCCTTAGTAGCTAAAGTTTAGCTACCAATGTTTAGCTCATGGGATTCAAAACGGGGCCTTAGGTTAAAGTTGCCAGACCCAACATATGAATTCCTACACGCCTCTAATGTAACTACGTAAGTCCACAAATTAATCCATGCGACATGCCAATCTAAGATGTATCCAACCTTTAGAAGTCCAACGTCATGACTTCCAGCCTACCACTAGAATTCGCGATCCGTGAGTCGTGACTTAGTGCATCGTCAGAGCTGCGTAGGGCGATCGGCCTCACGCAAGTGAAACTGAAATGAACAAGAAATATTGACCCCTTGTATTAAAAACTATTGGATTTGGTCCATTGTCACTGCTCAATACTATATACATATAATGACTAGCTAGTATATGTGCATATGAACAATAAAAAATTAGTGCAAATTGCAAAATTCTTAAACCAACAAATGTTGTATGTGTTTATTTGGCTCCCTTTTAAAATTCTCTCCAGTTCCACCATTGCCACAAAGCCCTGGCCGAACGCGCGCCAGTGTGCGCCTATAACAGGCCGTCCGGCCCTGCACCTGCTGGCTGCTTGCAGTCTGCCACAAGCAGGAAAGCACATCCCTGTTCTTTCGCAAGCACCGCCGCCCCAGCGCCCCTCCCACCTCCGCGCTCCCACCAGCCACCGAGCTTCCTCTGCCTGCCCGTCGCGCGCTCCCATGGGTAGCTCTGACGTCGGCGACAAGGCCCTCACTGGCGTAGTCGCTACCCTAGTTTCCGGCGCTGTCTGTGCTTTCTTCACCTGGCTCACCATGTACCTCAAGCTGCTCAGGGAGCGCCATCAGCACGAGCTCGAGCTCGAGCTCGCGACCGCTCAGCATGCCGCCGCCGCCGCTCCCCCGGCACCTGGAGCGATGGATCTGCTCCGCGGCGCCGTGACCTTTGTTCGCGCCTGGGGCTAGCCATTCTAGGCGCCCGGCTGCGCCGAGGAGCCGGGATGGCAATTATACCCATGGGTATGGGTACCCGCGAGTACCCTACCCGATAGGTAAGGGTATGGGTAAGAAATTTCGCCCATGGGTAAGGGTAAGGGTAAGAAATTGCGCCCGTGGGTATAAGGCGGGCAAGAAATCTCGCCCGTGGGTAACCCATGGGTACCCATGATTTGTTATTTGATCATTGAATGTGAGACTATGAACATTAATTGCAGTTGTTTACTTGTTTGTGAATTTGTGTAACTGTGAGTTTGTGGTCGATCTGCGAGTGTGAGACTGTTATCAAGTGTTGTTGTTTACTTTTTTGTGACTTTGTGAGACTGAGCTACTGGTTATCTAAACTTTGAAGCGTGAAGTTTTATTATACCTATTGCTATGGATATTTTGATGTATAAATTAGTACTTAGTATATTACCCAACGGGTACCCAATACCCGGCGGGTACCCAGTGGGCATGGGCACGGGTACAGAATTTTACCCACGAGTATATTGGCGGGCGGGTAAAACTCGGAATGTCGGGTATGCTGACGGGCGGGTAAATGCTTTACCCTGTCTCGCCCTGCCCATTGCCATCCCTAGGAGCCGCGGAGCCACGGAGGGAGAGCATTCATCAACAGCTACAAGCGTGATGAAGCTGGTGGATCCACCGTCGACGTGTAGACAGTGGCGGAGCTGGAGACAAATTTAAAGGGGGGCAAACAAACACATATAACATTTGTCGGTTCAATCATTTAAAAAATTGCATTAACTTTTTATTGTTCACATGCACATACACTAGATAACTATCATATATAATATTGAGCAATAAAAATGCACAAAAACAAATAATTTGTATATGGGATCCGTATTTCTTGCTTGTTCAATTCATCTTGCCCGTGCGATGCTTTACCGCATAGAAATCATCAATAATCGGATATGTTGTTGCTTCATTACAATCTCTCTCAATATAAAGTACCAAGCAATATCTTAAGAATATTCCATTATATTATTTTGATATTTTGCATTGGCTTCTTACAAGGATTTGATCTAATTCCAGCAAAAATTATATATTATGAGAGAAGAAATCAGGAATAATTTATGGAAAAATATTAAGGTATGTTTACGTTGGTTTGAATTAGAGGAGAAGAGCCACAACTGTCATCATGTAACTGCCGCAATCGTCAAAGTGAAACTGATGAAATTGTCGTTGCATCTCATCTCGGCTGCGGTCGCATGCATGCCCTCTGTTGTTGGCTATTCGCTCACAGGTGTGAGGCCGGTCGCTCCTGAAAGTGCATCTAGGCCTCCTATGTGGGTTTTGGTAAATTGTATGACAAAATGATTAAAGGACTAACATGTTTGTTAAAGATTATGAGCAGGAATTAAATTGTATATTCACAATTTACTATTGATCATTGGTTGAATTCAATGTGGATGGCTCATGTTGACATGAATAAATAAGTGGTTGCTCCCATTATATATGAATATGAAAGATGGCAAGCTATGGTGCAACAAAGAAAGAGATATAATGACATTGATACATTGGTCTCTAAACTGATAAAAGCTTGTTTAATATTGATATGGGATATCTTAGATCATGTTGGGTAAAAATGTTGTATAAATGCAAGTTTGGTTGAATTGACAAGAGACATGGTGATATGGCTTATTCTTGGTCTATATGTAAAAGAATGACTTGCAAACAAGACATGATGACTTTGATGGAAATGAAAGGTTAAAGTAAAGTGGATATATTGCATATCAAGAAATGGTGTTCATTGTTGATACAAACTAATGTGAAGCTATATGCGATGCAAGGATGAAGAGGTGGAGTTCGGGATAGTGTTTCTAGGTACTAAGCAATGTGTGATCAAGTTGCGGACTTGGGTCATGTACCTTTGCTAGGGTGATGAAACTTTCTTTGGATTTCAACTTGATGAATCTTGGTCACATGTGGTGTTCATATTGGCAAGTATCAATCTTTCTAGAATTATGTTGTGAAAAGGTGAATTGGACTAGAAGTGAATTTCATTCAAAGACAAAGGTTCAAGTTACTAGCTCAAGGTTGAAGTGCTCAATTCAAAGAGACAAGTTGGATGCAACTCTCAAGCGGATACATTGAAGAAGTATGGCTTGGTTCAAAATGATGAAGCTCAAGTGAATAGATAGCTTTTGTATTTATATTTGATCTTGAGTATAGGTATGCCGTTCTATCAAGAGGGATGCATCACAAGTAGTCTTGAAATTGTCTAAGTGCTCAAGAAACCCATGTGAGTTGTTGAGAGACACAAAAGCCACACGTACACTTTACCGGTTTTGCCAGGGCAAAACCGGTGGCACTGGTTTTGGGAAACCGGTGGCACCCCTTTTGTGTCAGGGTGCTCCAACGGCTAGTTGGTTTGAATCTCGATGGCACCGGTTTTAGGAACCGGTGGCACCGGTTTTCACTAGGTTCCTAACGGCTAGTTTTTGGGAGTGGAGTATTTATACCCCACGACCTCCCCTGTGTTTGGTTGCTGTTCCTAAGGTTGCTATAGTGCTTCCCTGCTCTTCCTTGCTAAGAAAAAGCCATACTAGCTCTCCCCAACCCCTCTTTGTGAGGATTGCTTGACTTTGTGAGATCTTTGTGTTGGGTAGTAGAGAGAGCAGTCATTGTGAGAAGTTTGAGAGCACCAAAAGCATATTGAGCACTGTTGGACTTCATCAAGCTTTTGTGATTCATTTGTTACTCTTGGAGCTTCGCTCCTAGACGGCTAGGTGTTGCCCGTGAGCTACCAAGGTATGGTGAGCTGCGGGAATGTTTGTGCAAGTCGTGCTTCACCTCCGAAAGGGAAGAAGCAAGCTAGTGGAAGGAGGAGATAGCTTGACCTAGTGTGGTAGCATAAGCTTCCTCAATGAAGAGTAGGATTCACCGTGCCTTGGTGGCTGCTTGGTGCGAGCGGTGAATCCAAATTTGGAAAAACAAATCTTGTGTCTCCCCGCTGGTTTTAAGCTTCTTTGTGCTTGTATTGTTAATTGGTGAAATTGCTCGATATTGTTGTATATGTGCTTTTGAGTGCAGGGATTTGAAGATATACCTTAGAAAGACATTACAATCATCATCTCCAAGTTTGGTTTGATTCTGAGCTCTCTAGCATATTCAATCTAACTTGGGGGTTCACTGCCGAGGCAAAACCGGTGGCACCGGTTTTGATGGCAGTGTGCTATATTCGCTGCGCTAGGCGTGCAATTCTTTTATTTGGAGATTCTAAAGATCCTTTTAGAAGTTCATTCATTGAATCTCTAAAAGTGGTATTTGGAATATCCAATTGTCGCTAATAAATTTGTTTTAAGTGGCAATAATTTCAGGTCTCGCCTATTCACCCCCCCTCTCTAGGCGACATCAAGGTCCTTTCAGCTCCTCGCAGCTCCGCTGATACACTAAGTCACAACTCAATGTTCGTGAGTTGCGGTGTAATGGGCCGGAAGTAAGACGTTGGACTTATAAAGGGTATGTACATTTCAGATTGGCATGTCGCATTGATTTGTGGACTTATGTTCGAGATGTTTAAAATTTTATACGCTAGGCACGAAAACTCAATAGCTGACTTTTTTATTAAATAAAACTACTCTAATGTATATTAACATTAAAAGGTATCTAATTTTTTCAGATGTTAGGGGGGCCATGGCCCCTGCCGGCCCCCCCTCGGCGGTGGCCCCCCCTCAGCTCCGCCACTGCGTGTAGAGCTAGCTGTGTGGTTTCTAGCATTTTCGTTTTAGTTCTTGTGCCATCGTAGTGTCATGTGTTGCACCTCTCGAAGTTCTGTGAGATTCTTGTGTGTTGGATGGAATGTAACATGTCGACGGTGTACTAGCCTCCCTCTAAGTGGAAATCTAGTTTCTTCAAATTATGTTAATCGGAACAGTCTTTTTATCTTTGGCTTTGCGAATGAAGAAGCAAAAACCCAAACCATTGCTACAGCTTTAGGTCGTACAAGCCTTAGGACAGGGCTAGAGAGAATTTAAAGATGCCAAACAAGTTAAAGGCGCTAGCAAAGTTTGTTTATTTCTGCCGGAAAATGTAAGTACACTAAAATTAGTCTACGCGCTGTGGAGCGCGCGGGCTCCAGGCGCTTAATCGACGATGTAGCTGCATGCTTGTTAATCTCTTGATCTGACGACGCGCCTAACCTCTGATCATTGTCTCACGAACGTTATCCTTCGTTTGTTGTAGTACATGTTCGGTTTGCTTCTCACATCTTGCCTCTGCCCAAGCTTGAGATAAGCAAATGTGGCTTCTTTGCTGTAGCATCGTTCTCTGGTTGCCCGTGTAACGAGCCTAGGCTACCCCCATTCGCTGCTGAGGCAAGCTGCACATTGGGCCTCAACTGTCAAGATGGACAGCCACAGCATCAGAACCATCAGCCCATCGAGGCATCAACCATCATACAGGTGACCATGCCCTGATCGTTCTTCATGAATAATGTATATATACTGCGATGCAGAGATCACTGTACAAGCTTACAAAGTTTTGAAGATAACAGAGATCTATCCTATCAGAACAAACAAAATTGCAGCTGCCAAAACTGCAACGAAGCTAAACAAAAGATTATTTACATATAGCCACCAGCTTCATAGAATTATTTGCCAAAAAAAAGCCTATCTCTTTCCAACAAAAGATCGATGGATGGCAAGGGTCATGATTCATCGTTAAAAAAACGCCGGGTGTCCACTCAAGCAGCCACGTCGATCAGTTGTGCCTGCCTATCAATCATTATTGACAGATTTGTTGGTTTGGGACAAGATGAAAAATAAAAATACTCAAAAAAATTCCTCCACTCCAAAACGTAATGTCTGATGCTGAGGCCATAGTATACTGACGCCAACGTGGCAATTTTATATTGTCTTTGCAGATTGTAAACAAGGTACGAACATGATCAGTAGCGGAGCAAAGCATGTCCAGCATCTAAATTCTGAACCCGTTGGAAGTCCCTGGATTGGTCCCATTGCAGCAAGTGCAACATCCTGGAAGCAAATATCAGACAACAAAATATTTTTCTTCAGTAATATGCACATTGTTTTCTCAATGGAAAAGTAGTCAAATAGGTCCCTAAAATTTGCTCCAAAGGTCATTTTGGTCCCTAAACTATTAAATAGGCCACACAAGTCCTTTAAATTTATCTTTTGGACCAAATTAGCCACTAAAATGACTTGGCATGCCATATGCTCTTGCCATGTCAGCGGTGTGCACCTTTTGGATGACTCAGCATGATGAAACGGTCTATTTTACCCCTCTAATTCACCTTGTATATTACAATGGTTGTGTACTGTGTGACCACAAAATCATTGAATCATCTTCTGTCCTATGTGCATGCATCTAATAAATTTAGGTTTCTACAGAACCTTAGGTATGTTGTCTAACATATGCCATAGTTCATGTTTTGGTAAGAACATTTTAATTAATTTCATTTTGAAAAAAAAATAACTATGATATAGTGCAACATATTATACCGCCACTATATTTTATCCTAAATTGAGCAAGCTGAGTATTACAAATTTCTTGTAATTTGCCAAATCTACATTTGGTATTATTTATAACTGGATGAAAGAAGGGGTAAATGAGACAATTATAATGTGCTAACTCATCCAAGGACTTAATTAGATGGACTATTTAATAGTTCAGGGACCAAAGCGACCCTTGGACCATAGTTGAGGGACATATTTGGCTATTTTGCCTTTCTCAATCGCCCAAGAACAGATCAGCCAACTAATCGTATACGTCCTAAATAATGTAGCAGTATATCTAAGCTAGCTAGCTTATACTTGTTGATTATACAGGAGGAGAGCAACGTCTTGTTTGACTTCAGTGCAGGGAACGATTGCCCAGCAAGCTGTTGGAGGAAGGGGAGCTCCTGTCGCTGAACCACCTCTCCTGCACGGACACAGGAGACTCCGCTGCGCCCTTGGCCGTCTCTTGCATGACCGCGGCCCTCTCCGTCCGGCTCCTGCCGGTGCCCCACGACCTGTCCGTGCCGCGCGTCGACGCCGCGGACGAGCAGATGGAGGACGACGTCGACATGAACGCGGCGTCGTCCGCCGACGGCGCCCACCCGCTGCGCTGTATCTGCTCCAGCTCGTCGGCGACCTCGGCCATGGACGGCCTCATCTCGCTGTGGAACGCCAGGCACCGGAACGCCAGCTCGGCCACCTTGTGGATGGAGGAGAGCGTCCACGCGTCCCTGTGCGGGTCCAGGTACGGGTCCACGATGTCGTCCACGCGGCCCTTGCCGATCCTGTCCACGGCCAGCTGCGCCAGGTTCACGTCGCTGGGCGCCCTGGTCAGGTCGACGGCCTTCATGGCGGTGATGACCTCCACCAGCACGACGCCGAAGCTGTACACGTCGCTCCGGTCGGAGAGGTGGAAGTTCTGGTGATACTGCGGGTCGACGTAGCCCGGCGTGCCCTGCGGCGCCGTGGAGATGTGCGAGGAGTCCCCCACGGGCGCCTTGCCCAGCCGCGACAGCCCGAAGTCGGCGACCTTGGAGTTGTACTCGTGGTCGAGCAGGATGTTGCTGGACTTGATGTCGCGGTGGTAGATGGGCGGGTCCACCTCCGAGTGCAGGTACGCGATGGCCTTGGCCGTCTCGGCGGCGATGCGGAGGCGGACCGTCCAGGGCATTGCGGCGGGGCCGCGGTCCCGCTGCAGGTGCTGCGCCAGCGTGCCGTTGGGCATGAACTCGTACACCAGGATCTGCTGCCCCTGCTCGATGCAGCAGCCGAGGAGGCGGACCAGGTTGCGGTGGCACACGCACGACACCAGCTTCACCTCATTCATCACGCAGTCCAGGCCGGCGTTGTCGCGCTGCCTGATCCGCTTCACGGCCACGAGACGGCCGTCGCCGAGCCGCCCGGCGTACACGGTGCCGTAGGCGCCCGTGCCCAGGCGCTTGGCGTCGGAGAAGCCGTCGGTGGCGCGCTCGATCTCGCGGTACGAGTAGAAGGGCACCGCGCAGGAGGCCTCGGACAGGAGCCGCTTCGTGCTGCGCTTCGTCCGGATGGACGCGGACCGGCGCTTCAGCAGCTGGTACACCAGGCAGGTCGCGCCCGTCACCATGGCACCAAACACGATTCCTGCGCAAATTCATGGTCATCAACTGTGAACGTGGTGTGTGTGATGTGAGAATGCTGAAAGCTCGAGCTCGGAAAATGAGGCCCAGCTCAACCTGGACAGATAATAGGCCTGATTAAGGTACCGAATGAGGTTGGGGGCCATAAAAATGAATTTGAGGCTCATGGCCCATTTCGCAGCAGGCTGTCTGCTTATGTCTCATGGGCTTCACACTATTTTGTTTTGTTCAAAATATTTCAAGCTCATTTCTCAAAATGGGTCCAGAAAAAAATTTCAATGTACCTAAAAAAGCTAAATTTGTCGATTATGAGAGTCTATTTTTTCAGTGAATTTTGCTACTACTAATATGCATCGACTTCAGCTCAAAAGTCGTTACGGCTGTATTAAGTCAGGGGAGGTCCATGTATGACACCACCTCCACTAAATTAATTTACAGGACATGCTATGGGACGATGAATGAAGCTAGGCAAAAAGAAGTTTTTGATAAAACAAGAAAACAATTCTCATATGTGGATATGGTGCTGTGCAACACCATTGCAAAGGCTAAATATCAATTCGAGCACAATTAGTAGACAATCTTATGTTAATCAGAGGTATTTATTTTTGAATTATAGCTAGTTCTTGTGAACAACTTATATTACCTGCCACAAGAAGGGCGATTTGGATCGTCTTGCCACATTCTCCTGCTAGGTATTTTGAAGGATTGCACTTAACTGAAACCGTTGAATCAAAGCGTCAGATCGAAGGCAATATGGAAGGGAAAAAATAATAGGAGCTGCAGTTTTTGCAAAGTTAATTTTTATACGTTGAACACAAGTTCAACATACCTTAATATATATATGCAGTTTGAATCTGGTATTTGAAAAAGTAGCCATAGGAATGCAGCATGCACGATACCGGCAAGCATCAGTTAGCCACCCGAAAACTATATAGGCTGGATTCATGCTACCTGGCAACTGTAAGCTGTAGATTTTTCTCCCCCCTGAGACAGTCCCCATTTTATTTGTAGGTGAGCACTTCACACGCCAAATTTGTTTCTTAAACGACTACCCAACCATAAAATGAATTAATCCACTAAAGATAAATCTCTGCTACCATTTTAAGTAACATTATTGACTTCTAATTTGCTTACAGTATGGGAGTTCTTTGACAGTAGGCCCCTTCGTCACAAACGTACCAAGAACGGAGGCAGAGATATTATTCAGCCGAGCCAGATTTTCTTAGAAAAGTCGGTAGGCAGAAGCTTTCGTGGTTTGATTAACCGTGTCTGTGGTTCATCTAAAAAAAGCGCACGTGGTTCGCTCAGATCATACGACGATGATTACGTCTGGTTGATGAGCTAGAGGAGCCAATGGTCCAAGCCATTCTGGAGCCGCCGCGAGCTGGATGCACGCGCGGGGTCAACCATTCTAACGAAAACGCTAGCTCGCATAATTTGACTGACTAATTCAACCCAGGACGCACGAAACCAGGCAACTAATCATAATTAATAAATGACGACTAGTACTGTGCACTGACCTCTCCGGCAGCCGGTGCCGTCGGCGAAGCCGTCGCCCTCGAACCCCTCGTGGCAATCGCACCGGAACGCGTCAGGCTTCGTCGTCGCCCTCGGCGAGGTGACCAAGGTGCAGTTGGCGTTGGGCGAGCAGCGGCACGGCCCGAGCATCCACCACTCCAGCTCCATCACGCCCAGCAGTAGCGCGGGCATCGGCGCGGGCGCATCCCAGAGGCTCGCCGCCGACACCAGCCCGGCGCATTCCGAGCCGAGCTCCTGTATCTCGCTTCGGTCCAAGAAGCGTCTGCCGCTGGGCGGCGGCGAGACGCAGCTGAAATTCTCCGCGATATTGTCAGCGCCGTGGAAGCAGTGGGACGAGCTGTCGAGCAAGGTCGCGGGCTGGGCTCCGCCGCAGCTGTTGTTGGTGCGTGCGGCGTGGGTGCAGGAGCTCACGAGGAGCCCGTTCTGGGGGCCGGGCGCGTAGTTGCCCGAGAAGAGCTCCTTGACGGAGGCTTCGAGCCGGCGGGAGCAGTTCGGGGTCAAGGTGAGGAAGAGCGCGCGCGCCGTGACGTTGGACACCTGCAGGCCCAGCTCGCGCGCCGTCCCGAGCCACGCGGTGCCGTTCGCCTGCTCGCACCCGAGCCGTATCTCGCAGCCGGGGGAGAAGCCGAACGGGTACTGCACCGTCAGGCCCCCGCACCTCCGCGCGCAGCTCCCGTTGCTCGCCGCCGCCGCATGCAGCGGCAGCAGCCACGGCAGGAGCAGGAGCAGTGCCGCCGCCGCCGCCGTACCCCGCCGCATCGGAGTTCCACCGGAACTCAGCTAGTGCTTCGCTGGCCGCCGAGCGACGGACTCCATCTCTCCTTCTAGTCAGACAGGGCAGGACGCTCCCGCCGCGGCGTCGCTGGGACAAACAAGAGGGGGCGGTGGATTGGGTTTGGCTGAGGCGCGCTTGCCGCCGCAGCTGCTGTCTTTGTTTTGGGGCTTGTCGCAGAATTCCGCATTAAAACGGGGGCCATTCGGACCAACGACCAACCAACTCCTACTGCTACTCCGACCGCTGCTCCTGCCCCATGATGTACTGCACACGCAGCACATCGCTGGGCCCCGCCGCCCGCCGCATGTACACCTCTCGCCTCTGCTCCATCGGCCACGGTATCCCGTACCCGCCAAGCGATTATCGGCCTCGTCCTCTCGCCATCTCCGGCGTCTCCTTCCTGGAGGCCGTGTCACGTCAGAGAAATGCGGAGCCGTCGTCACCTGCCGGTCCGATGGCGCCCGTTCCCACACGGCGCCGGTAAGATCGCCCTCCCGTCGCGCTCACGGCTCGGGCCGACTCACATCACGATGCCTAGGCCCGTGGTGGCCGACGGCCGTGGACCGGCGACCTCGACCGCGTCCGTTCCAGTTCCATTCCGCCCCTCTCCACATGTTGTGTTGCCCACCACCACTTTCCAATCCGCCCGCCAGCGCACGGAAACGAAACCGACCTCATCCATATCGAGACGACAGCCCCACGGTCAGAATCAGGCCAGACCAAACGGGAGAGAAGAACCCGCAGCAATTGGGAGATCTTTTATGTATGCAAAAAAAGAAACTAATGTGCCGAAGTTCAAAAGTCCATGCGGCAGTTTAGATAACGAGGTGAGTTAGGTGGTACTGGCGTAGTAGTTAGATTACAAGCATTCCAACGTTACCAGATTAGATGGAGCTAATGCCCAATAAAACGATAGAACAACCACCTAGCCCCTGTAAAATAGTCTACTAAGTGAAGACTAACATAGAGGCTGAGCCAATCTGCTATACTAATCTTGGTCAGAGTAAATTTCATCTGTAGAAGTTTGACAGAAACTCTATAGCACAGCCTGAGAACGCATATCCACGTGCAATGTGGAAATTAAGGACATAAGACGGCTCATTCCGATGAGAGCTGGTTATTTCAACCAAACCCTGACAACATGTCGCTTATAAATAATTCCCTCGACAGCCTCGGATCTTGAATTCTTGAGCGCCAACTTCAGAGCCTGCCAAACTTCAGTGTACATTCCTCGGCTCAGTCAACAATTCCAGCTTGTTCAGCTAAATTTGCGTGAAAAGTTGAAAACAAGATTACGCAGAATCAGTAGAAGCCAAAAACAGCATCTAATGCAGTCATAATGTACAAGGATGTAGGACGGTTAATGTTTGCTGAATTGAAAAAACAAACGGCTCCCAGGCTGAAGTATAACATGCTTGCTCAGTTGCTTCTGGTATATCACTGGTATCATTAATCAGTCAAGCCGTACATCAAAAGGGTCAAGACATACATCAAAAGTACACCACTGCAGAATAATGACTCGTGTGGTTTTATAACGCAAAAAGGAATACAAGAGACACTATGATACAAGATTTCAATAAAAGAGTCGCCACTTCAATATCTTGGTAATCAATTGAACACACATCTTGTAGTTGGAGATTTAAATCACATTGTTTCCTTCGCATCTAATTACTGTTGTATCGAAAGGCATGAGCATATACCTCATATTTCCAATATAGTTCTTATCTGCTCAGGCGAGTGCTTAACCAATGACCTTGGGTCGGGATAGTTGTTCTTTGGATCCATGACTGCCTTATAAATGAGCTCATATGTTTCTGCTAGAACTCTTGCCAGACCATAGCAGGCATCTGATCGTAGCCTTGGAACCTGCAGTTGCTCGAATTCAGGCAAAGAACCTTCTGTTCCAGTCACAATGCCATAGAATGCCTTCAAGCATTCCAGAAGCATTTGCGGTGACGTCTCAACATCATCTGCCAGAGGCCTTGCGTCATCATTGTTGCCATAGTTCTTTATGTGTGGCATCTTATTCGACAGTCCAGATTTCCTAAGAATGCCGTCGACTTCTCTATCTACAAGGGCACTGGTATGCGCTTCAATCATAGAACGCAGGTTGTTTACGTAGCTTGTAGCAACCTCCTGGCCCATCAATGGTTCCTGAATAGCTGATAAGCAGTTGATGAGGTAGATTTTGGACGAAGATTCAGCGCTCTGCATGTTACATGGAATGAATAAGCAACGGGGAAATGCCCAAGCAGTGAAGTAGAAAAATAGGACTTTAAGTTTCTTGGGTGAAACGAAAACATTCAATTCTATTGTGAAACCAAAAGTGAACAATTCCATCAGGTCGTAATAAAGTTTTTTAGCACAACATAATAAGAATTTTCCAGTATCATGCCTCCTTTAATTGGATTCAACGGAAAGAGGTAAGCAGAGAAAATTTAAATCTAAACCGCAAAACAATCATGAGATTCGTAATGTGCAATTTCCTCATAGAGTTAGTGTTACAGAGGAAAAAATGTTTACAGTTTAGCAGTTGAACAATGATAATGTTTCCCCATATCAAATAACATTGGAAAAAGAATTACAATTTCATTAGAGTATTAGACCATGTATAAGCAGTTGTGAAAGAATTAGAAATGAACTATGGGAAAAAGAAATGATGTCAATTTCAGTAACACTTAGGGGTTGTACGATGTCCATATTTTGTTAGTCTAAGTGAACAACAGTTCAGTGCCTAATAGATATGATCTCTTATACATGGTAAATATTACAACTACGCTACTCACCAGAACAGATGTAGATAAATTCTTAGACAGAATAGCATCAACTGATATCGAATCTCTGCTATTTCCACTAGGATCAGAGCTTGTTCTACCACGCCGTGCAAGTGAACCTTTTGACTTTTGTGCCTCTGCAGCTTGTTCACACATCTGAAAAGTTAGTAATATCAGTACAAATACCACATGAAAGTTATACTGCAGATAATATCAAATTATTATGTGATAACAATAAATGCTACATGAAATTGCTCAATATAAGCCCATATCTCACTACAGAGTACAAATTTTATAGAAACAGTGTATATCATCTGCAATCATTGGCTACTTGATACATATTAAAAGTGTAACCCAAAAGTGCAGTAAGTGTTTAGTTATACCGAAGCAAGATATTAGTTCTGCAGAAACCAAATGACTAGATATATATAGCAGCTAATTTCCACACGTGGGCTGGTGCTAAGTGAGAACATGCTCGCTATTACATTTTTTTTTTTTTGGCAAGGCTAGTACTACTTCATATAGTGCTATTTAAAAAAAAAATCATACTCCCTCGAGTCACAAACTCAAAATAAGTGACATTTTGGACACCCAGTCTCCAGCAAATAAATTTCACCACTGCCTTTTAGATAAAAATCTCCTCACATTGTTTTCAAATATTGGAACTCAAAGCACAAAAAATAATTTGAAATCTAAGTTCGAAATGGTTGAATTAAGACAGCCCCAAAATATCACTTATTTGTGACTGGAGAGAGTAGTATAAATTTTTCCACAATAATGACCTCCACTGTCTTTGTGGCACTTATAGCTATGCAATTTGCTCATCATCATGACCAAATAGAACCTCAAGATATTCCTAACTGGCCAGCATTATAAGTACCCTCCACAAGTCAGTCTTCTGTCTGTTTCCTTTTTTTAACTGAAGTACACTGTTCAAGGTCATTGCCTTAAGTTTCCATTTGTTTCTAGAGGATATAAGCATTAACATTAGTGACATCGATGCATGAGGGTAAGCCACAAAAAAAGAGAAGGAAAAATAAATAGAAAATAAATTAAGCAACTGAACACTGACAATTGCATGAGTTCAAGGATAATAAGTACATGGAGTGATATGTTGCTACCAGGGGCTACTGTTTAGAGTAACTTTGTAAAATCGTACAATGGGTAAAATTAGTAATATAATAACAATGTTTTAACGTAATGCTATTCATAGGACATGGCAAAATTGCCTCCATACCATTACGTTGCCACTGTGGTTGCTAAAATACCATCAAAAGTTGTGACATTGCCAAAATGGCAACTGAGTTTCAACATAACACTATGGTGGCAATTTATAAAGGCACATAGAAAGCTCACCTGAATTATAGGATCCAGTAATGCAGAAATAACAGGATCAAAGTTTGGTCTTTTTCCAGAGGCAGGAACCATCATACTATTGTAGGTATCTATGAGCTCAAGCAGCAAAGATATTCCTTCTCTTACAGCTGGTGGGGGAGAGAGGTCGACTGCAACGAGTGGAGGATATCGCAATAACTTCTCTCCTCGACTCTTCAGGATACTGAAGAATGTCTGCTGCGCTGCATCTCTAAGTGACCATATTGTATTGCACAGTGCAGTGTCTTCGCCCAGCAGTTCTGCTATCTAAATGAGGAGGAAATCATATATAAACAGAAACGCCTTTTAATTTACCGAACTCCAAAAGAAAGCATTTTAGACTCACCGTGTAGCCATAGAATTCCAAAGTATTGCTAAGTTTGAAAGAAACTATCAGGCTTGGCTGTGACTGCAAAACTTGCTCAACTCGAACTTTAAATGGCCGACATGCCCCTTCAAATATTCTATCAAGCACAAAAGTTACATCAGTCTCTCCTCTGGATGAATCACCATCTCTTCCGGACTGACGTCGTGAAGTTGGACCACTGTCAGTCATTGCATCAGGATCAAGCAAGACGACTATAAGCTCTCTTTCTGATGCCAAGGCCTTCACAAATTAAAGAATAAACACTCAGAAAATGCTAACATGCTATCTAAAAGTAGCGGTGCATGATTTGAAAAGAATGATTACATGTTAGTTAATGTCTAGTAGCAAGGGTAGAGCAAGTGAAAAACCTGATGTAGCCAACCCAGCATTTCGCCTACATAACGAAGAGGATCGTGGGCATGCACTTCTATCGGTCTTGGGAGCCCTCCAGGTCCACCTCTAGTAAGAGCACTTATAAACCGTCTGAACAAGGCATGGTGTCTCATGTTGGCCACCTGTGAATTAAGATAGCGCACAATGAGATTATCATTTGAGCTAGTGGTAA
Source organism: Alloteropsis semialata (assembly GCA_004135705.1). Lineage (NCBI taxonomy): Eukaryota > Viridiplantae > Streptophyta > Magnoliopsida > Poales > Poaceae > Alloteropsis > Alloteropsis semialata. The sequence goes on along the minus strand of CM014278.1, from coordinate 92,510,544 downwards.
CTTTGCTATGTAAAAGGTGCATAATTACCTCCTCTGCACAATACTTGAAGAGAACAGGTCTTTCCTTCAGGCAGCGAACAGCCTTTTTCAAAAGGTCACTTACTTCAGGATTGTCAGTATCACCTAATTTTTTACACTCAGCTTGAACCCACCTGATAAAAGAATAAAAAATAATCAGTTATATGCCTGCATGTTCATACCAGCTGATGACATAATAATGAGCAGAGTGCAATGCAATCTGAATTAAAGTAGACTGGAATGCTAGTTCGGCAGCACTTATCTTGAAAATGTCAAGTTACAGCACAAATCACAAACATTGCAAATGGGCATTTTGAAGCATTTTACTCATCTGTGTCACTGTATTTGTCTAATTTCATGGTAAACCGCGATTCAATTTTTTTGTTCACTGAAGAAATCAAGAGTACAGTAACTGCAATATTTCCAACCCCTACTTAAGTGCTGTGAAAGATATTAAATTGTCAAAGCATGATATTCAATAAAGCCAGGTGTGGTCATTTCTAAGATCCATAGCTTCCTTACTCCATGAAATTGAGCATGTTGAGCTTGGACCAACGTTGTGAAATGGAAGGATTAATAAACTTAGCACTAAAAACAGTCAACAGAAGTATCATGATGAATTAATAACAAGAGTAATGAAACAAATTTAACTATATAAGAAACTACCTGCATAATCTTTCATAAGCACCCTCTTGGTACACAGACATCATATCCATAAGCTCCAAACCAGCACGCTGAAGAAATATCCAAAATTTGGACATTTTATATAAGTATTTAATGTTATTTGATAAGGAAACTAGCTAGTGGAAGTCTAAAAAACCATCAAGAGATCACAATGTCAAAGCATCGTTGAGTATACTCCATATTTGGCTACCATTTTGAGAGAGAAAACAAGATTAAAAGTTCACAATTGAGACGTTATGTTTTTTTTTAAAAAAAAATGTATGCTGCCTGCTTTTCTCTTTTGGGCTTCATGTACATGACAATCTTTATTATATATAGTTAATGATCCACTTTACTACTTTGACTGAAAGGCTCAGAGCTACAAGGACAAAGTGATTGTACCTGGTGGTGTGTTCGCAGCAGGACCTTGCAGTTTGAGTGTATTTCTTGAACATGCAGCAATGCCTTGAAGAATTTCTCATCTATCTCTTCTTCACGGAGTGCATTTATCTATTGATAATTAGCAAAAGAGAAACACATAAAAAATTGTGAGCACATACAATCATTATATCCACCTTAAGACAATGACTGAGGCATCAAACCTAGCAGCCAAATACCATTTAATTCAATTGATTTTGTTTAAATAGGAAATGGTACCTCTTCATTCGATAGTTGGTAATCCCGCAGGAAACATGACACAATTTCTTGCCGCTGAGTGATAACTTCAAGTTCCTGTTGCAACCTCTCTGTTGTACTAATGATATCCCCGGTACTTGCACTGCAACTGCTCAATGCCTCCTCAATCCTATAGCATAATTAAAAAGAATATAAAGGAATAGAAGACAAAGGAAGCACAACTTGGGTAGCATAAGAATCTGCATCGTTATGGTTTAAGCTAATTATAGACCCTTTTTTTATCCATAGATAAAATGTATTCAGGCAAGCAAAAAAAAAATGCTAATGGAGAAACAGAATTGCTAGGTAGAAATTGAGCAAGTATAATATCCCCCAATATAAGCCCATTGGAACTGTTGTGCAGACCTAATTAGCTCTTCTAACACACCACCAATACTTAATTCAAAATTCAGCTTATGTTATGAAATTGTACTCATTCTGCCAATCCTATATATAGCGATTTACATAGCATTTAGCTAATTTAAATACATCGGGAAACAAGCTAATGCTAGGATTCCCGGATGCATTTCCGGGCATGCAGAGCAGAGAAACACACTGGGGGCAATGGACAAAGCCACTCACTTCTTCCAGGAGTCGTTCAGCGCATGCACCTCCCCCTCGACGCGATCAAGTGCCTACACGCAAAACAGTAGAGCATAGCAATCACAAAACAGGGCACGGCGCAGATGCGTAAGGAGGGGCGGCCGAACAACACCGCACCATGTGGGCCGGGAGCGAGGCATCGAGGAAGTGGCGGTTGATGGCAAGCCCGCGCTGCTCAATGGAGGACTTGAGGTTGCGGCGCGCCTGCGGGGTGTTCTGCACGTAGAAGGTGGAGAGCGCGCCCAGCGAGGCCAGCAGATCCGGGCTGTCAGTCCGCGTCTCCAGCACCTTCTTCAGCTTCCGGGACACCCCCGGAGCCAGCGCCGCCGCCATCCCGCCCGCCCGCCGCCGTCACCGGTTCGCGATCGTGATCTCCCCCGCCTTCCTCCGCCTGAGAAGTGGGGGTTTGGTCTCGTTCGGGATCTGAGAGGAGTGAGATGGGTCGCCGGTAGTAAGCCGGACGCGAGGAAGGCAAAGGCTTCTGCGGCCGTGCGGCTGGGCCGTGTGTTTAGGCCGTTAACTGGCTGAGCTGAAGTTATTAAGGCCCATGGCAGGCCCAATAAACTGATTCTCATGAAAAAAAAAGAGTAAAATGTACCGGGGTACATTAACTATTTAGGCCCAGTAAAAAAGAGAGTAAAGTTATTAAGGTCCCAAACGTATTAACTTGCAGAGAAATGTCACTTAGATCCCAAACGCACTTTTATGTTTAGGCCGCTAACTGGCTGGAGGCGCGAAGAGGAAGGCATGCATCGGTTGCAGAAATCGAGTGCAGCGGACAAGATATCGAAACCACATTTCCCAAAATTTTGGCTTGTCAAAGTTTGACAAAAAAAAATGGCATTTAAGCTTTAATCACCAAACAAGAACAGCTAGCTATTCATGATGGTGCACAAGATGTTCTCTCCGGAAAACTAAAAAAGAAAAGGCGGCCTAATTTACAAGTCACAGCTCATGCTAAAAAATGGAGCGAACTGGTAAATCTTGTAGTCTCTGCGATCATGTTTCTGCGACTGCGCAAAGCAGATACAACCAAAACCACACATCCAGTGTAGACGAGATTCAGAGACGCTGAAACTACCATATGGGCATTATAATGAAATTCTTTAGATTTCTGAAGTACAAATCTGACAATATTATTCATGAGTCCATCGCCACAGGTTCTGCAGCTGTATAAGATAGCTCCTTGCCCATAATCACTGCAGTCATCATCAGTTTACCAGCATCTGGAAAATCCTTGTGCTGCATCAGCACTTCCTCCACTGATAGGCATTTGCTCTCCAAACCTCTCAGATGTACATCCTCTTTCTTCACAGGCAGCACATCCTCAAAAGTACCGTCATACGCCACACAATCCAGGCTATAACACAGCCTGGAAGCATTGAACAGGACGGTTCGTTGAAGAGATTCTTGGATGACTTCATCGCTCCAACCTTCTGACGTGGATTCCTGCAAAAGCTTCACCCAATCATCCTGGTTGGCTGCATTCATCCAGCATGCTTCCAGAAGGCCTCTGTTGGAGCTTCTGAACGATGAGCTTGTCGAAGCAAATATTTCAAATGCTTTAAGGGATAGCTCTTGGTCTCTATTCAGACACATCTCAATCAGTTCTAATGGATCAAGCAATGAACTTGTATATTTGACTTGTGCATATTCTGGATCATGCTGAATAATTTCTTCCTGCACAGAAAAGAAGGGCTACAATTAATCTGCCCTGCTATAATTATCCCTAATTAACTCAAAAGACAATACTGTGGTTTCAAAACCCAGCTTTTAGGAATTTCCCATGGCAGGTTATGGCCTCAGGAGTTCATAACACCAGGTGGTTACAAGACAGTTACATGCTAGCTCCTAGTTTAATCTCGATCACTTTTCATACTCTCACCATTTTTCTTTCAAACATCCAATAACTTCCAATTGATCTAATGGCCTTCGTAGTCCAAAACAACCAAAAAAATAGCTCAAAGTAACAGTCTCACTGGGAGCTAACAATGTGCTGGTACCCAGTAGGATTAAAGGATTTTTGTCAGGATTTGGAAACCTGATGTATACCCTAAATGCAGCCTGCAAGGTTTCTATCTTGTACAGCTTGGATTTGAATACTCACACTACCAAGATAGAGCTATATTATGTAGTTTGAATACTCAAACAATAGTTAAGATATCTTCACGGAGTCATGCATTTATGCCGCTAATACTCGTAATTAGTTAAGATGGGTTCATGGTGTCATGCATCTATGCCGTGAGGCGGCACGGATGTTGATCTATTGCCGAGTAGATTCTGGGCTCCCAAGGACACACGAGGATGACATTTTTAAAATGATGTTCAGAAACAAATACCATGACTACTTGACTAGAGAACAGAATTGTTAAGAACATGTTATGCATAGGAGTAGGACAATTCACCTGCAGTTTTAGAATCCGCATGTCTGCTTCTATCCGTACCACCTTTGCTTCATAGTCAATATCCTTACCTATTTGTTGACGAAAAATATATTAGGAATGCCTTATCAAGAAAGAAAGAAACTATATCGTCTAATAAACAGCAGTGAGTGCAAACAATGATGCAAACTTATGTTCACTTCTCTAAACTGTAAACTCTTTTTTTCTCGAATACGCAGGAGAGCTGCGTATCATTGCATTAAGATAGGAGAAAAGAGGTCAAAATAGCCTTACAAACACCACACACACACACACACACACACACACACTTTAAAGTTTTCTATTAGACATTCAGTAACCAAGCATTTTAGGTCACTGGCCACATCAGCTTAGGCTGTGTGCTTTGGTCATGGTCTTGTGTGGTGTTTGGTGGTGCACCTGTAATTCTTAGTTTGGTGGCGTGTGTGGGTTTTTGTACTTGGGTTGGTCCCTAAGCGGACCTGTTGTACACTCTTTTCTATCTTAATGAAATGACACGTGGTTCTCCTGCGTAATTCAAGAAAAAAGAAGTAACCAAGCATTTCTTTCTGCAGGAACTTCAGTAGAATCAGGCAGGTTTTCTTGAAAACATGATAAGATTCTCAGTAAGAATGCCTGAATTCAATTCCTCACACAAACTTTGCAATCGATAAGCTAGCATTATCGATCATCCAGAAGACAATAGAAGTTTATTTTGTGTAATGCCATACATGAATGCAGAGAATATGAGAAGTTCATGGATAATTGTTTCAGTGCAGAGAATAACATGAAAGTAGGGAGAAACAGCTACCTGCCGTTGCAGCAATTTTAGAGAGATAAAGAAGACGTCTTCTTTCAGCAAAGGACAGTGGTTTTCTGCTGGTTGTGACGCTAGCATCTTCATCAGCACTGCCACGCAGAGCAAAGGTATGAAGAGTCTCAGAAGCAGATGAGAACTGGTTTAAGAATATCTCGTGGAGCCACAGAAGATCACTCCGGTCTTTCAGAAAACTAGCTAGCTCTTCCTGGAACTCTTCACCCAGCCTTAATAGCTTAGAGTAATGTCTACTCTTGACTAGCTCTTTGAAAACAAAGAAACTGAATCCCCCATGAGGCCCTACACTATCATGCTGCAACAAGATGAACATTAGAACCATGTCCTAGAACATATCTTAGTAGAAGCTAGAACGTGAATAACATATTCTGATGCTAAACATTTGGGCTAAAGTGCAACATGATGTCCTGCAGCAGAAAAAGGGAGCTGGGATAGATTTTAGATATGGTTGTGAAATTATACCATTATGCTACGGAGGAGAAATGAATCATTGAGATCAGAGCAAATCTGCCACAGTGTTTGGTACCCTTCATGTCGTTTAGCTGTTGCCAAAATAGGAGAAATAACCTCTCTAAATATCGATTCTTTCAGATCCAGATTGTCTGTACCATCTCTTGATTCCTGATATGTAACGAAAATATATTAGTTGTTCCGTATGAAACTCAAGAAATTTTACAACTACTGCCCAAAAAGACAAATTCTACAATTACTGCACTAAAAAAAGGAAATTCTAGAACTACCAAAGAGACCTTTGCCACAAGTAAGCAACATATAGAAAATATTTTGTGTTTGCCCAATAATATCAAGCTAAACACTTGCAAAATTACACAGTTACACTCATGGAATGCTCGTATTATCAGAGATTATTATAAGTCAAATAAAGGATAGTGGATAATAGAGAAAAAAATCAGCTGGCGGGGGAAAGACCACCACTGCGGTATTGCAACTGAGATGCAACCTAAACCAAGCCAGCTGAGAAAACCCCCCCTAACCCCAGATTCACACTATAGGGCCACACCGTAACCTGGGCCCACTGCAAATACTCCCTCAACTAGGGAGCTTGCAGCTACACTATAAGAGTGTTGGCTAGTGAATAATAGACAGAATGACTAATGTGGAAATGGACCGCAGAACTAGTCGACCCCAAAATCATTAAAATGGAATTGGAAAGGAAGGGTTCAGTATGAAAGCATGGCTACCTGAATACAAAACAGCACCTGAATTGTTACTACAGACATGCGAATCAAGCTATAAGTTTAGCATTCTATTCCTTTACAGCAGTGCTCCATTGCTTAGATAAGCTAAGTTCACTTTAAATAAGTACAATATTATCCAAGTGAACGACAGACAAACACTAATTAGGCAAAAAAAAAATGAAATGACAGAACGGGCTAATAAAAGGCCAACACCAAATTGCAAAAAAATTAAACATCTTACAGCAGTAAAGACGGTTATTAGGAAACTAGTGATATTCAGCTAAACCAAACCTGGTATTTGGCCTCCACTATTTGTTTAGCAAGGTTGTAGAGGGATCCCAGAAGTTCGTCTCTTCGTTCACAATATTCTTGGACTAGCACACCATGTTCCTCACCACGTTCAAATTTGGCTGTTAAAAGACCTATATATGCCTCCAGTAGAATATCTGTGAGTCCCTCCAGCTGAGACCATAGATTAGACTTCATTGACATGTCTGAAGCTCCTGATTCTCCCAAAATCTCCATAATGAATGATGCCAAACTCCAGATTCCAGACCGTACGACAGGCTGGCTGTTCCATGTAATCAGTCCTTCAGGAGAAGGATACCACTCCTTGTGCTCCTTCCTGTAGTGCAGTGCTGCATGAACTAAGGTGATACAAGCATTTGCTAACTCAAGTGCTCGTTGCATCTGAACAGAAGGGTGTTCTTCTCTAGTAATGATGTACTGAAGCTGATGAGATAAGCAATAAAATAGATCCTCTATAACAGAAATTCTACTGTAGAATACTTCTGCATTTTCACGATCCATTAAAAGAACTGTGTTTCTTCGAGCTTCCTCGCCAACCAACTGAATAAGATTCCAAAGTGCACCAGTGGTTTGGGTTAACTGAGGTGATAAATGAGTACTTGAGCGTTGCTGGATAAGGGCGTTTTGTAATTCCCTAAGCTGTATCATTCCAGAAAGCTTTTCACCATGCTCCATGATAGTTAGCATTACAGCTCCTACAGAATGAACAAATTGCTTCTTTAGTCAAATATAAGTATCATTAAAAGAAATCAGTAACGACTAAACTCAAAGAAAAGAATCGAGCTTCCTGGTTGCATTGTCAGAGTAGTCAGTCCTACATACTATCATTATTATGTTCATGTAAAGCAAAAGGCCAGTCATTAGATTAGAGTGGTATCATATGAAATTGACTAATAATCAGCTGATAAAGAGCCATCTGTAACAGATTGATTGATAATTTTCCATCCTTATGATGAAAGTGGCACATAACTTGTCATCCTGCCATCCTGGCCCAATTTCAGTGACTCAGATAGTCCTACAAGTCATCACACAGGTAACTGGCACTCCAGGAGAGTGGCAAAATAGTAGGATTACAAAAGGTTAGGCGAGAACACCCCTATAAGGTAGTAGGTAGAGTAGATATAGTTCATCAGTTGTTGACAACAATGTATACAAGGATGGCATATAAGGAAGAACGGCTCTGCATTGAACTCAGCTTTTCATCATTTTCGGAGCATGTCTATTTGGAACACCGTAACCGATGTGTGTTTGATGGGATTCAACCTAGTCTTAACAGGGTCTTAGTTGCAGTTAAGGACGAACTGCACCTTTGGAGTTTGGCCAGAGCTCGAGGAGTATCCCATCTCCTTGATCAAGAGCCAGCCAGCCAATGGGTGAGTTTTATTGCTGCTAGTGGTCAAGGGTCAGGTCTATGACTAGAGAGAGAGCGATTGTGCCTTTGCGAAGTGTGTGTGGCAGTGTGGGTGTGTGTGGTGTTGTAAGGGGTTTCTAAACCCTCCTTATTCTCCTTAATAAAATAGCTCTCCTGCGTGTTCGAGAAAAAAATTGAACTCAGCTTTTAAGATCAATTAGAAACACTTCAATTTATATGCTTTACATTAGAACCTTGCTTATATACTTGTACCTACAAACAAAATGTCACTGTTTAATGAAGATATTAAACCAATATTATGGTAAGAGTGAATCCATACTTTGCTTTGAAGCGAGTTCTTCATGGCACTTTGACAAGACAAGAAACTGAAGGAATTTCTCATGTTTTTGCTGCTTCTCAACAAGAGATGAAACGATTGTTGAGGCAAGAAATTCAGCTTCTCTGGTTGTTGTCCAGTGTTTAGCCAATGTGTTTACAATGGATTTGCTCATCCGAACAAATATGTTCATCTCACCATCTTTGTCAAATGCTCCTGCCGCTCTAAGCTTTTGAAGTGCCTCATTAACTGCACCAGAGATTATAAAATCATGAAATAGCCGGTTCAGTAGCATTTCGGACTCTTCATCAACCACAGCCTGTTGAGCTATGCCAGTTAAAGCAGGCCTTTGCCTCTCTCCAGCACTCCAAGCCTCGGAGCTAGCTCTCCTGGGAACAACACTGCCACTGAAGACCTGAGTTCTTCTTTTCTCCTCAGCAACTGCTTCATTACAACTACCTTTTCGTGACAAGCTGCGCTCTGGTGGTTCAACCCCACCAACTAATACAGCTTTTTCAGGAATCGCCCAGACTCCTGCCTTTTCTGTTAGAACAACCCAAGCACCTTCATCTCTGTCCTCAGATGATGGGATAACGGAAGCATCCAGGACCTTTCCAGCATCCCAAGGCAGATCAAACTGATAAAGTCGGGTGGAACCTCTCCAATATATGGCCACTGTTGCTGTTCCATCACCTGAAAGGATGACTACAGAACCAGAAGGCTTACCACCAGTTTTTAGCCTCATTGAGAACAAGAATTCTTCATCCTCTACTCTAGCTTTAGGAATTATCACTTGAGAGGGAGCTTTTTTCTCCAAAAACCTTTCAATTTTAACTACATTATCTTCAGATGTAAACTTCTGGTTAGGTTTGTACAGCATCGTCAGAAGAGAATATTGGGTGTAGTTTGACCCACTAACCCTATCTTTGCAGAGTGTAGCAACAAGAATGCTAAATTCCTTCCCGTGCTCATCTATCTGCATGTCCAAAAGCCATATATATTTCTGCCCAGCTATATCTTTCTTTATGCTTGCATCCCCATCAGTACCAACAATTTCCTGAGCCCCTAATTTTTTTATATTAACGTCATCCAAGAGTGAGACACTCCAACATTGCACCTCATTGTTTGTCAACAAAAAGAAGTTCCGATCAGAAGCCTCAGATGAGACAGTACTTGGTAGCCAAGCCAATGACCTTCCACCATTACTTTTCAGAGAATGATCGGCAACACCATCTCCTAATGTATCTATGTGAACTTTTTTTCTACGAATTCCTTCTGGTGAGCACTGGAACAGCCACAAAGCACCTGTCGGCTCAGAAGCTATTGCAACACACACATGAATGCCTCCTGGAATTGCAGCTGCAATAATTGAATTAAACCTGAAACAATCTGATGCGCCATCACTTGCAGATACCTCCCCATGACCCAGTGAACTAAGAACTAGACTCCTATTAAATTCAGCATATATGTCAGGCCAATAAGCAACAGCTTGTGTCCTTTTGTTGCAGAGGATAACACCAGTCGAACTTTTTCTATACAATATCTCTCCACTGTTTCTTGTTAATGCACCACTACTATGCCATCTCATCATACAAACGGTCCACTGAATACCTGGGAGGGGTTTCACGTCTTTGTATCCAATAAGAGAGGATGGAATCTCAAGTACAAGACAGTCTTTAGCAACAGAAGCCAAGTAGTTCCAGATAAAAAGCTCGTTTCCACATATCATCCACGCAAGGGATGTTTCTTTATCAATGCCACCAGCAAGCACGCTCTTGCCTACACGACACACAACAGGTGTCTACAGTTCAGTAAGGTACAAGCAAACTATTGTCAGGGAAAATAGCACACATGGACTGAGTAAAGTTACCAGAGATATTCTTCTGTAGAAGGCTGGCTTGGGCATTCCGAACGACTTGGGGAAACTCTGCTACGTGCACTGGTTGGATCTGGTCCGAATCACCAGCCTTGTCAGGTCGCTTCGAAGTCGAAATCCTGGAAATTTGCAGAAAATTGAGCAAACAGAGTTCATTTTGCCTGACCTAAACGTGCTAGGCTGCTGGAAGTCTAAAATGAGGAAATCAGAGATGCCCGCGCCGCCCTCAGCTTTTAGCGCTTTAAATCAGACACGGTCATACGACAAAATGCGATGAGTTTGGTGAAAGCAAAACAGGTAAGAAGGGAGGGATACCTGGCGAGGAGAGAAGAGGAGGTCCATGGGGCCGGGGTGCCGGTGGCGGGGCGGTCGGGGATGGCGAATCCGCGAGGCGACGGGGAGTGGGCGGGAGCAGCAGGTGGAGGTGAAGGGGACGCCTCTTCCCTGTCCCTGCGGTGGAGGAGGTGGGGCTTCCTTATCGCCGGCGAGAACATCTTCGGCGGCGCGGCGGATGGACACGGCCTCACCTCCTCCGACCAGCCGGCCTCTCGCTCTCGGCGCTGTCTCCGGTGGGCTAGGGTTTTACTAGAGTTTTTGAGTGCTTTTACTCTCGTTTTGCGCTTTGCTCCCTGCCTGCTTAGAAAGGGACACAAAACAGGTCCATTTTGAAAAAATAATAAAGACAGGGAGATTGTTTGAATGTTTGAAGGTAGGGGCAAATTTGACTGCAAAATTCCTTTTCTAGTTTCTCAGAACTGAAATATTGCTTGAAGATGGCATGGCGCCTCTTCCAAAATAATTTATACTACGTTTGGAAGTAGATATTGAGCCTTGGAATTCAGAATTGGTATTGATGGCTCTGAATACTGGCTGTTTGGATGTATTGGAATTTGGAATTGGAAATGAATCTCAATTTAAACCGGCATTCATCTGGCTCGCACCCCTTCACCACCGATACAGAGCCAACCCCTTCTGAATTAGATGGAATCGTTCTCCAGCCATCCCCGCGTCTCTCTCTGCGTACTGCCTCTGCTTCCCCCATGAGCAGCGCCGTCCCGCCCCTCCTCTTGCATCCTCTGCAGCTAACCGCGCCGCCTGTCCCTGGCTCCCTCCTCTCGCATCCTCTGCAGCTAGTCGCGCCGCCTGTCCCTGGCTCCTTCCTCTCGCATCCTCTGCCACTCCCCCTCCTCTTCTTCTCGCTGGGCATGGACGGGGCAGCGGCGGGTGCCCGCCCCCAACCTCTTCTTCCCAGCGGCCGGCGGCGGATGCTCGTCCCATCCTCTTCTTCCCCACGACCGGAGTAGCGCCCTGTTGATGCCCGCCCCTTCCTTTTCTTCCCTACGGCCGAAGTCCCCTCATCTTCTTCCCCATGGGCGGTGCCCCTCCTCGACGCGTCCGGGGCGGAGGAACCGCGGCCATGGGCCTCCTCGACGTAGCAGGCAGAGGAGCCGCGACGCACGAACCTCCTTGACGAGGCCGGGGTGGCGGCAGGCGGCAATGCGTTTCTTTCCTATCTGGGCGGTGGCGTGCAGCGCGTGTGCTTCCCATCTGGGCGGCGGCGTGCAGCGCGCGTGGCCGCCGGGGGCAGCTGGGCGCAGGGAAGAAGATGGATTGATTCTCAGTATATGCACATCCAAACGCGAATTGGCATTTGCCATCTTGATTGATTCCGTCTAGCAATTACATGTACATCCAAACAATGGCTTGGTATTGTGATCATTTTCTAAAACTAGGCTGATTTGGTATTGACTCCAATTCAATACCAAGACTTCCAATATCGACATCCAAACGGAGCCTTATTGACTTCGAATTGACGAGGGTATAGATTTCTTCCATGACCTGGTTAAAAGTGTCACCAAAGTGGTTAATCCAAAGCAATTACAATTATACGAGATAGCACGGAATTGAGGAAAGAATATGTTGAGATTAGAATGTAGGCAACGTATCAGGTGCAAACCAACTCTTCGTGCAAACCATGCAAACTTCTAATCTGGGCCACACGATGTTGATCCAAGGGAGGGCGCAGAGGAGGTGGGAGGGGTGATTTGCAAAAGCGCGGCGCTTTTGCAAATCACCCCTCCCACCTCTCCTTTGCGTCCCTTGGATCAACATCATGTGGCCCATATTAGAGTTTGCATGGTTTGCACGAAGAGATTAGTTTGCACGTGATATGTTGCCTAGAATGTAAGGGTAACTGAGGAAACAAGATGTTGAGTCTGAAATATAAGGGTAACAGAAGCATGTGGCAATTAAAAGAAAACATTAAAGTGATTGTGGTGGAATATTTTACGTAGGTTGATCTAAGTCCTAGACACATAGGAATGCTTGTATTTCAGATTTATTCCAAAAATTAGTACACTATTCTGGTAGTGGTAAATGATTAATTTACTAGGGTCGTGCCCGTGCGTTGCTACGGGGTAAATACAAAAAGTTACAAACCACATAAGTGCAAGTGTATATAGATTTATATGATGCTTTCAGTTCAAAAAAGAAATCTTCATCGATTCGTCAATGTAAAGAAACATAACAACTTTGAAATCATAACTTCAAACCCCGCAAATAAGTAACTTTTTCGACTATGATGCCAAGAGACTACTCAATTGTTTCTATGTAGCAAGTCACTATCATCGTCAGATTCGGCATTCACACAGTTTTTCAAAATAGTTGTAACATGTGTGCTCTATCAACAACAGTAGGTGACTAATTAGCAGGGTAAGAAAAAATGAACCCAACTGTCCAAAACATGTAAAAGCATTTTAATTAGTGGGGCAATTAAAATTACATGAACTGTATGAATGCACCTGAGACTATGCTCTACATGGGTGGTAGAATCTTTTTTCTGATCTTTTTGTGGTTTCCTCTTTTGTCTTGCATACGCCTCACGACGCTTCTTGTTCCATTCAATTCTCTTTTGCTCTACAACACTTGCCTTGTTTGAAAGATCACATAGGGCGCCATGAACACCGGTTTTTGTTCAAAGGGAATTCGGCCGCCTGTTTGCTCCATCTAATCTGTACTTGATACACTGAACATATGATGTAAAACACAACATCATATTGTGAGTGCATATCTACTGGTAATGAAACATTTCATGTGCAGGCTTGAACGACCAATACAGGGCATGCAAAAGAGCGGCAACCAGCAAGCAAGTCAAGGCAGTAGGGCTGGGAGGAGGTCCGAATGGCTATGGAAAAAGTGTGCAAGGGCTCAAGCAAACACAAATTAAGGATCACGCACGTGGATAAAATCAAATTAAGAGAAAAAATATATCGAAAATGCAGTAAGTTTCGCACCAAAAAGCATAGGTTATCTGTCACGGTAAGCGCCGCATGTATAAACATAACCCATATGAACCGGGTCCTGTTAAAGACATACAGAAACAACAATTAAATCATTCAAATGGGCAATCTGGTTGAGGCTAATTTGATTAGAACATATGAAAACAGTATGAGGATACCTGACAAGATTCAAGTAGATTCTTTAGTTGGTAAGCAATCACTGTTAATAAATATATGGAAATTTATCAGGATATAACCTGCACAAATGCAAATAGAAACTTACGTGTTTCTGCAAGAGAGGTTGTGTGCAGTGAGGTAGCCACAAGTGCGCATGCACTATTCAGTCCAACGGCAATCAACATGCTTCCTGTTTAGAGGTAAGAAAAAAGAGTTAGCAATATCAACAAACAGGATATAAATGTCATCAAGGGAAAAATTCTTGGGGTACAAGATGGAGTTGCAAGATATAAAACTTTGACACACACACACCCCCCCTTCCATATGCATAGTTGCATCCCACCATATCTGCAATAGCACAACTCAGGACTGGTGGGTGCTCTCTGTTTTGGTAGCCCAGAAACCTTGGCTGTCTATCTGCTGTTTGTTATCTATGAACATGCTGCCAGCAAGAAGAAACAAGATGGCTCAGTCCTCAGAGTTTGTTGTTGCCGCACCAGGCTTCGCCGGGATAGCGTGTGCGCAGATCCATTGGTATGGTGTTTTTTTCAGTCCCTGATGATCCAGTGCAGTTCTGAGAGGGCTGACCCTCACATGGCCGACGAATGGTGAAAGATGCACAGCCTAGAGGCATAACTGGGGACCTTCATGGTGGACATGAGCTCAGTGATCACGAGCACAAGGAAACTCATCTGGTAGGAATCTCAGAACACGGCACTATACAAGAGGATAACAACATCATATAAGATGACATATTCAGATGAAAGCCAAAAAAGAATAGTTTTAGTAAAATTGACGATATAGAGTAATACCTTTCTGTTGCCACGCTCGCTTCAGTTGAAATTTTTCAACACATATAATACAACTGAGTCTTCTAAGATTTCAAGGTTTTTTGTTGTGACACTGAAACGGTCTGTACATCTGAACTCATGCCCTTATCTTTCATTTGAATCATTTCTTGAAGAAGATCATAAGCCTTTGATCTCTCTCCCTGGCTATATTGTCCAAAAATAAGAGCTATGTATATGTAAACATCTGGACTCATGATGTAGGGATTACAGAACACATAGAAGTAGGCGATGTTAATTGTGCTTCTCAGAACTCCCTCCTGATCTGTATAGAGAAATTAGGTGGGTGATCTCCAAGATTCAACTGTATACTGAACAAAAGAAATCTATTGAATAGCAGAGCAATAACTCAGATTTCTTGCCAAGTGTACACATGCTATGAGTTACAGGAACTAGAAGAGTAGGATCAGTGTCCAGATGATTCAAAATTGTAACAAAACAATATACACTTATCTGATCAAATTCAGATAGAATAATCACGATTAACTTTTCATATATAGTTGCCCATCTCATGTGCCTCGAGACCAATAGAACTTTTGCTATGAAATTAACATAATGTGCATTGATTCATAAACAAAATGCCTGCCTGCATTCATTACTTGGCATCCTACCTCCAATTTTTATGGGCACCTCTAAATACAAGAAAGCAAGTAGGCTCCTTGTCCTATCCAAGCACACGCTGGCACAATGTGGACCTCTATTAAGAATTAACATATACATGCTATACATGGAACCTGCAACTATATTTAGAGTTAACTTATACGTGCAAGAATGGAAGCACATACAAAGAAATCCTACGGACTGGACGACTTCCGTACATTTGAGGTGCTGCCTTTCTAGACTTCCAAATAGCTTTATAATATGTTGCTTATTGGTGTAACACTCCTGTGTTAATTAAGACCTTTAAGCCCTGTTTGGATGATCTTGTAAAGTAATTAAGGTTTAATTGTTGATTAGGGAAGTTAAATCCAAAAAGGAGAAAATGGGATTTTTGGAGGGAGAGTTCGAGTTTGAATGTTTGGATCAAAGTAAAGGCCTTGTAGTTTCCAAACTAAGCAAAATTAGCAAACAAGAGTATAAGAGAAATTGAAGATCAATGAATCAGCAACATAAGTTACATTTGGAGTTTTTAAAGTTTACATGTGAAAAATGGAGAAAAAGTGGTTTGATGATGGCTGTGTTAAATGGGGTTTAGCTGAACTTTTTCTGAAAATGGACAGTTGAACCGGGTCAGATTCAGTGCAATTTATCTTCTGAACCAGGCAGAATTAGCGCAAGGTCATATTGAAGGAAATGAAGGTTGAGGTATAGGCTACAACTTTTGTATTTGGAGATTTGAATGTTTACATTCAAAATGTGGAGAAAAATTGGGACGAACTTGCAGGTTTACACGAGATTCAGCAAGTGCAAACTTTTAGGCTGAGGTTCAGTGGTCTATATCTCGAAATTTGTTGAGATTTAGACCAAAGTCATATTAGGAGAAATGTAGCCTGATGTTTGGGCTATAACTTTCATACTTTGAGCTTCAAGAGTTTAGATATGAAATTTGAAGAAAAAGCGGAGCTAAGTTGCTGGTTTGGGATCGATTTCAGAGGTTTGACGCAATGCAGTCGGTGTTCAGTTATCGGATCGATCTTCAGAGCTAAAAATCTCCATTTTGGTTGAGAGATGGAGCAAGATCATATAAGGGGATTTGAAGATGAATGTGCCCTCTACAAGTTCCTTTTTGGGTGAGGCCACGGGTGGCAAGTGGCTGAGGAGATCGGGAGAAGTTTTAGGCGCGGGTGCAGGCCGATCCTTACGCTGAAGCTCGACGAGCTTCGGCTGGCGCCGCCACCCCGCCGCTCTTGGCCGCGCGCCAAAGTTCGCGCGTGCCACGCGCCGGCGTGGGCGAAGTACAGCGCTCGGGCAGCATGTGGCTGCTGGCTTTAGCGCCGCCCGTGGATGGGAGAAAGCCGAGCCGAACCAGTTACGTTCCTGTTCCCGCCCGTGTGGTTCTCGTCGCCGTTCTGCCCTCACCGCCGTAGCCACCGACATCCGCCGCCATCACTGTCTCCTCGTTCGAATCCGTTCGCAAGCAAGTGCCTAGAGTAGTCCTGGTTCCTCCAGTTTGTCCGCGTCTAGTTGGTTCAGTCCCCATCGCCGTGCCGTCGTCCACCCCATTCTACAAGCGCCGCCGCCGGGCAAGCTCACGGTGAGAACTTCCTTCCGGCTGTCCTTGTAGCCATCCAATGGTTTAATCATGCTCCTTGTGTTCCCATGGTGCTTGTGGGGTTATTTGTTGCCCTGATTCATGGCCAGCTCGGCCGGAACGCGGTCGCGCCGCCATGGCGGCCGGCGAGTCCATGGTCGCCGCGAGGATGGAATCAGGGGGGCAGCTTCCGAGAGCGGGTGTTAGCGAGATCCGGTAGTGTTCCAGGTTGTGCTAGAGCTTGCAGTGCCGCTTGTTGTCCTGGGACTTCATCCCCGGTGCCGGTTCGGCGTTTCGCCGCCGGGCCTAGATGAGCCGCCACCGCGAGTGGTTGTCAGGGGAATTTTCCGGGAAGCCTCGGGGTGGGTTTCGGACGGGGTGGATCCATGGAGGACTAGAGCAGTTGGTCATGTGGTTCATGGAGCCTCGGGCCTCGCCGCCGGCGGTTGCCGTCGTGGGTCAGAGCCGCCGCGGTCGGCTCTGCTCGCGGGCGCGCGACTGCGCGAGGGAGAAAGGGAAGGGGGCGGTGCCGGGCCGGGCCGGTGAGCGGTCGAGTGGAAAAGAAGAGAGGGAGAAAGAGCTGGGCCGGGCCCATTTGCCAACCAGCAGAAAAAGAAAAGGGGAGAGGAGCTATGGGCCGGGCCGACTGAGAAATAAGGGAAAAGGAAAAAGAAAGAAAAAGAGAGGATGGGCCGGACCGGGCCGGCCCATTAGGAGAAAGTTGGACTGCGGGTTGTATTAAGGAAAAGGCCAGGGGGTTTTCTGCAAAATGGGGAGTTTTAGGTTTTTAATGTTTTTAGAAATTCATTTCAATAGGAATAATATTTAGAAATGCATATCTTTTTGTAGGAACCACTAAAATTAATAAAATAAATTTTATTACAATAGTTGCATTTTTCTTTATGCATTTAGATTATTGCTTAGTATATTAGATGCTTTAATAATTATTATCCTTGATTTTAGGATGGGATTTAAGGGTTTGTTTAATTAGAAAATAGGTTTTTAATTAGTTATTCCTCTATTATAATCCTTGAAATACATTAATTAACTCTTTTGTGCTATTTAGGTGTTTTATCAAGTTTAGGTTGGAATAAGGGTCTGTAATTTAATTATCCCATGTCTTGCATCATTTCGTGTAGACCAGGATCCGTTGCAGCCGGAGTTGGTGGAGGTCCCCGACGACGTCTAGGAGGGGGATGAGGTGGTGTTCGAGGCGGAGACCGAAGCCGTACCGCGAGCCCCAGAGACCCCTGTTGCTGCAGAGCCGGAGATCTGTGAGCCAGGCAAGCCCCGGAGCATTTTCGTCCCAGTACTAACTTAACTATTGTTGTTATGATTGAGCCCATGTTTGTGCATTAGATTAGGATAAAGTGAATCCTACTTTTGATGCATTGTCCATCCTTGTTTAGAGCATCTCTGCCACCTTTTCAAAAAGATAGAGTAGAGTTGCTTAGATCTGCTCACAATAGTAGTAAATCAGGCGTTATCCCAATCACCTGCCACTAGGTAAAGTTGGCTTAGAGAGCTAAATCTGTTAGTAAGTCTTTGAAAGTGTTGGGCAGGACATATGGTTGATGATTAAGGAATGTGTTGGAAGTGTGGGTAGTTTGAGTTGGTCCTGCCTACTGGATAAGAATAGGAGTTGCTGTGGTCTGCGTGTGGTCAAGCTTTGAACGTACTGGGCACATACTGGTATAGGGAGACGAGAAACTGATGTACTTCTATGGTACTAACGGTTGAACTGTGACTCACCGTGTCTGGCGAGGAATGTTGGCGGGGTCGTAGTCAGTAACCCACATGCCTTTGCCCGGGCAATGTGTAGGGAATGGGGATGTGACCCCGGGCTATGTAGGCACGGTTCAGGCAATGGTGGCCGCAGCGGGAAAGGTAGCTTCGTGTGGCCTTCCGGGAGCGCGCACGCGGCGTGTGTTCAGGTTTACCCCTGCAGGGTTTGAAATCGATTCGAATCGCCGAGTGTCACGGTTTTGATACATGCTTGATCCTGCCAGATATTTTATTGCATGTTTATGTACTGTTCAGCTTTTATGCCTTATTATTCCTATTGTTTGGCAGTAGTGGTTGGTTCACCTAGCTAAACAGGGTTATATCTTGCCAATTTAAAATGTGATAGTAGATTAGTAACTAATCAAGCTATACTTGCTAGTCGGTTTATTTCTGTTAAACTTTACAGCTTTGCATGCCCTTGTGATCCCTTTAGAGTAGCCTGTCGGGTAAGTCTCGCTGAGTACCTTTGTACTCAGGGTTCTTTGACCCCTTGTTGCAGTTGAGCCTGAGGAGTAGGCTGTTGCTGGCGCCGAGGCGGTCCGTGGATCCAGACATGTCAGGGCACGACATGGTCTGATGTTAGTTGTTTAATTACCCTGTTAAACTTTTGCTGAACTTAGAATCTGTGTAATATTTAAATGGAGCTACTCTGGTTTGTATAAATCTTACCTGTCTGCGTTGTATAATTTACCTGTGCAATATCTGTGATGTTTCCTCTGGTGTTGGGATCCTGAGTATTGGTGATGAGAACAACTAATAGTGAAGACTCGATGGAACCCTGGACTTATGCTGACCCAGGTGTGTGACGTGTTAGTGTTTCACACTACAGATCACACCTGAGTCAGTTTAAGTAGAGCTGTTCCGTCACAATTGGAGTGCACCCTCAACCTAACTATTGTGCAAAAAAAAACTATTTCACTGACAGAGGTTAAGTGTTCACAGCCATATCATTTTAATTACCAGGTATGCTGACGATACCCACATTCCCGTATGTTCATATATAGACAAAAACTTATGACACTTCAACATTTAGTAAGTAGAAAACCTAGAAACATAGGACATCATAAACCCACTAAGAACACTGCTTCCTATCTTAACTTTGAAAGCAGCACTACGGCACCAAAAGGTACAACAAAATCCAATTTTTACGTAAATGTTGGCAATGTCTTAATTCAAGGAAAGTGCACAATCATGGATATAAAAATGGATACTGTGGATCAAGTACACAAATAAAAGAAGTTATATTAACATTGAAAGATTTCTATAGATTGTAAAACAAACAAAACATTACTTGATCAACTCTTTTTATCGGTATTGCAATGAGGTCATCCCTATGCTTGGTTTTGTTGTTGTAACCAAATTTCCTCAATGTAGTCCAAGTAGCTTCTAGATGACCTTTTTCAATAAATAGTGCATGCAGAAAAAAGGAACCCAATCAATGTAAGTCTACTCTCATACACCTTCAGATATTTTCTCCTGAACAACTCTCTTCACGCCTGAAATTGAGAGGAGCACTGAAACATCAGACCTGTAAAGCAGTATGAGAAAGAATCTCAATAATCACCAGCGATAATGTTGACACCAGATTTTCGCACCTGACATGCTGAGTCAGATGGTGACGTGGTGAGGTTGAGACTGCGTAGTGGGCCCGTTGAATGGTCAAACAGAAGATGACAGAGAAGGAAGCCGATGCTGAAGAGGAGTCCGATGAAACAAGAAGTCCGATCTGATGATGGAAGAAGGGCGTGTCGGCTAAGAAGGAAGTGTATCAGATGCGGGGACTATTTCCTTTTCAGAAGGCGTATGGGAGTCCCGTTTTATGTTAAGCTTAGTTTACTTTGTTCGCAAGTTAGTCTGGTCCGATCAGGACTCTCCATGACCAGGGTATAAATATGAACCCTCGTCCATTGTAAAAATTATTCTCACAATCAATACAATCCGGCTTCACGCCAAAAACCCTAGTAGTAGTTACCGACGAAGCTCATTGGTGGACGGGCTGCATCAGTTCTGATCTCCGGCTTACCAGTAAGTTAGTCAATTTATCGAACTAGTATAGGCTTTGAATTGAGGCGCATCGCCCTTTCTCGTTTATACTGTTCAACCGATTTATCTCTGGATAATCAAGATTGATATAGATTCCCTACGTCGGAGCTAGATCAATATTGATTATCCAACAGATTATCGTTTATCGGACTGCACTTTAAGTCTAGATTCCCTACGTCGGAGCTAGATATCAAGATTAGGCTAGATTCCCTACGTCGGAGCTAGAGTAATCTTGGTTACTAAAGGCAGTTTTTGCGGTTTGTTTGGAGTTGCTAGATTGGTTTAGATCTACGCCATGTGAATCAATTCTACTTCTTCAACGGCTTTGAGCATTGGTCTTGGTCCGATTTAAGCAATATTTATCTTACAGCATCGTTCTAGGTCCGATCCTGCTTTGTGGTTTGATCTGGTTGTTCTTTGAGTATTGCACTGGTGTAGATTCCCTACGTCGGAGCTGGATCTTTGCAATACGATTAGATTAATCTTTGATTGTCATGCTTGATTTAGATTCCCTACGTCGGAGCTAGATTCATCTTGATTAGTCAAAGGAAGCTTTGGTTATGCCTTATTGTTATTTGAATGTTAAGTGTGGTTTAGATTCCCTACGTCGGAGCTAGGTCATGCTTGATTATTTGGTAGCATATCTTAGAATCAGAACGACTCTGTTAATGTTTTATCTGCTTATTTGCTTAATCTGATTAACACCTGTGCGAGCATCTTGTTTAGTTGTCAGATTGGTAAGTTGAATTTGACTATCTAGCTATCTGATTTGATTATAGCTGGAGAAATCTAGATTCCCTACGTCGGAGCTAGATTTCTCTGAAAAAACTATGGTCCGATTGGCTAGTTAGATAGTCCGATAAGATGAGTCAAACTGGCAACTAGACAAGGTGGACAATGTATCGGCTTACACTTTGTTTATTTGATATCTTGTTTAAAGACACAGCTGATCCATTACTTTACATATTGGCCTTGTTTTATGCTTTATTTTATTATTCAAAGGCTGATCTGTTATATCAATCAAGGTCCGATCCTGATTGGTCCGATTCTGAGGTCCGATTTGGTGTCTGATTGAGGTCCGATTACTCGGTCTGATTGACGTCATCAATGAAGTCCGATTTTGAGGTCCGATTGGTATCGGCCGACACGTGCCTGATTGGGTCTTGGCTAAAATTCGACGTTACTCCATCGTCTGAAATAGAGCCGGCACAATCAAAGAGTAATTTAACTGTTTTATTCCCTTGTCAATTTCAGGTCAAATTGACTGGCACGCTGCGAACCTGAACTGGAGTGTAGGGCTGGCACTGGAGCGAAGCAGATCTCCCTGGTCTTCTTGTGCTGACCGCGGAGAATACGACCGCCGATTTTCCGCGTCAACAGATAATAATATGTTATAATCGAATGACAAAGCAGCCTACTGATAAACATAGAAAGTACGTCCAGTAGCCTTCGTGAATAAAAACCTGGAATTCATTGAGCTCCACATCACTAAGAGCACCATCCTTGTCATTATCACATATAATGAATATCCACTTTAAAGCTCTCACACAGCGAGGCTTCAGAGATTGCGCTTCTTGATCAAAGAGGGGAGCAGTTGGGTGAAGCACTGCCTTCTGAGCATAGTAGAAAACCTCGGGCACCTGCAGGGCAAAACAATATTCATGATGTTTCTAATCAGAACTCACAAAAGCCAGGAATTTTAACATACTAAGGACAATTACCAATGAAGTAACAAAATTATTTTACAATTGAATTACAACAAAGGCATTTGTAGAGCACTACAAGCGAACCATAGTCTCATGTGTCTCACAATTGAGCATATGAGCATATTGGTCCTCGACCACCCACCCCGAAAGTTCAGACATCATGCCCAGTGAGTGTGAAATGTTTGGGGCTAGACATATGGAACTTAGGGATGGGTAACCTGGATCTGTCGAAGAGTGGAGTACGTTCTTGGGGAACTACTTGGTGGCAAGGGCGGCGCCCGCGCGAGCGGAAGGGAGGCGAGGGAGGGGCAGCGGCTGCGCGAGTGGGTTGGTGGGCGAGGGAAGCACAGAGGGGCGAGGAGAGCGGGACGTCTCTCCGGCCGACGAAGCCGCTAGGCAAGAGGCTCGAAGGGGAAGGACGGGGGCGACGGCGGCGGCGAGGTTTTGGCGGAGGGGATCGAGGGGAGTGGCGGCGGGCATCGGCAGCGCATCGAATCGGTGAAGGAGATGCAATGGAGAGAGGGGGGAAGATGGTTGAGGACCTTGAGGAGTCGGGAGGAGGGGTGGTGGCAGCGCACTCAGCTGGGTGGAGGCACGGGTGAGCGATGGAGAGGAGGGGAGGTGACGTTGGGGAGCCATGTGAGGCGTGTGGGGGAGCGGAGGAGGCGGGGTTTGGAGGGAATGACGGAGCGGCGGTAGGGGAGATTGGGCGGGCGGATGACGAAGGGGCCGGGACGATTTTCGTCCGAGAGGGTACGACGAGACCAAGCGAAAGACGGACGAAAAAACATCTACGGGGGTGGTTTAGATGGGTGAAAAGAGTGAAAAGTTTATGCATTGGGCCACGTGCACAGAGAGAAAAAGTGCATTGGGCCACGTGCATTATGCAAAATTTATGCATAAGGGGGTGAACTAAACACCCCCTACATTTGCTTCTTTTTAGTTGTAGAGATTTCAAGAGTTAACAAGCATTTTTATTGTTAAAAGATAAGTTTATTTCAGAAGTTAATATATTGTTTTTATCAGTAAATGACGTGTGCATAAACAATGAAATGACCGTGGTAAAAAAAACTTAAGACAAAACCAACATTACCCAAAGCATGCTTTGGGATCTTGCTCTGGAAGAGTTCTTTTCCCTTCCACAGTTTAATGACTCCTCACCACTAATGTCTTCATCACAAAACCAAAAAGTGATTCCTTTTTCTTATTGGTTCGCCATGGTATTTTTATGGCTGCATAAAACTATACTGATTCCAGTTAGAGATGTTTCAATGCACGTGGTCACAAGAGTGCTCTCTTTTCTTTCAAGAACCTTGTTTCATAGCACGTCGAAGACAATGAGTCACCCTGATTCAGTGACATGTGGCACAATTTGTCAAATTCTAAAAAACTTATAAATTAGATTTCAAATAATAAAATTTCTCGATCAGTAGCACGATTCAATTATCTTTGAATTTGATTATACGAAGAAGCCTTCCTGATACACATTCCGACCGCATGTTTCTAGAATCCAAGTGGCGTTTGGTTGGTCGCTGAAGCGCCCCTGCCTAAGCAGAGACTAAATGTGTTACAAATATCAGTCCCAGGAGGCTGATACACATTTATTCAACAGATAGTTCAGAACCTTACAGCCCCCGAGGGCACCTGATACAAGCTAGGATAACCAAAAGGTTGATAACGATAATGAGCCAAGCTATGAACAGCTCGGGCTCAACAAAAGGATCAGAGCTACGCGGCAGCGAAGACATCTTGGGCGGGACCAAACTCCACAGGCAAAGTCGGGTGCGGGCACGACCACCTACTCGGCGTCCTCAACGACAAAGTCCGGGTCTTCTTCTGAAGCAACAAATACAAGGGTGAGT
>CM014278.1:92459097-92485392 GCA_004135705.1 Alloteropsis semialata | reverse complement strand
AAAGAAAAGAAAAGAAAATAGGAAAAAGGGAAAAATAGGAAAAGGAGAAGGGAGAGAGCGGAGATTGCGGCGACGGTCGGAGCACGCGCGTGAACAGAATGCGACGCGCGGATTGAGGAAACAGACGAACGGTCGGGTGGAGTTTTCGGAACACTGGGAGTTTTGGAATTTGGATCAACGGAAAGGGTTTTCTGATAGATCGGGAAATTGGAAATGACGGGAATGATTTTAGATTAGATTTGGAATTTCGAAAGTTCATCGGAAAAGGTTTTTGAAAATTCGGTAAACGCGTTTTAGGGTTTTCGATTTTCCGGGATGTTACAGTCGCATATGCCTCAGCCAGGCTGTTCGGATGCAAAATGCTGGTGTTTGGTTGCTTGTATTACTTGCTCGACCTGGCTCGCTGGATGCAACACGAGGCTCTCAGCCTGGCTCCGCAGATACGTGGATTTTGGGCGTTTATATAGAGCCAGGCTCGCGAGATGCAGACACTCATCCAACTAATGGTGTTATTAGCATATAATTAGTGTATATCTAGGGGTATTAATATGTTTTAAAGAGTATTAGGACACAATCAGATAAAATAAAAGGCTATAAGAGTATATTTACATAAAATAAATATCATTGTATAATATTTTGTCTCTATTTATCTCATGCAACAAACTTTCATACGGACAACCAAACACCATCTCTTCTCAGCCAAGCTAAGCATATACATACAACCAAACAGTATCCAATTACATGCAACTAGTCTGACTGAGCTGAACCTGACTCACATATACGAGCCAGGGTAGAACACGCAAGCAACCAAACATAGGCCCTGTTTAGTTCCCACCCCAAACTTCACTATTCATCAAACTTCACTATTCATCAAAGGGAATCTTACATGCATGGAGTATTAAACGTGTGTTAATGACAAAACACATTCCATAACCCCCAGGTAACTTTGAGAGACGAATCTAATGAGCCTAATTTGGCCATGATTAGAAAACATCGTGCTACAGTAAACAATCTCTAATGATGGATTAATTAGGCTTAATAGATTCATCTCGCGATTTCCCATCCATCCGGATAATTAGTTTTATAATTAGATCATATTTAATCCTCCTAATCTTATGTTTAGAATTGCTACAGTAAAGTTCGCAAACTTTTTTCCCGAACTAAACAGGCCCATACCCCAAACGACACCGTACAGTTCCAGGACTGTGGAAACAACGGGGGCTTTATGTGGAAAAACTCGAGCGGGGGGTTTGAAAGTCGGCCCGCGAGCGGATAGACCAAGCAGCGAAAGGGAGACGTGAAAAATTGCGGAGCACACACTTCTTCCACCACTCGGCCGCGCCACCAACACTGGCAACCCGGCCTCCCTCCCGGCTCCTTTCTCGGCGGCTCCAATTCGACCCCTCCCAACCCCTCCCCTCCCCCAATTCGCTCGTCCTTCCAACCCTGCAAGCTGAGGCCCACCTCCCCACGACACGCACCGGCCGGCCCCCCGCCTCGGCGCCGTCTCTGCCTCTCTCGCAGCCGCGGCGGTTTGCTAATCGTGTCTGATTGCCAGGCTCAGATTGGGAAGCATGTCGAGCGCGGTGGTGAACGGGCTGGCCGGCGCCGGCGGTGGCATCATCGCGCAGATCATCACCTACCCTCTGCAAACCGTACCATCCTATCCTCTTCTTGCCCCTGTCACTCTAATTAATCCTGCTGGCCCCATCCGATTCGGTAAATACTGTTGTTTGCCGGTGGTTTGATCAGGTGAACACCCGACAGCAGACAGAGAGGTCAGCGAAGAAGAGGAAGTCTGGGAGCGGCGCAACCGACACCTCGACCCTCTTCCAGATGCTCCAGGTGATTCAGCGCAGGCTTGTCGTCTGCTTGTTGCAGTAGCTGCTAATGGCATCTAACGACCGAGTGTGGAATCAAGTAACAGCTGATCCAAACGGAAGGGTGGGGTGGGTTGTACAGCGGCCTCAAACCCTCTCTCATCGGCACTGCTGCATCGCAGGTTAAATTCCACTTTGTTTATGTTAAGTGGGTTGTACATAACATTTTCTTCCAACAATATCTGGTAAGCGCTAGCTATGAGCTTGAGTTACATTCCAATTGTGGTTGCAGGGAATCTATTACTACTTCTACCAGATTCTCAAGAACAAAGTGGAAGATGTAGCAGTTGCTCGTGGTAAAAAGGGCCTTGGCGATGGTACTGTTGGAATGCTCTCTTGGCTTGGTATTGCAGCTGTTGCTGGGTAAGCCGTCTAATCACACTAAAATCACCTGTTTTATTGAAATGTTGATGTTGGAACAAATTAAAACTGATCAATGAGCTGGTCAATCTTCTTATGTGTAGACTTGTAATGTCACTGGACATCTGAGCTAACGGAGTTGGATTATTATGTGTACTTTATGACAAATGTGCAGAGTTTGTGTGATTTTGTGAAATAGTTACCAAAAAGTATAGTTTTTATAGTTTGTACTATTTACGTTTGGTTTTCTGAGTTAATGACCTTTTGGCATGCTCATGGTCATTTTCCTTTGTTGCAGGTCAATCAATGTTCTTCTTACCAATCCAATATGGATTCTTGTGACACGTATGCAGGTAAATAAACTAGGTTACTTAATGCCTTTATCCTTCAACAAGAACATAGAACTGGTAAAGTTCACTAAAAAGAGAATTTATAAACAGGTTTAGTAAGTTCTACTGTCTTAAAATCTGCTATTTACAGATTATAATCAACCAGGCAAAGAACTAATATTCCATTGCCTTAAATTGTTTCCACATTAGGAATTTGTATGAGCGATGAAAATCAGGGAGCTGAAATATCTTCTATTTGAGTAACTATGGGAACATATGCAAAGTATTTAAGTATGACATATTATTGCCAATTTTTTGATAAGATAAGCTTACAATGTTTTAGCACATTAAATATGCTACAATCTCATTTTAAGTTTTTAACTATAAGGCTCCAACCCTTCAACTGCTGCACTGAATACGATCCTCATTAAGTCACAATTATTATTTTTGGGAGAAAAGCTCTTATGAGCTATGACCTAGATGGTTGTTATTCTTTTTGTTTATACCTCCCTAAAGTATTTACACACTTCCTAATTCCAGATTATTTTGAAAGTTTTTTTCATCTGCCTATGAACTATAATTGATAGATTTGCCATGACACAGAGTTTTCTTGCAGTCGATGCGAAAGCAGTTAAGCGACAAACAAATATTGCTTTTGTATTAGTTGAACTCTATGTGCCCTGCTTTTACCAAGATTATACAGAAAAATCAATGCATAAACTAAGCTGGAATATGCTTCTATACTACTGATAATAAAAATTGCATCAAACTAGTAATTAACATTGGCCTTCTTTCAGACACATACACAAGCGGAGAGGAAGATCTTGGAGTCTAAGAGGGACCTTTTACTGAAAGAAATATCTAGGGCCAATTCGTTGGAGGTTTCAATTCTGAAGGATAGGTTGGTTAAACTGGAGTCTGAAAAACCTCGTCCATATGGTACACTTCAAGCGGTTAGCTCTCATTCCTCAAGTTACCAATTGTTCATCCTAAGACTTTATGTTGAATTTTTGGTATTGAAACTTTCAGTATAGAAATACAAAAAAGCAGTTGGTGAAGGGTACAAGTCTTTTCTTAATAAAAGAAGAAAAATCTGAAATGATGCAGCATGGCCGTGTGTCAGTTGTTTTCCTTGAACATAAAATGACTCAATTATTAAGTTCAGGAATATTTGATAGTTCAGCCTATTAGTTAGGATATAGAGAATATAAGAATTCCAAAAATGGAGTAGTATTCAATCCACTTATTTGGTATGATTAGTTGAGTACCCTACAATATTATTAATTTCTTCAAATTTGCATGTGAATAGATTGAGCAGTAACTAACTGGAATCTGAAGTCCTGCCTTCTTCTAATTTGCTTTACTTCACAAACAAAGTCATGAGACATTTATTTTACCATTTTTATTGGTCTTGCACAGATCCGGGAGGTTTATCGCGAGTCTGGCATAAGAGGGATTTGGAAAGGACTTGTTCCAACATTAATCATGGTTAGCTATTTGTTTTTGAAATATCACACCCAAAGTTATATTGGTTATATATGCAAGTTCGCAGCTATTAAACATGTAAAATTTCAGGTATGTAACCCATCGATTCAGTTTATGATATATGAAACTTTGGCAAAGCGTCTCCAGTCAAAGCGTTCTGGAAAGCAACTACCTAAAAGAAACCTCACCGCTATGGAGGTACATATTTTTATATTTAGGTCTTGTAATATTCTCGTATTTATGAAATGATGCAGGTGCCTGCCTTTGTGATACTGTGATTGTTTGGACTCTCTGATCGCCTTAACTGTTTATCCCACTCCTAGAAACTTTTTTCTCGATGATGTTATAATGTTACATTATATATTTTCACACAAAAGAGCCGTTATTATCTTAAGAGTTCAGATCAGTTGTATGCAACTGCGTAGTGCTTTTTTTGTGGGATTGTAACAATCAGTCATTGCATATGATTATGTTAACGGGCTTGTTTTGGTTGGCTTTTGTTAAAAGTTGTGAATGTTTAAGCAAGATAATTAAGTATGGACAAATTTGTTTACATGGTATGATTAGTTCTGTATCTTCTGAATAATGATCCACATGATTCTGTTTGACGTGAAGAAAAAAAAACATATGCATTTGTGGAAGATTCTGTTTTTACGGAGAATGCCTGGGTTAGCACCATAGGATGGGTAGGTATGTAAATATGGTATGTGTTCTGATGTGGCACCAATGGTCAGCTAACGGAAACCGTCGAGATTAAATTACAGCATTGATGGTGACTGGTGTGAGCGTGATGCATTTACTCAGTAGTGCAGATCTTAATTATGACAGTTAAATTCTTTATTTCATCGGACACTGAAATTATTTGGAACAAGCAATGAAGCAATACCGGTCCCTCACAATTTCTGTTGCAGCCTTTGATTTCCTTCCATTTAGTTTTTGACCGCAAATGGATATGTTTGTCAAGTTCAACTGATAGGTATGGATGTACCCTTAGTCAGTAGTAACTACTTCTACTTCAAGATTCTTGAACTTGTATGTAAGAGGACCAGCAGCAAATGTCATATGATTATACTGTGCATTTCTACAAATGCAAGAAATAAGAATTCCACTTCATGGCTTCTCTATCCTGTTACGCTATCTTGATCTTACATTTCCTTTGTTAGTCCTCCGTATTAAACATAACAGTATAAATGTGCAAGCTCATGTTAGTTTTCATACATGTATTTATGTTGTCTTCCTCAGCACTTTCCTTCTTGAGCAGGTTTTTTTGTTGGGCGCAATAGCAAAACTGGGAGCTACTGTTGTCACTTATCCATTGCTAGTTGTCAAGGTACATCTATTTTGCAGACCCGCTAATGATTTTGACCCTTATTCTGTGCAAACTTTTAACTCTAGACTATTAGAGCATTGCTCTAGCCACGTTTTATTCTCAAAACATATTGTTTGAAAATGAAGTAGCTTACTATGTGAAATTCCCAGAAGAGTCCCATTGGATAACTGCACTTGATGCAATAATTATTTTTCATAAAGATTTCTTAATAACTGATGCTTCCAGCAACGTAACTACTGTGCCTGAATTCCAATAGCATGGTATTACAGATTACAGTAACCAAACTTTCACTTATGGACTGGTACTTGGGTCTGCTTTAGATGCACCTAGTTACAGACATTGATGGTATCATCTTTTGGGGTGGGTGGAGGGTTCGGTTTTGTTTTTGTTTTCACTATGCCTTAACTATTGCAGTCTAGGTTGCAAGCGAAGCAAGAAATTGGCAGGAATGTGATGTCCAGATACACAGGTATTTTTCTCTACTGCACAACCAAACAAATAACAAATTATTGATATGTTTTCTTCTAGAACAAACTGTTTATGTGCTTTATTTGAGAACAAATTGTTGATATTTTTTGAACCGTTTTGCTTTTGATAATATATGCTATATGCCTATATCACACTTATCTTATGTCATGTATGTCTAATTATGTTCTGTTGACATTACATTGACTATGTTCACCAGGTACAATAGATGCGATAATAAAGATGGTCCGTTACGAAGGATTGCATGGGTTTTACAAAGGAATGGGTACAAAGATTGTACAAAGTGTCTTTGCCGCATCCGTTCTCTTTATGGTAAAAGAGGAATTGGTTAAGTTAGCAGTGCTTTTAGTTGCCAGGAGTAGGACTATGCTTATTACTACACCCAAGAAGCGATAGGTGTTGTCCATGACCAGTATTATTTTGCCTCAACTTGTAATATAGGACCCCCATTATCCATATCCTGTTCAAAATCAATCTAAAAATCTTTATTAGAAAAACCCCTAAAGCCTCTTAAAAATATACCAGTCCCCACTTGTTGGTGGCCTATTTTTGACTTGATAAATCTGTAGTCCAAGACTCCAACAATCAGCCAGAACAAATGCCAGTGTCTTTTGCCCTCCGACCTCCAACCACATTATAGAGGTGGCTGGCCCTGTTCGGTTGGCTGGTGGCTGGTGCTGATTTGTTGTGAGACTGAAGTACTGCTGGCTGGCTGGTGGCTGGTGGCTGGTGCTGATTTGTTGTGAGACTGAAGTACTGCTGGCTGGTGGCTGATAAGCCAAGCGAACAGGCTGAACCACGAGTTGGTTCACTCATAGTGGTATGTATGAAAATTAAAGTCAGCATATTAGTTTTCTTTTTCCTTTGTTATACCCCTCGCATAGCTGCATGGTTTATAATGTCAATCAGGGATAGCATCATCTGGATGTTATTGCATATTATCGTCTAATAAAATTGTGGCAAAACTCTTGCTGCCCTTTCAAAAAAAGTTATTACATATTTTAGGTTTAACTGGCAGTGCAAGCTATGTGTAGAGCCTGTGCTTGGTATTTGAATGGTCTAATGTTGAAGGCGCTGTGTGTATTTAACCAGTACAGCACTATGGAAAAATGAAAAGGAAGAACATGAGTTATGAAGTTAGCTTCACATATGCATCCCCTTCTCTTTTCTCCTAGTTTTTGCTCGTCGTCTCACGGGAGAGGAGTCAACTCGCGACAAGGATTTGCATAGTCGCATGGACTGTTGTTTTGGGACTTGTTTTGAGATGACTTTGTAATAATGTTTTCTGTGTACGTGTACTAGTATAGTTCTGTTTCGTAATAGATCTTCCATTTTTTTCGCAACCATGTAATGTACGAGAAAGGAAGAACATTTGAACATCTTTACATCACATACATAAATCAAATTGACTAAAACAGTCTTTACATCACATGCATAAATCAAATTGACTAAAACAGTCATGAATTGTTCAAAAGCATCCATCAGACATGCTTAAAAAGAAGTTATATGAGAATCCATAATATCAAATACCAGTGCTACGACTGAGTTGGCATGGATACATAACATACCAATTTTTAATGCAAGCACCAAATAAACTGTTAAGTTGGTACCGAATGGAAATCCCAGCAACGTTCACTTTAAACCGACAAGCTCTAAACTGACACATGCAAATTTCACATACAAGTTCAAAGAGAACAACAACAACAACAAATCAAAGTGAGCGGAGAACCAATATGTAGTTGGATCAAACCTAGCTATCACCGCTAGGTTCGATTCAATATCTACATGGTTCGAGCTCAAACAGTTGGCTCCCCGAGCAACATTCAAAAGAATGGTGCTCTTTGTGGTACCACCTGCTTGCGCGACCGCTTGCGAAATGAGTCATTTTCTATGCGCCCCTGGTTTGCCACCGGCGGTGCTTCAGATGGCTCTGGGGGATTGTCGATGGCTTCTGGTTCATTTTCATGCTCAACAACAACAGGTGGTTCCATGTTGTGGAGGCTCTTTAGGCGTTCCTCAGCCTCAGAGCCAGAGAAGTAATCTGGCGACACATCTTCTTCCTCCTGACAATAAGGAATAATATTTTAGAATCCTGCTTACACACTTGTCTTCAAACGAGAAGATGAACATCAAACAAATTAAATGTGCTTGAAACATCTAGATTCAAGTCTATATACGACGATGATAATCTTAGACAAGACAAGAACGAACCTCGCAAACAAGTGAGCAGTACTTGTAGGCTTTTTTCCCACCGTAATGGAGATAGCATTGGCAGGTCAAACACTGAGGTGTCCCTGCTGGAGGCCTAAAAAACTTGGACCTCTTCATCGGCCTCAGATGCACTATCTTTTGTGAATTGATGACATATTGCTGCAAGCACAAAAGGTAATTGGTAACAGTTAGATAAGCTTAAATTTGGTCATGTCCTTGTTCTACTATCTTCATTCGTGCATGTATAGTAGTGTTACCAGCTATAGTAGTATATATGTTGTGTGCCTCTCGCGATGAACAAAATTGAAAATACTGATGCGCAATATTCATCATATACCTGTATCTTTGGCACATCAATGCCTAAGTCCTGCATGTCCATGACAAGGACGGCGGACCGGTAGAGGTAGCGCCGAACCTTGAGGAGGCGGTGGCCGGGCTCGTCGTGCCTGCAATGCGGGCATATCACCTCGAAGCAGTCGAGG
This sequence comes from Alloteropsis semialata, assembly GCA_004135705.1. Taxonomy (NCBI): domain Eukaryota; kingdom Viridiplantae; phylum Streptophyta; class Magnoliopsida; order Poales; family Poaceae; genus Alloteropsis; species Alloteropsis semialata. The sequence goes on along the minus strand of CM014278.1, from coordinate 92,476,829 downwards.
CAGAACCTGCACCCCTCTCCCCTGGTCAGATCTTGGTGCTCCTTCTCCTGGCATGGCTTCCAGAATTTGGTCCGCACGAGCACCTTCAGCCACATTGGCTTCTCCCCCTTCTTCGATGCCCCAGCCTCAGCCAGTGATGGCACATCCTCCAGAGCAGGCATTTTTTGCCCTCCCGCCATGGCTTGTTCCCTGTTATACCACAAACAAGAATAATGATGATAATTTTGGTTAGCATGTTACTAACAAAAATAATCTAGAAGACTTGTTTTTCCTAACAAAAAAAAGCATTTGTTATAATTTGCTGGGATATTGATCGAGTGAAAGGATCGGCAATATTGCAAGGTCGAGAGATAATTCACGGGCAAGATTCGTGTATGCTTCAAAGCGGCACATTAACCGTAAAAAATCAATGACGACCTATGTATCTCTTCCTGTACTGTAAATGGCAAATCTCAGATGATAATTTTGCAAGCTAGATATTATTTCTTCTAAACGACGAATCCATGGTTAAAAGTAGAAAGGGAAAAAAGAATCAAAACTTTCAGCAGTCAAATACTAAACAATCACTTGAAAAAAGAAACAGTCGGTTATATAGTGCTGTGCATGGCCTAAAATATTTAGCATAATATATTTATTTCTCTATTGCCATAAATTAATTTCCACTTTTATCCCCCTTATTTTTGCTTCCATCTGAATTCACTGGGATCAAAGTGTACCAATAATGTGCACAGAGTATAAATCGTCTTTTATTTGCAGACGGTTCACTGCTACTCCTAAAAGCTAATGATCGCAGTACTCATCATCCAACAAATACTCGCATTGTATGAAGATTGCTCGGAGCAAAGCATAAACAAAGATAAATCATCGGTGATGTTTAGTAAGAATACAAAGAGAAATGAGAAGCAGAGTTTAATGACAGCACCACAAATCGGTACTGAAGCATATACCGAGAAAAGCCTTGGGTTGCCATTGTACATGTTTAAATCGAGGTCTCAAACATTTGCTTGTCTAAAAGGAGAGGGTGTGGAAAAGAATTCAGGAGTGGAAGGAGAAACTTTTGTCAAAGGCTGGCAAGGAGATCGTGATCAAAGCCGTCACACAAGCCATTCCAAGCTATGCAATAATGTCCTGCTTCAATCTTGCAAAAACCTTATGCGACCATATGAGTTCAGTGATCTGCCGGTTTTGGTGGGGCTCAGCAGGAGAATGATAATAAAATGCACTGGCGACTGTCATCGGATACTTTGAGTAGTAGCAGAAAGGAGAAAGGGGGCTTGGGACCGACATAGAGACTTGCACTTGTTTAATCTTGCGATGTTAGCAAGAGGCAAGGATGGCGCCTCTTAATGAGCCCGGATTCTCTCTGTGCACAGGTTCTTTGCGCCAAATATTATCCTGATGGTGATCTAATGAAGGCAGTAGAGAGGCCGGCATCTCTTAGACTAGCTCTTACTCGTGGTGCCTAAGTACTGCTCGAGGTTTTTTGCAAGCCCGGGCTCGTTTGGCCAGTGGACGATGGCACTCACTCAGATCAACATATGGATGGAATGATGGATCCATGGATTCCCTTTGGCGTGTCTAGAGGCCGGTTACTCTAAGGCAAGATCGGTTTTAAAGCTAGGGTGTCCGAGCTGATATACAGATCCAATTACTGGAGACTGGGACGACCGATCACTGGTGCGGGATGTTTTCTGGGAGGAGGATGTCCAAAACATTCTTGCCATTCTAGTAAAATATGGAATCCAACGGAGGATACTCTCGCATGGCATCGCCGCGAGCTTCGCCGTGGATGTGCCACCGGCCAATGGAGGAGCTTGTCACCAGTGGGGCACAGCCGGGCAAATGGAAGGGTTGGTCGTTGGTGGCTTGGTGCGGGAACGGGCCGGATGGAGCAGCGGCTCCGTTTTGCTGGTGCGTGCCGGCGGTGAACCGATGGACGGCGATTGGAGCAGGCTGCGTGGGAGGTTGTATGCGGAGGATTGCGAACCGGATCAAAACTTGTTTGGCAGCACTGACTGCAGCATCGGATCAAGGCATACAACGACGTATAAGCCTAGAGTCTGAACTCACAAAGTCACAAGTCCTAAGTGAGGGCGTTGCAATCAGGCCGATCAAGCTCTAGGGGTGTGCTCTTCATATATGGTGATAACACTGAACCAAAAGTGGATGAATAAAATTTCGAGTTTGATATTTTTGATAAAAAGAAGAAGAGCAAAACGCACACGGCCACCATTGTTTGGAAGCTAGTGAAAAGTGCAAACTGGTAACGGCTGATGAACGGTGAAACGGCATCGGACCGTGGCGCCCTAGTTGACTTTGGAAGGCTTGCTGCATGCCGGGCGCGGGCATATGCATGAAAACGTGTCAGGGCCGGGGGCGAGAGGGACCACCGTCATGCATGGCGCCTCCCGGCCGCGGCTCCCCCTGCCGTTGTCGCATAGTACGACGCGCGCTGCTCTCTCTGCGTTTCTCGCCGCTCCACTGCCGTGCCTCTCGTGCGCCACCACCGTGAACGCCAACCAGCTGGTCACAGCTAGCCCGCCCGTTGTGATCGATCGGACATCGGAGGACGGCGACTTTGCTAGCTATAGGGATCGATTTGGGGATGGAAGTAGGGCGAAAAGACGTGTGCATAGCGGGGAGCTAGCTAGCAGGTGCTGCAACTCCGGCGATCGATCCTGTCCGCGTGAAGCGCCACATGCCGGAAACCTGATGGACGAGCAAACCGGCTCCATCTCAAACATCATCGCCGTTCGCCTCTAGGCACCTTTCCGCGACTCCTACGGGCGAGCGAGAGAGACGACATGGACGTACGCGTGATGGCGGCGTACGTGCGTGTATAGCTAGCCATAGCCATGGTAAAAGAGACGAGAAACGATTCGAAACACTACTAGGCGATACATGTGTACATGCTTAACACACTACCTATAACAATGGATATACATGTCCCTGCAAACTAAGATCTACCAAAAAATTTTATGGGAAATGTTCCTGGAGAAGTGCTGATTTCATTCTAGCGCAATATAATCTAAACAAGAACAAATAAAACATACTAGATCTAAAGAATTCTACCGAGATTTCGATGGGAAATAATGTTCCTTACCGATTGCTAGCGCACATGAGTAATATAATCAAAACAAGAACAAATAAGACATGGAAATTCGATTCATACATGGATCGAGTTCTGATATTACCTTGTCTCGGGATGGAGGACGAGGAGGCGTGCGGAGTGCCGGAGTGAGACACGGCTCAGAGGTCGGAGGCTGAGTGTTTTGTTGGCTGCTGGGTTAATTCACAAGAGGAGCCACTGTGTAATATATAGAGGAAACTGACCCGGGGGTGGTGGGTGCCCGACCTCTAAAATGCAAAGGAACGCGGTTTCAAAATTGTCAGTTGTCACTATATCTTCAGGATGCCTCTATCCACTACCATTAATGCATGTAGGAAATAATAAGGGGTCCCAATTAGATTATTTGGTTAATTTCTACAATATTAATTACTATGCAATGCCAGTAAAACATGATGTGGTAGTAAAGTTAAAAACTATCTAGATGATGCCATAGTATCTCTACATGAGACGATGGTAGTATTTGGGTTGGTAATTAATATGGTAGTGTTTGGGTTGGGATTGCGTACAAAATTTATATTCAACCATTAAAAAAATATATCTTCAAGTTGTAATTCAGATACATATATTTATTCTCATCGTCTACCCTTTTGTTAAACTGGCAATACGAACGATAGCGCCTCTATGAAATCAAGATGCAAAACATTTTTCTTTTTTTCTTCTTTTTTAAAGATAATGGAATGAAAAATCGGCTTCAATCCCCTCAACAAGGGGAATAAATCTACACCTATTTACATGAATATAGTAGACAAATGCTACACACTCACAAATTCAAAGTTTAATACTCCAACATCTAAATTAAAAACAATCCATAACCAAATGGTCGTCCATGGAGGCAAAGAAGTGAAGAGCCGAAGACTCCAAGGTTCCGCCAATCTAGATCATTGGCTCCTTTTGATCCTCAGTGTGCTACAACTCTGGCCAGTGTTGGGGCTCATACATCCCCTGATTAGAACCTACATAAAAGTTCTTGGTTGCATTTATTAAAAAAAAATAACATTGTTTCCTGCATTGTGAGCCAAACTGAATGCAAATTTGGCCTTTGTCTTTTTGTGTTAACCAGTAATTAAATATATCATATGTATCCAAAGGTGGAGCAATACAAAACACTATATGATCACAGCACACCACATAAATTTAGCATAACTATATAAAAAAAACTAGGTGTTGGATAGTTTCATCTGAATACAAAAGCTACAATCTTACTACCATTCCTCTTGGCCAGACTATCTTTTGTAATACAACATCTATTTTAAGTATCACAATAAGTACCAAGTGGAAACAATGTCAATATATTCATCTTAATAAAACAACACATATGATAATTGCATAATATAAAAAGTTTAGCAATAACGACAACTACAAAAAGGAACGGAACGACGGAGTTGGATCATACCTAGACACCACGTCTTGTTTTGTTTCATCAATTCCGTAGTTCTATCTTATTATTCAGCTCCCAAAAGAAGCCCGTGGTGGCTTCGTCAACTAACAGCTAGAACAAACATCATCTCCACCCGTTAATACATGTAAGACACTTGTACTATCGTACATTATCCATAACGGCATTCCTAGTAAAGAATTATGAATAAAATATATATTTGTATTGTTTATACTAAATATCTGATGCGTCAAAGATAAAATAAAATAGAGTGTTACTGGGATATGCTCATATTACATATATGTACTACAAAAACAAACTTTGATGAGCTAACAATACATGGAACATAAATTAATTGAATTTTCTAAAGAATACTCGTTATCCAAATGCATCATATAGCCTATACAGTTGCCCTAAAATGAAGTTCAGCAAAACCATAATATGAAACAAATAAACTAGGACTGAGTTCAAACAGTTGTACACAACATGCCTATATTTAATGAACACATCAATAAATTGACCGATACTAGGTGGAAATCCCTAAAAAATTCCACCTTAAAGTAGCACGTGTTAATTGCATGCTACAAGAAGTTTAGGCCTTGTTTAGTTCACTGAACTTTTCAAACTTTTTTGAATCCGCAATTTTAAACCTAAGATTAGGAGGACTAAATATGATCTAATTATAAAACTAATTACACGGATGGACGAAAAATCGCGAGACGAATCTATTAAGCCTAATTAATCCGTCATTAGAGATTATTTACTGTAGCACGACGTTGTCTAATCATGGCCTAATTAGGCTCATTAGATTCGTCTCGCGAAGTTACCTGGGGGTTATGGAATGGGTTTTGTCATTAACACACGTTTGCTACTCCATGCATGTAAGATTCCCTTTAATGAATAGTGAAGTTTGAATTTTGGGTGAGAACTAAACAAGGCCTTAGCAACAAAGACAACTACAAATGGAGCAAGATCATAGAGCTGGATCATATCTATACACCATAGCTAGGTTTGCCTCATCAATTCCCTAGTTATAGCTCATTTATTCGGCATACAAAATAAGACCATGTTGCATTGGCTTTGCCTACTTATGGAACGGGTAGCACTAAACAAAATTTCGTTTTCTCACCAAGGTGCTGCTTAGTCTCTTCTAGTTCACCAAATATCCGACCTTCATCGAAAATATTGTTTGAAGGCTTATGGAACGAGTAGAACTAAACAAAATTTCACTTTGTTCCTCAGATTTAGATACATGGTGAGTCTCTTCTAATTCACCAAATATCCTACCTTCATCCAAAATATTGTTTGAAGGCTTCTATGTACATCGTTGCTTGTTGGCGCTCGTTATGGTTACCTGTTTACACCTATTTATCCTTATATTTATATTTAAACTAATGCATATAGTGCTATTTATGCCTATAAAATAACAATAAGTCAAAGTGTTGTTGTTTTGGAGCATGTTGCAAAACCAGGTAAAAATACAACAAAGTAAGCTACTGTTGAGCGCTTAAGAAATCACACATCAAAACACAACCCTTATGCCAAAGGAGAATGAATGCACGACGCGGGTGTGTTCCGGGTGACCAAAATGCTCGGCCATGAATTAGCAGTCAACGCCAAAGTGAAGAGAAAGAAAATTCTAGATTAGCTCCGTGTATGTGTTAATATCTCTCAGATTAGTTATCCAATCTTGAATATGTTTGTAGGTTAATATTCTTGACAATTAAATCTATGAAACAAGACTTTGTTTGACTATATTATGACGTAAAAATAAATAGTGACAGACCCCAAATGGCATATTAAAAAGTTGGATTGCCATAGCAAGATTTGATAGGGTACGATTCAAACAAGACATTGTCAACGATTTGATTATACCCAAGTGGCGGATAAAGGACCTAGACCATGTGCTGCAACGGCCAAGCCAGGTGCTTCCATACATGTGCATGTGTTGCTCATAGTCCATAGTCCAGTTCAAAGCATATGATCTCAGCCAAAGAGAAAAATGGCATAAGAAGCCTGGACTAGGCAGTGATGTTAAACTGCTCATAATCCAGTTTAAACTGATGGTAAACTGATGTTAGCAGCGTATTTGTTTTGTTGCGTCCTTTTGTGTAGGAATAGACGTGTTTAGCCTGGGTCTTTACCGTCTTAGGTCAATCCTGGGTCCGCCACTACATGATTGGTCATAACTTAGGGCCTGTTTAGATTAGCACAAAACTTTTGAAACTTTGAAACTTCACTATTCATCAAAGGGAATCTTACATGTATGAAGTATTAAACATGTGTTAATGACAAAACCCATTCCATAACCCCCCGGTAACTTTACGAGACGAATCTAATGAGCCTAATTAGACCATGATTAGACAATGTCGTGCTACAGTAAACAATCTCTAATGACATATTAATTAGGCTTAATAGATTCGTCTCGCGATTTCCCGTCCATCCGTGTATTTAGTTTTTTTTTGAACACCATAAGGCAAGCTTTTATTGATCGTATAGAATAGTTACATCATGTGCGACAGCACCCAAAATAAAATCTGGGGTTTCATCAACCCAAGTACAAGAAGTATTTGTGATAAAAGCTTGCCTAGCCAAACCATGAGCTACCATATTCGCTTCACGATCAGCATGTCTGATGGAGATTTCAGTCATAGCTCGCCACATTTCCATGCACTCATCATAGATAGCCGCAGCGGGGGTAGCCGAGAAACCCCCATCTTGCATCGTTGTCACCACTTCAAGGCAATCAGTTTGAAATACTAGCTTACTTGCACCAATGCTTTGAGCCAGGATTAGTCCATCACGCAAAGCCCAAGCCTCCGCCATATGAGCATCCACCACATGAGGTATGAGTTTGTTTGAAGCAGCAATAACACCTCCATGGCTATCTCTGATCACAACCCCGGTACTCCCACTGTGTGAGTGCTCATCAAAAGATGCATCAGTGTTCACCGCTAGATATCCTTATCGATCACAACCCCGGTACTCCCACTGTGTGAGTGCTCATCAAAAGATGCATCAGTGTTCACCGCTAGATATCCTTCAGCTGGACGAGCCCAACCCTGTCTGACCCTTGCTGTTTTCTTCCTTGACTGCTTATAGTTCATCGTTAGGGCGACTATAGACATTGCCGATCTATGCGGACTTTGAATTTGTTCACCATGGAATCCTCCTAATCTTCAATTTAAAATTGAAAACTTTCTTTCGTAAACTTTCTTTCCAAACTAAACACACCCTAAATTTTGGCTTAGCCAGACAGGGCAGAAACCAAGCATTCCCCAAATCACAACCAAATGCCACCGCGCGCGTCGCTCCTCCGTCCTCCGTCGCCGCTTCTCCACCCGCCCGCCCCACCGCGACCACCCCAAACTCGCCGAGCTGCTGGACGTCCTCACCTCGCCGCCGACGTCATCCACGCCGCTCCCGCGCCTTCCCGTCCCCATCCGACGCCTTCCCTATCCGCACGCTACCCCGCCTCCTCGCTTCCTCCTATGGCGCCTGACACCCTCCTCGCCGCTCCCCTCCCCGCATGCTCTCTCCTCACTCGCCACCTCTCCTCCTCTGTAACGCTCCTCCTCTCCTCCTCCCCACAGCCGCTCCCACTCCCACAATACGCGCTCCTACTCAACATATGCAGTCCTTCAGCCTCGTCCCCGACGCCGCCTGCTTCCACCACGCCCTTCGCGCGGCGGGCTCTGTCGCCGATGTCTCCGCCTTGCTTGAGATCATGTCCGGGTCTGGCGCCTCTCCGACCGTGCCGGTGATCGTGACCGGGGTGCATAAGCTAGCGTCCACAGGGAACTTCGAAGGCGCCCACCGGCTTATCGACAAAATGCCTGAGTTCGGGTGCGTGCCCAATGCTGTGGTTTACACTGCAATGCTCGATGGGATGTGCAGTTTCGGGAACTAGGATGGCGCGGTGAGGCTGATCGAGGAGATGGAGGGCTGTGGGTCGGTTGCAGATTGTGTGCCTACTGTGGTGACCTATACCTGTTTGGTGAAATGCCTCTATGTGAAGGGGAGGGTGACGGAGGCGCGTGCTAGATAAGTAGATAGGATGGCAGAGAGAGGGGTGATGCCAAACCGGGTCTTTGTGCAGACACTGCTCAAAGGGTTTTGCACGGAGCAGACAGCAGAGGGTGGCCAGCGCATATGATGTGGTCGAGCGTGTGATTGGTGATGGGGGGCGTGTCAAGCGGCCAGTGCTGCAATGTTCTACTCATTTGCTTGTGGAGGGTTGGCATGGCAGCTGAAGCTGAAGGACTCGAGCAGAGGATGATGAATAAAGGGGGTGCAGTTGATCCTGCTTGCTGGAAGTTCGATGGTGAGGGAGCTCTGTGTGACGAAGAGGTCGTTGGATGCTAGCTACTGGTTGGGAATGATGGAACAGAATGCCGTGCTGTGTGACTCTGACATGTATGGAACTCTGTTACTTGGGCTGTGTGAGGAAGGGCATGTCCATCACTGCATCAGCGTTGGCGAGGAATGTTGTCGATAGGGAGATCCACATAGAAGCATCTTGTGCTGAACGTTTAGCAGAGTTGTTGAAGCAATACGGTGATGATAAGCTAGCATCTTATTTATTAGGATTGAAACGGTGCCCTGGAGGGTTGTCATTTTAAGCAATGCATGACTCTGCCCGACCCTGTGCATGAAGAACATCATGTTGAGAATTAACCTGAGAACAGAATCAGCAAAAATAGCTCAGTGCAGTCAAAATGCTACATGTTCAGTATATACTGTTGTTGAATACAGCATGGAAGAATTCAACCAAACTGCCACTGAACTACTTGCTTCTTCTGAATAAATTTGCTGAAGAACATGATGCATATCCAGAGGACCCTTGGAGTTATGTATACTACCATTTTATCACTTCTCACTTTCTCAGATACACCACCCTTGTCTCTCAGGCTGATGATATGCTTGGACAAGTGTTCTGCCTGTCAGTCAAACATGTTAGATCTGTTTCATGTACATGTAATCCTAGGAAGTTTTGTACAATGGGTGCTAATGTTTTTTTACATGATACATGCCCATAAGCACCTACTCTTTTTCGAGTTACTCTCAGTTTTTTACTGTCCCCTTTTCTGAGGGGACAGAAATGAGAGTTTGCTTTCTGAATTTCTTGCAATCCGTGTTTAGTTGGAGTCTGAAAAAATTTGCAAAAGGGAATCTTTCTTGCATGGAGTACTAAATGAAGTCTATTTGCAAAACCTCTTCACGGATGAGCGTAACTTTCCGAGACGAATCTAATGAGCCTAATTAATCCATGATTTGCTACAGTGATGCTACAGTAACCATCTTCTAATCATCCTCTAATCATGCGGTCAAAGGCCTCATTAGATTTCTCGGAAATTTACTAGAGGTTGTGGAGGTAGTTTTGTAAACTGACATTATTTAATACCCCTAATTAGTGGTCAAAGATGCATTTAATATCCTGAAAAAATTTTCAGCCTCCAACGAAACACAGCCTCAGCACAACACACACATAAATTTTGCCCGCATTGCTTTTTAGGAACAGTTAGTTGAAAATTATGGTGTCAAATCTGATATTCTGCTCTTGTCGGTGTGAAAGAAGTCAGGCTAAGATGAGCAAGGAAGTGAAACCAAGCGGGTGAGGTGATGCTGATGGAAGCAAGGAAGGCGCCGCGCCAGTGCCCGTGTGCAGCTTGCTGTCGCTTGCAGACACTAGCATTCTTCAAGCTCAAGACCATTCTAAGGGGGTGTTTAGATACCACCTCATTTTGCATTCTATCTCCATTTTGCATTCTACGCGCTTTCCAATGCACTTTTTCCTCTCTGTGCACGTGGATCGAGACGCCCATTTTGCAAACCATTTTGCAACCAGATGACTTGTTGCTGGGATTTGCATTTTTGCTGACGGGAAGGCAGCGAGCCATTAAACCTGAAGAAAATTACATCTTGCTGCTCCTACAAGCAGAATAACAGATAGCCCAGCAAAAGTGGATCACGGCACGTCAGTGACACTGACAGAGACTGAGACAGCCTGGCATTTGCTCAGTCTGCAACAGCCGCGGACATTCCCAACGGCCGGTGTTCTGGGCTCGCAAGGCCCAAGGCAGATCTCTTCAATCCCACGCGGCCACGCCGGCAGTGGGGCAGTGGGACCAGAGAAGCGCACCCATCGGGCCGTCGCTTCTCCATCATGGTTCTGGATTTAAATTTGAGTAGCTTTTCGGGCTGGGCGTTCATCATTGATCTCTCCTTCCCCTTCCCCAAGTCTCAGTGGCCTCAGGCGGCGACGGCGGCGGCAGCAGCAAGCCAGCAACAGCAAGTAGCACAACACAGACACCCACCCGCAGGCACAAGCACGCACGGATCACACAATGCCTCCCACCATGCTCGCGCCGGTGCCCACGAGGCCACGCTCCAACCCCTTCCGCCAGCGGAGAGGGGCGGCTCCGCTGCTCCTCGATCAGACCGCGACCGCGGCGGCGCCGGGGAAGCGTCCCGCTGAGTCGTCCACCTCGGCCTCCTCCTGCTTCTACAGCGAGGTGATCTCGGCCTCTTCCACCTCTCTCGCCGCGTCTCAGCGCCCGGAGAAGAGGCCTCGGCGCCAGGACGCGGACGAGGCGCGGCCGGCAGGCTCCGAGTGCTCGGAGGTGATCGGCGGCGCGAGGAGGCGCCCCTCCGAGGTCGAGGCCTCCGAGTCGTCGTGCCTTGGCTCCGTGCTCGAGTCCGACCACGCCTGCCCGGAGCAGCTCGCCGACGACGCCGAGGACACCGAGTACACCTCGGCGCTCGAGGAGCTGACCCCATCGGAGCCGGAGGAGGAGGAGGTGCTCAGCTGTCCTTGCCGCTGCGCCGAGTACTCCCTCAGCCCCTTGATCAGCTCCCCATTGACCGAAGACGACGACAACGCCACCGCGCCGTCCCTGACCTTCTCCCTCTTCCTCGAATTGGCCAAGCAGTTCGTCCCCTGCCCGCACCCCAAAGCGCGCGCCGTCACGAATGCCGCTCTCGATCTCCTGACGGTGAGCTGGTTTCCTCGCGATTTTTGTCCGATTTGTTGGGAATTGGGTTCGACTGCATTGATCAATGCAGTGTTTGATCTGGTAAATTGATTGATAATTGTTGTGGTGGGGAACTGGGAATGCTTGTGTCAGGGGAGGCGGTTTGAGGACTTGGACGACGAGGAGAGCTACGAGCGGTTCCGGCGGCGCGAGCGGCGGGAGGCGGTTGCGCGCGACTACACTGAGGTGTACGGCTCCATGCCTGGCGGCGACGGCCCTCTCATCCTGGAGCAACGTGTCGTCATGGTGAACTGGATCATCGAGGTCAGTCAGTCAGCGTATACTACACTCTGTATTGTGCGCGTACAGTGTGAACAACAGTTCATGTTGGGTTATGCATCGGACGTGACCAGATTTGTACCGATTTGTTACCCTGATAGGAGATATACAGGCTTATGCTTGTGAGTTTAGACTTGCATTGTGCCAGCATTGTACTGGTGGAGTAATCTAAATCGTCTGTTGGCTTATTGTCAGGCTCAATGGTCTAGAATTTACTTACTAGTGTTCAGCAAGCACCGTAACTGCATAATTGCATTAAGAAGCTGTCTCCTGGTGTGAATGTTTTTTTTTAATAATTATCCTGATGAGGTAGCAGATCTGGTTCTCTTTCTTATTTTGTGCTGGGGAAACATGTCGGCTATTTAACACTTTGTTAGTTGGCAACGTATCCTATGAGAACTCAATTCCTGTGAGAACTATGAGAACTCAAATCTGGGCCACATGATCTTGATCCAAGGGGAAGGTGGGATGAGGGATTTACAAAAGTATGATTAAGGGGGTGGTGATTTTGCAAATCCCCCCTCCCACCTCTCCCTACGCGCTCCCCTTGGATCAAGATCATGTGGCCCAGATTTGAGTTCTCATAGTTCTCATAGGATACGTTGCCTTGTTAGTTTTAACACTAGTTAATGAATAATGAGTGGACTTGAAAATGGCAATATTATTGAGATATCAGGGGTGTCCTTGTGAAGGTTATTGTTAGTGACTAATCATGCTTGTACTGAATCAGTTTGATCGCTGATTTTGGCAACCATATCATCCTAATGCCAGAGTTCAGCTATGTTTAACGTCTTTCATTTGAAAAGGAAGTGAGAAACAGCTGATTGAGTTGCACAAAAAGTTTCTCTGTAGTTCCTATTGGCATCTGAAAGGTCATTTCATTGGCATGCTGCTTCCATGTCTGGGATTACATAATGGAGCAACTAGGATACCTGAATCTTCACTCTCTAAATGCAATTGTCTATCTGTAACTCTGAATATGCTTTTATTGCATATGCATCCCTGCAAATTTAAGCTTTTGCTGCACTTGGTATTTGTATGACAATCAGAGAACTCCCTCCTGAAAATGTTGTCATCGCCAATTTCCATCGAAAGGTTTCTTGGAATTGAGCATTGCAGTGATTTTTCCTTTCGCTCTTCGCTACTCAAAAGCACGGCATGCACATTTTATGCTCCTTCATTTCTTATTTTGTTCCAAAATAGAAAGTTCAGTTGCGAAGAATGACTCTTTCCCTTCCAATGCCAGCATTCGCGTCTGATGAAGCTACAGCCAGTGACCGTGTTCATAGGGATTGGACTGATGGACCGCTTCTTGACACGAGGATACATGAGAGCTCTGAGAAATCTGCAGTTGCTGGGCATTGCCTGCATCATCCTGGCCACCCGCTTAGAAGAGAACCAGCCGTACAATTGGTAATGTTTTCCCTTGTATTACTTGTTTCAATTTTTTTGTCTGGTGTTGTTAAGAGATTCTACTCTCGATATTTGGTGAATCCTTACTAGACACCAGTTCCCTTCCATGCTCTGTTTCAGTAAAACTACTCACTTAAGTTGGTGGTCACATGTTGTCAGATTGCCTGATTTGATATCTACAGCATTAACGTTCAGCAGCAACTGATGCATAATTAATTGGCTTAGCACTCCAAATTAATTCCCCTTTAATCATGCATTGGTGCTGCACATTCACTCGGATGGTAGAATATATGCCGCAAGGTCAGAATCATGTTTATTTTCCTAGTTGTATCACAACCTCGCTGAAATATACCGTGGGTGTTTGACAAGTTTTAGTATGCAGTTTAATCATGTTATGAATCTGAACCAAATTAGCGTGAGGCAGTGGTCTTCATGACACTTTCATCTGTTATTTGTCCCTTTTGATACTACACTTCGTGCAGCTTACTTTTTAGAAGTATCCACAAGGTGCACATTCAGAGGTTCCTTTTTCCAGGACAGAAATTCAAGTTTCCTGATTGTGCTGTACTACTTTTACGTGTTAGCGATGATAAAAGAACTGAGCATACTAGTTGGCATTTCTTAGTTGATTTGAAAATATTTTTTATATATGATATGTGTTGCTGCATTTTGCATTTGCAAGACAACTCATCTTTGGCTTGAATTGCACTAAGTATATCCTATGAGCTTGCCTCCTGATCATAACGTGTTTTCAATTGTTTACTTCTGTTAAGCTTGACGTGCAACATTAATGTCGTTGCTTGATTCCTTTCAGCGTCCTTCAAAAGAGTTTTAAAGTTGGGATCAATACTTACAGCAGGAGTGAGGTGGTTGCCATGGAGTGGCTGGTTCAGGAGGTCCTCAATTTCAAGTGTTTTGTCACAACAACTCACCATTTCCTCTGGTAACACGAAGTTCCTGCTTTCTTGCCTATATATCAGCTGAAAAAAAGGAGAGGCTAACACCATTCTGTTCAAACTTTGCAGGTTCTATCTGAAGGCTGCTAAAGCAGATGACAGGGTAGCGGACCTAGCAAAATACCTGTCATTGCTCTCACTTCTGAACCATAAGCAACTCTCTTTCTGGCCCTCAACTGTGGCAGCCGCCGTGGTAGCCCTTGCTTGCCTAGCCACAGGCAAGGAGTCCTCATGCCATTTAGTCATGGAGGTGAACATCCGAGTCCTTCATTTCTAGTCATAAATTGCAATTGCACTTGTTATTGTTTAGAACTCGATAAGCATAAGCCAAGTATGAACCGTGACTTGCAGAAGCCCTCGTCAGTTAGCTTTTTAATATATACCGCTCCAAGTTTACATGTTCTGATTCTAACTAGACTGGAAATGCCTAACGAGTAGCTCATTTCATGTATGAAGACTCACATGAGGACACAGGATGACGATCTGCCTGAATGCCTAATGGTATATTTTCTCCTCTGTTTTTTTTTATATAAAAAAGATACCAGGCACCATGAACAATGGTCGCCACAATTTGCAGCAATCGGTAGAAACCGACTTTATCGTGCTATGACATCTAACATTCATTACCCGGTGCAATCTTCTTTCATGCAGAGCCTAGAGTGGCTGATCAAGTACGCTTCGTGATGCCCATGACTCCCAGGTGATGACATTGATCCACAATTTTGCTGATTCCCAGTTACACAGCACAGTACAGTCAGTCAGTTATGTGTAGGCCATAAGTGAATCTTAGCATTGCCAAATGATTCTGTACATGCCATTAGTTTGCCCTTCAAGGTAGATAAGATAAAAGCCAAGGCTGCATAATGTAGCTTGTGAGTTGTGATTATGCGACAAGGACGGGATTTTGGTGTTGAGCTGTCGGCCTTTAGGGAGTACTGAACTACGGTGTTGTTCTGTCTATCTTTACATCATTTCTTCGCTGTTTTAGGAACAACTAAAGGCTTGGGCTCTGTTGTAGTACTCTTCAGGAGATGCATTTGTTTGAGCGGTGTCTTCTTGATAATTTGCTTTTAAAAAAGGTCATGTTTTACGACTGAAATTTGTTCACTGTGTGTGGATCGGGGCGTGACCTTGTGATCCTGGAAGATGCTCCCGTATCCGGTTTTATCGGGTGAACAAAACGCTATCCTCTGATCTGTCAGAATAAAGCATCAGTTAACCGCAGGTCCCGCACAATCGGATCCCAACACCCTGCACATTCGGATCCACACCTTGCCACGAATCAGTCCGACTCTTATCATCATCTTAACTCATCGAGTGGTACCACCGGTAGCAGCGAGCGGTGGGTCCCACCATAAGGCTTATCCCCTCCGTCGTTTCTTCTTCCTCATCCCCTCCGTTTCTTCTTCCTCCGACGCCACTCCCCCACGTCCAGCACCGGCCACCGCCCCGTCGCCCACCGCCCACCGCGCCGCGGCGGCCTCCTTCTTCCCCTCCCTCTCCCCCACCACCGCTACCTTCTCCAAATCCGGCGAGCTCGGCTGCCGCCATCCTCGCCAACTCCGGCAAGCTCCCCCGCCCCGACCTGGCCCGGCCGCCTCTACCACCGCCAGGGCCCTAAGCCGCCCGACCACCATCCCCACCGCCTGGCCTACCTGCCTCCCCCGGCCGGCCCCTTCTATAGCCGCCGGAGTTTGAGAAGAAGAGGATGGTGACCGGCCGGCCCCTTCGCCCTCGCCGCCGGGCCGCACCGCCCACCTCCCGCCACGCGTCCTCCTCCCCACCCGTCCGTTGCCGTCTCTTGAGCCGAGAGGATAAGGCGGGGGCGTCGCTGCGTCATGGTGGGGTCCACACGCAAAGGCGTCGCTCCATTCCGCGAACGCCGCGTCCGCTCGCCGCGATCGGTCGCGGCGCGCGCGCATCGTATAATATTTTCGCCAGCCAGCAGACCGGGTCGCTACGACCCGGGGAAATCTCTAGCCGACTAGCCGAGATCGAGTCGGATAACTTGGCTTGAAGGAAGCGATCGGTTCCACCTTCAACTTCAAGAATAAAGGTCTCAGGAGTGGGGCCAGCTGCGGCTCCACCTTGAAGGCTATGCTAGGTCGCGAGACCTCTCCTATCTTGCACGCCTTAAATGAGGAAAACGAAAGGGAGGCCGGAGGCGTGCCATTTTCAGGCATCATTCCATCAAGTTGTGCATTCATGCATGTGCCTCGGATAGTTGGGGTGCCCAAAGTGACCAAAAGGCAGTAGTAGCGTGCATCCCCCCTCTCACCCCACTTGCGATCTGGGGGAAGCAGTCTGCCTTCGCGTGCCGAGTCGATTGGGTAGGGTTTGGTTGTCGCCACGTCGGGTAAAAAGATGCGGAAGCCGATGATGTGTGAGTGGCTCTGCCACGAGACCACGACTTCTGCAGTTCTACTGCTGTACAGATCACTGCCGTTGATGCGTGTGCACACATATAGCCGCATGATGGGAGGCATGGTGTTAGACCGGCGTGGAGCTCAGGCTGCTCAATCAGATGCCACGATGAAGCAAAGTGCGCAGCTAAGAGCATGAGCTCCCGTGTGCAAGCATTGGGCATTCCACTAGCACTTGATAATCCGAAGCTAAATTAAACTGCAACAGCGCAGTCGTCAGCCTCTGATCTTTTCAATAGCAACACGGCGAACATGACACGCAATTAAGCTAGCCACCCACCGCTGTGGCAACATCGTCTGTAGAAGGAGCGCCTACGATTTAAATTTTGGTATGATCCAAAGGGGAAAAGGGAAATCATATCGCTCTCCTGCCACGATCACGTCGATTTCTTTGTCACCCATGGCAACGATAAAGTTGCTCCCATAAATACTAGTGACATGTCACTGTTTACATCATTGCATGACATGTCTGAGTTCTCATGAGGTAGTAATAATCAGGTAGCGTGCAAATGCAAGACATCGATTGATTTGTAGAGCGGCGAGAAGGCAAAGGGGCATGAAGGGATTATGTATATGATTTTTTAAAAAATAAAACAGATGATTATGGGACACTTAAAAACTGGTCATCTGTAATAGCAGATAACATAATCATCTGTTATGTTAAGGGGAACCCAACCATTTGTGCTCACAGGACTTTCCCTTGACAGCGGGGGCCGGCGGCGGACTAGAGCAAAAGTCTAGGGTCCTGCGAAACGTGCTGGATTCTTCAAGTACGAACCCCGCAACCTGACAATTTCGTACGTTGTTTAATTTGCGAGTTTGGTAATCATAATACCAACCCCATAAACGAACAAAACACGCATTTTATATGGTTGCGTTCCCCTTAATTTACAGGCCTCGGCTGCTAGTTAAAGAAACATCCAAACTTCAAAATAGACCCAAATCTAATGGCACAATAATACGTACTAACGACATTAGCGTAGCTAACACCCCAATTAGTTTGCCTCAGCTCATAAAACTAATACCAGTGGTGTGGTTATGAAATGATCGGAACGTCACTACGTCAGCAACCCATTGCTGCGTTTATGCCGTGTCCTCAAGTGCTGGCTGCCTAGCAAGGCT
>CM014278.1:92408542-92458097 GCA_004135705.1 Alloteropsis semialata | reverse complement strand
ATCCCGAACGGGGGTATCCTCAAACTGGTTAATGTCAATAGCATCGTCAAAGGGATCAGGCACTCGAGCACTCCTAGATGTCTCAGGAACTCCTTCACAAGCAATATCAATATCAACAAATGGATTCTCCACTAAGTACCTCCCTAGCAAAGGAAGACTTGTGCCCTGAAAGTAATTGTTTAGAACTCGATAAGCATAAGCCAAGTATGAACCGTGACTTGCAGAAGCCCTCGTCAGTTAGCTTTTTAATATATACCGCTCCAAGTTTACATGTTCTGATTCTAACTAGACTGGAAATGCCTAACGAGTAGCTCATTTCATGTATGAAGACTCACATGAGGACACAGGATGACGATCTGCCTGAATGCCTAATGGTATATTTTCTCCTCTGTTTTTTTTTATATAAAAAAGATACCAGGCACCATGAACAATGGTCGCCACAATTTGCAGCAATCGGTAGAAACCGACTTTATCGTGCTATGACATCTAACATTCATTACCCGGTGCAATCTTCTTTCATGCAGAGCCTAGAGTGGCTGATCAAGTACGCTTCGTGATGCCCATGACTCCCAGGTGATGACATTGATCCACAATTTTGCTGATTCCCAGTTACACAGCACAGTACAGTCAGTCAGTTATGTGTAGGCCATAAGTGAATCTTAGCATTGCCAAATGATTCTGTACATGCCATTAGTTTGCCCTTCAAGGTAGATAAGATAAAAGCCAAGGCTGCATAATGTAGCTTGTGAGTTGTGATTATGCGACAAGGACGGGATTTTGGTGTTGAGCTGTCGGCCTTTAGGGAGTACTGAACTACGGTGTTGTTCTGTCTATCTTTACATCATTTCTTCGCTGTTTTAGGAACAACTAAAGGCTTGGGCTCTGTTGTAGTACTCTTCAGGAGATGCATTTGTTTGAGCGGTGTCTTCTTGATAATTTGCTTTTAAAAAAGGTCATGTTTTACGACTGAAATTTGTTCACTGTGTGTGGATCGGGGCGTGACCTTGTGATCCTGGAAGATGCTCCCGTATCCGGTTTTATCGGGTGAACAAAACGCTATCCTCTGATCTGTCAGAATAAAGCATCAGTTAACCGCAGGTCCCGCACAATCGGATCCCAACACCCTGCACATTCGGATCCACACCTTGCCACGAATCAGTCCGACTCTTATCATCATCTTAACTCATCGAGTGGTACCACCGGTAGCAGCGAGCGGTGGGTCCCACCATAAGGCTTATCCCCTCCGTCGTTTCTTCTTCCTCATCCCCTCCGTTTCTTCTTCCTCCGACGCCACTCCCCCACGTCCAGCACCGGCCACCGCCCCGTCGCCCACCGCCCACCGCGCCGCGGCGGCCTCCTTCTTCCCCTCCCTCTCCCCCACCACCGCTACCTTCTCCAAATCCGGCGAGCTCGGCTGCCGCCATCCTCGCCAACTCCGGCGAGCTCCCCCGCCCCGACCTGGCCCGACCGCCCCTACCACCGCCAGGGCCCTAAGCCGCCCGACCACCATCCCCACCGCCTGGCCTACCTGCCTCCCCCGGCCGGCCCCTTCTATAGCCGCCGGAGTTTGAGAAGAAGAGGATGGTGACCGGCCGGCCCCTTCGCCCTCGCCGCCGGGCCGCACCGCCCACCTCCCGCCACGCGTCCTCCTCCCCACCCGTCCGTTGCCGTCTCTTGAGCCGAGAGGATAAGGCAGGGGCGTCGCTGCGTCATGGTGGGGTCCACACGCAAAGGCGTCGCTCCATTCCGCGAACGCCACGCGTCCGCTCGCCGCGATCGGTCGCGGCGCGCGCGCATCGTATAATATTTTCGCCAGCCAGCAGACCGGGTCGCTACGACCCGGGGAAATCTCTAGCCGACTAGCCGAGATCGAGTCGGATAACTTGGCTTGAAGGAAGCGATCGGTTCCACCTTCAACTTCAAGAATAAAGGTCTCAGGAGTGGGGCCAGCTGCGGCTCCACCTTGAAGGCTATGCTAGGTCGCGAGACCTCTCCTATCTTGCACGCCTTAAATGAGGAAAACGAAAGGGAGGCCGGAGGCGTGCCATTTTCAGGCATCATTCCATCAAGTTGTGCATTCATGCATGTGCCTCGGATAGTTGGGGTGCCCAAAGTGACCAAAAGGCAGTAGTAGCGTGCATCCCCCCTCTCACCCCACTTGCGATCTGGGGGAAGCAGTCTGCCTTCGCGTGCCGAGTCGATTGGGTAGGGTTTGGTTGTCGCCACGTCGGGTAAAAAGATGCGGAAGCCGATGATGTGTGAGTGGCTCTGCCACGAGACCACGACTTCTGCAGTTCTACTGCTGTACAGATCACTGCCGTTGATGCGTGTGCACACATATAGCCGCATGATGGGAGGCATGGTGTTAGACCGGCGTGGAGCTCAGGCTGCTCAATCAGATGCCACGATGAAGCAAAGTGCGCAGCTAAGAGCATGAGCTCCCGTGTGCAAGCATTGGGCATTCCACTAGCACTTGATAATCCGAAGCTAAATTAAACTGCAACAGCGCAGTCGTCAGCCTCTGATCTTTTCAATAGCAACACGGCGAACATGACACGCAATTAAGCTAGCCACCCACCGCTGTGGCAACATCGTCTGTAGAAGGAGCGCCTACGATTTAAATTTTGGTATGATCCAAAGGGGAAAAGGGAAATCATATCGCTCTCCTGCCACGATCACGTCGATTTCTTTGTCACCCATGGCAACGATAAAGTTGCTCCCATAAATACTAGTGACATGTCACTGTTTACATCATTGCATGACATGTCTGAGTTCTCATGAGGTAGTAATAATCAGGTAGCGTGCAAATGCAAGACATCGATTGATTTGTAGAGCGGCGAGAAGGCAAAGGGGCATGAAGGGATTATGTATATGATTTTTTAAAAAATAAAACAGATGATTATGGGACACTTAAAAACTGGTCATCTGTAATAGCAGATAACATAATCATCTGTTATGTTAAGGGGAACCCAACCATTTGTGCTCACAGGACTTTCCCTTGACAGCGGGGGCCGGCGGCGGACTAGAGCAAAAGTCTAGGGTCCTGCGAAACGTGCTGGATTCTTCAAGTACGAACCCCGCAACCTGACAATTTCGTACGTTGTTTAATTTGCGAGTTTGGTAATCATAATACCAACCCCATAAACGAACAAAACACGCATTTTATATGGTTGCGTTCCCCTTAATTTACAGGCCTCGGCTGCTAGTTAAAGAAACATCCAAACTTCAAAATAGACCCAAATCTAATGGCACAATAATACGTACTAACGACATTAGCGTAGCTAACACCCCAATTAGTTTGCCTCAGCTCATAAAACTAATACCAGTGGTGTGGTTATGAAATGATCGGAACGTCACTACGTCAGCAACCCATTGCTGCGTTTATGCCGTGTCCTCAAGTGCTGGCTGCCTAGCAAGGCTAGCTCCATGTTTGAAACATGCAAGTGAAACTTCGCACTGCAAAAGGTTCGCTGTTAACGCAAACGCCACGATGCAAACATTTTTCTGGTGTGGTGGTGTTGCTAATGCCCCCTCTGACGTGCACCAACCAAACCACCACTGAGTGAGCAGTGGCCACTGAGTGAGTGAGCAGTGACTCACTCCAGCGGGCACTGAAGCACACCAGCCGGCGGCTAGCGCACAGGATGGCAGCGAGGCGCAGGTGGGCGAGGAAAGGGGAAGCCGCCGCCGGCCCGGGCCGAAGGCGGCAGGAACTGGCGGTTGCGGAAATTGAGATCTGGGAAGCGGCGGGGGAGCGGAGGCGGAAGGATCCGCGCTCCACCCGGCGCCCGCGCCTCCCTCGTCCCGTGCGGGGGAGGTCGCGATCCATTCCATCACGTGTTACCTCACCTCCGGGGCTCAGGTTTTCAGTCTCGGTTGCTTGGCAAGGCACCAGTTTTATATTCGTCCGCAAAAGGCTGAGCCGGATGGGGACAAACGGGGACGTGACGGGCTGCGCCTAAAATAAAAACCGGGGCGGACACGGATGTGTATCTTATCACGAACAAAGGCGTGCGTCATGGGGTTTTGTTTTATGGTTACCGCTGGCAATGGAAAGTGGGAGACGGTGATAATGACAGTGGTTTGGGGAGAGAGGAGAAAATCTACGGGGAGAAGAGCGTGGTGCGATTGCTTTGTTGGGTGGGGCTGGGCAATGCTTCAGGATCCAGGCGGAAATAAGTTATTATAATTTGGCATTTTTCTATATTACCTGGGGAGAAAGTTCTGGACAGAAGATCTTGGGAATGCCTAACCTAGTCGTTTAAGTCCCATAGAAAAGTTCATCCCTGGATAGAAAATTCGGAAATTGAGCAAACGTCACAATCTTCGCGACGCACGAGCTAATCATCAACGTTTTTCAATTCGATGACAAAATTCAGTTATCCAGAAAACCAAGACGAGGGTTCAGAAAGTTTTCTTGAACTGCAAAATGACACAGCGAGAAAACTCGTTCACGGTTTACAGAATTTGTCCCGTTCACAAAAGGGCCGCCAAGGGAACCCCTCCCTAATCCAGATTCCAGATCACTCTCACTCCCACTAACAACCCCTCCGCTCGTCCTAATCGCCCTTTTTGCATGCTCCGATTCGCATCTCAACGAACAAAAATCCATCTGCACGCGTCCATTTCCAACTCCCAACTTGCCGATTCAAGAGAGCGAGACAGAAACAGTGGAAGGACACAGCCAACTTGCCCAATGCCCCTGTGGCAGGGAAGCAGCCGTGGCCTTGTGGGAGTGACGGCACACGGCACAGCGGCACGCGACCAATGGGAGAAAAGCGTGCGTCGCTCGCCGTCGCCGCACCGAGACGAACCACCACCCGAGCTCGCCCTCGGCGTGGGTCCCCCGCCCGGCCCGCGCGTCGCTGTCCCCGGAGCCACACTAGGCGCCCGCGCGGCGCGGGCCCCAGCCCCGGCCCCAAATCCCCATCGTGCGTGGCGTTAGAAAGTTCTTCCCGTCTTCCTGCACTGCTGCCGCCGTTGGCAGTCTCACTGAGTCACTGTACGCCCTCCCACGTTTTCTCCCCCCGATCCCGTCCTGTTTTTTATGGGCGGGGGAGCCGGCGGGTCCGCTCACCTCCGGGGCCTCGCTCACCGGCCCGCGCGGAGACGGCTGCGCTGCCCTGCTCGGGCTCGTGCCTGCCGTCTGGAATGGACCGTACCGGACTTGACGGGGCCCGGGAAAATGGACTAGCTGATGGAGAGAAACGAAGGGCTTCATCGGATGCAGCCGCCCGCCCGCCCTGGCCGTGGCCGGCGCGGGAGCGGCCTAATTCTGGTTCGCGTGATTACGAAAGGAGATCGTTGCTTCCTGGTATACGTGCTTAATATGGCACGTGATTGGTGGCTAGGAAACAAATTCGGCTAAAGACACAATTCGGAACCGGAATGCAATACCTAGATTAGTTCGCCATGAAACTGAGCTAAAGACAAATTTCCAAGCCGGAATACAATACCTAAATTCGATCTCCGTGGAATTCAGGCAAAGACAAAATTCCAAGCTGGAATGGAATACCTAAATTCGCTCTACATGGAGTTCGGGTAAAGAGGAAAATTTAAGCCGGAATGTAGTGCCTAAATTGCTCCAACCATGTTTTCGTGAATACGGATACACGATACACTTTAGTAGGCCACTGGTTTAGCTACAAATTCGTTTATGAACATGCAAGGTCCAATAGTATAAATTAGGTGCTTTTTACCACAAAAGGATCACACCTCAAATTTATTTGATAAACATAATGGCATACCTCTTCCTTCGAAATTTTGAAAAAAAAAACTCATAACCACTTGCTTCAATAAATGTAGTGGTTTACACGGAGTTCGGGTAAAGAGAAAATTTTAAGCCAGAATGTAGTACCTAGATTGCTCCATGCAGTACACGATACACTTTAAGTAGACCCACTGGTTTAGCTAGAAATTCGTTTATGAACATGCAAGATTCAATAGTATAAATTAGATAGCTTTTACCTCAAATTTAACAATGGCACACCTCTTCGTTCGAAATTTTGAAGAAGAAAACTCATAACCACTTGCTTGAATAATGTAGTGGTTTCATTCTACATGATGAGGGCGGAATGTGCGAAAATAAATGTCCCCTACCAATCTTAGTGACTCCAATCTACTCTACTGCAACGAGTAGTGTTCAGAAGAAAAAAAAACACAGCATTAGGCTATTACAAGCTCAAGTTGGGGATTTATCCTGGATGTGTATCTGAATTAATCAGCCTTTTATCTTTGGTTATTCTATTTTACACTAGCGCGATATTGCCATGAGTATGCTACAAAAAATTGATAATCCCATGTACATAGTTTCCAAGATATATAGAAACGTCAACAGTATGAACAAGATTATAGACCAATTATTAAATTTAAAGGTTTCTTGACCATGATGAATGACATAGTAATATAAGTTTGAGAAACACATGGACACCTCTCTTTTTTTAAAAAAAACACTAACTTTAAAGTAGGATCGTTTGGTGAGTTACTCCATCAAATACAAATATCTGGCATCTTGGACATTGTCACAATCTTCAAATCACAACTTTAGCTAATTCTTTTGTTGGAAAACATATTTACAAGACAAATCATAACAAACATGAATTTTCAGGTATCAAAACCCAACACATCGAAGTGATATGCAACCCGAGTTTTAACATATTAATTTACGTAACAATGATAAAAAAAAATCACCTGTACGTAGATGTGATAGTGGATTTAGATTATCCATGGATAAATGATTTTTTTTAAAAAAAAGATTGGATTTTAGTTTGTTGCCACACAGAGTCATCTAACAAAGTTTAGTCAGCCTCGCTCCACTTTTTAACCGTGAGCATGAATTTTTAATTTTAAGGTCGGGCTTTTGATACGAGGACACATGTAGCCATACTATTTTGTTACTATTGAGTCATCTTGAATAGATTTGGACTTAAAAGGTGATAAATTGCGCTGGACATTAATCATTTTACATTAAATTTGAATCTGATGGTGAATTTTCTTGCCTTTGAATTGGACTTCTTGATTTGATTTGAATATATATCCATCCTCACATCTACTTGTTTGTAACTGAAGGAACATATATTTCTTAACAATTGCAATATCCGACTCTAGTACTCAACATCCATTCAGATAAAATATGTGCCTTTGAAAATTATCAAAAATGGGATAAATTACTGGCAAAAGAAAAACAAACGCTAACATGCACAGCACGGTTGGCACATAAGTGACAAAACGCACACTGCGGGCACAGGAAATGACACGTACACGTAACAGATGATAAGCCCCCGAGCGAAGAGGCGTAGATTCAACCGAATTAACTTACCACCGGTGCCCCCACCGAACAACACTCTCGCCCGTCCACCTGCTCCATATATACATCCACGCCTCCCCTCTTCGCTTCAGCATCTCTCTGTGGAACTACCACTGCTCCTCGGTCCTCATCCACCTGCCTCCTCTCCGAGTCCACGAGAGCAATGGCTGTGGTCCGCCAGCGCCGCCAGCTGCCGCACCTCACCCTCCCGCTCGACCACTTCGCCCTGCGCCTGCCGCCGCAACCCGCCGCCGCGCCGTCCACCTCCGCCTCCGACGCCCGCCTCTCGGACTACGAGAGGATCTCCGTCCTTGGGCACGGGAACGGCGGCACCGTCTACAAGGTGCGCCACCGCCGGTCCGCGCAGCCGCTCGCGCTCAAGCTCTTCGCGGCCGGGGACCCCTCCGCGGCGCGCGAGGCCGAGATACTTATGCTCGCCGCGGACGCGCCCCACGTCGTGCGCCTCCACGCCGTGATCCCGTCGGCGTCGGCGGTCGCTGCAGGGGAGGCGCCCGCGGCCCTGGCGCTGGAGCTCATGCCCGGGGGCTCCCTCGCGGGCCTGCTCCGCCGGCTCGGCCGCCCGATGGGCGAGCACCCCATCGCCGCCGTGGCGCGGCAGGCGCTCCTCGGGCTCGCGGCGCTGCACGCGCTCCGCGTCGTGCACCGCGACCTGAAGCCGTCGAACCTGCTCATAGGCGCCGACGGCGAGGTCAAGATCGCCGACTTCGGCGTGGGCAAGGTATTGCGCCGGCGGCTCGACCCATGCGCGTCCTACGTCGGCACGGCGGCGTACATGTCCCCGGAGCGGTTCGACCCGGAGGCGTACTCGGGCGACTACGACCCCTACGCCGCCGACGTGTGGAGCCTCGGCGTGGCCATCCTGGAGCTGTACCTGGGCCACTTCCCTCTCCTACCCGAAGGTCAGCGACCGGACTGGGCCGCGCTCATGTGCGCCATATGCTTCGGCGAGGCGCCGGAGCCGCCGGCCGCGGCGTCAGAGGAGTTCCGGGACTTCGTGGCGCGGTGCCTCGAGAAGAAGGCCGGGCAGCGCGCGTCCGTGGCCGAGCTGCTGGAGCACCCGTTCGTCGCCGAGCGGGACGCGGCCGGCGCGCAGCAGGCTCTCGCCGCGCTCGTCGCGGAGGCGGAGCAGGCCGACTTGTGACCGAACTGCCAGCCAGGCTGTTTAATTAGTTCCTAGGAGGGTCAAGGACGAGCTGATTGTACATAAGATTTACGCCACGTGGACGAATAACATGTCATAGGTGGCGTTTTTTTTCCCCTTTACCTTTTTTATTGCAATTTTTTGATCGGTTTTCTGCATCCAATCATGTGTTCTTATTTGAGTTCATTTAGCAATGCAAACCGCAAGGAGGCAAATTTGTTCGGATCTAGCAGAAGCGTGTCAAAATTTGTGCCATTCAGATTCTTCGATCGAAGTTCGTTCCATGTGGCGCTTAGGAAATTATATAACAGCATGAACAGACTTAAAGACTTGTTCTCTAGGACGGTTTACTTCAGTCTCACAACAAATCAGCACCAGCCACCAGCCAACCGAACAGGCTAGCGCGGTGTTCTCATCTGTAAAGGTGTACGTATTAAGCAATTCAATATAATGAATAATAACTGACAACTAGCATGTGCATGAGTGGCCTAGTTAGCTTCTGTTGGGGTAGTTGCATTTGGGCGTCATCATTTCTAGATCGTTCGGCAATGTATTGAGACTGAATGCTCTACTGGTACAAAACAATCGTGATGGCACTAAGAAAACGTGAAAAATTAGCAAAGGTGGTACCGTTCTGAAAACAAGCACGCAAGAAAACAAAACGATAATTAACAGCCGGCTGTGCTGACAGCTTAGTTCGAACGACCGATCGAGGATATTGCCCACTGCCCACAGGCCCACAGCAGTTGTAGGTTGTCATTTAAGGCCGTGTTTGGCAGCCGGGACAAAAAAAATTGTCCCGGATTACTGTCGCATGCATGAGGGCCCAAATAAAGTTTATTTACAAAACCTTTTCACAGATGAGTGCAACTTTGCGCGACTAATCTACTGCACCTAATTAATCCATGATTTGCTACAGTAATCATCCTCTAATCGTGTGGTCAAATGCCTCATTAGATTCATCTAGCGAATTTGACAGAGGGCTGTGAAGGTAGTTTTGTAAACTGACTTTATTTAATATCCTTAATTAGTGGTCAAAGTAGCATTTAATACCCTGGACAATTTTTTTACCACCCATCCGAACACGGCCTAAATTTGATAAGGGCACAGACACATTGTTTGCACTGGCCATGTTTGATTACTGCTCGACCAATAGCAGGCCACCTCAGAGTTGTGGCTCGCCACAGGCGCGGTGCTCAAATCGTCCGTCGAACTTTTCGAGTGAATCACGTAGAGACTACAAAAGAGACGCTACAATTTCTTTAGCGTGCAGTACTCCACGAGTTCGGGTCGCGAACCAAACATCAACGAACGTTATGTGCGGCAAACCGTGACGGCGGCGAGAATGGTCGTTAAAACCAAACACTCCCTCAACCATTTGGTAGAAGGGTGCAAATGGTGCGTCATCTCCTAGACTGCCACCAGAAACTTGTGCAATAAAAATGCTATGCTTTATGCATCTACGCATGCGCATGCAGTTTCGGGATGTACCTCGGTGGAATCCTCGCGTCAGGTAGGCCTCATTGCATTTGCATCCCTCTGCTTTGCTTGCTTGTCACCAAAGTTTGGCACCGACTTTACGGGTCTACAAATGAATTTGGAAGAGAAAAAAAATCTTCATCGTTTCCAGCATTTTCCTTCGAAGAACTAGCAAATTCCAATTTCCAAGCACAAATGCACACGCACGGCAAGCCTACAGTTCCAATCGGTCACGCTCTGCGCTGTACTTGTCGAGATTTGACACGGCCGCGAGGGAACAACAGTCAGGGAGGCGCGCACGTATCGTCCCTGCGGACTGAAGTAGGAATCAGATCGGTAGCCAGGGAGGGTCGCCGTTTTGTCAAGGCGGATATTTATGCAGCTATGGTCCGGAGCAACGTGGACGTGGCCCAGATAACCATTGCTGCCGCGAGACGGTTGGGTGAAGCGGGGGGAGGAGCCGAGGAGGAAACCACCTGACGGCTTCAGCCTTCAGGTGCAGCAGGCAGTTACGGATATACCTGCGTGCTCGTATCGTTCCACGAAGCAAGGATCTGCGGATCTGGCGTGCAGACGTGCCGGTGCCGTGCAGGCAGGGGCGGGCGGGCGGCGGAGGCTTCTGGCCTGCCTGGGTAGTTGGGTGTTTCGCGGAAGCGGAATCTGGCGGTTACAGCGGCGCCGTACGGGGCCGGGCATTGCATGCTTCCCCGCTGCCGTAGTGCCAGCGGATACGGTGCAATACCGTGGACGGACTCACGGGCCGCATTGCGGGCAGGGGGAGTCAGGAACCTGGCCGTTTTTCCTTACTGGGCCAAAAGTCTACCCGTCCGTGCTCGAGCCCAAATAACTTAGAAACAACGATTTTTTTTTTTTGGACAAGGAGAAACAAACGATGCTGGGCTCTAAAAAAAAATAAACGATGCTGTGCTAAAACTGCAAAACAAGACGCTCCCGCGTCAGGCGACTCTGAGTTGGCCGGTGGTAAAAAAAAAAAAAACTGCGAATTTATCGGAAAAATTTATTATGCGCATCCGGGGAATCGAACCCCGGTCAGTACCGTGGGAGGGTACTATGATACCACTACACCAGATGCGCTCACATGATGTGTTTGAATGCTTCATAAATTTGTTGTGTTATGGCAAGTGCTCAATCCAAATTATCAGCAAGAAATCTTAGGAAGCCGGATAATTATAAAAGTAAAACGTCATAAGGATTGAAACGAAGGAATTGTTCCACGCAAGCTTTAACAGAGCAGATCATGACGGGGGTGTTTGGTACCTGAAGCCACGCCAACCTGTTGGCTCACCACAAGTTCGTGGCTTCGAAATCAAACAGTGTCTAAAAGATCTGTCATTTTCTATAGCGAGTAGACATCTCTGATGAACCAAACAGCTAGTCAAGCTAATGTTACTGCCACAGTTGTGGTGTGGTAAATGACGGAGTGCAAAGAAGCACCCCCATTATCTCCAGACCTGAACACAATGTTCGCGTATATAAAAGGTATGGGACAGAAGTAGGACGCATGTAGAGAATAGGAAGAGCTCATCTTACGCAACCAAAATGTACAAAATTGCTCTTCATGTATAGATCCAATACAACAGTATATACAACAGATGATCGATCTACCTTGTTATGTAGCTAGGACAGAGAGAATTGGGGTAAAAACAAAATCCCTGTCCCACTGCCTTCAATAAGCGAACAAGGAAAAATAAAATCCTGTAGTCAACATGTGTTCCTTCCTTCTTTTTAGTATTACTAGTATACTGAATTCTGATTGCTTCCACCGTCTTATGCTTGGCAATGGCAGCCACCTGGCTAATCATACCGATCTCAAAACTCCGTCCATCACAAATCTGCAGAAATTTAAACCATATCAGTAACAAGAACCAGATTATTACAATGGCAAAGGAACCATGAAGTTCAACAATCACTTCTTGTTTTATAAGAAAAAAATCACTTTCTTTGTGTTTTAGAAATTAGTTAGGCTCAATTAGTCCGCATAGAAGAACATGTGTTTAATGCCACAGTAAAAAAGGCTGAGATACAGGGTAGGGTTAGTAGCAGCTATAGTTATGACCTAACATCTGCAAGTAATTTGCATTCTGAAAAAAAGCCGCAATGCATGGGGTTAAATGCCAATGATGCTGCCTTACGGTTTGACCGATCACAGTAAATTAAATAAATAAAAAGAATGGAAACAGCTTTTTAATGGTAAAGCATATCTACCCACCTGATGTCACTGAACAATGTGCTCCTGGACCAGCATTCATGCTTCAGTTATGATATCAGCTGAAACAAGAAAAGTGTGAAATTTTGTTTAGACAAATACTATAGAACACAACATGACACCAATAAAGAAAAAATTGGATTGTAAAAAGTAGCGCAAGTGAATAGCTTTCAAATCAGAGTTTGCATGGTTCCATAAACTAAAATCGAAAAACATCCTGTAATTCAACACAGGCCAGATAGTTTGCATCAAGAACGCTGTGCCTTTCCTTCTTTTTTTCTCATTTACCCCCTCCGTTCAGAAATGATAGCTATAATTTCATCAGTGAAAAGTCAAGTTATACAAAGTTTGACCGACAATTAGTCAAATTATATGCAAGTTTGGGACTTAAAACTTGTATCGATAGATTTATGATAGTAGTCTCTTTAGGATGACATTGGTTTTCTAAAAATTGAAGACAAAATCTAATAGAAAATGTATCTAATAGAAAATGTTGGTCAAACTTTGTATAACTTAACTTTTCACTGATGAAAATATAGCTATCATTTCTGAACAGACAACAGAGGGAGTAACTATCAACTTAAGAAACTGACAATGGGGATTATTTAGCCAAAAAGAAATCATCTGTTTGGTGTGTACTATTTCTCCCAACATGAGCGAAAGGGACCAGCATATGCACTCAAGGAAGCAACCAACAGCAGGAATGTGACCTGGAAAGTGTTTGCCTTTAAAAAAAACCTAGAATCACTTACCAAACACAAGCCATTCTAAACTTGCACACATAAAATGCTTGGTTTGGTATTTGTCTCCAAACATGGCAATCAGGCATAGCTGTTTGACAGCTAAATAGAAGAAATAGCATGTGTGTTTTGTAGAACAAAAATAACAGCATGAAACAATGGCACATGAAAATTAGTGAATACCATATTGAGGGTTATTGTGGTTCTGTTGTGCTTCCATTTGACAGTCCTGCTCTAACAACAGTGGATTATCCATGTAATCTTCGACACACAACGGAGGTTGCAATTGAGAGTTCTGTTGTTCTCCAATCTGATAGTCCTGCTCGGGCTCTTGAAGTAGTATGTTTTCTATTTCATCATAATGAAAAAGCACGCCATCATCCCAGTCAGATAGAGCAGAAAGGTCCCCAGTCGAATCGAGAGGATCTACACTGTTCGAAGTGGTTTCTATATCCATGGGCATGGCACTTTCAGGGCTTGAAACTGGCTGTGCAGGGGTTGCACAAAAAGCTCCATTCACTGGTATTACTTGATTGGAGGTTTCTGGAACAGAAGAATGGTACTGAATAATTTGTGCGCCTCCACCAGAAGTCTCCTGATCAGCCACAGGACCCTGTTCCAGAGCATGGAATCTCCTTTTCCTGTTTCCATCACCATTCCACCAGTTGCTCCTGCGCTGCTGCTGCACTAGCTGATTAAGAAAATTTGGATTCTGGACAACTATTGCCAAAAGTGCCATCATTTGCTGCTGGTTCTGTTCCATCACACGAAGGCGTTGAATCAAATTCTGCACTTCAAGGCTGGATGATTGCTGGTACTGCCTGAGATCTACTAGCTGCTGCATTAGAAGGGCTTTGTCCCTCTTAAGGGTTTCAACCTCCTTCTCAAGGCCTCCATATTTTCCTATTTCGATATTTTCAGTGCCAGGTGCAGTTTTGACAGGTGCCGGCTGCAGATCACTAGGAGCATCCGTAGAGGATTTCTTCTTTCTCTTGATGGTCTTCAGAAGATGTTTTTGGCCCTTAACAAAACCTTCATTGGCCCATTCCCATCTATCAGGATCAACTTTATGAAATCCCTGATTACAAAAAATAATGACACCATTGAATTCACGAAATAACAAAGGTTGAGATTCAACATGAACTTACAACACAAAACATCCGGACAAAATAATAGTAAATGTTACGCAGATGATTTTCAACATAGATAATACTTCGATTTACACAGTTACAGTTCCAGTTACATGCTTCATGCACAAGTTTTAGTATATGTGTGGAAACAGACAAGACATGGAACTGGTAACCTAAGTCACTATTTCAGTACAACCATACAGTCTAATGCAGCAAACAATAAGCACGAGCTTGAGCTTCATCCAATAGAGCATCAGGAGAGGATTCTGTTAAGTAGTAAGGCAGAAGCATCCTTTCTACGGTTGTGAAGTAAAATAGGTGACAAAATCCAACAGACAATTGATAAGATGCGCAAAATTGCTGCTGCAGCACAGGGGGAAAAAGATCCCCAATGGCACGTGTTGTAAGGTTTGCATTGAGCAATTAGATGAAGGCACCTTATGAACAATCTACATAAGTAATTCACCAAAAGATTTCATCCCAATTCAAGTATTCAGTTTAATTTTTGGAAATACAGACTAAAAATTAGCCCAAAAATGGCACAAACAGCTCTTTGGACATAGAAACTGCAAAACAGCAACACAGCAAGCATCAAATTGACGCAGAGCGACAGAATGTATCAAAATGACAGTAAAAGATGTTGCTGAGACTAAAAATAATACTAGGAGACTGGCATTTTTTTTTATCAGCAGCTATTGCAAATTTGAAAACCAAACTACTTGCTAGCAGCGTTACAGAACCTAGCCTACAGCCCCAATCACATCCAATCGGCAAAAAACCACATCGATTTCGCGCACTGGGAACAAACATGGATGCACATGGAATTTGGAACTAGGAAATCTTACGTAGGTGTTGAGCTGGCGTATGAAGCTGGTGAAGTGGTTGTGCTTGAAGTGCCGCGGTAGCAGGTCGCGCTCGAAGGCGTGCGAGTCCCAGATCACGAAGCTGCCGCCGCCAGCGCCCCAGGAGATGACCGCGTCGGTCGCCGGGTCGGAGACCATGTCGTAGACCTTGGTCAGGAACGGCGCCACGTCCGGGGGCTTCGGCACCACTCCCACCGGCGCCGGCGCCGTCTCCGGTGGGGCCTTCCCCGCCGGTGGGGCGCCGACATCGCCGGCGACCTCGCCGCCGGCTGGGGAGGCGGGATGCTGGGGCGACCGCTTCTTGGAGCCCATGGGGACGGACGATGCGCAAACCCTAGGATTTTTCGGCTGGAGGCTTCGAGATTGCGCGGCGGCGTTGGAGGCTTCGAGATTGAGGCGACGGCGCAACGAGAAGGGGCAGGAACAGGACGGAACGGGGAGAGGCGGCGAGGGGATTTTGGTTGGGTCGGTTGGGAAGGGGCTATTCGGTCGCCTTGTGTGATAAGAAAGGAAAATGTGGAAGACGATATTTATTTTTTGGTAAGATCACGGAAGGCGCGTGGCCGGGCAATACTTTATGGGTCTTACTTAGGGTACGTGTTTCCTGGCCGACACAATACTTGTTGGGACGATATTTGGTGGGCCATATATGTCATTGATCCGTACGGGCGAACGGGTGGTCCCACAGCGAGGTAACAATGCCGCGTACTTTCCCGTAACTGGTGGGACCGTGTCTCGTGTGGGACAGAGCTGTCAGAGGCTTGAGGGTGTGGTTCCAATTCTTTACTTGACTCTTTGGGCCGGTGACACGTTGGACAAAGCTGATGAATTTGATTAGTGGGTCCAACCAGGCAAGCAAGTTTGACAAGCGGTGGGCCGTGGGCCGACCGGCCGAGCAACGAGCAGGAAGGTGCTTGGCAGGAAGCAAGCACCGAAGCAGCAGCGCGAGCGCCACGGCCTTACGTCTGACGAATGGTCCCTACAGGCATCTTCCAGCGAATCCAGTAGTGTGAAGTCTTCAACGGAGGTATAGATCCGCGGTAGATACCGTCGTTGTGGACGTCATCGTTGGTGTCGAAGCCGACACGAGCGTGTCCAAGCGACGCGCTTTCTCGTCTTTTCTGTTCTTCGTCATCAGAGTCTACTTGTCCAACACCGACCGGTCCGTGCAGAATCTGCGCAACCTCCTCGCGTTCTCACGAGCTGCCCTCTTTGGACTCGACAGTTCGACTTCGTTCTTTTGACCGCGCGAGCGCGAATAAGCAGTGACAATCGTGAAACGTCCCCAGCTTCTTTGACGAGCGGAAAAGGTGTAGTAAACGTTTTATTGGCATCTTTTTTTACCAATTCTGAATCCAAAATTACTTTTTCGGATGAATCCAATTTTATTACTCAAAGCAACGAAATTACATTCAGATGTACTATCAGTCTAAGGTATTAATGCATCTAATAGAACTTTGCTGTACTTAAAAAAGACAAGCTTCCTGGCAACCAAGGGCTATGTCAATTTCCACTGCCCCATTTGTTCCCTGATGATGCTGAAACTCGAGGGAACTCAAGCACAGGGCTCGTTGCTCACGACCGATAGCTGCTATCCGGGCCGGCGTAGCAAATTGGAAAGAATTTGCGCGCGCTCAAATTGGCCCAATACAAGCAAAATTCAACCTATTAGCGGCCTGCTTTCTCTCTGTGTTGTTTGGGCACCCTAACGAGGCCATGTGAGCTCTCTAGATACGGGCCGAACTGCATTTGCAGCCCAGAACCCGTGCAGGAGCCTACGGTCCAGGAATCCAATTTCTCATCGCTGCTGGTTTCACTTTCACCCTCTGGGCCACATGCGAGCACATGCAAATCCTCACCATCGTACAGTTGGGGATGAGAGAGCATCTCGCGAGTTGCAATTCGGCTCATAAAAAATGCGTGATGCCCTAAAGCTTATCTTATCCTTATCGGAGACCCCCGCCGGGCGTGCCGGCTCTGCTGGAGATCCCAGCGGCCCGGTAGAAAAACACACCGCAACCAAAACTTTTCTTCTTTTGCACGGATACTCCGTTACTCCCTGCTCTTGAATTTCCCCGAGCTCTCACAGCAGCTTGCAGTGCCTGCCCACCCGAGGGAATCTGGTGAAGTTTCTGGCGACACTTCCCTCCGTGCACCATGGATATGGATGGCTTTTGGGCATCGGTTGGTTGTCGAGCTGGAAGATGCAATGCTAACAACAAATGCGCCATTGGGCCGTGGTAGTGCGAGCTGACCGCGCCGGCTACGCCACGGCCCCGGCGTTGGCTGGCTCCGTGCCCCTGCATCTGGGGCCACGGGCATCTCCCGCGTCATCATCCACGAACCTGCTGCGCACCAATGTACCGGTGCTAGAACCAGAAGCCTAATCTATTTCTAGGGCTTAATTAAGACGGCGACCTAACTGACGAACCAAATCCCGCGCGCCAGGTACCGGCGCCACCGAACTGGGCTGAATGCTGACGCGCGCGCACCCGTGGCTCATGCACCGACGCGCACGGCGCAACGTCGCCTGACGCGGCTGGTGATCGCCCGGGACGGCCGCGGATCTGCGACGCGACGGCGGCGTCGCCGACGCCGGTTGATAAACTACGTTGACGACTCCGGCTCATCGCATCGTCACGCCGATCAAAGGCGACAGAAAAGGGAGGACCGGGCTGACGGCTGAGCCCACTATGCTCTGAATGATTTTTGTCCGATGGCCAAAAGCTCGGTGCGTCGACGAGAACCGCACGAGCGACTGCCGAAAGGCATGTAGTAGACAGTAGCCACGGCGTCTAAAACCCTTGACTCCCGAAGTGGCTCTACAGTAGAGGACGTGACCGGAAGGAATCTGTGCCGCTTCTACAGTAGAGGACGTGACCGGAAGGAATCTGTGCCGCTTTCTATGGTCCTGAAATTCCAGAGGAATTGCCCACCTTCGACGTATGGGTTGGCACTTTTGCTTCGCGTTCTCGAGTCACAAATCGCTTGACCAGACTACGGGTTTAATCGACGAAAACCCTAATGCTGGCGGCTGGAATTTTGATCGCCAATTTGCCCTGTAAATTAAAAAAAAAATTGGGAAGGGTGTAAACCACGCATTCTTAAAGAAAGAAACACTTAGTCAAACCTGCGTACCAAAAAAAAAACATCTAGACAAAATCAGATGCCGTGCAATGCCAAGTGATGCCGTCAGGTTTTGTTGTTGTATATGCAGCGAACTCCTTGGAAACGTACGTGCTCGCGTACGCACGGCATAGCGCCACCAGCAGCCGGCCAGCCCAGCAATCTCTGTTTCTCTTCAGCACCTGGAACAGAATTCACTAGCCTGTCAATGCTTCCTTCCGTAAGACCGTAACCACGGCTCCACGGAGTATTCTTTTGGGTTTTTAGCAATTGACACGCTGGGTCCGTAAAATCGAGTCCTCCCTTTCCGTGACTTCTATTTTTCGGACTGAGAAAAATTAAGATGTTTCAAGAATTGAGGCTCATAGACGAATTTGGCTGGTTGCTTGAATCGTCATGGGCGCATCATGCTCATTGGCAAAGGGAGTCCCGCGTGAGTGCTTCAAAAGTGAAGGACTCCAGTACAAAGTTTCCTGTTGTGGGGCCAGGTAGCACAGCAATGCCCATATTCCCCCAATAATGACAACAGTGGTCTGTCCACTATCAGCGGCAGCATTAAACAAAAAGCAAATCAGCATCGAGGAGCTCCAACTTGCTCTTGTTGCCTATCCAAATCTTGCTATTACAAGCAGAGACAGTGGCCAGGGACTGTCCATGGTGCTTAGTTTCTTACTGTAATCGCTTTTTCTTTCAGTTGGTGGAGCTTTGCCATCACCGTCACAGGTTCATTGAATCTCGCCCAAGTCAAAAACCCTTGCTGGGAACGCTATTGCTTCGTCAGGAAGCCAGCAAACCCTGATCCTAATAATACCCTGATCCTAATAATTGAGAAATGCCTCTCCAATCAAATATATCAATGCCTCAGAGATGACATTGGAAATTCCGCCGCAAAGAAATCATCTAAAAAAATTAAAAATTCTGTACTGTCATATCGTTATCATGTGCTCAGCTGTTCGGTTTGATGGTGTTTACACGTAAACTTGAGGTTAAAAAGGGCCATGCAGCGGATTAGCCTCGAGACATTATTGTACGCTGATCACTGTGTGCCCGTCAGATCCAACAGTAGTCAAAAAAGCCCGATGCACGCCCACGGTGCTGTACTGTTGTGCCCGACAGGCGCCCATCAAAGAAAGGAGCTCCAGATTGCTCGGCTGCCTGGACCTGAAGCTGACACTGTAAGCAACAATCGGGCACATCATTTAAGGGTGCTTGTGCTGGAAATATCCGAAGAAAAGAAAAACAGAGCACAAGAGCAGCAGTACAAGATGCGAATCTTATTCTTATCTAAGCGCATCGGCGCGGGTCCTAATCGTCCTGAAATGCTCGCAGACAAGAACTAATGACCGGCCGAGGCGATCTGCACCGATGAATCGTCTAGTCGGGCTCAAAATCAAGTGAGGTCCAGACTGCTACTCGAAGCCGATCCACTGCATCACGGACAGTTGAAACTGAAACAGTACAGCATCGAGCGCTCATTGATCGGCTCATCGCTTACGTTTCATTAAGAGGAAGCGACAACCTCGGCTTTCCCCGACCGAGAAACCCCCCAAACCCTGGCCCACCAGTGAGGAGGATTTTTTACCCTACGGCATCGGAAATTCGAGACCCCCAGGACTCGAACCCGCGCCGCGGGGGTGCTACTGAGAGCACCTGACCAATCGGTCAGGCTCATCGCTTACCATTCGTAATTCGGTAAAAATTCGTGAGACTGATGTTGTCGTCGGGCTTTTACGGCAAAAGATGCGATGGCGGCAACGGGAGAAAGAATTGTCGTCGGGCTTTTACGGCAAAAGATGCGATGGCGGCAACGGGAGAAAGAATTGAGGCGTCGCGATCAGGTGTACCAGCTGATCTGACGCCGGCCGGCGTTGGCAGCGAGGCCCTCTGAAGCCAATCATCAGTCGGGCACACGTCACGAGCCCCTGGCCCTGCCGCTCGGATTTTGTCTGCCAGGTGCGCAGGTGCCTCACGCCAGACTAGAGTCTGGTGAACCGGAAGAAGTCCGGAATGGAGGCTCTCTGGTGAACGACGACGGATGGCGAGGCCTTCGGCCTCCGTCTTGCTTTAACACGACAATGGCCTCGCAGCAGCTGATGCGACGCCGGCGGTTGACGCGTGCGGCGCATCGAGCTTAAGGCCCTGTTTAGTTCACCCCCATTTTTTATAATACACGTTTCCCAACGTATAATACGCATTTTTCAATGCACTTTTTCTCTCTGTAGCACGCGACCCAATGCATAAAAACACTATGCATAACATACATCTAAACACTCTCTAAATAAGCGATGTGGGAGAGAGACGTATCGGCGCAGGTCTAATTGCGCTGGCAGCTGCCCGGGTCAAGAAAGCAATCTATCAGATCTAGAAACGGAAATGATGCCCCAAATCATGCGGTATCCCGCGATCACCCAACCGGAGCGCTGGCAAAGTGGAAAGCAAGATGACGAAACAGCCAAACAGGGGGAGGCACATCTTATCCGCCAGAAGCAGAAGATTTCCTGGCCGTTGGATCCGGGACCGACGGGACCGCTGCTGTCGCGCCGCCCTGCGTTCGCCGCACGACGGGGCTGCCGGCCCCTGGTGGTCCTCTGCCTGCCTCATCCGCCCGCAGCGCCAGATCCATGATAGATCATGGATGGAGGAAAAGCCCCGTTCCATTTGGCGCCAGAGAGTCACGCAGGCCAGGCCGCGGCGACGCCGGTGCATTGCATGAACCTCAGAGCGGTCCGGCACAAGCGTAGAACAGTGTTAACTTCGCTGTCGCTTGGTGCGGATCGGCGCGGGGGGGAGAAACAGCGGTGACCGGTAGCGGAGTGGCCGCAACGGCACGCTCGCGAGCGAAATTTGGCGGGCAGGACGAGATGGGGGGACGGTGGTCACGGCCCGGGAGCGCGGCGGTAGCGGTAGCCCCACATGGAGCAACAGTACGGTACGGTGCCCGATAAAGGCGCCGGCAACAAAATAATTCGTACCCCTAGCTGAAACCTTATCTCTGGTCTGTCCGGTTCACCCCGCGCAACAGCGTGTTGTCACTTTGCGTTTCAATCCTCTGCTCGGTGGTCACTTGTAGTTTGCATAGTAGTACTAGGGTCCGATTGGTTGCTTGCATGGCCTGGCCCTGGCTCGTATACGTGAGCCAGGCTTACCTCAGCCAGGCCAGATGTATGCAAACATGCTATGTTTGGTTGGTTGTATCCATTGAGCCTGGTTGAGAAGAGATGTTGTTTAGTTGCCCGCATGAAGACATGTTGCACAAAATTAAAAATATTAAATAACCATCATTTTGATATTTTTTGTCATGATTATGCTCAATAATCCATAATTTATCTTATTTATAGTTTAATATTTTTTTTATATATACTAATATCACTTAATATATGCTAATATTATATTAATTACATCATTAATCGTACTAAATACTGCACCAGGTGAGCCTGGCCCGCGGGAAACGGACGTTGCTTGCGTTTCCAGCGAGCCAGGCTCCGGCCTCCTTTTTGCGTGCGGAGAGCCTGGCTCCGATGGGAACGCAGGCAACCAAACTGACGTCGCCCGTAGCCTGGCCCAAGTAGTATACACCCAACCAATCAGCCCCCTAGTTTAGTGAGAATAAGAGGGATACGAGACCAGATGGGGCTTATTTTTTTCAGCAAGTTCGAAGTAAAACATACTCTTATTTTGAAACGAACACATATTAAGCTGATTTTCCCCTAGCTCTATATGCCCACGGCACAGATCCGGCAACCAGCATCTACGACACAAAGTGGGAGCCCAGTCGGATTCCCTCGCTGCCTCCCACTGAATTTGAGAATTTCACACACACCACCAAGCAGGAAGCAGCTAAGCTAGCTCATCATCTCTGGAAGAAAACAGGGGGGTCACTTCTGACATCCACTTGTCAAGCCCCCATTGGCCCAT
This sequence comes from Alloteropsis semialata, assembly GCA_004135705.1. Lineage (NCBI taxonomy): Eukaryota > Viridiplantae > Streptophyta > Magnoliopsida > Poales > Poaceae > Alloteropsis > Alloteropsis semialata. The sequence goes on along the minus strand of CM014278.1, from coordinate 92,436,149 downwards.
TAGGCCACGGCCCCTGGCCGCTGCCGTGTCCGACGTACCGCGCCGCGCCGCGCCACGTCGCCGGCGGACAGCCTGGGTCGCTGTCGGGAACTCCGTTCTCGGCTTCTCGCCCAGGCGCTCGCCGTCGCCGCTGCCCACACACCAACACCACACGTGATTGTACTGTACTGCGGTCTGCGGGTCTTTCTCTTCTCTCTTTTACCGATGGTAAAAAGGCCAAGGGTAGATTGGTCATCTCACGTTTGAGGGGCAAAAGTCCACTAAGAGCAACTCCAGTGGAGGCATGCAAATTGAAGCCCTCAAAATCCATTTACAAGCAGGATTGCAAAAAATAGGGGCCCAAAATTACCTCTCAACTCCAGTGAAAAATCAGCCAAAACCCCTATTTTCTTCTAAAAATAGTGGAACTCATGTTTTGAGGGGGGGATTGGAGGCCCCTAGGAATGGGGGCTTGGAGCTAAAATTTGGGTGGGCATGAAAAATGCATTTTCATTTAGGGGCCCTGCTGGAGGTGATTTTTTGGAAGAAGACCCTAAAATTTAGAGTAGGGGTCTATTTAGGGTCCTCCACTGGAGTTGCTCTAAGGAATAGGGATGGATTAAACATTCACGAGCACGGAAGCTCGCACTGGTTTTTGTCCCCATCCAAATGCGAGGGGCATCTTATCTTTTTTTGACTTGGAAAAGATTGACAAGTGATCAGGATGCCAAAAGAGATGTATTCCGATGATTCGAGTTATGCTCTTGGTGAGAACTCATCAGAAGTGTGGTTCTGGGAGGACCACTGACTTTTTTTTGCAAACGTGCCTGGATCAAGGACCAAAACTAAGCAGCGCGTACAGATTGATGTTTTTTTTTTCCCAAACACGCAGAGATGCTCGCGCTGGAGCACAAGGGGGTCCGGGTCCCTTTACACGAAAAATAGGCCTCCATCGTGATTTATGATCTCAGATCAAAATCCGTTAGAATACTTATCTTAAGAACGAATTTTAAACTCACTCCAAATTTAAAACTATATTTACAGCACCATTTAAACACACACTTCAAATTGATATACTCTAAAACTTGAGCTAGAGCTTTGCAAAGCATGACCTGTTATTAGCCCTATGCCCTGCACCCGGTGGTGCGGTACATCTGAACTGTACAGGAGGAGTAGGTAGAATGCTGTTGGTCTGGAACCCTGGAAATTCCACTGCAATAAAAAGCGACGAATTCTTGCACAAACTCGCACGGCTTTCTCTGTCCAATCGTCTGCGCCAACCACCCACCAGGGTCTTTCGCGGTCGCCTGATATAAATAAAACCAATAAATAAATTACCCGACGGCAACGGCCACCGAACCCTGTCCCCGCCCGGTAATTTTTTCCTCCCCAAACTCCCAGCGGCAGTGCACTTGAGCTGCTGGGTGCTGCCGAAAGATCCAAACGCAAGGCCACCAAACCAAAACCAACCAAGGGCGACGGCCGCCTCCTCTCGATCTCCGAAGAAAACTCGATTCTTTTATGCCCCCTGGTCCCTTGTGCTCTCCTCTCGCTCATCTCTGATCCGTCCCCCACAAGGAGGAGATCAGTCGATCATTGCGGTCGCTCTCACTCGGCACCGCCTCGTCATGGCGTCCTATGCGGCTCGTTTGTCCCCGTCGTCTGACTGATTAGCCCGAGGGCATGGATCTCTATGAGGACGCAATAGAGGCCAGGTGAGCTCGGGAGTTCTTGCGCTGCTTGCTGCTATAAAGCTCCGATCCCCTCCCCTCCACTTCCTCCTCATGCAGCATGAGCAGTACTTGATCGCATAGGGGGTGACCCGGTGAGCAGCAAAGGCCTCTCGGTAGCGGCTTGGAGATTCTTTCGGGTTTCTCTTTGTCTGATCTTTTTTTTTCCTGCACCTTTTCCGTCTGATATTTTATCTGCTTCTTCTACTCTAGTTGAGTTGCTTGCTTGCTGAAAAATCAAAAACCACCCCCCATTGCTCGGTTAAAAGAGGTTGGATTTTTACTGCAAATACCCAGCCAGTCTCTGACCCGACCTTTTCCCACCGCTCAGCTGCACTCGGCATCCACCAGGCAATCGTCAGTTTGCAGCAGAAGAAAAGGTTCTCCCCCACTCTCTATCCCCTCACTCCACAGTCCTAGGCGTCTCCTTCCTAGAGGAAGGCCAGGTGGCTGCTCGCTGAATCCAGTGTGCGACACTTCTCCCACAAAACACGAGCTTGTTGCTATCCCGCAAGAAACAGCGTGCCAAGGCATCGGCTCCTCTCCTCGCTAGTTCTTGCGTCGATCCGACACCAATCTTGGATTCCGCTGCAAGGACTCCGCTCCTTGTAGCAAAAAGATTCAAGCCGCCGCTCGGATCCTTGCAAGAACCAGGCGTCCGACCATGGTGTCCCGCTCCTACTCCAACCTTCTCGACCTGGCCACCGGCGCGGCGGACCAGGCGCCGGCGCCGGCCGCGCTCGGCGCGCTCCGGCGCCGGCTCCCGCGCGTGGTCACCACTGCGGGGCTCATCGACGACTCCCCGGCGTCGCCGTCCACGCCGTCCCCCGCGCCGCACCCGCGCACCATCGTGGTGGCCAACCAGCTCCCCATCCATTCCCACCGCCCGGCGTCGCCGGAGGAGCCATGGACTTTCTCCTGGGACGAGGACTCCCTCCTCCGCCACCTCCACCACTCGTCCCCAACCTCGATGGAGTTCATCTACATCGGCTGCCTGCGCGACGACATCCCGCTGGCCGACCAGGACGCCGTCGCGCAGGCGCTCCTCGAGAAGCACAACTGCGTGCCGGCCTTCCTGCCGCCCGACATCGCCGAGCGCTACTACCACGGCTTCTGCAAGCAGCACCTGTGGCCGCTCTTCCACTACATGCTGCCGCTGTCCCCCGACCTCGGCGGCCGCTTCGACCGCTCGCTGTGGCAGGCCTACGTCTCTGCCAACAAGATCTTCGCCGACAAGGTGCTGGAGGTGATCAACCCGGACGACGACTTCGTGTGGGTGCACGACTACCACCTCATAGTGCTCCCGACCTTCCTGCGCAAGCGCTTCAACCGCATCAAGCTCGGCTTCTTCCTGCACTCGCCGTTCCCCTCGTCGGAGATCTACAAGACGCTGCCGGTGCGCGAGGAGCTGCTGCGCGCCCTCCTCAACTCCGACCTCATCGGCTTCCACACCTTCGACTACGCGCGCCACTTCCTCTCCTGCTGCGGCCGCATGCTCGGCCTCTCGTACGAGTCCAAGAGGGGGCACATTTGCCTCGAGTATTACGGCCGGACGGTGAGCATCAAGATCCTGCCGGTCGGGGTGCACATGGAGCAGCTCAAGACGGTGCTCGGGTTGCCCAAGACTGAGGCCAAGGTGGCTGAATTGATGGAGATGTACATGGGGAAGGGCAGGGTGGTCATGCTGGGCGTCGACGACATGGACATCTTCAAGGGGATCAGCCTTAAGCTGCTCGCCATGGAAGAGCTGCTGCGGCAGCACCCCGAGTGGCGTGGGAAGCTGGTGCTGGTGCAGGTCGCCAACCCGGCGCGCGGGCGGGGCAAGGATGTCGCCGAGGTGCAGGCCGAGACGTACGCCATGGTGCGGCGCATCAACGAGGCGTACGGCGCGCCGGGGTACGAGCCGGTGGTTCTGATCGATGAGCCGTTGCAGTTCTACGAGCGCGTGGCGTACTATGTCATCGCCGAGGTGTGCCTGGTGACCGCGGTCCGGGACGGCATGAACTTGATCCCCTATGAGTACATCGTCTCCCGGCAAGGCAACGAGAAGCTGGACAGGTTGCTGCGGCAGGGGAAGCCAGAGGAGAAGAAGAGCATGCTGGTGGTGTCCGAGTTCATCGGATGCTCGCCTTCTCTGAGTGGCGCCGTCAGGGTGAACCCGTGGAACATCGAGGCCGTGGCGGACGCCATGGAGAGCGCCCTCGTGCTGCCTGAGAACGAGAAGAGGCTGCGCCACGACAAGCACTTCCGCTACGTGAGCACCCACGACGTGGGGTACTGGGCCAACAGCTTCCTGCAGGACCTCGAGAGGACCTGCAAGGATCACGCTCAGCGGCGGTGCTGGGGCATCGGCTTCGGCCTGCGCTTCAGAGTGGTGTCGCTGGACCTCACCTTCAGGAAGCTTTCCTTGGAGAGCATTCTCATGGCGTACCGGAGAGCAAAGACGCGCGCGATTCTGATGGACTACGATGGCACGCTGATGCCGCAGGCGATTAACAAGAGCCCGTCCCCGGAATCGGTGAGGATTCTGAACAGCTTGTGCCGGGACAAGAACAATGAGGTGTACCTTTGCAGCGGCTATGACCGGCGCACTCTCCATGAGTGGTTCCCTTGTGAGAACCTTGGCATAGCGGCAGAGCATGGCTACTTCCTGAGGTATGTTCCACTTTACTGAAGATCATCTTTTCGCTTTCTCCATATCGTCTGACTTGTCGTGATGCCATATCATCCGTGAATTTCTAGTTCACTATACCAAACTGAACGTTGTGTCAGTAGTTGTGAAGAAATGTTTCAGAATGCTGCTTAGTTCGACACAAACACATAGTACCATTGGAATAGAGCATAAGATACAGCATTTAAAATGGAATAAGTGTAAAGAAACATTTAAATGGAATTAGGCTACCTGTTCAATTTGTTGCTGAGATACTATGTTGCACCGATACTTCACTGGAGTGCCGTATCGGCAAAGTATCGAGAAATACAGTTTACCAAACTGAACGTTTTGTCAGTAATTGTGAAGAAATGTTTCAGAATGCTGCTTAGTTCGACACAAACACACAGTACCATTGGAATGAAAATTAGGATGCAACATTAAAAGTGTAATTTGGCTACCTTTTCAATTTGTTGCTGAGATACTAGAAACCTATGTTGCACCGATACTTCACCGAAGTGTCATATCGGCAAATTATCGAGAAATACAGAAGAAATGTTTCATAATACTGCTTAGTTCGACACAAACACATAGTGCCATTGGAATGGAAATTAGGATGCAACATTAACAGTGTAATTTGGCTACCTTTTCAATTTGTTGATGAGATACTAGAAACAGTCCAGCTCAATAATTCCTGACTGTCAGAACGTGTTGTTACTGAATAAAGGTGCAAGAGGGATGCAGAATGGAAGACCTGCATCAATCCTGCCGACTGCAGCTGGAAGCAGATCGCAGAGCCGGTGATGTGCCTCTACAGGGAGACGACGGACGGTTCAACCATCGAGGACAGGGAGACGATCCTCGTCTGGAACTACGAGGACGCGGACCCTGACTTCGGCTCGTGCCAGGCCAAGGAGCTCGTCGACCACCTCGAGAGCGTGCTTGCCAACGAGCCTGTGTCAGTGAAGACCACCCCTCACTCTGTCGAGGTGAAACCGCAGGTGAATGCCTCACTCTCCATCATCTCGATCAAGGCTTTCTTGGCGCAAACAAACGAGGCATGGGAAACTAAATCACTTCATTTCCGCAGGGCGTGAGCAAGGGCCTTGTGGCGCGGCGCATGCTGGCGTCGATGCAGGAGCGGGGCCAGTGCCCGGACTTCGTGCTGTGCATCGGCGACGACAAGTCCGACGAGGATATGTTCCAGCTGATCGCCACGGCGGCGTGCGGGGACTCGCTGACGTCCAAGGCGGAGGTGTTCGCGTGCACCGTCGGCCGCAAGCCCAGCAAGGCCAGGTACTACCTGGACGACGCGGCAGAGGTGGTGAGGCTGATGCAGGGGCTTTCCTACGTCTCCGAGGAGCTGGCCCTGGCGAACCACCGGGGTGAGGACGACGAGGACTCTTCTCTGGATGTGTGGGAGTAGAGAGTACTACGACAGTAGTGTTCTGTTCTGCTCGCTCCTGCCGTAGCTGGGATTGCAGGCGCAGGGCGTAATATTCGTGTGGGGGTCCACTTGGAGCTTTCGCCGACTAGTTAGATTTGTAAATGAGATTTGCTTTGCAGGGTAATGTATCTGTCAGTGATTTAGTTAATTCTGAGGAACTGGCTTGAATCTAGTGATGCTCTAGGCTCTAGCCACTACGATGATCCTAATAATACCTGTCTCTTTGGATGCCTAATGCCTGTTTGTGGTGCTACCTGATAGCCAGGCCACAAATCTGAAGGTCCATTGCTCTGAAGGCCATAGCTTTCCTCGTCTGATTTGCCTGTCACTGTCAGCCACTAAGCAGTTTCTTTTTATGTGATGCTCTGATTCTTAGGAATTAGCCCGTCTAAGCAATAGTGTTACTGAACTTTGGTGATAACTAAAAGAAGCTACAAGCTGAAGCCAAATCTTTGACAACTATGACCTGAGAATATACAAAGACGCGCCTCAGCACCTGACCACCTGATCAGCAAATCCAGTTCCAATTTTTCTGGAAGAAGAAATGTTATTGAATCCTATCAACTATGAATACTTCTTTCTAATGTATTTTGCTCCCAAAAACTCTAGAAAGGGGCATACAGATCTTCGGTTTCATTCTTCTGAACAGCACCTCTGATACTTTTACCTCACTGGATGCTCTGCTCTCGAAATTACTTGTGTCCTGGAACAATCAGATTAGGATTTTGGTCAGTGCAAGAAAAAGAAACTATTTGAAGGTGTTAACTAGACGCTACAGGTTTGTTTTCAAGAACGTGCCATGCACGAATTTCTTTAGGCCCCGTTTGGAATGAAGTTTTCTTGGAGAAATTTTGGAGGAATGGCCTTCCAGAGGAAAGAGCTCTTATCACAGTAGGAATGTGTCTCCGTTCTGGAGGAATGGTTTGGTTCCATGCATAAAACGGAGGAATCAAAGAATCCACTCGAAACCAATGTTTTCGCGTATGCCCGAGGTGAGCAGCGGTAAGCAAGGAGCAGAGGCCAGCTGTAGAGCAAAACAGCTATTAGCGAAATTAATCACTAATCAGGCCACTGGCACCAGGCACCAGGCACCAGCAGATCGCTGTGTCGCCCTCTCCCTGTTGGTTTTGTTGTTGCTGAAGTAGAGGCTTTAGAACGAAAGAAATTTCTCTTCCATCTGGACCCGTGCAAATAGTTAGCCCATCCGTAATTGTTTCTTTTAGTTTTTCTGTAAGTACTTGGAAACTGTTATTTTAGTCTATAAGCTCATGAACTTTGCATTAACTCCCACATTCCTAAGCTATTGCTTTCCTGTGTTCCAAACACACGTATCTACATAATTCGTGTGTTTTGCAATCCTCTGTTTTTTTCATTGTTAATATCTCAGTATTTGTATTCCTTTGTTCCAAACCGGCCTTAAGATATCTCAAAAAAAAAAAACCGGCCCTAAGAAGCTAGACGCTACAAGTTGACTCAACTCTGGAGTTTAGTGAGCCTAGAAATAAGTAGAGTACTATATAGGAACAAGGACATAGCTCTACTATATAGGAACAAGGACAGAGAGCCTAGAAATAAGTAGAGTACTATATAGGAACAGGGATCTCATTAACAAATCCGATCCCTACCTTCTGGGGCAGAATAAATAAAATCAAAAAGGACATTTCGATAACAAGGATCCACTATTTTTTTTATCAATAAGCAGGCATTGGCTATCAGTTATCACCCACAGAGAGGTTCCATTCTTATAAAGACCATCAACCTGTTCGCTTGGCTTATCAGCCACCAGCCAGCAGTACTTCAGTCTCACAACAAATCAGCACCAGCCACCAGCCATCAGCCACCAGCCAGCCAACAGTACTTTTCTCTCACAACAAATCAGCACCAGCCACCAGCCAACCGAACAGGCTAACTCTGCACGTCTGTGTCTTTTTAAGTCTTTGGAGGAAATAGTCGTCTGATTTGCCTGACAGTCATTAAGGAGTTTCTTTTTTGTGTTTAAGGCTACAAGCTGAAGCCAAGTCTTTGAGCGCTGTGACCTGAAGATATACATTGAGGCGCCTAAGCACCCTACCAGATCAACAAATCCAATCCCAACTTTTTTTTGGAGGGAAAATATACTGTCAAAACAGACACCATAAATACTATTTTAATTTCTGTGACTGCGACGGTTTTTGCTAAGAATAGCTGTAGAAATTAAGGGGCACCCAGATGTTTGGTGTCATTATTCTGAAGAACACATCTGACAATTTCACTTCACATGATGCTCAATTGCGTTTGTGATTACTTCTGTCCTGAAACGATCAGATTAGGATTTCGGTGCAAGAAAAACCATCTGAAGTTGCTAGCTGCCCAAATCTTTGAGCGCTGTGGCCTGAGAATATACCCTTATCTTCTGGGGCAAAGTTAATTAAATGCAAAAGTACAGTGATACCAAAGCAGCCACTATTTTTTTTTGCAATCTGCAGCACCGGGCATTTGCAATCACCCATAGAGAGGTTCAATCCTCGACATGGTCTCTAGTGAGGTTCAATCCTCGACTGGCAGTGTTCAGATGGGGGTGCAAATTTTTTTCATCCTACTTTGATCACTAATTAGAGGTATTAAATAAAGCCACTTTACAAAACTACCTCCACAACCCCTGGCAAATTCGCGAGACGAATCTAATGAGGCCTTTGACCGCACGATTAGAGGATGATTACTGTAGCAAATAATGGCTTAATTAGGCTCATTAGATTCGTCGCGCAAAGTTACACTCATCTGTGAAAAGGTTTTGTAAATTGACTTTGTTTAGAGCTCTATGCATACGAGATTCCTTGATGCAAATTTTTTGACGCGGCCATCTGAACACGGCGTCGCAGGCTCTCCAGTGACAGTGAAACCCAAAGCTTTCGCTCGTGAAACTCGCGTATAGCCGGCGTAGCTATCAGACGTTAGTACACACACCAATCGCTTCCTTGCAAGCATTGTCAATCGCAAGAAATCTCTAGGTCAATGCTTGCACGTACGAGCAACGAAGAAAAAACCGTGCCATCTATTGTGAAAAAAAAGGAGTAGTACTATAAACAAAACCCTCTGCCTTTCCTTCAAGTTTCAAGTCGTTGAGCACGTCGGCACGCGAGATTTTGTGGTGGGAAATGGGGAGCGGCGAGGCGCAGCGCCGGAGGCGGCAGTGGACGCTGGCGCTGGTGACCGCGGCGGCGCTGCTGGAGCGCGCGGACGAGGCGCTGCTGCCCGCGGTGTACAGGCCCAAATGTTGTGCTGCGCACGCCGGTGCGTACCCACCTATGGGTGACCGCATGATGGCTGTAATATTTGGGCAACCTGATATCCTCTCCGTCTCTGCTTTCCGTTACGCTGTGCGTTAACGTGTGTATTCTGTATCTTTTTTTTCCTTCCATATGCGTCGGTTGTGGAGTTCTAGAGTTTAATGTTTAGAGTTCAGAGTTTAGAATTATAGGGTTCAGGGTTACCTGCTATGGTTTTCAGATATGTTCTCTATTTTTTTTTTGTTCCATAGGTTTAGGGTTATCGGTTATGTTTTCAAATATGTTCTATATTTTTTTTGTTCCATAGGGTTTAGAGTTTAGTGTTTAGTTTAGGTTTCAGAGTTTAGGATTATTGATTATGTTTTTCCAGTTATGTTCTACATCTTTTTTTCCCATAGGGTTTAGGGTTTAGTGTTTACAGTTTAGGGTTCAAAGTTTAGAGTTCAGGATTTAAGGTTTGGGTTTATGGTTTAGGGTTATGTTTTTCAGGTATGTTCTGTATCTTTTTTCTTTTGTTCCATAGGATTTAGGGTTTAGTGTTAATAGTTAGTTTAGGGTTCAGAGTTTAGGTTCACGGTTTAGGATTATCGGTTATGTTTTTCAGGTATGTTCTGTATATTTTTTTTGTTCCATAGGGTTTAGGGTTTAGTGTTAATAGTTAGTTTAGGGTTCAGAGTTTAGGGTTCAGGGTTTAGGGTTATCGGTTATGTTTTTTTCAGATATATTCTACATATTTTTCCATAGGGTTTAGGGTTTAGTGTTTACGGTTTAGGGTTTAAAGTTTGGGTTTAGGATTTAGGGTTCACGATTTAGGGTTTAGGGTTATCGGTTATGTTTTTCAGATATGTTCTGTATCTTTTTTTTGTTCCATAGGGTTTAAGGTTTAGTGTTAATGGTTTAGGGTTAGAGTTCAGAGTTTAGGGTTATCGATTATGTTTTTCCAGATATGTTCTGTATCATTTTTCCATAGGGCTTAGGGTTTAGTGTTTACGGTTTAGGGTTTAAAGTTTAGGGTTTGGGTTTAGGGTTTAGGATTTAGGATTTTAAGGTTTAGGGTTATCGGTTATGTTTTTCAGATATGTATTGTATCTTTTTTTGTTCCATAGGGTTCAGGGTTTAGTGTTAATGGTTTAGGGTTAGAGTTCAGAGTTTAGGGTTTAAGGTTTAAAGTTAGGGTTTAGTGTTTAGGGTTTGGAGGGGCTTTCACGTGTAGTTTGCAACGCCATAGCCGGAGAACCCAGCTTAGGCGGCGACCGACCTCGGGAAACGTAGGAGAAATAGCACAAAACGCAATCAAACCGACGTAGCGCCGTTGACAATTACCGACAATTTGAAAAGTTAAACGAACGGCTGTCGGTTAACCTGACGGCCATTCGCTTCACGGCGTCGCGTTCTCGAATCCTGGCGCGTCCGCCGTGCGCGACAGCAACCGTCGATGCAGGGTGGGTACGCCACGCCATGCTCATCAAATACGGGTTAGGTGTACAGGGAGGTGGGCGCGGCGCTGGGCGCGTCGCCCACCGCGCTCGGCTCCCTCACGCTGTGCCGCGCGCTCGTGCAGGCCCTGTGCTACCCGCTCGCGACGTGCGCCGCGGCGCGCTATGACCGCGCGCGCGTCGTCGCCGCGGGCGCCTTCCTCTGGGCCGGCGCCACGCTGCTCGTCGGCGCCTCGGGCACATTTCTCCAGGTCAGTGACCGCCACGTGTCGTTTCGGGTCGTTCCCAAACCCACTGACAAGGGGGCCCCTCCGTTGGGTTTTGCGATTACTGGTGGAGCCTGGCATTACCTGTAATGAAGGATTCCGTTGCAGATGGCGTTGGCCAGGGGCTTCAACGGCGTCGGGCTGGCGCTCGTGGTGCCGGCGATCTACTCCCTGGTGGCCGACTACAGCGACGACGCCAAGCGTGGCACGGCGTTCGGGTGGGTGGTGATGGCGCAAAGCATGGGCCATCTCACGGGCAACTCCCTCGGCGTGCTGCTCGCGGCCACGAGCTTCCTCGGTATCCCAGGCTGGCGGCTGGCGTTCTACGTCCTCGCGCTCGTCAGCGCCTCGCTCGCCGCCCTGACATGGCTCCTCGGCGTCGACCCCCGCCCCAGCAGCGCGAAGGCGACGGCCGTGGCGGCTCTGGCCCAGCTCGTCCGGGAAGTCAAGGACGTGTTGAAGGTGCCGACGTTCCAGATCATCGTGGCGCAGGGCGTGGCCGGGACAATCCCGTGGTCGGCCCTCGGCTTCGCCGCCATGTGGCTGGAGCTCGTGGGGTTCACGCACTGGCAGACCACCCTGATCACCAACCTGAACAGCGTCGCCAACGTGCTGGGCTCGCTGTTCGCCGGGTTCGTCGGCGATCCGCTGGCGCGGCGGTTCCCCAACACGGGGAGGATCGCGCTGGCACAGGTGTGCACCGCGTCGACCGTCCCGCTCGCCGCCGTCCTGCTGCTCGCGCTCCCCGACGACCCCACGGCGGGGGCCGCGTACGCCGCCGCATTCTTCTTCTTTGGCTTCGCCACGCCCTGGTGCCCCGTCACCACTAACTAGTAAGCTAATGATACCGCCGTCAATCCTGCCAACGCTAAAAGAACTGTGTCTCCACCTGGCAATTCGCTCACCCCGCCATCTCTTTGCAGCCCAATTTTCGCGGAGATCGTGCCGGAGAAGGCGAGGACCACGGTGTACGCGATGGACAGGTGCTTCGAGTCGGTGTTCGCCTCGTTCGCGCCGCCGCTCGTGGGCATCCTGGCGGAGCGCGTCTTCGGGTACCAGCCGGCCGCGTCCGGCACGAGCGCGGACGTCGACAGGGAGAACGCCGCCGCGCTGGGCAAGGCAGTGTTCGCGGAGGTTGCCGTACCAATCACCATTTGCTGCATCATGTACTCCGCGCTGTACTGGACTTACCCCGCGGATAGGCATAGCGCGCAGATGGCCGCTCTGCGGGCAGCGGCGGAGGGCCAGGCCTGCGACTGGGAAGCAAGTGTAGTTGCCAACGCTACTTCAGCTGATGGCTTGAACCAGGCGCTACTACCCGCGAACAGACGAGTAAGTTCTGCAGAGTAATAGCATCAGGCATGCCTCCATGCAGAATCATTTCAGGTTTCAGGGAATGTCCTTATGGGACAGTAGGACACATACAATTTCAAATATTGTATATTTGTATTTAGATAGAACACGGTATGTCTTTTACATCTTTACTCCAGAATGTAAAAATGGTACTTCATCTGCAGCTAGGTTTGAAGCTAACGCAACTGGTTGAGGTTTGGTGGTTTGGTATCAATCTGTTCAAGTATGAAACATGGCTGGGATATCTTTACCTTTGAATATATTTTTTTCCGTTAAGGAAGTTTTATTAAATTTCAAGATTTGACATTAAGGTGATATACGACATTGAATATTTCTGGTCTCTGCGTAGCCAGGATACATACAATCTACAAAAAAGATAAAAAGATCAGATACCTTATATAGCAACCCTTGTTCCGGAGACTTAACTGTTAGGTTGATCTTCACCTGTTGGTCCAAGGTCAACTGGGCCTTTGACTCGCGTCCTGATCGGGGACACCCAACACAATAGAAGGTTGATGGACCCCTATCACGTAGCGCCATATAAATGGAGGTGGAGACTAGTGGCTAGGGATATGAGGTTTGCCGCCACTGTTACAGCCTCACCGTCCCAACCCTAGTCCGATCGAGAGTGGCGCTGCTAGCGGCGGGAAGCTCCACCAGTCGCCGTCCTTGTCACTGCGACCTCGACTGTCGCCGTCGCCACGACCTTCTACACCAAGCCTACGGTGCGCTCTCCTTTTCTCTCTGTGTTCAGTATTCCCAATGTAAACAAGTTCTTCATTCACGAGTTAATCCAAAGAAGAATAGACCCACTGATTTACTCCTAGATGATCCTTGTGATTCAACAATAGTATCAGTTAAGCCGGATCTAGTGAGTAGATCCAGTTTTGAGGAAAGAAACGAAAGGATTCGAAGTCGAATCGAAAGAAATAATCGATTTCGGATCGAGAAGAAATGCAGAAAGAAAGAACCGAATCCAATTCGGGTAGAAAGAATTGTTTTCGATTCAAATCGAAGAAACAACGTCCCCGCTGAGGTGCCGGCTCGGGCCGGGGGGATGAAAAGAAAGATCGGCACCGGCCGGACCTCGCAGACCCGCTGAGCGGGGGCACCAGCCGCAGCGGCGCCGCCGAGCCGGGCACGCCTGCTGCCTCCGGGCGGCGGCAAGGCCAGAGCCGGCGCGGCCAAGAGAGCTGCACAGAGGCACGCGCAGGCCCGACCGAAAGCCAACGGCGCACGGCACTGGGCCACAGCGGCCAGCGGCACGCGGTCCCGCTGCCTGCAGCGCGCGGCGCGAAGGCGAGCGGCGCGCGGCGCGGGGACCTGCGGCTCGTGGCCTGCGACGCTTGCAGGGTGCGGCGCGGGGCACGCTTTTCCCCATGGCGCACAAGAACCAAGCCAGGTTCTATGGCCAGAAACAGAAGAGCCAAGGCGCAAGAAACAAAGAAACAAAAAAAAGAAGGAATGCACGTGCGGCCTGAGGCCGACGGTGCTCTTACGGCCACAGCGACGCAGGAGCTCGGGCACGCGGCCTCCGCGGCCGGCAGCTCGCGTGGCACAAGGCCCGGCGGCCAGTTGCAGCACACACACAGTGCCCGGCGGCAAGCTGCATCCCGCGGCCAGACGAGCGGCGCGGCGGCTCGCGGCCAGACGCGCGCGGCCCCGCAGCCGGCGCACGCGCAAGCGCAGAGCAGAGTGGCACTCGGGCGCGTGGCCATAGAGCGGCACTGCCACCGCCGGCGTGCTGTGCCGAACAGAAAGGAAGAAAGGCACAGAGGCGACTGGTGGAGCAAAATGATTTAGGGTTCCAGGAGGCCGTCGCGGGATTTTTTTTTTAATCAAACGTACCTGTATTCAAAGATAAGGAAGACGTACAAAGACCAGTACAAATACAAGTACGTTGTACAAGGATACGGAGGACAGCTGTTCCAACCAAACTGCACAAAGGTCCACTAGAAAATCAAAAATTACACCCAGGTCCCTAGCCTCTGTGCTTGCCGGAGCCACGAACGATCGCCACCGCCGGGCCTCGCCGGATCCGGCCGCCGTCACACCCCAGGTCGGAGGAATCCCCATCGCTGGAAAGCTTTGAAGATAGCCGCAGTAGATAAAGCCGTCGCTGAACACCCCTCGACCGGGGACACGCCCCGAGACTCCTCGACCTTGGATCCGCACTCGCCGCCGACGACGATCGCCGCCGCGGGAAACTCGAGCAGGATCCAACCTCCAAACTTCCGCAACGCCCACAGCAACCTCCGCAACCTTGAAGAAACAAAACGGCGACGGGAACGCACCTAGAAGATGACGAGCCGCCGCCGCAGGACTCCTGACCAGGGTCTCCACACAGGGAGACCCCCCTCCACAGGCTCGTCGCCGGCGCCGGAGTGGAGCACCGCCGAGGCGAGGAAGAGCCCGAGAGGGCATCTTATTCGCCAACAACGCCGCAGCCATCGCCTTGGCGACGTTGCCCCAAAAAGCAAGCCGCAGAGGAACCTCCCCCCGGCAAGACCAAGCTCCACCGACGACCCCAGCCGGCGAGCGAAACCTAGACCTAACCCTAGCTCCACCGACGACCCTCGCCGGTGAGCAAATCCTAGACCTACCTAGACTATATACAACCGCACGGCGATTCCGTGGCCCATCCCCTTCTCCGACGCCTCTCCGGTCGCCGGAGATGGAGGAGGCCGGCGGAATCGCCGCCGGAAACGGCGGTCGCCTCTGTTCGCCCGCAAGCAACTGTAGCAGGGGAAAAGAGGAGAGTCGAGAAGAGTCAACCGTTGTCGGATATCAATATCCGACCCTCTCACCGACGGGTGGGGCCACGCAGTTTCGGAATAAGATAGGGGATAGGAAAACCCGCGAACAAGGAGAATATCAGGTCAGGGGAGGATCGATTTTCCCCGAACTCGACTGACCTGGTTGTGCCTCGGCCGACCCCCGTCCGCCTCGGCCGACCCCCGTCCGCCTCGGCCGACCCTCGTCCGCCTCGGCCGACCCCCGTCCGCCTCGGCCGACCCCCGTCCGCCTCGGCCGACCCCCGTCCGCCTCGGCCGGCCCACTTCTGTCGCTATCTCGCCCGACCTCTCTTCGTCTCGCCCGAATCGGCGTGGGCCCGGGACGGAGTGGGGCGCCCGGAAGACCCGGCATAAGGATGTGTCTCCATACGCCCATGCCGCTTCCCATCAGCATTAATTGGCCTCACCAAGCACTGACCGATATGACCGACGGATGTGACTACCACTGTTTTGCCCGTACGCAGGCGCCACGCGGGGAGAGCCACGTCTCCCGAACAACCCCGAACAGCGTCCCGTACGGCGTCCACAGTATCCCGCAGGCGGCGGAGCTTCTTCAGCAAGCTTTCTATTTTTTACCTTCTTGAGCACGCCTTGTAAAGCCTCACCTCTCCTGAGTATATATAGAAAAATCAAGCCTCAGGAGAGGGGGGGACAGACACACGACGCACACACGAAAACACAACCCACGAAACACACACGCTCACACGCATCCAGAGACTTGGGAGCCTCTCCCTCTCTCGACCGCTTGTAACCCCTACTACGAGCAACGCGAGTAACACGAGCAGATCGACACTGGACGTAGGGCGTTAGTGCCTGAACCAGTATAACCCTTGTGTCCTCTCGCGAACCATCCGGAGCCCAAACGCGCAATCCACTAAATTTACTTGTTGGTTATTTCTTACACCGACAGTTGGCGCGCCAGGTAGGGGCCTTTGCGCGTTTCGGCGATCACCAGGCTTCGGATGGCCACCCGCGGATCGAGCTGGACTCCTGGGACGCAGCTGCGTCTTGGGAGTTTGGATTTCGTCATCACCGACGCCGGGGACTTGGAGAGAGTCGCTCTCACGCTGTCGGGGGTAGACCCCCAGGGGTACTCAGCAGGCGGATTGGCCCAACCATCAAAGGGCGGCCCAATCCGAGTACATCTGGATCGGTTTGTCGGACTAGGTGGCCCACCAGTCGGAAGGCCCACCAGTCGGGCGAACCGGATGGGCGCGACGACGCGCGCGGCAAGGAAAGCACACGGCGTATCCCGCAAGAAGATCGGAGATCAAGATAGACTAGCCGGAATTATAGGGAAAGATATCTGTAATCGTTATAGGATCAAATCCTTGTAATTCGGGTAGGTTACGATCTCTGGCCGACTTGTAACTCAAGGCAGCCGGACTATATAAGGCGCCCTGAGACCCCCCTCCAGAGCACGAAAAACTACAACCTCTACAACCCTAGGACAGAACCCAACTACGGAGATCCTTCCAGGAACTTCATACACAGCAATACAATCGCCGCCAACACAGGACGTAGGGTGTTACGTCATCTCGACGGCCCGAACCTGTTCAATCCTTGCGTCTTGTGTTACCATCGACTTCTGATCCTCGATCTGTCCCTCGACAAATCAACCACGTAGGCTACCCTGTGTGGACTGCCGGGTCCAAACATCCGACAGTTGGCGCGCCAGGTAGGGGTTGATCGACGAGATCAATCTGCAAGCTCGATGGCATTCACTTCCGCCGTCATCACGCCGGCGACCACGAAGATTTCCATCGCTGAGGGGGCCATGTTCTTCTTCGGATCCATGGTCTTCACCGCTGGGCCCGAGGGAGAGCTCTCCTTCACCCGTGACGCCACCCCGGAGGAGACAGCGCCACGACTCGACGCTACGCCAGACGGGATCGTCACCATCACCACCCCGTCGCCAACCATCGCCAACCACTCGGCGACCGCGACGGCCGGCGTTGTTCTCCCGCCATCTGAAGGGAACACGCCGTCTCCTACATCGCCGACTGCTTCGTCCACTCCGCCTCGACCACCCAGGGCGCAGGAGACGCCCGAAGAACGAAGGCGCCGGTGGGCTGCACGCCAACGCCAGTTCGAGGCGGACATGGATCACGCCATCGCCTCCATCGGTGAGTGCATTGAGCTCACCGAATCCGCTCGTCAGGGCATCACCTCGCCAGCACGGTTCCCGCTGGGACTCGGGAACAGCGGGGCCGTGTACCAGCAAGCACTCGGCGAACGCATGAACGCCGACTACTCTCCAGATGCGATCCGGGAGGTCGATCTCATCACGGCCACCCAGATTGGATCTACTCCGGACGTCGCAGCGGCGCAACACCCTCACCATCAAGATACGCCGACTCCACCCGAACCAACTCCGGCTTTCCCGCGGGTGACACGTGTCCTCCCTCCAAATAAGAGGATCACGCCAGCCAAGCGGGAGACGTACGTCTCCGACATATCCGCCGACGAACCGACGGTCCAGGGCGAGGATCAAGCACGCCGTGACGCCAGGATCGGGCGTAACGGTGAAAGGCAACGACGCCGTGACGCACGGCGAGAAGGCCGAAACCCCAGGATCACTCGTAACCTCCAAAACGACTTCGTCCAAGAGATCGGCGGCGTGGGTGTCTACGCCACTCCGTCGGCCAACCTTGCCGCCGCGCACCAAGATCTAGAAGGGATCCCGGAGACTCCTGAACTCAACCGGATCAAGGTCAGGCTGACTGCAGCCGCGGGCATGATCGCCCAGAGGGCTCCTGCTTCCTCATCTCGCCACTCCAGGTCGGCCAGTCGCCGAGATGCCGATCGCGGCGTGGTTGAGCAGCCCGATCTCCGCGAACAACTCCGCAACCGCGATCTCCGAAGGAACCTTGATGATCGTCACCGCCGGAGGGATGAGGAAGAACTCCGACGGCGCGCCGAGTACAACCGCGAACATGGCCCTCCGGGGCTGGATCGCGAAGCACGCCAACGCCGAGAACTCGAGGCCGCTGAGGTCGCACGCCGCCGAGAGTTCGACCGCAAGTACGGGGCACCACTCGGACAGGACAGGCCACCCCGAGCTAACACCCCGGAAGACTACTCCGCCGACTCAGGGCACGCGGACACCGGGAACCTCAACGACTGCGACGGCTTCCCGGCATTCACTGCCCGAGTAAGATCCATCAGAATGCCTGCCAACTTCAAGCCTACAGGCATAGAGAAGTATGACGGGAAGGCGGACCCGACGCTGTGGCTCCGGACGTACAGCATCGCCATCCGCGCAGTGAATGGCGACCACGACGCCATGTGCGCCTACTTCCCCGTCGCCATGACCAAGGTGGGGCTAACTTGGCTCCACAGCCTTGAGCCCGACTCCATCGACAGCTGGGCGACCCTCTGCGACAAGTTCAAAAGCTACTTCCAGGGGAGCTCCATCCGACCAGGCACCGCCTGGGACCTGGGCAAGGTCAAGCAGAACCGCGGGGAGAGCCTCCGCGACTACACCGACCGGTACATGGAGAACCGGAACTTAGTTCCCGGCTGCTCCGAGTCAGAGATCATCAGCTACTTCCTCGACGGCCTCTCCGACTCCGCCGTCTTCGAGCGCCTTTGTGAAGACCTGCCAAAGACCTCCGGCGAGTTCTTTGGCCGGGTGAACAAGATGGCCAACGCCAAGGAGGCTGTCCGTCTCCACTACGGCAAGAAAGGCACTCGGGACGACGATCGTCCCCCTCGCCGAGAAGATCGCCCAAAGAAGGAAGATGCGCGCCGTTCCCGACCCGAGCCAAGCAGAAGGGACGACCGGAAGCGCTCAAGAGACTACACCGTCGCCGCCATGGACCGCAGCGGCCCTCGCCCGCGGTCCAACTTCAGCGCTGACTTCGAGAAGATGCTCCAAGGACCCTGCCCCATCCACAAGCAGTCCAAGCATCGTATGATCGACTGCATGGGGCTCGCCGACGCCTACAAGAAGAAAGAAGGGAAGCTGCCGCCACGAGATGACGACAAGGGCGACAAGGGAAAAGGGGCTCCCGAGAACCCTGCTTTCCCGAACGTCGACAGGCAGGTGAACTTCATCCTCGGAGGACCGCCGCCCGTGGACGACAAGCGCCGGGAAAAAGTACGTGACCGGGAGATATTCTCCTGTTACACATCGCCGATCCAACCACTCCGCTGGTCCGAGCAGCCGATCACTTCTCCAGGGAGGACCAGTGGTTCCAGGTCTCCGACGTGGGCGAGTACCCGCTGGTACTCAGCCCGATCGTGCACAACGCCCGCCTCACCAAAGTACTCATCGACGGTGGGAGCGGGCTCAACATCATCTTCGCCCAGACGCTGAGGGACATGGGCATCGGCCTCGACGCCCTGAGTCCTTCTCTCCACCCGTTCTACGGGCTGATCCCGGGGAAAGGCTCCAAACCACTCGGGCAGATCGCTTTGCCCGTCACCTTCGGTGAACAGGACAACTTCAGGACCGAGTACCTGAACTTCCAGGTCGCCGACTTCACCACCGCCTACCACGCCATATTGGAGAGACCAGCTCTCGCCAAGTTCATGGCAATCCCCAACTACACGTACCTGCTGATGAAGATGCCAGCACCAAACGGCGTCCTCTCCATTCGCAGCGACGTACACCTCTCCAAGGGCTGCGACAAAGAAGGGCTCCACCTCTGCACCGGCATCGAACGCAGCGTGCTGCAGATGGAGGTGGTCCACGAAGCAAGAACCTTCCAAGGAGACCCGGGCTCCGTCCCCGAGTCCTCCAAGCGAAGGACCGCGCCAACCACGATGCAGCCGGCTGAAGAAGTACGCGCCATCACGCTCGGGCTCGCCGACTCCTCCAAGACCGCCCTGATCGGGTCAGGGCTCGACCCCAAATAGGAAAGCGCGCTCGTCACCTTCCTCCGGAACAACGCCGACATATTCGCATGGACTCCATCAGATATGCCAGGCGTCCCAAGGGAGGTGGTCGAGCACTCCTTGACGGTTGACGCGAACGCCAAGCCAGTTCGCCAAAAGCTCCGACGCTTCGCGCAGGATCGCAAGGAGGCCATTAGGGCAGAGATTACAAGGCTGTTAGCCGCCGGGTTCATTAGAGAAGTCTTTTACCCAGACTGGCTCGCTAACCCAGTCCTTGTAAGAAAAAAGAATAATGAATGGAGAATGTGTGTTGACTACACGGATCTCAACAGGCACTGCCCTAAGGACCCCTTCGTCCTGCCCCGCATCGACCAAGTCGTTGACTCCACCGCCGGATGCGTACTCCTATGGTTCCTCGATTGCTACTCCGGCTACCACCAGATCGCCCTGAAAGAAGAGGACCAGGAAAAGACATCCTTCATAACTCCGATCGGCGCTTACTGCTACACCAAGATGACGTTCGGCCTCCGCAATGCCGGAGCTACCTACCAGAGGGCCATCAACTTGACCCTGGGCACTCAGATCGGCCGTAATGCCGAGGCCTACGTCGACGACATAGTGATCAAATAGGAAAGCGCGCTCGTCACCTTCCTCCGGAACAACGCCGACATATTCGCATGGACTCCATCAGATATGCCAGGCGTCCCAAGGAGGTGGTCGAGCACTCCTTGACGGTTGACGCGAACGCCAAGCCAGTTCGCCAAAAGCTCCGACGCTTCGCGCAGGATCGCAAGGAGGCCATTAGGGCAGAGATTACAAGGCTGTTAGCCGCCGGGTTCATTAGAGAAGTCTTTTACCCAGACTGGCTCGCTAACCCAGTCCTTGTAAGAAAAAAGAATAATGAATGGAGAATGTGTGTCGACTACACGGATCTCAACAGGCACTGCCCTAAGGACCCCTTCGTCCTGCCCCGCATCGACCAAGTCGTTGACTCCACCGCCGGATGCGTACTCCTATGGTTCCTCGATTGCTACTCCGGCTACCACCAGATCGCCCTGAAAGAAGAGGACCAGGAAAAGACTTCCTTCATAACTCCGATCGGCGCCTACTGCTACACCAAGATGACGTTTGGCCTCCGCAACGCCGGAGCCACCTACCAGAGGGCCATCAACTTGACCCTGGGCACTCAGATCGGCCGCAACGCCGAGGCCTACGTCGACGACATAGTCATCAAAACAAAGATCGAAGCCGAGTTCATCGCCGACCTCTCCGAAACGTTTAACAATCTTCGCAGGCACAACTGGAGGCTGAACCCGACTAAGTGCGTCTTCGGCGTACCCAAAGGGAAACTACTCGGCTTCATCGTCAGCAACAGAGGCATCCAAGCCAACCCAGAGAAGATAGACACCATCCGGAGGATGAAACCGCCGACTGGGAAGAAAGAGATCCAAAAGCTGACTGGTTTCATGGCAGCCTTGAGCAGATTCATCTCCCGGCTTGGGGACAAGGGCCTGCCGTTCTTCAAAATCCTCAAGAAGGCCGACAGGTTCGAGTGGAACCAAGAGGCACAGCAAGCTTTCACCGACCTCAAGGACTACCTCTCCAATCCACCAGTACTCGCCGCTCCGCATAACGACGAAACGCTACTCCTGTATATCGCTGCCACCACCAACGTGGTAAGCACCGTCATCGTCGTAGAAAGGGAGGAAGAAGGAAAGGTGCAACGAGTACAGCGACCAGTCTACTACGTAAGCGAAGTACTCAGCGAGTCCAAGTCTCGCTATCCCCAGGTGCAGAAGCTACTCTACGCACTGCTGATCACATCAAGAAAACTTCGCCATTACTTCCAAGCACATCGCATCAAGGTGGTCACGCAATTTCCACTCGGGGAGATCCTCCACAACAGAGACGTCACGGGGCGAATCATCAAGTGGTCCGTCGAGCTCGGCTCCTTCAACATCGACTTCGTCCCACACACCGCCATCAGGTCACAGATCCTCGCCGACTTCATCGCCGAATGGACCGAGAGCCAGGACGCGAAAGAAGACACCACCGGCGAGCACTGGAAGATGTACTTTGACGGCTCCCTGATGATCGACGGAGGAGGGGCCGGAGTACTATTCATCTCGCCGAAAGGGGAACAGCTCCGATACGTCCTCCAAATCCGTTTCCCCGTCACCAACAACGCCACCGAGTACGAAGCGATTCTCCACGGGCTCCGCATCGCCGCTTCACTAGGCATAAAGAGGCTCCTGGTCTATGGCGACTCGGCAGTTGTCATAAACCAGGTGAACAAAGAGTGGGATCGCAACAGCGAGCGGATGAACGCCTATTGCGAGGCAGTGCATAAGCAGGAAGGGAAATTCTACGGAGTTGAGTACCACTACGTCCCACGGGAAAAGAACCTCGCCGCTGACGCACTTGCCAAGTTGGGATCCACCCGCGCACAAGTTCCAGGGGGAGTGTTCGTACAGGGCCTCCTCAAACCCTCCGTAAAGGAGCCGAACGACGAGCCGGAGCCTGCCCCGGAACTCTGCGAGGTGCTAGCCATTAACACCGAGGAAGAAGACTGGATGGCCGAGTTCATAGATTTCCTCGCCAACAACAAAGTGCCAAAAGACCCCACGCAGCGAAAGATCCTGGAACGCCGAAGCAAAAATTATGTGGTGGTCGGAGGCGCCTTGTACAGACGAGCCGCCACAAATCAAGTATTCATCAAATGCGTCACGAAAGAAGTCGGCCTCCAGATCCTCGACGACATCCACTCGGGAGTTTGTGGAAGCCACGCCGCCGCCGGAACTCTAGTCGGGAAAGCGTACCGAGCTGGATTCTTTTGGCCCACCGCCGTCTCCGACGCCAAAGCACTCGTCCGCCGATGCCAGGGGTGCCAATTCTTCGCCAAGCAGAAACACCTCCCGGCCCAAGCTCTGCGCACTATTCCACCCTCTTGGCCATTCGCCTGTTGGGGGTTGGACATGGTGGGACCATTCAGGGCAGCCCCGGGAGGTTACACGCACATCCTCGTCGCCATAGACAAATTCTCCAAGTGGATAGAGTACAAAGCGATCGTCGGAACTCCAACATCAAAGCAGGCAGCCGCCTTCGTCGAAGAAATCACACACCGGTTCGGAGTCCCTAACAAGATCATCACCGACTTGGGGACACAGTTCACCGGGTCCGCCTTCTGGGACTTTTGCGAGAACAGCTGTATCGGCGTATACTACGCCTCAGTCGCCCATCCCAGATGCAACGGACAAGTGGAACGAGCCAACGCCATGATACTCCAAGGACTGAAAGCCAGGGTCTTTGACCCATTGAAGAAATTCGCCGGACGGTGGCACCAGGAGCTACCACAGGTCATCTGGGGCCTCAGAACTCAGCCGAGTCGAGCAACAGGCCATACTCCATTCTTCCTCGTCTACGGCTCCGAGGCTATCCTCCCCACCGACATTGCTTTTGGATCTCCGCGCATTGATAACTACGACGAAGGTGAAGCTGAGGCAGCCCGCGAGGTGGACCTGGTCTCCATCGAGGAACACCGAATTAACGCGCTCATACAGCACGCGCGTTACCAGCAACAACTCCGGCGCTACCACGACAAGAACGTCCAGGAAAGGGACTTCAACATTGGCGACCTCGTCTTACGCCGAGTGCAATCCACTGCAGGGGTTCACAAACTCTCCGCTCCATGGGAAGGCCCGTTCATCGTGACTCAGGTCATATGTCCGGGTACTTTTCGTCTCCAGTACGAGGATGGCACCGAGGTCCCACACCCGTGGAACATAGAGCATTTACGCCGATTCTACCCATGAAAAGCTATGTATCACAGTGTTCAATAATACTATATGCTTTTCGTATACTTGTTCTCCTCGCAAAACTTCTCGGAATTACTCCATTCCCGAGTGGCTCTTAACTAAATGCTGCGTAACCGGGCCCGGAACGACGCCTAAGCCTTCTACACGTGCACGGGATCTGCTCTCGACGTTATGAACTTAGGATAAGTGAGGCGAAGGGAAAAGCACATTCCAGCCAAAGGCTACTCGGGAAACAATAAAATACGAAACGAAGTACCGAATACTTTTGCTTTACTTGTTTCTGAATACTTGTCTACACAAAGGTTTACACTACTTTGTACAGAATACAGGATTCTACTCGAACTTGAGGGCCTCGCCGACTTTCTCGGCGATCGGGCGCGTCTCCGCCATCGCCGAGCCCACCTGCTCCACTGTGGCGTCCGCCGCCACGCCGTCCGCGACCGGCGCAAGGTCGATCCGCGGGTACAGTGTGCGAACACGCGCCAAGGCGTCGTTCGCGCACACAACCGCCGACTCCTTGATCAACTCGGCGATGCGGGTTGGGCGCGGCTTGAAGGCGCGGGACCAAAGCAGTCGGCTCACCCTCCTCCGGGGCCACGGAGTCCAGCAGGTCCCTCGCCGCCTCGTTGACCTCCGTCAAGGCCAGATGCGCCGATGTGAGATCTTGCTCCAAGCCTGTTATGATTTGACAGTTATTCTGGATTGTATACATGGCTTGGAGCATCGTCATGTCCGCACCTTTCCGGAAGTCCTGCTCCTGCTTTAGCTTGCCCGCCATCACTTCCTCCGACTGCTGAAGAGTCGCGTTTGCAAACCGCAACTGCTTCAGCTCGGAGATGTGGCGCTCCCTCTCCATCTCCTTCTCTGAAAGGGCAAGAAAGCACTCGGTCAGGACACGACACGGTTCACCAACTACTCAGAGATCAAAATGAAAAGGCCTTACGATGAAGAATGTGGCGATGCTCCACGACAGCGTAATTCAAGCTCTTCTTGGCAGCGTCGCGTTGACGCCTGACCCGCTTGAGCTCCGCTTCTGCCTTCGCCGCACGAAGGAGCGCCGACTCCGCGTCCTGGGCCTGCGCAAGGCGCGACTGCCGGAGCGTGGCCAGCTTCTACAAACGCTCAGAGAAGACGAACGACTCAGAATACCAACAAAGAGAAAGAAAAGATGAACAAGACAGGGGAGGAAACTTACCGCCGCAAGGCGCTGCGCGTGGTCGACAGCAATCTGGAGCTCGGCGATCACCGAGCCCTCTTTCTCCGCCGTGGCATCCGCCCCAGGGACAGCGATAGTCCCCGAGGTGTCCGACTCCTTCGGCGGGTCCTCCTCCTGGATCTCCTCCCGGGTAACATCGCCGGCGCCAACGGGTGACCCGATCACCGTGTCTGCGACGGGATCCCCAGCATCGACCGGAGTGATCGCAGCATCATCGGCCGCCGGCACCTCCTCCACCACTTCCGGGTCAGGCCTGACTGGAACTTCTGCAGTCTGCGCCGCGCCCGGACCACTCGCCGAATCCGTCACCTTGGGCGGAGCACCCGAGGACGACTGCCCTGCAGGAACGGTGGGGGGGGCACTCGGATCTCGCAGAACATCAGCCGAGGGGGCTCTCCCACTCGCCGCCTCTCCGTCCAGATCGGAGGCATTACTGAAAAAAGCACTCGGAAGTTAGTACAAGAACTCGGACAACAAGAAGAAACGCGAAGACCAACTACTCACCGAGTACCCTTTACAATCGCAACCCGGGGGCGAATGACGGGGAGCTTGGGGCGCCGCTGCGTCGAAACCGCCACGGGGATCGGCCTGAAGTCAGAGACTGGCCTGGCGTCCGCCGAGGCTTGCACAAGTGTCTTCGCCACCATGCGCCGCCTCTCCTCCACCGAAACGCCCATAGCCCGGGCGTGCTCCTGCTCTTGGAACACCTCGTCGGGCACGGCCTCGTCTTTCTCCTCCTCCTCCGTGATGACCGGCGAAGAGCGCACCGGCTCGTCAACGTCGGCCTCCGAACCCGCAGACGGCCTCTGAGCCGGCTGCGCGTCCGGCTTCTTCACCGCCACCTTTTTCGTGCGCCTCCGCTTGGGAGGCGGCGGCGCCGTACCCGCCACCGCGTCCCGGACGGAGGGCGCTTCGTCTGACAGCGTGGCCGAGTCCTCGGCCGCCCCGTCATCCACCTCCACCGCCCGCTTGGGAGCGCCGCCCCGACGGCTGTTCCTCTTCGCCACTGCCGCCCGGCGCTTCCGCGGACGGTCCTCCACCACCTCCTCATCAGAAGGGCTCAGGGAGCCCTCCGTGTCACTCGGCGCCCATATACGGGGCGCAGTGGGTCGAACTGGCCCCTCTGGCCGACTGCCTCCCTGAGCAGCCGGAGGCGTATCCTCGAGGATTACCTTCCTCGGGAAGTCCTCCGGAAGTGGAGCAGCAGAAAAGAACTCGAAGCATCGATCCTGCGCAAGAAAAGGCGCAAAATCAGAACGGCCAACGGACGAAACAAGAAATCACGTCAAGAGAAAACACTCAAAAGGACTCGGAAAATACTCAAAAGGACTCGGAAAGGAAAGTCACCGGTGGTGGAGGCCTCTTCAAAGAAAAAGGGCGCGGCTGCCCCTTCTCCGACACACGGCCGAGGAAGAAGCCGCCGACCCGCTCCTTCATCTCCTCCTTCCCCACGGTGCGGTTAGCAGCCCGAGTGGGGTCGTCTCGCCCCGAGTACTCGAAGCCCGGGTGCTTCCGCTCCTGAATGGGTTGGACCAACCGCCTGCTGAAGTTGCAGGCGATGCCGACTGCTGTCAGGCCTTGAGCCTTCAACTCCTTGATCAACTCGAGGAGCTCCTCCACCTGGTCCATCTCCGAGGCGTCTGGAAGCTCGTTCCAGCAGTCTTGGACCTTTGGCCGCTCGCCGGTGTGGCACGGGATCGCCGGCGCGTGGTTCCCGACGTAAAACCACTCGGCCTTCCACCCTTTGTTGGAGGTGTTAAGGGCGATGTCGAAGTAGTCGTCCTTCCGCCCCTGACGAAGCATGAAGCCGGCTCCTCCGACCACCACCATCTTCTCCTCGCTTGGCTGAGGCTTCAGCCAGTACAAGTACCTCCAGAGATTGAAGTGGGGAGAAATACCTAAGTACGCCTCACAGAGGTGGATGAAGATTGAGATGGCCATGATCGAGTTGGGGTTGAGGTTGATCGCCTCGATCCCGTAGTAGTGCAGAAGCCCGCGGAAGAACGCCCCCGTGGGCAAACCAAGCCCCGCCTCGAAGAAGGGCTTGAAGAGGACCAACTCGCCGGAGTTCTCCGACGGGAATACCTCCCCCGCGCTCGGCCGCCATTCCGCCACGGCCTGAGGCGGCAGGACGCTCCGCTCCACCATCTCCTCCAACGCCTCCGTTGTCACCTTCCCCCGCGTCCACGCAAGGACAGGGGAAGGGATCTTGTCAGTCTTCGGGACAGCGCCGGCAGCAAACTTCTTCCTCCCCGCCATGGATTTCACTGCAGGGGTCTTGATACGCATCAGCGAGGCTACACTCCCCGTGGTGGCTGAGATCGCGCAAAGGACTTGCGAGCAAGGGGAGCTTTGGTGGCGGCGGGGTGAAATGCGAAGAACGAGGAAAGCAGATCTGGAAATGAGAAGATTACCCTCCGGGGTTAATCCTCGCCTTTTATAGCGCGCCTTGATGCCCGAAATTACCGCGAGATCGCGCGATCAGCGGGGGCGGGCGAAACGGTACAAAGAGCCGTTGGGCGCTTCACCTTCCGTTACACGCCGGACGCCAACGGTAAAAAAATGACTCCGGAGCACTCGACCAAGACAAAGCAGTCGGCGTGCCGCTAAGGCTCGAACAGCTCCCACGCTCGGGGGCTGGCGCCACGATCAAGCCGGTGTGCCTCTCGGGCTCGATTGGCCCCGAACTACTCGGGAGCCAACACCGCAAACCTGGTGGTGTGCCGCTAAGGCTCGGACAGCTCCCACGCTCGGGGGCTGGCGCCACGATCAAGCCGGTGTGCCTCTCGGGCTCGATTGGCCCCGAACCACT
>CM014278.1:92396044-92407542 GCA_004135705.1 Alloteropsis semialata | reverse complement strand
GTCAAGATATGGATAAAACGGTGTTCCAGGGGCTTATCTGTGAAGATTAAAAACTCCAGGGATTAGATTGAAGAAATCCGAGGGCATATACATAATTATGTATATAACTTCAGGGTCTAACTTAGAAAAGAACCAAGCTGGACGGCGGGTTAGATTTATTGAAAAGACAGGGGGCTAACTGCAAGATAAAAGGACCTTCATGTAAATATTTTACATAGGATCGGGACCGCGGGTTAATTACCAGGAACTCTGAGGACTCTTTAACAAAAGTGCCACAGCTGACCAGAATTCCTTTGATTGACTTGGATCTCGGGCGTTGAATCACGATCGAACGGTCGAGGGCGCTCGGGCTCGTCGGACTTGAGGACGACGGCGGACGGTGGCGACGCCGCGGCGGCGACCTCGCCGGAGACGCTCGATCTCGAGCTAGGGGCCTCAGTTTCCCACGCGGATTGGACCTGGACGATCGTGGGGACTTCACGAACTCGTTGATGTGGATCCCGGCGTCAGTTGGTGGACGAGGACGATGCTTGGCGCGCGGTGGCGGCTCGGCCTGCACGGCAAAACCTCGGTGAGCGATTCTGGAGCAACGAAAGGCGAGGCCACGAGTTCAAGTGGAATGTGTAGCTTCAGTACCCCGACGCGAACCTCCTGGTGGTATTCTCGTGGATCGAAAGGCAGTGCACCGAGAGATCGATGGCGGCGGCGGGTCTAGAGCTTCGCGGCGGCGCTAGCTTGCACGGGGCGCGAATGGCTCTGCTAGGGTTTCTGGGGGTCCCGGACGAGGTGGCGCGAGTTTTATAGATGGGAAGGGGCGTCTTGGCGTGTGTGCCCAGGAGAAAAACGAGCGGCGTGAGTTGAGCTCCGTCGATCGGACTCGTGTCCGAGTCGGGCTCGTTGGGGAAGATAGGACCGACAGGTGGGGTCCACATGGCAGTGAGCGCAAGAGAGAGGGAGGCGGGACGGGCCTGCGGGCGAACTGGGCCGAGGTAGAGCAGTTGGGCCGGGCGCGGAGCTGGGTGGAGTTGGGCCGCAAGGGAAACGTCGGGTCGGGCTGGAGGTATACCAGGGAAGAGATGAGGGAGACAAAACGAACTGAACAAGACTTCGAGGAGGGAACTGAACTAAAACCTAAACAACTTTTCTAGGCTTCATACAAATGCTATTCAAATTTGAATTTAAAAAGAATTTAAACTCAAACTTGAAAAGCAACCAAACAAAAACAAATGCAACACCACAAAAGCAACAATACACTTATTGAGTCTATTAATGAATTATTTAATTCAATAAAAACCTAAATAATTCCAATTAAATCACAGAAATTTATTTATACCTCAAATAAATCTTAGAAAATTACTGAAGTGTTTCTACAATTTCTTGTGATGAAAATTAGGGTGTTACACTTTCCTCCCACGGCCACGACCTGGCTTCGGGGCTGGTAACACGCTTGGGTGATCCTGAGAATCGAACTTCTTCGATGGCTTCGATGGGGCCGAACGTTGAGGATAGCTAACGCCCATCTCATCAAACACCCTGTTAAGCCGAACCCCATCCACCAAAGCCAAACAACTCTCATGCTCCTTGGTAGTGTACTTCCCACAAATGATTTCAGCCATTAACTCAATGGACTGAACGAAGGCAAAATCAGACATATTCTCTGGCTTTTTCACCCCAAACTTGGGAAAGCAAACATGAGGAATACCTCTGTAAAGCCTAGTCTCAACAGCAAATGGCTTCCACGAAGCAGATAAAATATGGACTCCAACAGCAAGCCCTTCCTCAATCAAGTCCCGGCTGCTCGAGACCCGACTGGCTTTGAAAAAAGCACTTTCACAGCGATCAAAGCCGGGGGCATTTCTGTCGAAGGAAGGACAAGCCACAAAATCACAAGGACCAATAGAACTACGCAGAGGAAAAGCCATCAGCTTCGTTCCATCATCCAGCACATTCTCCAGCGCGGGCACCTTGACATAAAGCCAATAGTTTTTCCAACTCTTGTCCCACGTGTTTCTCTGACAAAAGGTAAGTTCTACTTTCTGCTTGTCAGTCTGCCTCCGCCGCGCGCAAAAAGTAACACTACCATAATCCGGCTCGTAATCAAAGCCGTCAACCTTAACACTCTTTGTTTGCCGATGCCCTTCAAAGTAACGGACGAAGCAGTCCGCATTAACATCTGATGCGTTGGTCTTCACGGCCCAAAAGAAGCGAAGTAAATGAGTAATAGCATTAGGGGTAAGATGATGGAGCTGCAAGCCAAACTTCCCAAGGATATCAGCAATGACATTATCTATGGGCATCCGAAGCCCGGCAGTGAAGAATTCCTTGAATACCACAGCTTCGTCTGGCTCAGGCGTCGGGGTAGTCTCTGTGCCAGGGGCTCGTCCTTGACCGGCCTCAAAGTACCCCTTTTCCTCATAGAAGCGAATCAACGAAGAGGTAACATTAGACCTACCAAAGACAGTGGTCTTTGGCTTTTTCCGATAATCCACAAGATCCGAGGCATCGGCTTCTACGTCTTCAAGGCCATCTCCGGCCGTAGATTCAGCATCCTCTGTGTTGTCGTCACCTGAAGCTACATCTACCTCGGCAGGTCCCTTGCCTCGATCATCAATAACCATAGCAGCTCCAGCTTCGGGGGCCACGGCCACGTCGCCCTCAATCTCCTGAGCAAAAGCCGCAGCTTCGGTAGAATCCATGTTAACAGCGTCCGAATTGTCTTCGTCAGAGACGTAGCCAATCAGACGAGCGGTTTGCTTCGTGCGAGCCGCTGAGATGATCAGAAAAATAATAAGCAAAAGAAACACTAAAGAGTCATGAAAGCAAAAGCGAAGAAAAGCAAATAGTATAAAAAGCAAAAAACTTACTTGTGACGAGAAGAAAAGCCAAAGCTTGAGTTTAACAGCTTCCAAAGAAGGCGAAAGCTTCAAACACAAGCCAGGTGAAAAATTCGCAAAGCGAAGCAAGTGATTTTCACCCCCCCCTTCGGTCCTATTTATAGGGCAGTAAAATCTGACCGTTAAAAACCTCGAAAAACCAGCCACCACTTCAAATTCAAAAACACCGAAGCAAAAAGTTACGTCAATGGCACGAAAATACAACCGTTGAGAAAAACGAAAAAGCCAATAAACAATGGAAGCACTAAGGGGCTTTCTCCAACAAGGAGGAGGCGTTTCTCAGGCTGGCAAGCAATCCTAATTTCATGGAGCTCGGCCTGTTGAAGAAAGCCCTCGTCCTCGAGGGGCTACTGTTGGGGATTTGGCCCGCCGATAAACGCCTTCTGCTTGTTTCGCTCTATCTCACGCGTAAGGGCAGCAATGAACAAAGGAGATGAAGCCAATTTAACTTCATTTACTCTGCAGATCTCTAATTCGCTTCGGTGATCAAGTCTCGTTATATACTAAAGCCATTCGGCTTCGGTCATCATGTTCCGCTGTATGCTAAAGCCAATCTGCTTCGGTGATCGCTTTGCAGTATGCCAAAGTGACATTGTCGGAACCAAGTTAGAAGCCAATTTGGTGAAGTATTGATGTTATTAAATGCCAAAAGCTATGATTGAGTCACGGGCTAGCTTCAGTTTGCTCTGTATTGCAGGTTCTTGTTGGAGCCATCGGCTTTTGGATGCAGAGGGACGGCTTCTGGTCATCTCAACTCGGACGAAGCCGAATTCAGGAGCTGTGAAGCTTTCTGCAGCCACCGAAGCAGGCGAGGACTAAGTCCAACAAGACTAGGTCCAAGCCAAGTCAAACACAGAATCGCAAGTCTACGCATTCACACTGGGGAGGAGTAAATGTACTAAAGTGTCCATAGGCTATTTGTATTGTATAGTCTAAAGGATGGTGCCTGATCCCAGGGGTACAAAGGGAATTAAAGGACCCTTGGTCTCCCTATAAAAGGGGACCCCTCCCCTTCTTGTAAGGGTTGTTGATTCCAAGAATACTGTTGATAGGTAATTTATTGTTGCTTGTCTCAGTTGTTCCGTTTCAACTATTGTGTGGGTTCATTAGCTTTGGCTTCTATCCCAACAATCACACCAGTTGGCACTTTTTGCTTCGTCAGGATGCCCGAGGGGCTTCAGAATGCAGGAAGCAGCTTCTGTCGAATGTCAAGCACAGTGTTCAAGGATGAACTGTTCAAAACTATATTGGCATATGTTGATGACATCTTGGTCAAAAGTGCCAAGAGGCAAGATCACATATCAAATCTGGCAACTGCCTTCGCTCGCATGAGACAAGCTGGTCTCAAGCTAAATCCAGAAAAGTGTGTATTTGGAGTGACAAAAGGCAAAATACTTGGCTGTCTGGTATCTGCTCATGAGATAGAAGCTAATCCAGACAAGATAAATGCAATCCTTGACATGGAAGAGCCAAAGTGCATTAGAGACGTGCAGAAGCTGTCGGGCAGAATTGCTGCACTCAACAGATTCATTGCAAAAGCAGCTGAGCAAAGCTTACCATTCTTTGCAATACTCAGAAATACAGCTAAGTTTCAATGGGGACCACAGCAATCAGAAGCATTTCATGAGCTAAGGCAATACTTGATGCAGCTAACGAAGCTGACAGTACCAGACCCAAAGCCACCATTGCTACTGTACATTGCAGCATCACAATCAGCAGTGAGCGCAGCGCTCATCACAGAAAAGCTGATAGATGGCAGAAACATTCAGCAGCCAGTATACTATGTGTCGGAGGCATTGGCCGCGTCGAAGCTGTTTTATACAGAGATTGAGAAGATGATCTATGCAGTGATAATGGCTTCCAGAAAGCTCAGACACTATTTTGAGGGCCACGATATCAAAGTCCTCATGGATCAGCCTCTCAAGGAGCTTTTGAACAATAAAGAAGCTTCGGTGAGAATTCGCAAGTGGGCTGCAGAGCTTTCAGAGTATGTCGTGGACTTCGAAAGAAGAACAGCAATCAAATCACAAGTCTTAGCAGATTTCATAGTGGAGTGGACATCACCCAAGCCACAAAACACTATCAGAGAGGAAAACTGGCTGATACACTGTGACGGTGCTTGGGGGGGACAAGGGAGCTGGCATCGCGGCAATTGTGCAATCGCCTTTGGGTATAAAAATGAGATATGCAGCAAACTTAGAGTTTTGCAAATGCAGTGACAGAAGCACAAACAATGTTGCTGAGTACAAAGCTGTGTTACTTGGGCTCAGAAAAGCCAAGGCTTTGGGAGCACAGAGATTCACTGTCAAAACAGATTCAAAGGTAGTAGCAAACCACATTGAAAAAGAAAGCATAGCGAAGCAACCAGAACTCATCAAATACATGACCACTGTACGCTGAATGGAGAAAAAATTCAAAGGTTTCACTGTGGAGTACATCCCAAGAGCAAAAAATGAAGAGGCAGATGCGTTGGCCAAGGCAGCTGCAAAGGGGATAAGCTTCCACCTGACGTATTCTTTCAAACACTAACAACACCATCGATAAAGGACTCAGATGATCCGCCGAAGCTGATCAGTGCAATAAGCTCAGAGGATTGGCGATCCCCAATAATAGCTTATCTTCGGGGATACTATGAGCCAATTGACGAGGATGATCTAAAAGCTATGCAACAAAGAGCAAGATGCTATCAGATGATAGATGATGTCCTTTACAAAAAAGGAGTTGTAGCTCCCTGGCTTCGTTGCATCTCTCACAACGAAGGGAAAGAGCTGATTCAAGAGATACCCAGTGGCTTATGTGGAGCACACTTTGGGGCAAGAGCTTTAGTGGGCAAGGCAATGAGGCAAGGATTCTATTGGCCTGCAATCATCATCGATGCAGCAAACACGGTCAAAACATGTGACCAGTGTCAAAAGTGCGCAACAAACAGAAAATCTCCTTCGGAGCAGTCACAGCTGATAACCCCAACATGGCCTCTACAAAGATGGGGCATGGATCTGGTTGGCCCACTTCCAACAGCTCAAGGAAACCTCAAATACGCCATAGTAGCAGTTGAGTATTTCACCAAATGGATTGAAGCTAGGCCATTGGCTAACATCACAGCAAAAACAGTGATCAAGTTTTTCTGGCAGCAAATTGTGTGCCGATTTGGAGTGCCAAGGGAAATAACAGTGGAAATAACAGTGGACAATGGGAAGCAGTTTGACTGCGATGAATTCAGGCAATATTGCTTGTCGATTGGAACAAAAGCTAAATTTGCTTCGGTCTATCACCCGCAAACAAATGGAGCAGTTGAAAGTGCCAATGGCTTAATCTTTACAGCCATTCGGAAGTGCCTAGCAAATTGTGAAAGAAAAGGCAAGTGGATAGAAGAGATGCCGAAGGTGATCTGGGCTCACAACACTACCACATCAAGGGCAACACAGTTCACTCCATTCAAACTGCTTTATGGTGAAGAAGCAGTATGCCCAGAG
Source organism: Alloteropsis semialata (assembly GCA_004135705.1). Lineage (NCBI taxonomy): Eukaryota > Viridiplantae > Streptophyta > Magnoliopsida > Poales > Poaceae > Alloteropsis > Alloteropsis semialata. The sequence goes on along the minus strand of CM014278.1, from coordinate 92,401,175 downwards.
GAAATATTGCACAAAGGGCCTCGCACACAACAAGAAGCTCCCAAGGACAGTGAAGCCATTGACAAGGATCTCATTGAGGTCTACAGGCTGCAAGCAGCCAAAAATATTTCAAAGTACCAAACTAAGACAAGAAAATGGCGCGACAAGAAAGTAGTGGGGAAAGACATCAAGGTAGGAGACTGGGTCTTAAGGAAAAACCCAAGCATGCCAGCTGGAAAGCTGCAACTGAAATGGGAAGGCCCATTTTTGGTTGTGAAAAGCAACAGGCCTGGCTCTTTTCGCTTAAGCGATGACGAAGGCAATGAGCTGCCGCATTCATGGAATGCCGACAGCTTACGCAAATATTATCTATGAAAAAGATGTAAAATGGCTTCGTGTTCTATAAACGAAGTCATTAAGTAGAATAGCATTTTTCACTTCTTCCAAAAAGCCCGTACTCTTTTCCTCACAAGGGGACCCTGACCAAGGGGTGAGGTTTTTAACGAGACGGTGCTTACTGTAACTCGTCAAGCCATATATAAACGAGGTATTCCCCAAATGAGCAGCATCGAAAGCGATTGGCTTCGACCAAGTCGCTGGTATTCGATAATTCAAATAGAACTGAATTGACCCTACCGAGAGTAAGGCCAATTCAGATCTAAGGAAAAGCTTACTCCAAAAAGGAGTAAAAGGGGCTTCGGTCCATAAAAGCTTACTCTAAACAGAGTAAAAGGGGCTTTGGCTCAAACAACTATTTAAAATCAAAAATAGCTTCGGCTAACAGTATTTTAAACGCTTATAAACAAACATAAGCTTATTCAAACACAAGTAATAGGGGCTTCGACAACCTATCAGAAATCACAAACATTCATATTCACGGACAAGTACATGCAAGTACAAAACACTTGAACGAATAAACCTCGCTTCGGGGGGGGAGGAGGCGTTTCTTTCGCAACGAAGCCAAATCGAGCTTACATTCATTCAAGTGTTTCCAATCGAAACAATGACCAAGCGAATTACAGTGTTTTACAAAGAGATGACTCAAAACATCTCAAAAATATAGCCGTCAAATAGCTGGCCAGATCTACTAAATCTTGGAGAATTATACACGTAAGAAAAATCCCTAACATCAGCTAAATCTTCAGGCTCAACCTTAACTGGAAGCAAACGAGCAGCTTCGGCGTTTCTTACGAGCAAGTTCGACACGAGGCGATTGTCTAACGATGAAAGAGTTAAAAAAGTCGAACACATCAAATTCGCAATGACGAAAGAACTCGTGGCAAAATTCCCATAAATCATCAATTCTTTGACTTGGGTACAACCTCCGATACTGTTCCCATGCGAAGCCAGACACACACAAAGGGCCATCGCGCATGGTGATTGGAATGAGTTCAAGAACACCTCCCTCATCAGGTCTCTGAGTATATACAAATTTACAAAGTTTTAAGATCCCTCAACAAAAGTATCAAAGTCATCAGCTCTAATGAAGCTAAACCTTTGGGTCAGCATCAAAGGCTCTGGCTTCAGCTCCATTACGACCAGCTTCGGCACCGCCTCTTGAAGTAGACGCCCCAGCAGCAGCGGCGGCTTCGGCTTCGGCTTTCTGCTGCTGCTCAAGGGCAAGCTCCTCTTTGTACTGAAAATGAACAAAACAATCAATACTAAAAGCAAAATAAGTAGGATACGAGTAAAAGCAAAAGTAACCAAAAGGGCAAAAGAAGTTAACCTTAACAAGACGATCATACGCAGTGCTTCGGGCACATTCTCTCCCTGTGGCAGACCAGAATTTCCTGAGAAAAAGGCCACGAGTAGCCAAAATAGCTTCGTTGAAAAATTCCTTCTTGTCAGGATTCAAAGCCGAAGGGAAATGAAAGTCCTTTTTCAAGAAACTCTTATAGTGAGAGCACCCTTCATCTGCAAGCATCTTAAAGGCATTTGTATTGCATGTTCGAGCAGCATAATCGCCTACTTTGGAGAAGAGGTCTGGTAGGGACTTGAACTCGTCATCCATCCATTCGTAAAGCTTCCCAACGTTAAAATCATCAGAAGGGAAGGGCAGCGGCTCAGCTCCATATTGCTTCAGAGCAGCCTCGTACTCTAGGTACACACCAGTGCTGCGGCTAAGGATCTTGGTCTCCAAATTCTTCTTGTCGGCTCTTAGCTTGTCGAGCTGAAACCTTAGCTTATCAGCTTCGGAGACAAGAGAATCCTTTAAATCGACAGCAACAAGAAGCTCTCTCTTGTATTTCTCGGCATCAGACATCGCCTTTTCCTTAGTAGTTTCGAGAGTCTTTATTTGATTTTTCATTTCATGTTCCAAAGTGGAACTCTCGACCAACATGTTCCAAAGCCCCTCAATAGTCTGAGCGTTGAGCTCACGGGTAGACTCAAGCGAGGAGACTTTACTTTTAAGCGAAGCCATCTCTGATGTGGCAGACTCCCGCTCAAGACGAAGCCGCTCTTTTTCATTCTCCAATGATTCCTTGAGCTGAAGGAAGCTCTCGTGTTCCTTCCTTAAACTTTCAAGCTCAGCCCGCTCGTTCTCAACATCGTTGAGACGAAGTGGAAGGCGAGCGAAAAGCTCCTGCATGGACATCATAGACTAAAACAAACAAAAGATAAGTACCAAAAAAGCTAAAAAACAAACTCAAAAACGAAGAAGGAACAAACCTGGATATTGCCTCTAAGGCTGGAGATTGAAAGTGTGTCCAAATCCAAGGATTTGACATGAGTCTCAAGCTCTGAAAAAGAAAAAGCAATATTAAGACAAAAAGCAAAACTCAATTAGCTTTGTATGAGAACAGGCAAAAAGACCACCTTGTGGAGCAATAATGGGAATATTATTGGGAGGGCGAAACCCGCTCTGCCGAAGGCGATCTGCGATGGGGCCATACCCAATAAAATGTGCACCTGAGGCAAAAGAATAAACTAATCAACAAAGCAAAAACACAATGAAAGAAAAGATAGTCAAAAAAGCAGCAAAGCAAAACATACCTTCTGTCCCAGAAGCTGGCTTCGTTGGAGCCGAGTCAATCCCAATAGAAGGGGCAGGGAGTCCGGCATTAGCAAGATGAGCCAAACCAACTGGCGAAGCAGTTGCTGGAATAATCAAATCGCCAGAACCCTGCTCAATCTCAAGGGTAGCAGCCGGCTGCGGAAGCTTCTCAATATTAGCAAGTGAAGAAGTAGAAGCCGGCTGCGGAAGCTCCTCGGAAATTGGAGGGGATTTGGCCGCTGCACCAGCCAATAAATCTAAGGGTGTTGGCTGCAGTGGAGCGGATGTTACTTCAGGATCAGCAAAAGCAAAATCTTTTGTCTCGTCCTCCCACAGAAGACGGCTGTAGCTCACTTCATCCTCTTCGTCGTCAACACACCCAAGTCGGCGCATACGACGAAGAGGTGCAACAACGGGTTTAACTGCAACAAGACAAAAACAAATAAACAAAGCGAAGCTAAAAACAAAAAGACAAGCTGTACAAGAAACAAACCTCCAGAAGAAGGCACGTTAATCGCAGCGGAAGCTGCAGGATCAACTCGCACACGAGCAGCAGGGGCAGGCACTATTGCATCCGAAGCAACGGAACGAGAAGGGGCGCTAGAAAGTGGAATCACAGGAAGAGCCTCGAGCCTTTGGTGCTTGGAAGCCTCTAAGGCAGAAGTAGACACGCGCTTCTTTGTTGCAACAGCTTTTGTGGCGCTGCCACGGCTTTGGCTCCCGCCTCGGCCAGAAGAGGCTCCAGCTTTGCTGCCACCAGCTTCGTCGCCGCCCTCGTCTGACTGACCGCTTCCACGACCTCCGCCACGACCCCTCTTCCCACGGCCACGAGTTGGCTTCGGGGCTGCCAGCACGCTGGGATGATCCTCAGCGGTGAACTTCTTCGTTGGCTTGGATGGGGCCGTACGCTGAGGGTAGCTGACACCCATTTTGTCAAACACTATGTTTAAGTGAACCCCATCGACTAAAGCCAAACAGCTTTCATGCTCCTTCGACGTATACTTTCCACAAATGATTTCAGCCATCAACTCAATACACTAAACGTAGGAATAATCCGACATGTTGGCCGGCTTCTTCGCCCCAAATTTGGGAAAGCAAACATTGTTCATTCCCCTGTACAGCTTCGTAACAACTGGAAGTGGTCTCCAATCAGCAGACAAAACGTTGAGCCCCATGGCCAATCCTTCCTCAACCAAGTCACGGCTGCTGGAGACTCGGCTAGCTTTGTAAAAGGCGCTCTCACAGCGGTCGAAGCCGGGCACCTTTTTGTTGAAAGGAGGGTAGGCAATGAAGCTACAAGGTTCAATAGAACTATGCAGAGGAAATGATATCTACTTCGCTCCATCCGCTAACACAGTCTCCGGCGCTGGCACCTTGACATAAAGCCAATAGCTTTTCCAATTCTTGTCCCAGGTGTTTTTCTGGCAAAACGTAAGCTCAACCTTCTGCGAGTCAGTCTGCCTCCATCGCGCGCAGAAGGTAACACTGCCATAGTCCGGCTCGTATTCAAAGCCGTCAATCTTAACACTTTTAGTTTAGCGATGCCCTTCAAAGTAGCGGACGAAGCAGTCCACGTTAACATCTGATGCATTCGTTTTCACCGCCCAAAAGAAGCGAAGTAGATGAGTGATAGCATTGGGGGTGAGGTGATGGAATTGCAATCCGAACCTCCCAAGAATATTAGCAATTATATTATCAATGGGCATCTGAAGCCTAGCACAGAAGAACTCCTTGAACACCACGGTTTTGTCCTCAAGAGGCGTCGGGGTAGTCTCTGTGCCTGGGGCTCGTCCGTGACCAGCCGGGAAGTATCCTTTTGACTCATAAAAGCGAATCAGCTCAGGGGTAACAAAGGATTTACCAAAGACAGTGGCCTTTGGCTTCTTCCGATAATCCAAAAGATCTGATACATCGGCTTCTACGTCCTCAAGGGCATCACCGGCCGCAGATTCGGCATCTTCTGTTTCATCGCCTCCGGCGGGATCATCCTCAATGGGATCTTTGCCCCTGTCATCAGCTTCCACAGCAATTTGAGCTCCTGGAGCTATGGCCACGTTGACCTCAAGCTCTCCAGCAAAGGATTGAGCTTCGGCAGCATCCATTTCAACAGTGTCCGAATTGTCTTCGTCTGAGACGTAGCCCATCAGACGAGCGGTC
>CM014278.1:92373032-92388195 GCA_004135705.1 Alloteropsis semialata | reverse complement strand
GGTTCAAGGAGACGAAGAGGCGCAGGGCGAGTTCCTCATCGCCGCTGGTGTCCACCGGAGCAGAAGACGAAGATGCGCCTGCGCGCGATGGCTCTGGCTTCAGCCGAGCTCCACTCCTTCCTCGTGTGGGGACGCCGGGGCTGGAGAAGAAGATGCGGGGCGCTTCCCGGCGGCAATGCTCGCCGAAGCAGCCTCGGGAGCTGGAGACGCCATGGCCGGAGCCTCCTCCGGTGGCTCGGTCTCGACTCCTTCATCCCCATGCCAGGGGAGGGCAAGGAGGGGAGCCTGAGGAGGAGCAGCAGGTGGGGTCGTCGCCGGCAGATCCTCCGGCTTGTCGGACGGTGGTTCGGCGGAGCTGCGGGGAGAGTCTCCAAAAAGGAGACGAGGGAGCTTGAACTTACGGCTGAGCTTTTTCTTTCCCATGGTGAGGGGAGGGGGAAGGCTTAGAAAGGAAGGTTCAAGTACAAATCAATCCAAGGGATTCGGTATTTAAAGACTCAGAGGCGACGCTTCGCGCGAGAATCGAGGAACCGGAGCAGAGCCGTAAATGCTGCGTGCGCTGCTAAAGTTTCGGGAGACGTGCGGAGTGGGTTTTAAATGCACTGAGCAGTCGTTACATCAATCCTTGGTCTTCCAATTTCCATGATGGAATATTTTTATTCATTATTATTATGGCTGATATTTTTCTCTGACCTTATCATTCAGATGCAGGTTTCACCGTTCAAGAGTTCGGGATCTTTTCTGGCTCTCATCTGCAAGTGATTGTCGAGGTATAACCATACCCAAAAATCACCCGAAGAGCAAAAAGACCTGAAGGCTACTTAAAGATCAACCTTTTCTGAACAAGATAAGCTCGGGGGCTACTGTTGAGGCCATAATACTAGGGTGCCCAATCACGAGGATTGCCGACTACCGACTCCAAACAATGAAGACTCCAAACAAGACACCATGGCCGGATCGCAGAAGAAAAGTCCAATGATAGTTAGAGTCCTTCTAGGTTTAGGTCTGTTTTGTCTTGTAAGGCACGTCTCCCTGGATATAAATAGCGGGGGTCCTGTGCGTAGAGGGTATTCCCAATCTTAGCCAATCCACCCGAGGGTACTTGTTACACCATTGTAATCTGTACTCGCCGAGATAATACAAGCAGCAACTGGACGTAGGGTTATTACTCGATCTCGAGGGCTCGAACTAGTATAAAATCCCGTGTCTTTTTATTCATCCACCGTGATCAATCTTCGCACAAAGCGGGGTGCTTGCCGGACAAATATCTGCCGAGCACAACCTCGTCAAGTGTGTACAAGAAAAACTAGAAGAAACGGAGGACCACAACAAGTGGGCCGGCCGGTCTCAACACCATGAGCCGACTGACCTACTCCTTATCCTCCTTCAATGGCTTTGATATTCGACGAGAAGATACTCCCTGAAGATTCAAACCATTTTCCAAAAGATTGAGATGGATACTTACTCTAGCATTAGCCACCACTTCTATGCTCGAGGACGAGCAATCGTTTAAGCATGGGGGGGAGGCCGAGTAAGTATTAATGTTGCTAGAAGTTCTAGGGAGCATAAAGAAAAAAATAAAAGAAAAGAAAAAATATGTGTTGAAAAAGGAAGAAAGAAACGAAAAGAAAAAAGTATGAAAATAAATGCTCCTTAGTTCTTTTTGCTTCATTAAATTTCATAGTGCCTTAAAGATTATTCCATACTCAAATATTCCAACCATGTGCAATCCAATAACGAGGACTTCATTTGTGCCTCGGGATCAACCTTTGCCATTTGCACATGTCCACTATCTAAAAAGCGTGTGTTCCATTTTCCCCCTTTCCATAAAATCAATTATTTTCCATGGTCTTTTTGACGAGTCTCGGTAAATCCATGAGAAGTATTTCTTGTTTTGATAATATCTTGATTATAATATCTTTTGTTAGGACTAACCTTTCCTATAGCTCCAGATAAAGCCTTACACATACATGAGAGAAAGGAAGGTAAAGAGAGTTCTAGCAAAGTTCGAGAGACAAGATGAGCTGAGAGTTTCCATGAGCAATTGCAATGAGGTTTAAATTATTGACTTTGGTTTAGCAATACTTTTGAAACTTACTTCCTAATTTTTGAGACTTGTTTAAATTAGAAAGCATGTGTTTAAAATCTTTATGGGGAACACTTAATTCATATCTACCCTCCATACTAGAAAGATTTGGTCACAACTTGAAGAGTTAAATACAAAATTTGTTGAGGGCATTATGTTTTCTCGTGTATGATCAAGTGTAGGGATTGGACACCGAAAGGCAATGCTGATTTTTATTGAAGACCTACTCGAATTGTTATTGAAGACTTACTCGAGGACGAGCAAGGTTTAAGCATGGGGGGATTGTTGACGCTCCTTAGCGACACACTTTTACCCTTGTTTATCTTCAATAATGGCATGAATTTGATATCTAAACTAATGATCATACTCTATAACCGGGACATTTTCATGTATGCATGTGTTTTTGGAGGAATTCTGTTTACAGAGGTTTTTGGGCTTAAATGGAGCACATATGGACAAGGCTTGTGACCAAGGATGACATGGTGAAAGATGAAGGCCAGCGGCCCGAAGAAAAGGCCAGGCCGGCCAGCCCCACATGGCCTAGGCCAACCGGCCTGAGGTGATCCAAGCCAAGTTCGTGCTCAACTTTGGTGAACCGACCTCCAAGAGTATTTGAAAGGCAAGTGCTTCAAGATAAGGTCAAGAAACTTCGGGGTCAAGGCAACTCAATTGGAGAATTTGGAAGTTTATCACTTCCCATTCTGATCTCGAAGATATCCCCAAGCAAACGACGTCCAAAGGCCCACATGCATAGGTGGAACAACTACCGAAGCTTCCAGAAGACTTGGAGAGAAAGATGAAGACGAGGCGGCCGAGGAATGCCCTAGGCCGGCCGGCCTGGACCCCCCTGGGCCGGCCGGCCCGGGCCTTTCCTATGGCGGCTCGCCTCCCCCTTCGACCTAGGGTTTCCTCAGGGTATAAACCCCTGTGCCTTCATGCCACGCATCAATTCATTCGTCATTCGCCGTCGAGGAGCAGAGGAGCTAGAGGGACACCTTTCGGAGAGCTGAGGATCGTGCTAGTTGTCTAGGGTTCATCCCTAGCCAACGTGGGAACCCTGCGAGGAAGACCACGTCGGAGTTCTGGAGCTAGGATCATCAAGATCAAGGTAGGATCCCGGTGGTGATCTTGTGATGTACTTACATTCATGGTGAAGTTATATGTGTTTCTGAATCTTTAGCGATCAAGTGCCTCTCTTTATGATTTCATTCTTGCTTGGGTTTGCTTCTTCTTCAATCAATTCTCGAGATAGATTGCTTGGGGTGTTCTTGTAGCCATGGTGGCTAGGGGTTCATACCAGATCTACCAAGTAGTTCGACACTTCACTTGTGAACGTGCCCTTAAGTTACCCACGCTGAAAGGGAGCATCGTGACAGGGTGTGATCCCGTGTAAGGTGGGGCTTTCGGGAGTTTGACCGGAGGTCGTGATTTAAAGGTGCTTTTCATTGAGATTCACATCTATCTTGCTTCACTCTATTTGGCTCAGAGCTACAACATATGCATGATCTAGGCGGTCTAGATTGGTTATCTCTAACTTTCTCTTGCTACCTCCAGTGTTTGGTTTTAGTAGATTAGATCTGTTTTGCAACCCCCTCTTTCAAGATCATAGGATTTCTATGCTAATTGGATTGTTTTTTATATCTTTAGTTCCACGATTTGATAAACCTTGGGGGAGTACTCTAAGGGAAGGCTACAACTGATCCGCGCGCTTGCGGTTCACGATTGGCGTGCCTAAGGGCTGTCAACACGCACCAAATGCACATTTAAGTGGGTTCATCTTTAATCTATATCAACGCATTCTTTCAAAATCAAGTCTTAAATCAGCCAAATGAGATCTTAGACTAGCCAATTTAACAACAATATCATCGACATAAACCTCTATGATTAAGCCAAGCAAATAATGAAAAATTAAATTCATAGCCCTTTGGTAAGTAGCACCAGCATTTTTTAAACCAAAGGTCATAACTACCCACTCAAATAAACCAACAAAACCTGGACATACAAAGGCCATTTTGGAGATATCATCTTCAGCGATGAATATTTGATAACCAGCATTACCATCAAGAAAACTAATAATTTTATGTCCAGAAGCATCATTAATAAGCATGTCGGCTATAGGCATAGGATATTCATCTTTAGGAGTAGCTCTATTAAGATTTCTAAAATCAATGCAAACCCTGAGCTTACCAGAATCCTTTTTCTCAAGTGGCACAATATTTGATGCGTCGATATGCATCCATTCAGCATAACGACAAGGCCTAATAAAATTTGCATCCAACAACCGATTAATTTCTTCTTTAATTTGGTCATACATATTAGGATTAAAACGCCTAGCAGTTTGTTTAAAAGGCCTAAAACCAGGTTTAATAGGCAGCCGATGTTTAACTAACTCGCGGCTTAAACCAGGCATCTCTTGATAATTCCATGCAAAACAATCAACATATTCTTTCAACAGCTCGATTAATTCAGCTTTATAATCAGCTTTCAAATTTTTGTTTACAAACGTCGGCCTAGGTATAGAACCATCGCCAATATCAATGTCCTCTAAGGGATCAGCCGACGTAAAACCTTGTCCCAATTTACTCATATCATCAAAATTTTCAATGGCCTCACACATATCGTTCTTTTGTGCCCGATAGTGCTCAAGTCCCTGCTGCAACCATTCTAAACTATTCATTGATACTCAACCGGCTTTAGAACAGCAGGCACAAAGCCATCTCTAGTACAGCTGATCATCTCATGATCAGAAATATCTAAGTCTGTCAAACACTTGACATGATCATGCATAGACATTGTAGAACCATCAGCCACAGCAACACAAGCCGATGTATCTCCATGTACAACCTCAATATCTTCGTCTACCCATTGAATAAGAAATTGATGCAAACTAGAAGGTACACATCGATTTGCATGAATCCAATCACGACCCAATATTAAACTGAAGTTACCTTGGGCCTCAGCGACGAAGAAAGTAGTAGCCAACGTCTTGCTCCCAATGGTGAGCTCCATAGAAGCAACGCCCTTCGCACTCATAGGCTTGCCTCCTCCAACACCACTGGCAGTCATGTTGGTCTTGATCAGCTCATCATCCAAACCACCAAGCTTCTTGAACATAGAATAGGGCATCAAATTGACAATTGCCCCGGTATCAATAAGCATCCTCGAAACTGGCTTCCCATTGGTATGCCCCTCCATGTATAGCGCCTTTAGGTGATTTTCAGAATCTTTTGCCTTTTTGACGAGGGTACGGATTAGGGGTGCCCAATTGAACCCTTAATCCGTGGGCTTACGATAATCCACCCCTCAAAAAGCGAAAACCAAAGACCAAAAACAGGGCAAACTCCCCATACCCCGACTACCCAGAACGCCCGAGTGGTTCTCCGATTCGCCCGACAGGATCTCCGCCTCCGAGTGGTCCTCCGATTCGTCCGACATGTCCTCCGTCCCCGAATGGCTCCCCGGTTCGCCCGAGGAGTTTTCCGCCCCCGAGTGGTCTCCGACCCCTCGGGTGAAACTACCCGGCCACGCCCCGGCCCATCCTGCGCCGTACCCACTTGGTACTCGCCGCGTCAGAGTATGATGGGCGTCTGTCCCGAGCAGTCAGACGACAGCGCTTGCATCGTGTGGTTGGGGAACATGGACAACCATTCTTCACTAACCAGAACGCGATCCAGACGTTCGAGTGTTGGTGAGTAACGCTCATTGCTCCAAGTAAAGCGCCGGCCCGTGAGGGTCACGTCATGGAGCTCAACATCATCAATGAAACGGCGAAAGCGACCCATCATACGTTGATCAAGCCTGTCGTTGCTCTTGTCCGATGCCTGATAGATCATGTTAAAGTCACCACAAATCATCCACGGCCCGTCGTGAGTGGCGCGAGTGTCCCTGAGCTCTTGCAGGAATGATACCCGGGCCTCATCCGAGTGGGGACCATACACGCAGGTCATCCACCAGTGGACTTCCGTGTCTGCTTCATGGTTATCTTAACGGTGACCGATCGATCCCGCACGAGCGGCGCCGAGCCCTCCCAAACATCAGTGCGCCAGGCCAACAGGATACCCCCGGCCGAGCTAACCGCAGGCAAGCAAACGTAGTCAAAGCCGTAGCCAAGCGTTTCCATTACCAACGCATCATTACAAACATCTAGTTTTGTTTCTTGAGAATTGAGATCAATCGTCACAGCCAAATCATTGATGCGATAGCGTTGATCTCCATCCACGTGAACATGAAGATCGCAATACATGTTGGATGCTGAAATAGTGGATGCACGTCCGTACCGATGAAATCCTCACGATTTATGACACGACGCCCCGACAGATAACTGAGCTGCAGAGTTTAGCCTCTCTCTCAGTGCATCGATCCACTAGCTCTCCTAGCAGAAATGGCGGTGGAGATCCTCGAGTCCTGCATGGTGGCGCCCAGCGAGGCGGCGACGCCCAACCATGGCGTGTGGCTCTCCAACCTCGACCTCCTCGTGGCCAGGAGCCACACGCCCACCGTCTACGTGTACCGGCCCAGCCACCACGGCCCAGCCTTCTTCTCGCCGGACGTCCTCAAGGCCGCCCTGTCCAAGGCGCTTGTCCCCTTCTACCCCCTCGCCGGCCGGCTCGCGCGTGACGGCGCTGGCCGCCCGGAGATCCACTGCACCGGCGACGGCGCGCTCTTCGTCACCGCGCGCGCCGACGGTACACTCCAAGACCTCGGCGGCTTCGTCCCGTCGGACGAGCTGCGGCGGATGCTTGTCCCCTCGGCCGACGGCGCCGACGGCCGCGCCGGCATTTTAGCCATGTTCCAGGTCACGCCTCTGCACAACGTGCAATCAGAGCATGCATTATGCATAGAGAGAGGGTCGTTGGCTGCAACGCTAACGAGAGGCGCCTCTGCAGGTGACGTTCTTTAAGTGCGGCGGGGTGTGCGTCGGCGCGGCAATCCACCACACGGCGGCGGACGGCCTCGCGGCGCTCGACTTCGTGAACACGTGGGCCGCCATCGCGAGAGGCGCCGGCGAGGCCGCGCCGCCGCGCCCGTGGCTGGACCGCACGCTCCTCCGCGCGCGCTCCCCTCCCGTCGTGCGCTTTGACCACGCGGAGTACTCCCGGCACGGGGGCGGTTCGAAGGTCCCGTTCGACTCGGCCATCCTGGCCGTGTCCAAGAACCAGGTGGACGCTCTCAAGGGCGGCAAGAAACTCTCGACGTTCAAGGCCGTGGTCGCCCACGTGTGGCGGTGCGCGTGCACGGCGCGCGGCCTCGCGGGAACGGAGGAGACCCGCCTGTACATGACCGCCGACGCGCGCTCCCGCATCGCCCCGCCGCTCCCGGACGGGTACCTCGGCAACGCCATCTTCCGCGCGTCGGCGGTGGCCAAGGTGGGCGACGTCGTCTCCGAGCCTCTCGACGCCGCCGCGGACAGGATCTCCGGCGCCACCGCCCGGCTGGACGACGAGTACATCCGGTCGCTGGTGGATTACCTGGAGCAGGTGGTGCGCGACGCGGCGGGGCTGCGCAAGGGCGAGTGGGTGATGCCGGAGACCGACCTGTGGGTCATAAGCTGGCAGGGGCTGCCGATCTACGACGCGGACTTCGGCTGGGGCCGGCCGGTGTTCATGAGCCGGGCGTGCCTCCAGTTCAGCGGCCTCGTGTACCTCGTCCCCGGCCCGGACGGCGACGGCCGGCTCGACGTCGTGGTGGCCATGGAGCCCAAGAGCCTAGGCAGGTTCAAGGAGCTGTTCTACGAGGATCCTGTTCCTATCGCTGGCGTGTGAAAGGGCAAGAGAGCTCATGAAATGAACGTATTTGCTGGACATTTCCTTGCATTGCCTTTCTGTATTTTCTACGTACTAGTCTCAGTCTGTATTTTATCGGATGTACTACCTAGAAAAAAAAATAATTGGCTACCTTTTAGCCCAGATGGGAATGGGATCTATTTATACGGTGGACGCCTCCGGCCTACTACACCACATCCAGTCCAACCACTGCTTGGAACTCGATGACAACGAGCAAGCCATTGAACGTTGTGCACCCAGCAGCGACGAATCCGCCCGAGCCGCTTCGAGGCCGGGTGGCCATCGTGACGGGAGGCTCCGGCGGCATCGGCGCCGCCGTCACCGCGCACCTGGCGTCCCTCGGCGCCCGCGTCGTGGTCGGCTACATCGGCGACCCGGCCCCCGCGGGGCAGCTCGTGGCGGCGCTCAACTCCTCGGGCTCCCGGGCGCCGCGCGCCGTGGCGGTGGCCGCGGACGTGTCCGACCCGGTGCAGGTGGCGCGGCTGTTCGACGCGGCGCAGGCGGCGTTCGGTCCCGAGCTGCACGTCCTGGTGGCCGCGGCGGGGGTGCAGGACGCGGCGTACCCGCCCATCGCCGAGACGTCTGCCGAGCAGTGGGACCGCGCGTTCGGCGTGAACGCGCGCGGCGCCTTCTTGTGCTGCCGCGAGGCGGCGCGGCGGCTGGTGCGCGGCGGCGGGGGCCGCATCGTCACCTTCTCGTCCTCCAACGTGGCGTCGCTGCGGCCGGGGTACGGCGCGTACGTGGCGACCAAGGCGGCCGTGGAGGCGATGACCAAGGTGCTGGCCAAGGAGCTCGCCGGGACGCGGATCACGGCCAACAGCGTCGCGCCGGGGCCGGTGGGCACGCCCATGTTCTACGCCGGCAAGTCGGAGGAGCGCGTAGCGGCCGTGGCGCGTGAGTGCCCCATGGGGCGGATCGGCGAGCCGGAGGACGTGGCGCCGCTGGTGGGCTTCCTGTGCACGGATGCCGCCGAGTGGATCAACGGCCAGGTCGTCCGTATCAATGGTGGCTACGTGTAGTAGACTAGTAAGCTGTAAGCCACGGAGTGGACGCTAGGTCGTTCGTGTTGCTTTTCCGCACCGGTGTACGTACTACTGTTCAGGGCCTCCCCAAGAAAGAGCAGATGCAATAATAACGTACCTTCCTTTCCTTTGCATGTTGGAGACACGCATCACGGGTCATGCTATGGGTGTGCCCAGAGGCGCAGAAGAAGACGTCTGTTCCTGTAATCTGATCCTGCTGCCTATAGGTGCAAAAGGTGTATAAGATAGACGTCCAAACAATTTATTTCGTTTTTTCACGGTAAGTTCAGCTGCTACTGCCATTCAGCGTAACCCTAACTCGGCTTGGCTCGGCTCGCTTCAGCTCGTTATATTAACGAGCTGGCTCGGCTCGGCTCGTTAACATAACGAGCTAAAAGTTGAGCTTGGCTCGGCTCGCTTAAAGCTCGAGCTGGTTTGTTTCAGCTCGTGAGCCACGGCGAGAGAGTAACCGTGAGAGGGAAGATGCAATCTTGCAATCAGCAAAAAATTGAAAACTCGAAAAAAATTTAGCAACGGAAACTGAATCACGGATAAATTGCTAGGCTCTGACCTCTCACACACACGACGGTGAGTAGCTTGGGGTCCTGCAGCGGCCTCGCCGGTAGGAGCGTCCAGGACAGGGACGTTCTCGATCTTGTGCGGGGCCGCGGAGCTTGGCATCCCAACCGTGGCCTGTACGACTACAGCTTCAAGCATTCTGCAAAGGCACGGCGAGGATGCCGACTGGGACGCCGCGATGATGTGTGGGCATCTTGCGGCGCTGGCGGCGGCGGCGACCATCGCGGCATGAGGCGAGAAGTGCGATGCAGGATGCCTGCCAGGGCTTCGTTGGTTTAGATTAGATTTGGAGGATGTCTGTTGGGCTGCTCATGGGCTTCTCATAGCAAAGCCCATGAGCAGCCCAACAGACATCCTCCAAATCTAATCTAAACCAACGAAGCCCTGGCAGGCATCCTGCATCGCACTTCTCGCCTCATGCCGCGATGGTCGCCGCCGCCGCCAGCGCCGCAAGATGCCCACACATCATCGCGGCGTCCCAGTCGGCATCCTCGCCGTGCCTTTGCAGAATGCTTGAAGCTGTAGTCGTACAGGCCACGGTTGGGATGCCAAGCTCCGCGGCCCCGCACAAGATCGAGAACGTCCCTGTCCTGGACGCTCCTACCGGCGAGGCCGCTGCAGGACCCCAAGCTACTCACCGTCGTGTGTGTGAGAGGTCAGAGCCTAGCAATTTATCCGTGATTCAGTTTCCGTTGCTAAATTTTTTTCGAGTTTTCAATTTTTTGCTGATTGCAAGATTGCATCTTCCCTCTCACGGTTACTCTCTCGCCGTGGCTCACGAGCTGAAACAAACCAGCTCGAGCTTTAAGCGAGCCGAGCCAAGCTCAACTTTTAGCTCGTTATGTTAACGAGCCGAGCCGAGCCAGCTCGTTAATATAACGAGCTGAAGCGAGCCGAGCCAAGCCGAGTTAGGGTTACGCTGAATGGCAGTAGCAGCTGAACTTACCGTGAAAAAACGAAATAAATTGTTTGGACGTCTATCTTATACACCTTTTGCACCTATAGGCAGCAGGATCAGATTACAGGAACAGACGTCTTCTTCTGCGCCTCTGGGCACACCCATAGCATGACCCGTGATGCGTGTCTCCAACATGCAAAGGAAAGGAAGGTACGTTATTATTGCATCTGCTCTTTCTTGGGGAGGCCCTGAACAGTAGTACGTACACCGGTGCGGAAAAGCAACACGAACGACCTAGCGTCCACTCCGTGGCTTACAGCTTACTAGTCTACTACACGTAGCCACCATTGATACGGACGACCTGGCCGTTGATCCACTCGGCGGCATCCGTGCACAGGAAGCCCACCAGCGGCGCCACGTCCTCCGGCTCGCCGATCCGCCCCATGGGGCACTCACGCGCCACGGCCGCTACGCGCTCCTCCGACTTGCCGGCGTAGAACATGGGCGTGCCCACCGGCCCCGGCGCGACGCTGTTGGCCGTGATCCGCGTCCCGGCGAGCTCCTTGGCCAGCACCTTGGTCATCGCCTCCACGGCCGCCTTGGTCGCCACGTACGCGCCGTACCCCGGCCGCAGTGACGCCACGTTGGAGGACGAGAAGGTGACGATGCGGCCCCCGCCGCCGCGCACCAGCCGCCGCGCCGCCTCGCGGCAGCACAAGAAGGCGCCGCGCGCGTTCACGCCGAACGCGCGGTCCCACTGCTCGGCAGACGTCTCGGCGATGGGCGGGTACGCCGCGTCCTGCACCCCCGCCGCGGCCACCAGGACGTGCAGCTCGGGACCGAACGCCGCCTGCGCCGCGTCGAACAGCCGCGCCACCTGCACCGGGTCGGACACGTCCGCGGCCACCGCCACGGCGCGCGGCGCCCGGGAGCCCGAGGAGTTGAGCGCCGCCACGAGCTGCCCCGCGGGGGCCGGGTCGCCGATGTAGCCGACCACGACGCGGGCGCCGAGGGACGCCAGGTGCGCGGTGACGGCGGCGCCGATGCCGCCGGAGCCTCCCGTCACGATGGCCACCCGGCCTCGAAGCGGCTCGGGCGGATTCGTCGCTGCTGGGTGCACAACGTTCAATGGCTTGCTCGTTGTCATCGAGTTCCAAGCAGTGGTTGGACTGGATGTGGTGTAGTAGGCCGGAGGCGTCCACCGTATAAATAGATCCCATTCCCATCTGGGCTAAAAGGTAGCCAATTATTTTTTTTTTCTAGGTAGTACATCCGATAAAATACAGACTGAGACTAGTACGTAGAAAATACAGAAAGGCAATGCAAGGAAATGTCCAGCAAATACGTTCATTTCATGAGCTCTCTTGCCCTTTCACACGCCAGCGATAGGAACAGGATCCTCGTAGAACAGCTCCTTGAACCTGCCTAGGCTCTTGGGCTCCATGGCCACCACGACGTCGAGCCGGCCGTCGCCGTCCGGGCCGGGGACGAGGTACACGAGGCCGCTGAACTGGAGGCACGCCCGGCTCATGAACACCGGCCGGCCCCAGCCGAAGTCCGCGTCGTAGATCGGCAGCCCCTGCCAGCTTATGACCCACAGGTCGGTCTCCGGCATCACCCACTCGCCCTTGCGCAGCCCCGCCGCGTCGCGCACCACCTGCTCCAGGTAATCCACCAGCGACCGGATGTACTCGTCGTCCAGCCGGGCGGTGGCGCCGGAGATCCTGTCCGCGGCGGCGTCGAGAGGCTCGGAGACGACGTCGCCCACCTTGGCCACCGCCGACGCGCGGAAGATGGCGTTGCCGAGGTACCCGTCCGGGAGCGGCGGGGCGATGCGGGAGCGCGCGTCGGCGGTCATGTACAGGCGGGTCTCCTCCGTTCCCGCGAGGCCGCGCGCCGTGCACGCGCACCGCCACACGTGGGCGACCACGGCCTTGAACGTCGAGAGTTTCTTGCCGCCCTTGAGCGCGTCCACCTGGTTCTTGGACACGGCCAGGATGGCCGAGTCGAACGGGACCTTCGAACCGCCCCCGTGCCGGGAGTACTCCGCGTGGTCAAAGCGCACGACGGGAGGGGAGCGCGCGCGGAGGAGCGTGCGGTCCAGCCACGGGCGCGGCGGCGCGGCCTCGCCGGCGCCTCTCGCGATGGCGGCCCACGTGTTCACGAAGTCGAGCGCCGCGAGGCCGTCCGCCGCCGTGTGGTGGATTGCCGCGCCGACGCACACCCCGCCGCACTTAAAGAACGTCACCTGCAGAGGCGCCTCTCGTTAGCGTTGCAGCCAACGACCCTCTCTCTATGCATAATGCATGCTCTGATTGCACGTTGTGCAGAGGCGTGACCTGGAACATGGCTAAAATGCCGGCGCGGCCGTCGGCGCCGTCGGCCGAGGGGACAAGCATCCGCCGCAGCTCGTCCGACGGGACGAAGCCGCCGAGGTCTTGGAGTGTACCGTCGGCGCGCGCGGTGACGAAGAGCGCGCCGTCGCCGGTGCAGTGGATCTCCGGGCGGCCAGCGCCGTCACGCGCGAGCCGGCCGGCGAGGGGGTAGAAGGGGACAAGCGCCTTGGACAGGGCGGCCTTGAGGACGTCCGGCGAGAAGAAGGCTGGGCCGTGGTGGCTGGGCCGGTACACGTAGACGGTGGGCGTGTGGCTCCTGGCCACGAGGAGGTCGAGGTTGGAGAGCCACACGCCATGGTTGGGCGTCGCCGCCTCGCTGGGCGCCACCATGCAGGACTCGAGGATCTCCACCGCCATTTCTGCTAGGAGAGCTAGTGGATCGATGCACTGAGAGAGAGGCTAAACTCTGCAGCAGTTATCTGTCGGGGCGTCGTGTCATAAATCGTGAGGATTTCATCGGTACGGACGTGCATCCACTATTTCAGCATCCAACATGTATTGCGATCTTCATGTTCACGTGGATGGAGATCAACGCTATCGCATCAATGATTTGGCTGTGACGATTGATCTCAATTCTCAAGAAACAAAACTAGATGTTTGTAATGATGCGTTGGTAATGGAAACGCTTGGCTACGGCTTTGACTACGTTTGCTTGCCTGCGGTTAGCTCGGCCGGGGGTATCCTGTTGGCCTGGCGCACTGATGTTTGGGAGGGCTCGGCGCCGCTCGTGCGGGATCGATCGGTCACCGTTAAGATAACCATGAAGCAGGACACGGAAGTCCACTGGTGGATGACCTGCGTGTATGGTCCCCACTCGGATGAGGCCCGGGTATCATTCCTGCAAGAGCTCAGGGACACTCGCGCCACTCACGACGGGCCGTGGATGATTTGTGGTGACTTTAACATGATCTATCAGGCATCGGACAAGAGCAACGACAGGCTTGATCAACGTATGATGGGTCGCTTTCGCCGTTTCATTGATGATGTTGAGCTCCATGACGTGACCCTCACGGGCCGGCGCTTTACTTGGAGCAATGAGCGTTACTCACCAACACTCGAACGTCTGGATCGCGTTCTGGTTAGTGAAGAATGGTTGTCCATGTTCCCCAACCACACGATGCAAGCGCTGTCGTCTGACTGCTCGGATCACGCGCCACTGCTCTTGGGTACATGTTCGCCCTTGAGCGTTTTCAGACGCTTCCAATTCGAGAACATATGGCCCCGATTCCCTGGGTACTTGGAAACGGTTCAGGCTGCATGGCAGACGCCTGTGCCGCACGGCTGCGACCCCATGCGCGCACTGGACATCAAACTGAGGGCAACAGCCAAGGCCTTGCAGCGGTGGAGCGCGAAGCATGTCGGGTGCATTCGCCTGCAGCTGGCCATTGCTCGGGAATTAGTTTACCGGTTTGATTTGGCCATGGAGAGCAGATCACTATCGCCTCGTGAACACCGGCTTCGCAAACGTATGAAGCTTAAGTGCCTCGGTTTGGCATCCCTCATGCGCACCATAATCAAACAGAGGTCGCGTATCAGTTTCCTCGCAGAAGGGGACGCGAACACGAAGTTCTTTCATCTACAGGCCTGCCACCGGAAGCGTAAGAGCTGCATTCACTCCGTCCAGCTGGATGATATCGTATATGTGAATGAGGAAGACAAGAACACGGCAATTACAGAGCATTTCGCTTCTGTGTTGGGCGCGGTGCAGTCGCCTTCGGTAGCACTGAACCTTGAGGCACTCGGTCTCCCGGCTCGGGATTTCCAGGGCATTGACTCTTGCTTTTCGGAGGAAGAAATCAAGACAACAATCTTCGATATGCCGATGGATAAAACCCCTGGCCCGGACGGGTTTACTGGACTTTTTTACAGAACTGCTTGGGAGATCATCAAGCAGGATATCATGGCGGCAGTGCATGCGTTTTGGTCTCTTGATGGGCGCAGTTTATTTCTGTTGAACCAAGCCTACATGATCTTGCTGAGGAAGAAACCGGACGCAATCAAGGTCACTGATTTTCGACCGATCAGCTTGGTCCACAGCTTCTCCAAGCTACTCACCAAGGTCCTAGCCAACCGCCTGGCACCCTTCCTACCCGAACTTGTTAAACCCAACCAAAGCGCCTTCATTCGCGGGCGTCTACTTCATGACAATTTCCGGGCGGTCCAGCTTACGGCCAAAATGCTACATCGTGCGCATCGTCCTTCCGCGCTGATCAAGGTCGATATTGCCAAAGCTTTCGACACGATCGACTGGTCGTTCCTTTTGTCTATCCTGACACACATGGGGTTCTCACGTCGTTGGATCAACTGGGTGTGCATGTTGCTCTCATCGGCCAGCACCAAGGTGGTGGTTAATGGTCGCCCGGGCCACCGCATTTGTCATGCGAGGGGGCTGCGTCAAG
>CM014278.1:92331983-92372032 GCA_004135705.1 Alloteropsis semialata | reverse complement strand
GGGAGCTTACCCGGAAGGCATCGACCCCAACCACCCGGGATGTACGGGCCCGGGTCCGGCGGGGCGCCCACTCCGTCAACACCTGCTCCTGGTACGGCTCGGCGGACGGCGCTGGATAAAGCTCCTGGAGGCGGTAACTCCCTGTGTAATTTTTCCTTTTCTTACCCCTCGCTCCCTTCTCCCCTTGAGGCTATAAAAGGGGACAAGGAGACATCAGTAGGGGAGGATTCGAACAGGATTCAAACACTAGCTGAACATTCGGCCACAGCACACACCGCACACTCATTCGCATCACTCAGGGACTTGGGACCCTCTCCCTCTCCCGACTAGTTTGTACACCCCTACTACAGACTTGGACTTGAGAACACCGGCTCACACTGGACGTAGGGTATTACTCTCCGGAGGCCCGAACCAGTCTAAACCCCCTGTCTCTCGAGTCACCATCCGGATCCTGACACGCGATC
Source organism: Alloteropsis semialata (assembly GCA_004135705.1). Lineage (NCBI taxonomy): Eukaryota > Viridiplantae > Streptophyta > Magnoliopsida > Poales > Poaceae > Alloteropsis > Alloteropsis semialata. Next base: position 92,371,568 of record CM014278.1, on the reverse strand, counting down.
GTAGGAAATTTACTTGTTGGCGGTAGAGAACCCCGACACTTTTAAATATAGCTTCCTTTGGGCCAAAATCTAGATGAGCCATCTCCTGCTCCGGAATGATGTAATAATCCAAAGAAAGGTGCACCACATTAGCATCAATATTCATATGTTCAAGTGATGACCCATAATCAACAAGCTGTTCATCGTCCATATTTTGGGAATCCGATGACAACCTCTGATCAAATGTAGAAGTAACAGAAATCTCAGAAGCAACATGAGATGGCCCTGGATCAGCAGAAACCGGTACCACCGGATCCAAAACCGGTGCCACCGGTTTTGGTGCAGCAGCTGGCACCGAGGCGGGCAAAACCGGTTCCACCGGTTTGGAATCCGGTTCCACCAGATTTTGTCCTAGAGCTTCAATTTTCTTCCACCCCTTGCCTGGAGGAATCATAGGCCTGTACTTGTTGAAGTGCTCCTCCCTCTGCTTCTCCAGCTCCTTCTCCTTCTGTTCTTGAAAGCGAAGTCGCTGCAACTTCCTCTTTTGTGTGCGTGTCAAACCTGGAGGACACCATCTCGGCATGAAGTATTTAGATTTATCAATTTCAACCTTCTTACCCTCATCAGGATCTGCAGCAACATCTTTCTGGACTGATGGCTTAGCTTCATCACCAAAAATAATTGGCATCTTGTCATCGTCCTCCGGAATCACCTTGATGTCACCAATCTGAATTACATCAGCAGCAGTGGTTCTTTCTTGGTCGACATCCATCTTCTGGACAACTTCCTCCACCTTCTTAGGTCGATACACCTGCTTGGGAGGAGATGGTTGCCTCTTCTGAGGAAACCGGTTCCACCGGTTTTGAGAACCGGTGCCACCGGTTTTAGGTGGCACGTCCTAACCTGATTGACAAGGTGCCGAACGGTTATCCACTAACCTCTCGTGTACTGGCCCTCTGTCATTACCCCATCCTGGATGAAAAGGAGGATATTGCATGGGGTAATATGGCATATGCATCCCATTGTAATCCCATGCCGGATATGGAGAATTATAATATGGGGGCATCCATGGCATGGCTTGATATTGATTCTGCTGAGGATACAATGTAGCAACATCACCCTTCTGTCTATTATTCTCCCTTGGAGGCAAAATTGGCTTTTCTTGACGCATAGGTGATCTCTTTCTCTTTTTTGCTGGCCAATCCTCATCAACTGGCCTTTGATTTGTATATTTGGAAAATAACTGGTCAAAGGTCGGCTTTGGCTTTGCAACTTTACCCTGATCTTTGGCCACATTAATTTTCCAGGTTCCAATCTCAGGACGCTTGGGTTTCAGCATCTTCGGGCGTCCCTGACCAAAACTAGTGGGACCAATTTCAGAAACCGGTGGCACCAGTTTGTCCTATGCAGCAGGCTCAAACGGTGCTTTTGATGTTCCTTGCCTCCCCGAGTTTCATGACTCTCGCAGTGATTTTGAAAGTCTCTCTGCCATTGGGGGTCTTCTCACATACCACTTCTCTGATAATTGATTTACCCTTCAAATTTTCAGGCCTTCGATCTTCCACAACAACATTTTTTTTCCTTTGGTTGATTCGACTTGATGCGGCCGAACTAGAACCTTAGGAGGTTGCATCTTAAGGGTGTTAACAGGGAAAGGTGCCTTGTCAACCTGCACCTCATGTAGTGTCAAAGGTCCCTCATTCAAGGCTGATTGCACCTGTCGACGGAAAACATTGCAATCATTAGTAGCATGCGAAAAAAAATTATGCAATTTGCAATATGCTCGCGTTTTAAGCTCTTCAGGTGGAGGAATATTATGAGATATTTTAATGTTTCCATTCTTCAACAATTCATCAAAAATACGACCGCACCGCACTTCTTCATGCCGATTCTTTTGAACTGGCTTAAGAGATGGACAAGTGTACGATTTATTCTTAGAAGGCCACACAAGTTCAGCAACATACACATCCTTATCATTGTCTGAACTACTAGAATCATAAGCAACAACATGCACATTAGAACGATGAGTCTTATATGTCTCTTTAGCATTTTTAATTCGGTTTTTAGTAGCTAAAGCTCTTACTTGTACTTGATTAACCGAAAAATGATCCAAGCCTTCTAATTTTTTTAATAAAGGATCTCAAACCATTGAAAGCAACATCGGCAAGATCCCTTTCAGAAAGCGACAAACTAAAGCATCGGTTTCTAGTTTCTTTGAATCGTTTAAAGTAATCTAAAACCGGTTTATCTCTTTGTTGTCTAACCGATGTCAAATCTGTCAACTTTAATTGAGTACTCCCGCTATAAAAGTGATCATGAAAGTTTTTCTCTAATTGGTTCCATGAGTGAATTGAACCGAGAGTTAACGAAGAAAACTAAGAGAAAGCAGTTCCAGTCAAAGACAATGAAAACAAGCGAACTTTTAAAGCATCACTAGAACTAGCCTCTCCTAGTTGAGCAAGATATTGGCTAATGTGTTCCCATGTGGTATTACTATCATCACCATTAAATTTCACAAAATCAGGAAGACACCAATTATTAGGATAAGAAATAGCATCAAAATCAGCATAATAAAGTTTTTGATATAATCTAGAATTACCCACATCAATGCCGAGCTTATCCTACATCATACTAGCTAACTCGTCCTTTAATTTAAAGAATTCAGCATATAAATTTGAACGAGCTAGATCAGATTGCCCTGTGGCTGTACTATGAACTTGAACAACATGAGGCATGCGAGTAGAACTTTGCCGCAAATATTGATCATATACATCATTAGAAATCCCACTAGAATTAATGTTTTAATTAGGTATAAGGGGTGATGTATAAGCACGTGTTCCAATATAAGTAGATCCATTAGCTACCTCTGTATTTCAGTTAGGGACTACCGAAAGAGGAGCTGTGGTGTGAGGTACTAACTGCTGCCCAGCTGGGGCGACGAAACCGGTTCCACCGGTTTCTAGAACCGGTGCCACCGGTTTCACCGAGGCTGGCGAAACATGTGCTGGTGGCGGCATTTGCCCTAGATAAAAATTTGCCGACATACCATATAATGGATTTTCAGGTGCTTTTCCTGGTGTAGCCGACAAATTCGCATGCGTGTTCTCATGTTGCATAGGTTGTATATTATGTGCATAATAAGAATATTCTACCAACCTATCCTTTTCAATTTTATCTATCCTGTCCATAAGAGTGCTTGCTACTTCATCGGTATGTAAAAGTGCAGCACCAAGCTTATCATCAGGATTAGAAGCAGAAGGTTCGGGTGGGTATGTAGTTACCGGAGGTATTTCTTCCACATTCTGGTCCTTCATCATGAACGCTGGCATCATAAATTCATGAGTTCTTGTCACCTTGCCATGGCGATCCTTCTTCAGCCCCATCAGAAATTGATTCTTGAAGAACTCTTGGGCTGCTTCGAACTTCTGGCGTTCCTCCTCGCTGATCTCCTCCATGGAAGGCACAACGATGTTCTCCTTGCCGAGATCTGAAATAAAGCCCATCTGGCTAGGGTTTGACAAATCGATTATTAAAACCAAGATTTCCAAATTCCCCAGCGGAGTCGAAAAAATGTGTTGATGCCTTTTACGGTCAACACACCGAATTGCACTAGCTCACGCGGATCCGCAACGGATCAGTCAACTGCAGCACGCCGAGCAAAATAGGATTCCGGTGGTACCGATTTCCTAGGGCTTGCTGCGTGAGCCTAAGATCGCCGGCCCGGGAGGGACCCCGTCAGGGCAGGCACGCCTAGGGTTGCTCTGAGGTTGGCAGGCCACTCAAAACGCCGTCAACGCGTAGAGACGAAGTACAAACAGAAATTAGGGTTGGAAAAGCTAGGGTTTGGAGATGACAAAAAGTAAAGGTATTAAATGTTTGATCGATTGGATAAACCTCAATCGGTCGTGGCCCTTTATATTTATAGGGTGGGGAGGTCTTGCCCCACAAGGAAAGTCCTTTTACAACTCGGATCTACAAAAAGAGTCCTAACCTACTAGGACTCGAGGAAAACCGGTTCCACCGGTTTCCAAATCCGGTGCCACCGGATTGCCCAGCCAGACGGGCAACAGGAACCAAAACCGGTTCCACCGGTTCCAGAATTCGGTTCCACCGGTTTTCCCTGTCAAACTGTTCTTGTGCCAATTTTGATCGTCAACACTTGGCTAATGGACCTAAGTCTAATACAGGGAAAAGGGAATGGCAGTGTCAGCGTCTGATAGCCAACTTTATGCAAGAGATACAGACAAATCCAGAGTTTTACTGCCTATGGGCCCTACTCGCCTGGATGCGTTCCTGGTTTTGGTCTTCTCCTTCATCACTGATGCGATGCATATTGTATCTCTAACTTTTTCCTCGGGAGCAAACCTTTCACCGGAGTCGTTTAGTGAGGCGATGGATCGCGGAGGGCTACGCCAAGAGCGCTGAAAGCAATAGCTCGGACGAGTTTGCGGGTGAGATCTTTGACAAGCTTACCTCCCAGAGTGTCATGCAGCATGCAGCACCTACAAGTATGGAGACAAGGTACGAGGTCAATAGGTTCTTCCATGAGTACATAATCTCGCGGCCAATGGAGGAGAAAATATTCTTCCCATTCGAAGTCTCAATGCTGCAGGAGGGGTGTTGACAACCAAAATTGGCACAGGCCATGGCAAACTGGTCAGACTGGTTAGCCTGACCAGTCAGACCGGTCCAGGATAGGATGTTGCAGTGCTAGGTGTCTTGAGGACCGCAACAATCGGTCCGAGTTTGATGAAAGTGACATGGTCTTTGGAATGACCGACTGTTGCGGTGCTAGGGGCTCAGGAGGACTGCAAGAATTGGTGCAAGAAGCAAAAGATGACATAGTCTGTGGAATGACCGAATGTTGCGGTGCTTGGGATTCAGGAGGACCGCAAGAGTCAGTGCGAGAAGAATTGGCGCAAAAAGGAGAAGTCCGAGCCCAGACCGGTCTGACCGGTTTGGGGAACTGGTCAGATCGGTTGCCCTGTAATTTGTGTAGATTTAGGATTCCGAGATTATAATGAGTTGCAACTTGGTTTCCTTGCGGGACAAGACCTACCTTCCCTATAAATATAAGGAGATTCGGCCAATTGAGGACATACCCAATCGAATCTATCAAATCTACTATTTTTGCCTTTACTTTTTTGCATTATCTTCAAACCCTAGCTTTTCTAACCTCTACTTGCTGTTCTTCCTGCGTCTCCGCGACGTTTGAAGGCGTCCTAGGTGGCCTGCCGACCCTAGGGCACCCCTGAGCGCGTTCTCCTTGACGGATCCTTCCGGGAGGAATTCTTAGGGCTCGCTCCTTGTTGACGCTCATTATACGTATACTTTTAGTGCTATTTAAGTGGTGTTTTGGGACCAATTCATATACTAACCCGCCACTTGGCACTTGAAATAACCCCGTTTTCGCATATGCATGTATTTTTGGAGGATTTTGGTTTACGCAGGTTTTTGAGCTATAAATGAGCACTTTTGGATGAAGACCAAGGTCATGCGTAGCATGGAGGAACATGAAGGCAAAGGACCTAATACAACTCGGATTTTGTTCGCTCTCATCTATGGTGAACCAACCTCCAAGAATGTGGAAGGGCAAAGACTTGAAGATAAGGTCGGGTGACTTCGGGATCAAGGCGAATCAGGCAGACATATGGAAGGTTATCAAGACCCAATCTTATCCCCAAGCAACCGACGTCAAATACCCACATGCATTGGCAAATCAATTCCTGGAGGATCAAGGAGCTTGCACGCAAAAGATGAGGCCGAGGCGGGCCAAAAAGGGCCTAGGCCGGCCGGCCCAGGACCTATAGGGCCGGCCGGCCTACCCCTTTCCTGCGCCGCCTCGACCTCCCCTTCGAGCTAGGGTTTCCTCGGACTATTTATAGCCCCTGTACCCCGAAGCCACGGCAAGGAATAAATCAGAAGTCGGCAAAAACTAGGGCATACACCAAAGGGAGACGAGGGTCGCTGCAAGTCTTCGAAGGTACCTAGGGCATGGCCTAGGCCAACCCTAGCCGCCATGGCCTCCCTGCGCGGTTGTGCCACGGTGGAGCTCAAGAGTCAAGTCCCAAGATTCATCGGGGTATGTACACACGATGGTGATATCAATCTAATCTCTATTCTAGTTGTCTCAACCTTGGTCTACTTCTTTGAATGCTTTATATTCATATGCACGGCCATCATATGTTCGTAGTAAGATTAGATCTAATCGTGGTGATTAGTCCATATCTTGCGGATACATTGAAGTAGCGCGTTCTAGCTAGTCCGTCGATTACCCCGGTGTGGTGACAGCATGACGGAGGGAAAGGTTCTAGCGACGATGTGATGTTGAGTTAGATCAATGGCGAGTACGATGGGAGTTGTCGCAAGCCACTACAAGAGGAAGCTCGTCGAGCGCTTGCTAGTCGGTTGGGTAAAGCTTTGGGAAACCTTAGGCATTGGCACGCACCCCGTGGTGGTGACCATTGGAAAGTAGGCCGCTTGCGAGCTGCCTTTCGGAGAGAAGACTCAGGTACCTTTGGTAGAGATTCAATCTTTAGTTTTGATCACCTTTTGACTAAGAGCTGTACCTAGAGATGAGTAGGCCTTCGTTAACCTCGGTTATGCTATCTTTGCCTACGCTTTCGGATGCAATCAACCTTTATACTCACTTACATCTTAAAGGTTTACCTCTATATGCAATCAACGATTAATGCTAGGGATAGATCCGTTTGATTAGATGGAAAACCCTAGGTAGTTCATTGTCGATCCATGGATTGATAAACCTTGGATGGAATACTCTAAGGGAAGAGCTACGATGATCCGTGCGCTTGCGGTTCACAATTGGCGCGTCTATGGACCGTCAACAAGCTTTTCTGGCGCCGTTGCCGGGGATCGGCAACTCGAACCCTAGGGAGATCTATCTAATTTTTTGGACTAACCCTAATTTTATTATTGCATATATCCTGTGTTTCTTGTTTGTGTCCATGAATGCAGGTAAAACCCTAGACACAAAGCGATCGAGAAGTTCTCGACATCCGGACTTTGGCAAGTCCAATTTCGCTCAAACAAGATTGATGGCTACATCAAGATCTGCTCCTTAGTGGTAGGTGCTAACTTTTGTTAGTGGCCCATCATCCACTATCGAGTCCACACCCAAAACAAGTAAAGATGAACAAGGTATGCCACCATGTCAATTAATTTTTAAGACTGATGTTTCTTGGAGATTTGTTTGGCCAAGCTATAGGTGATGAATCATGCCCAAAAGAAGTCGTGAGATCCGATCATCAACATCTCCGGAAGGTTGCTGTTGAGACCAATTTTTCACCCATGATCAGAGAGGTACCATTGAGGAAAATTAGAAAATATAAAGCTCTATCAAGTCTTCTTTCCAACGAATTGAGAATCGTAATTTTTGGAGATCGGTGCAAGGAGTTATGGTAAAATCTTTCAACACTACGCGTTCTGAAATCTGTTTGGGACAGAAGGTAGTGCCGGAGCAAAACAAGCGTAACTCTTTCATCCGGAGTCCGTTTGAAGTGAATGATCACTTGTTAGAAACGAAATTTGATGCACATTGCAATGGAGTAAAGGTTTGGTACATGTTCTGCACTGGACAAAGAGGAATTTAACAAAGAACAGGCAGCAGCAAACAACGGAGAAGGTGATGGCAATGTCAAGGGATAATTGGAGGGCCTTGGGCACAAAAGAGGATGATTTGAAGTTGATCAAGACTGGAGGCAACAAGATTAGAAGTGCCATGACATTACCAATCTTCTCCAGTAGAATGCTCAATAAGCTTCTAGTTGAGTGATGCTACCAACGAAGGAAACCGCTCAGATCATCGACACAAAGCACAAGAGCCCCCCATGATCCCGACATCTTGGGTAAAGCAAGAATTATGGAGAAGACATATCATTAGAATGCCACTTGATGGTGAATCAATGGTGATGACCTTGAATCCTAAGGATGGACAACACGACGCTCCAAAGACCACAAGATCAAGATCATCAACATCTCAGGCTCAATTCACAAGAAGATATTGTTCACATCAAAATTCTGCACAACTTCTGAAGAAAACAACAGAATACCTTTGGATATTTAAAAGCCCCATGAAATTCTGGTTCCAACGAATCAAGAATCAAGTCAACCGGAGATTCCTACAAGAGGTTATGATCAAAAAATCGAAGGTCGTGCATTCTGAAATTTTCTGGACAGCACGCAGCGCTAAAAGTTAAATGGGCATAACTCTCTCATTCGAACTCCGTTTAAGATGAATGACCACTCGTTAGAAAGGTAATTTCATAAACTTTTCAATAGAAATATATTTTGGTATATGTTCTATTTTGGACAGAGGGGAAAATCTATGAAGAACAGGCAGGAGCAACTTGATAAGAACAAGGTAGAGGAGATAATGATGACAACAATGAAGAGGAGCTCAGACAATGCTTTCATCGAGCATGCATGATCAATTTCAGAAGCTAAGAACAAATGAAGACCACCAAGAATATTGGCATATGAAGACACGAGCCAGCGACATTCAATTCATGAAGATGTTTTGAGCAAATCACGATGAATTACACCAAGTGACATCAAGCTGCATGGATACTTCGGATTCTCGCGCGAAGGACCATGGCTTCACAACAATAACAAGGTACATGAGAAGTCTAGCTCTATGACTTTAAATGAAGCGCTTTGCGGGAGGCAACCCGATCTTTTGTTTATTATCTATATAATATGAGGGTCTATATTGTGCTCTTTAATCGAAACATCAAGTAACATTGTACCATTGCTCTAATAAATGCCGCAACTTTATGTTGTATGATCTAAATGTTATTGAAGGAGCACTTTGTTATTTGATCTTGAAAAACTTATAGACCCTTTTGTGTGCTTATTAGTGTTTAGAGTCTTTTTCTTTTGTGCCTTTTTAGAGAGAATTATGAGGTATGACACCACCCTTTGATTCTAAACTTGTGGCTAGTTGACTTAGGCTAACTTTTGTTTTGTTTTTGACCACCACATCATGTCATGTCATTGTGTTCATCCATCTCATGTTCCACTTCACGCCATGTTGTTCTCGCCCTTGCATTGTGTTGCATGTTTTGTTTCAATCTAACTTTTTGTTAAAACCGCCTAAGCCTTCCTATCACCCCCTCCAAAAACCTGAGCCAACAAGGGTATGATTGACTTGTGTTGATTTGCTTGCCATCGTCATTTGGATTAGCCAAGTCTATCTCTATTCCTTGTTCTAACTGAAAACTTTGACTAGCCTCCCTATGAGATCCTAAACCCTTAGAAAACCTCTCATACCTATAGCCATCCTAAAACCATAGGTTTTGTTTTCCACCCAATGAAACAACCTTTGTTTTTCTTTTTGTTTTCAACCACCTTAGGTAGATTTTCTAAGCTTGACTTCTCTCTTCAAAATTCTTGTTTTAAGCCAAAAATTTAGGATACCCTTGAACCTTCCCATAAACCTCATTAGCTAGGTTGTTTGGTTCTTTTCAATGAATGACAACATTGAAAGACCTTTCAAACCTTGCTAACCCTTGTTTTTGCTAACTCTTTGCATTTGCATTTTGCATCCATTCCATTGTTCCATCATGCATTTGTTAGCTTGGCTCTTTCACGAAACTTAATGATGAATGCTTTCATATTCATGTTAATGCTTGCGCAGCATTTTCCCTTTATGGTCTTGTGTAAACATGATGTTTAGACATGATCGCGGACCATCATCATTTAGTTTTGTAAGCCTTATTAGCATTTACATTGCATTAGTTGGTTTATAAGCTTTGCAATATGCTTTATTTTAGGAATTGTTGACCTTGGGATAGACATGTGTTTTAACCTTGGTTAACAAATCTTTATGACTATAGAGAAATTCAGCAATCTAGTTGTAAACATGGTGTTTAGAACTAGGTGTAAATGTTGTCTTTGTTTATATGCTTTCTCTCATTTGCATACTCACTTTGCACACACGCGCACCCATTAGGTTTTTATTTTTCTCTTTTACTAGGTTAATTATGCCACAAGTTAAGGTCTTAGGGATGTCATTGGTTGTTGGCATTTGCTTATACTCCCGACCGTCACCCCGGGGGTAGTTTGTGCATCTCAATTGTTTTGCAGGCATGACGAAGGAATCCCATGAATTCATGATCAAAGTTACAACCAAGACCGTTAATGTCTCCGAAGATTGAAAGGGATGCTGCTGTTTTCATTAAAAATCTGCACATGGTCAGAGATGTACAATGAATAAAAAGTTGATATTCAGAAGCTCCATCAAATTCTCGTTCCAACGCATCGAACATCAATGAATTTGAAGACCATACAAGGAGATACGACAAAAACATTGGGCGCTGCGCGTTCTGAAACCAGCTCGAGACAGATTGCAGTGCTAAACTAAAAAGGGCATAACTCTTTTGTTCGGAATCCTTTTGGGCATATGATGACTCGTTGGAAAGAGAATTTGTGCACTTTGCAGTGGAGCAAGGGTTCAGTACATGTTCTGTTCTGAAATAAGGAGAAATTCGTGGAAGATGAAGCAGCAATGAAGACAACAAGCAAGGAGGTGATAACGATACGAAGAATGATTGGGACCATGGCTTGATGACAAGAAGAGGTTGAAGAAAGTTAAGGCAAGAAAGGTGAAGAAGCATAAAGATAGTCTCCAAACACATGGCGGAAGGACTTCAAGAATCACATGACGGTTCACCATCTTCTTTCACGCTTAGCAACATGCTAAGCATGGGGGAGGACTTGTTGGACGAGAAGGAAAAGGCCATATGGAGTACAATGATCGTGTTCACCACAAGATGCTCAAGATTCCTCTTCCATGCTAAGCACAATGCTTAAGCATGGGGGAAGCCGCACTACACTTCATTGCAAGCATCGAAAAGGACGGTAACTCTTCCTCAACCTTCTCTTTCTTCATCTACTTCTAAATGATTGTATATATGTATGCCAGCGACCATAGGTTAGAAATCTTTGTATATCTCTCTTGTTAAAACATGGCTACTAGGAGGATAACCTAGTTTTGTTTTTATTTTTAAATAATTGATCACCACCACTTTGTGCTTACCACGATGCAATATTTTGAATGCCTTTGCTTATGGAAAAGTGATGAAAGTTGCCGCCTTGTTTTGCCTACATGATGTTGTATATGACTTGACTATTTGCTCTCTATAAAATGAATTTAAATTGACTAAATACCGGCTCTTTTATTTGTGGAGGTTAAATGACTAAATTCTAGACCCACATATCTCTTATGTTGCTCTTTGATTTAAGTTTACCGATGACCTTATGCCTTGTATTGTTTTATTTAAAACTTGGTTCTTATGCTATCTACATTCGTGAATCTCTTGCAAAGTTCTACCTATCAAAGCCTTTACATATACATGATCTTTCATGATGAAACCTTTAGATTTGCAAACTTATATTTTGATGAGTTGGATTAAGATTGATTTCTATGGTTCGAGACTAAGAAGCTGGTCATTCCATTTTTGCGTACATTCCTTTTGCTAGCCTTTCTATCCATGCATTGTGAGTTTCCACACCGGAAACTTCGCAAACTTCACTGGATATCCACCCTAAACCCAAATATCTTTTTATGATTACCCTCCTTGACCACAACCCACAATTGAGTATGGATCTTTTTCTCGATGGAAATCCACGAGAATCGAGAGCTTAATTTAGAGAACATCAATTTGGGAGGCATCGAAGAAACTCCCTGAAGATTCAAGTGCTTTTCTAGAAGATCAAGATGGACTTTGTGTACTTACTTTAGCAATTATCAACCCTCACTTCTATGCTCGAGGACGAGCAATCGTTTAAGCATGGGGGAGGATGCTAAGTAAGTACTATGTTGCCAAAGGTTCTAAGGAGCAAAAAGAAAGAAAAAGAAAAGAAAAAGAAGAGGAAGAAAGAAAAGAAACAAAAATGAAATGAAAGAAAGAAAAAAATAAAAGAAAAATAATGCTCCTTAATTCTTTTAGCTTCATCAAATTCCAAGTGCTTTGAAGACAATTCCATACTCAATTTTCCAATCATGTGCAATCCGATAACGAGGACTTCATTTGTGCCTCGGGATCATCCACTTGCCATTTGCACATGTCCACCTATCTAAATGTGTGTGTTCCATCCCTCTCCCTTTCCAACATTTATTCTCCATGGCCTTTTTGACTAGTCTCGGTAATTCCAATAGATCTCTCTCTTAGTTTGACAATATTTGAGATATAATGTTTTGCTAGGATTGTTTTTACCTACCAAGCTCCACATAAGCCTTCCACTTTCATATATGAGTAGAATAGGTTGAAAATAATCTAGTATAGGCTTGAGCGACTTGATGAGATGAGTATTCCCATGAGCTTTTGCAAGAGAATATCACTTATATTGGATATGCATCTTTTTGAAAACTCTTCACGATGGAACAAGGTAAAGGTCTAAAGTTCGCTTAAGTTTAAGAGCATTGCATTTATTATTATTGTGGCTTGTTCTTTATTGCTAGTCTATCTTGCATAATGAAAAGTAGCGGGTCACAACTTGAACTTTAAATACTAAACACTTGAGAGCAATGTGTCTTGTTGTGTATAACTAAGTGTAGGGATGGCATTGAAGGGCAACGCTGATTTCCTTATTAAGCAAAGATCTTGGACTTACTCGAGGACGAGCAAGGTTTAAGCATGGGGGGATTGTTGACGCTCGTTATACGTACACTTTTAGTGCTATTTAAGTGGTGTTTTGAGACCAATTCATATACTAACCCGCCACTTGGCACTTGAAATAACCCTGTTTTCGCATATGCATGTATTTTTGGAGGATTTTGGTTTACGCAGGTTTTGAGCTATAAATGAGCACTTTTGGACGAAGACCAAGGTCATGCGTAGCATGGAGGAACATGAAGGCAAAGGACCTAATACAACTCGGATTTCGTTCGCTCTCATCTATGGTGAACCAACCTCCAAGAATGTGGAAGGGCAAAGACTTGAAGATAAGGTCGGATGACTTCGGGATCAAGGCGAATCAGGCAGACATATGGAAGGTTATCAAGACCCAATCTTATCCCGAAGCAACCGACGTCAAATACCCACATGCATTGGCAAATCAATTCCTGGAGGATCAAGGAGCTTGCACGCAAAAGATGAGGCCGAGGCGGGCCAAAAAGGCCCTAGGCCGGCCGGCCCAGGACCTATGGGGCCGGCCGGCCTACCCCTTTCCTGCGCCGCCTCGACCTCCCCTTCGAGCTAGGGTTTCCTCGGACTATTTATAGCCCCTGTACCCCGAAGCCACGGCAAGGAATAAATCAGAAGTCGGCAAAAACTAGGGCATACACCAAAGGGAGACGAGGGTCGCTGCAAGTCTTCGAAGGTACCTAGGGCATGGCCTAGGCCAACCCTAGCCGCCATGGCCTCCCTGCGCTGTTGTGCCACGGCGGAGCTCAAGAGTCAAGCCCCAAGATTCATCGGGGTATGTACACACACGATGGTGATATCAATCTAATCTCTATTCTAGTTGTCTCAACCTTGGTCTACTTCTTTGAATGCTTTATATTCATATGCACGGCCGTCATATGTTCATAGTAAGATTAGATCTAATCGTGGTGATTAGTCCATATCTTGCGGATACATTGAAGTAGCGCGTTCTAGCTAGTCCATCGATTACCCCGGTGTGGTGACAGCATGACGGAGGGAAAGGTTCTAGCGACGACGTGATGTTNGTGTCTTGTTGTGTATAACTAAGTGTAGGGATGGCATTGAAGGGCAACGCTGATTTCCTTGTTAAGCAAAGATCTTGGACTTACTCGAGGACGAGCAAGGTTTAAGCATGGGGGGATTGTTGACGCTCGTTATACGTACACTTTTAGTGCTATTTAAGTGGTGTTTTGGGACCAATTCATATACTAACCCGCCACTTGGCACTTGAAATAACCCTGTTTTCGCATATGCATGTATTTTTGGAGGATTTTGGTTTACGCAGGTTTTGAGCTATAAATGAGCACTTTTGGACGAAGACCAAGGTCATGCGTAGCATGGAGGAACATGAAGGCAAAGGACCTAATACAACTCGGATTTCGTTCGCTCTCATCTATGGTGAACCAACCTCCAAGAATGTGGAAGGGCAAAGACTTGAAGATAAGGTCGGATGACTTCGGGATCAAGGCGAATTAGGCAGACATATGGAAGGTTATCAAGACCCAATCTTATCCCCAAGCAACCGACGTCAAATACCCACATGCATTGGCAAATCAATTCCTGGAGGATCAAGGAGCTTGCACGCAAAAGATGAGGCCGAGATGGGCCAAAAAGGGCTTAGGCCTGCCGGCCCAGGACCTATGGGGCCGGCCGGCCTACCCCTTTCCTGCGCCGTCTCGATCTCCCCTTTGAGCTAGGGTTTCCTCGGACTATTTATAGCCCCTGTACCCCGAAGCCACGACAAGGAATAAATCAGAAGTCGGCAAAACTAGGGCATACACCAAAGGGAGACGAGGGTCGCTGCAAGTCTTCGAAGGTACCTAGGGCATGGCCTAGGCCAACCCTAGCCGCCATGGCCTCCCTGCGTGTTTGTGCCGCGGCAGAGCTCAAGAGTCAAGCCCCAAGATTCATCGAGGTATGTACACACACAATGGTGATATCAATCTAATCTCTATTCTAGTTGTCTCAACCTTGGTCTACTTCTTTGAATGCTTTATATTCATATGCACGGCCGTCATATGTTCATAGTAAGATTAGATCTAATCGTGGTGATTAGTCCATATCTTGCGGATACATTGAAGTAGCGCGTTCTAGCTAGTCCATCGATTACCCCGGTGTGGTGACAGCATGACGGAGGGAAAGGTTCTAGCGACGACGTGATGTTGAGTTAGATCAATGGCGAGTACGATGGGAGTTGTCGCAAGCCACTACAAGAGGAAGCTCATCGAGCGCTTGCTAGTCAGTTGGGTAAAGCTTTGGGAAACCTTAGGCATTGGCACGCACCCCGCGGCGGTGACCATTGGAAAGTATGCCGCTTGCGAGCTGCCTTTCGGAGAGAAGACTCGGGTACCTTTGGTACAGATTCAATCTTTGGTTTTGATCACCTTTTGACTAAGAGCTGTATCTAGAGACGAGTAGGCCTTCATTAACCTCGGTTATGCTATCTTTGCCTACGCTTTCGGATGCAATCAACCTTTATACTCACTTACATCTTAAAGGTTTACCTCTATATGCAATCAACGATTAATGCTAGGGATAGATCCGTTAGATTAGATGGAAAATCCTAGGTAGTTCATTGTCGATCCACAGATTGATAAACCTTGGATGGAATACTCTAAGGGAAGAGCCACGATGATCCGTGCGCTTGCGGTTCACAATTGGCACGTCTATGGACCGTCAACACTCCTGTTTTCCCTGGAGGAACCGGTTTGACCGGTTGCCAGGACCGGTCTGACCAGTCTGCGCAGGGAGGCTGCGAGCAGGTCGTTTACGTGCTGCGCGATCTTGCGTTCTCGTGTGTTGACCTAATTCTGCGTCAACATACTTTTGGCGACTCCGCTGGGGATTGGAGATCTGGTTTTTGCAGCCGATCTCTCTAATTCCAGCCAGATGGGTTCTAACACCGAGTTTGATCTCGACCACATCATTGTCGTGAGATGAACTTTCTGCTGAAGATCGCCAAGGGCTCGAGGAATACATGAAGAAGAAGGCAGAAGAAGATCGCCTCTACTACCTCTCGCACTTCAAGAAGGACCGCAAGGGCGTGGTCACCAAGATCAAGGAGGTAGATCCATCTGCTTCATCTTCAGCGGCACCTCTAAGGTACAATCTGATGAAAACTCTCACGAAGTCTTTCTAAAGTACATGGAGGATAAGATGGCTGAGAATAATGTCAAATTGGTTAATTGGATGATGAACAAGCTGTTAGAATCGGAAGCCAAACAACCCATGGTTGAACAACCTGCCGCCGATCCTAGTATTTTGATTCCTAAAATTCCTATTGTGCCTGATCTTAAAACACCGGTAGTGAAACCCGTAGAACAACCTACATATGGCATGCCGTTGAATTATTTTAAAGGCCAATCTGTTACACCATCCAACCCAATACCTACTCGGCCTGCCGCGCCTCAGCCATTCGTAGCTTCTTCTAATTCGGCTGGTTATGGTCGAATTAATAATGGAGTTGCGAATTTTACCCCGCAAAATCCAAATTATGGATATTCTACGCCCCCAGCAGTACAAAACTTATTCTCACAAGGCCCAGTATCGTACGAAATTTTCAGAAGGTTCGGCCAACAGATGCAGGGATAGGTGTCGACCAACCAGTTTGGGCCACACCAACCGGTCAGACTGGTCTCTGGAACCGGTCAGACCGGTCCTGCGGGGACAGATTCGGGGAATTTATTTTCTGCTCCCATTCAGAATGTTCAACAGCCAAATTCATAGGATAATTCATTAGAGTATTTAGATAAGATATTTTCTAAGTACAAACTTGATTTGGCTTCATCTCTTAAAGAGAATTTGGGAGTAGATGTCAGGGATAAGGCTAGGTTATACCAAAAGCCTTATATTCCTAGATTTGATTTGGTTCCTTTCCCTACTGGTTTTAGACTTTCTGATTTTATCAAGTTTAATGGGGAGGATACTAAAAGCACTTTTGAGCATATAAGTCAATACATGGCACAACTAGACGATTCTAGCTCTAGTGAGGCTTTGAAAGTGCGTTTATTTTCTTTGTCTCTAACTGGTACTGCTTTCTCATGGTTTGCATCATTGCCTCCTAATTCTATTACTTCATGGGAATAGTTAGAGCAAAAATTTCATGATCACTTCTTTTCGGGCAATAATGAACTTAAATTATCACATCTTACATCGGTTAGGCAATCACGTGATGAAACTGTTAATGATTATATTAAACATTTCCGTGATACTAAAAACCGTTGCTTTGGTGTTAATATTGCCGAAAAGGATCTTGCTGATTTGGCTTTGAATGGTTTACGATCTCACATTAAGGAGAAATTAGAGGGCTTTGAATTCTTTAATATAAACCAAGTACATCAAAGAGCTTTGGTTGCTGAAAGCCGAAGCAAAGATTTAAAAGAAAGCCATAGAACTCATCGGGCTAATGTTCATAATCTTGAATGTGATTCTAGTAGTTCTGATGAAGAGTCTCATGATGTGTTGGCTGCTGAATTTGTATGGCCAACATCTAACAAAGCTTTTACTTGCACATCTCTTAAGCCGACTCATAGGAATCGGCAAGAGGAGATGAAGTTTACTTTTGATGTATCCAAGTGTGATAAAATTTTTGATGAATTGCATAAGAATGGATATATCAAATGCTCTTTTACTATTCTGTCACTCGAGGAGTTAAAACGGCGTGCTTATTGCAAGTTTCATAATTCTTTTTCTCATGCAACTAACGATTGCAATTTCTTTCGTCGACAGATTCAATCAGCTGTAAATGATGGACGATTGAGTTTGAATGAGATGCAAGTTGATAAGCGCCCGTTTCCAGTCAACAACATGGTGGTTAATACCATGGATATTCTGGATGCCAAGATGTTGGTTCGGCCAGACAATGCCGATGCAGCAGGAGGCAAGAATGTTGTGATTGGAGAACCAAGGAGGGTGATGGAACATGACAAAGTGCTTGGGAGAGAGGTGGTGCTTAAGCAAGCTCCTGCTGGAAAGAAAATATTGACTATTACAGTGAAGACTTCTGAAGTTGGGAGGCAATCAAGCTCTCAAGCACAGGATCAAAGGCCAGTTGTTCCTGCTGCCCAGGACAAACTGGTCAGACCGGTTGCCTTGACCGGTCAGACCGGTCCGAACTTTTGTGCCCAAACTTCCCGAAGTTGGGACTTGGAAGACTAACCAAGACAAAAATCAGGGGACTTTCAAGCCAAAGGCGACCTTTGATCAAGTTATGGTTAAGCATATGCAAAACATGGCCGTTCAACAAGATCGGCCGCTAAAAAAGAGACCAAGATCGCCGCCAAGGGATTCTAGTGTGAAGGAGGCACCAAAGAGACAGTGGGGTCAAGTCCCAAGCTCATTCAACGATGCTGGTCCTTCTAGGCCATGGACATATCAACATTCCTTCTCCACAACCTATTTGGAGGGATGGTATAATGTACGTGCCTTACTGTCCTGCACCAAATCAACCACGGCCTGGGGTTCCTGTACATGCCAGAATGAATCCACCACAGCCTAGGCCTACAAATTTTCAACCAAGACAGATGTCTGTCCGTCAGCAGCACAGACCTGTCAGACCGGTTACCCAGACCGCTCCGACCGGTTTCCAGCGTAGGCCGGGTAAAGAGCCGGCTAGGCAAGAATATCGTCCCGTTCAGAAGAAGGAAGATCCTGCGCCTGTTATTCCAAAGCCAGTTGTGAAGAGTGTGATTCAAATTGGCTCTATGGCTGTTAATCCATCAATGGCCGACGGACCTAATATTATTGGTACTTCGGCCATGAAAAAAGCGCCGCTAGCTCAGTACACGCAGCCGAGGTGGTGTCCTCCTAGCTTATCTCATTCTCAGAAGAGGAGATTGCAGCAGTTGCGTACCCAAAAGCAAAGGGAGGAAGAATCGGCAAAAAAGAGGGAGGAGTGATTCAATGAGGCTAAGCCGATGATTCTGCCGTCTGGTCAGAGTTCCAAGGATGGTTCTGGTGTTCAAGATGGTCAAGCTAAAGAACCAGAAAAAGCCGAGCCGTCCGCAACAAACTCGGCTGTCATGGCCGAGATTGGTCAGACCGGTGTCCCTGACCAGTTAGATCGGTTAGCCCCTGTTCCAGTTCCAGCAACTGGAACCGGTCAGACCGGTCCGGAGGAACCGGTCAGACCGGTCTCGCGTGGAGAATCGGTAGCCGATGCGTTTTCTTTTTCGGCTAAAGTTTCAATTCCGCCCGCTGTTGTTTCAGATGTTCAGATGGGCAATGATGATGAAGCTGTTGACTTTGAGCCTTCACCTAGCAGAACGGACATGGAAATCAATGTTATCTATATGAACGCCGACTATTGCTTTGTCGGAGATGATGAGAGGGTGGCTCAAGTTGATTTTGCTCCCAAGAATGTTGTGTTTCAGAGGTCCTTAGAATCGAACAATCATCTCAAAGCTCTTTACGTGAAGGGTCACATTAAAGGGAGGCCGATTTCTAGGATGCTCTTTGATGGTGGTGCTATTGTGAACCTCATGCCATACACTTTGTACAAAAAATTGGCAGGTTTGGATAGCGAGCTCATCAAGATAAGCATGACGATCAGTGGTGTTGGAGGAGGAGAACCGATGAGTGCGCCAAGGGAGTTGCATCATTGGAGCTCACTGTTGGGAGCAAGACATTGGCGACTGCTTTCTTCGTCATAGAGGTGCAAGGTAACTTTAGTGTGATCTTGGGGCGCGATTGGATTCATGCAAATCAATGTGTGCCTTCTACCTTGCATCAATGCTTAATTCAATGGGTTGGTGACGAAGTTGAGGTAGTGCATGTGGATTCTTCGGCATGTGTTGCTATGGCCGATGCATCCATATTGGGAACTCATGATAATGTCAAGTGCTTGACCGGGATTGATATTTCGGACTTTGAGTTCCTTGCTTGTACCAAGGATGGTTTTGTATCTGCTGCTCTGAGGCCAATTCAAAAATCGGTCGATTCAGATAATGAAGATTAGATGGATGCAAGCGAGAAGTGGATGAAGGAAAGGGTGGAGCATTATCGGTCCAACATGAACGATGCATATGAAGCCATTAATGATTTTGAAGAAGTAGAGAAGTTAGGACAAGGATTTACGTCGGCTGATCCTTTAGAAAAGATAGATATAGGTGATGGTTCTATTCCAAGGCCGACTTTTGTAAATCAAAATTTGAAAGCCGATTATAAAGTTGAATTAATCGAGTTATTGAAAGAATATTCTGATTGCTTTGCTTGGGAGTATCATGAGATGCCTGGTTTAAGCCGCGAGTTAGTTGAACATCGGTTGCCAATTAAACCCGGTTTTAGGCCATATAAACAAGGCAATAGATGATTTAATCCTTTGTTTTATGATCGAATAAAAGAAGAGGTTAATCGTTTGCTTGAAGCTAAGTTTATTCGGCCGTGTCGCTATGCTGAATGGATCTCTAATATTGTGCCTGTTGAGAAAAAGGGTTCTAACAAAATTAGAGTCTGCATTGATTTTAGAGATCTTAATAGAGCAACTCCCAAAGATGAATATCCTATGCCTATAGCCGATATGCTTATTAATGATGCTTCTGGACATAAGGTTATTAGCTTTCTTGATGGCAATGCGGGATATAATCAAATCTTTATGGCCGAGGAAGACGTATACAAAATGGCCTTTAAATGTCCCGGCTTTGTTGGTTTATTTGAATGGGTTGTGATGACTTTTGGTTTGAAGAATGCCGGCGCAACTTATCAAAGAGCGATGAATTTGATTTTCCATGACTTGCTTGGTGTTATCCTAGAAGTCTATATTGATGATATTGTTGTCAAATCAGCTGGATTAAATTCTCACTTGGCGGATTTGCGTCTTACTTTTGAAAGAATGCGTCGGTATGGTTTGAAGATGAACCCATTGAAATGTGCTTTTGGTGTATCGGCTGGAAGATTTTTAGGCTTCATGGTTCATGAAAGAGGCATAGAGATAGATCCTAAGAAAATAAAAGCTATTGAAAAGTTTGAAGCGCCTACTTGCAAGCATGATTTACAGAAATTCTTGGCAAAGTTAATTACTTGAGGCGGTATATTTCTAACTTATCCGGGAAAGTTAGTGCTTTTACTGCTATACTTCGGTTAAAGAATGAAGCCGATTTTACTTGGGGGACAAAGCAGCAAGAGGCCTTTGAAGAAATCAAGAAGTACTTGTCTTCGCCGCCTGTGCTTAAAGCGCCTAAGAATGGGGTGCCATTTAGGCTTTATATTGCAGCCAAAGATAATGTTATTGGAGCTGTTTTGACTCAAGAAACAAATGGCAAGGAGCATATTATTACTTATTTGAGTCAACGGCTTTTGGATGCGGAAACAAGGTATAAACCTATTGAAAAATTATGCTTATCTTTATATTATGCTTGTACAAAATTGAGGCATTATTTGTTGTCTAGTACTTGCATTGTAGCATGTCAAGCCGATGTTATTAAATATATGTTGCATAGATAGATTTTGAGCGGAAGAATCGGTAAGTGGGCATATGCTCTTATTGAGTATGATTTGGCTTGTGAACCTTTGAAATCTATGAAAGGCCAAATTGTAGCTGATTTTATTGTTGAACATCGAATTAATGATGAGCATAATTTAGAAATTGATTACATGACTTTTACTCCATGAAAATTGCATTTTGATGGATCGGTTTGCAAGAACGGATGTGGCATTGGAATCGTTCTTGTTTCTCCTAATGGAGCTGTTTTTGAAGCTCTTAGCCGATTAGAAATTGAGTGCACAAATAATCAAGCCGAATATGAAGCTTTATTATTCGGACTAGAAATTTTGCATGACATGGGAGTAAAGCATGTTGAAGCTTTTGGTGATTCATTACTGGTTGTGCAGCAAGTATCTAAGGTGTGTCAATGCTTGGAAAGTTCATTGAATATTTATCTTGACAAGTGCCTTGATATTATACCATATGTTTGATGAAGTTCACCATATATCATGTTCCAAGATGTGAAATCCTAGAGCTAATGCTTTGGCACAGCAAGCATCCGGCTATGATGTTCAGAAGAGACATTTTCATAGAAAAAGGTCTGTTGATTGCTACTGTCAATGGCGAAGTTCTAACGCTTGCAGCAAGTCAAGACCCAACCAGTCAGATTGCTGCGCAGACCGGTCAGACGGGTCTAGAAACCGGTCAGACCGATCCAACCGGTCAGACCGCTTCGGAAACCGGTCAGACCGGTCCGTCGTCTATTGGTCCACATTCGACTGGTGAAAATCCTCAAAATAAAAAGGCCGAAGTGGATGATTGGAGAGCACCCATTATTGGATATCTGAAGAATCCTAGTTCTGGAACGGACAGGAAAATTCAGCTTTTGGCTTTCAAATACACTTTGGTTGACGATGAGTTGCATCGTCGCACCGCCGACGATTTGTTGCTAAAATGCTTGGGTGCTGATCAAGCTAGAGTGGCCATGGGTGAAGTTCATAAAGGAATTTGTGGAACGCATCAATCGGCTCCTAAGATGAAGTGGTTGCTTAGGAGAGCTGCCTTCTATTGGCCTACTATGATGGCCGATTGTTTTCGTTACTACAAGGGATGTGAAGAATGTCAGAAATTTGGTAATATTCAGATGGTACCTGCTGCATTACTTCATCCTATCATTAAACCATGGCCTTTCCGCGGATGGGGATTGGATTTTATTGGAGAGATACATCCTTCTTCTTCAAAGGGTCATCGCTTCGTGTTGGTTGCTACGGATTACTTCACTAAATGGACCGAAGCTGTTCCTCTCAAGAATATGACCCATAAGGAGGTAATTGAGTTTATTACTGAGCATATTATTCATAGATTCAGCATTCCACAAACTTTAACTACGGATCAAGGCACGTCTTTTATGTCTAAAGAAGTGTGAGCTTTTGCTGATATATATAAGATCAAATTGCTTAATTCATCTCCATACTATGCTCAGGCCAGTGGTCAGGCCGAGTCTAGTAACAAAACTTTGATAAAGTTGATCAAGAAGAAGATAGAGGAACATCCCCGAAGATGGCATGAAGTCTTGTCTGAAGCTTTATGGGCTCATCGCATATCTAGACATGGTGCTACCAAAGTCACTCTTTTTGAGCTTGTTTATGGTCAAGAGGCCGTTTTGCCCGTTGAGGTAAATCTGGACGCTTATAGACTTGCTAAACAAAATAAGCTTTCGGTTGGTGAATATTATAACTTGATGATGGACAACATTGATGAAGTGACCGATAAGCGTTTACAAGCTCTCAAAGAAATTGAGAAAGACAAGATCAGGGTTGCTAGAGCATACAACAAGAAGGTTAAAGAGAAGACTTTTCAAGTTGGTGATCTAGTATGGAAGACAATATTGCCACTTGGTACTAGAGATAATAAGTTCGGCAAGTGGTCTCCAAGTTGGGAAGGTCCATATCGAGTATTCAAGATCAATGGCGGGAATTACTATGTGGTGGAGATGCAGTGTTTGGCAAGAGGCATGAAGTGGCACATGGCCAATTTTTGGATATCGTCCTTAGAAAATTATAATGGCTGATGAATTCTGTTAAAACATCATCCTTAGATGACAATTTTGGTGCTGATTTGTTTTCTGGTACGCAAGCTTTACCAAAAAACAGGGGGGCATATGTTGACAACCAAAATTGGAACAGGCCATGCAAACCGGTCAGACCGGTTAGCCTGACCGGTCAGACCGGTCCAGGACAGGATGTTGCGGTGCTAGGTGTCTTGAGGACCGCAACAATCGGTCCGAGTTTGATGGAAGTGACATGGTCTCTGGAATGACCGACTGTTGCGGTGCTAGGGGCTTAGGAGGACTGCAAGAATTGGTGCAAGAAGCAAAAGATGACATAGTCTGTGGAATGACCGAATGTTGCGGTGCTTGGGATTCAGGAGGACCACAAGAGTCGGTGCGAGAAGAATTGGCGCAAAAAGGAGAAGTCCGAGCCCAGACCGGTCTGACCGGTTTGGTGAACTGGTCAGACCGGTTGCCCTGTAATTCATGTAGATTTAGGATTCCGAGATTGTAACGAGTTGTAACTTGGTTTCCTTGTGGGACAAGACCTACCCTCCCTATAAATATAAGGAGATTCGGCCGATTGAGGACATACCCAATTGAATCTATCAAATCTACTATTTTTGCCTTTACTTTTTTGCATTATCTTCAAACCCTAGCTTTTCCAACCTCTACTTGCTGTTCTTCCTGCGTCTACGCGACGTTTGAAGGCATCCTAGGTGGCCTGCCGACCCTAGGGCACCCCTGAGCACGTTCTCCCTGACGGATCCTTTCGAGAGGCGTTCTCAGGGCTCGCTCCTGTTTTCCCTGGAGGAACCGGTCTGACCGGTTGCCAGGACCGGTCTGACCGGTCTACACAGGGAGGCTGCGAGCAGTTCGTTTACGTGCTGCGCGATCTAGCGTTCTCGTTTGTTGACCTAATTCTGCGTCAACAAGGGGTATCGCAGACTAACCACCCAAGGTGTAGGACAACATCTAGCCATTTGGAGCACATGGGAGCGGAACAGGATTGTGTACAACAGCCTGGACTTCTTGCGGCTACGCTCCTTGACAGTGTTTGGCCGATGGAAACCATTCTTCGTCTCCGTAAAGATGAGAGTGCTTCGGGTGATGGACCTGGAGGATGCATGTGGTGTAAGAGATGACGATGTCGAACAAATTGCCAAGGTGCTACCTCACCTCAAGTTCCTCTCCCTAAGAGGATGCAAAGAGATCACTCGTGTGCCAGATTCCTTTGGTGGCTTGAAGCAGCTCCAGACTGGATATCTGGTGCACCGCAGTTGCCACGATTCCATTAAGCGTCACCAAGCTCACCAAGCTGCAGTATATCCGTGCCGGTACCACTGTACCACTGGATGGTCACACCATCAATCTGTCACCAGAAGCAGCATCAGCAACAGCTGACCCATCATCATCGACTCTGGCGACGAGCCGGCCACGTGCTGCTACTCTGCTGAAGTCCCGATTCCAGTTAAGGGAGTTGTGGACGCGTCGCTACCAGCGTCTTGCTAGTTCTCGTGGCGGTGGCGTTGTGGTGCCTAGAGGGATTGGGCAAATGGTGGACTTACAGATTCTTGGTGTGATCGACATCAGTGTTTCAAGCGGGCGGTCTATTGTAAAGGAGCTCAAGAACCTTACCCAATTGTGCAAGCTTGGAGTGTCTGGCGTGAACAGGGAAAACTGTCAGGAGCTATGCGCTGCCATCTCCTGCCATACCCAATTGGAATCCTTGTCAGTGCGTTTGGACCACAAGGCCATGAATCGAGCTGCCTGTTTGGATGCCATCTCCCCACCTCCTGTGAAACTTCAGAGCCTTAAGCTCTACGGACATGTAGACTTCAAGTTGCCAAGATGGATCGAGCAGGTGACTAATCTTAGCAAATTGAATTTACAGATGCCCATGCTACAGCAAGGTAAAATTGAGGTGCTTGGAAATCTGCCAAAGCTACGGACTCTGTGCCTTCATTTCAAGGACTTTCAAGTTCAAGATGGTGAGCTAAACTTCTGCAGTGGTTTTGGTGCACTCCAGCTCCTCGATTTTGCCAGCAATCCCAGAAGGTTACAGGCCATAACCTTTCACGCAGAGGCAATGTACAATCTTGAGGCACTCCATCTCCACTGCCATAACATGTCATCGGCCTTGCAGTTTTATAGGCTAGAGCAGCTGCAAAAGCTCAAGGAAGTCTCGCTTAGTGGATCCTACGATGATGAGCTGAAGGAACAGTTGCAGAGCCAGCTTAATGAGCATCCAAGGGTAAAGAAGCCTGTTTTGAAGGTGGAACCTCGTTCTTCCTGGTGGGTGCTAAGCCCAAACATCCTTCCATCGTCCTAGGCACGTTTGAGGGCACTCTGCACTCGTATAATCCCGTCTATGAATCCGTATCCGGACGAGTTGATACATTTGGATATCGGAGAAGCCAAAATTGTGCTTATTGTGTATTAGCATGCATGGCTTTGGTATTTCTTTTGCTGTAACTTAGTGATGCATCATTGTACATGGCACAAGGGGGACCATATAAGTATAGAGTTGATGTCAGTTGTGTGTATGATGAAGAGCGATTGATGTGGGTATCACACATGAATGTTGAAGGAAGTTGAAAATTTGTATAATAAGCTCACGAAGAGTGAGAAGGAGATTCCTCATAGTGAAGGGCCGCTCAAGCTCTGGGCTGTCATGGGAAACACTAGCATCCCGAGCAATTTTGCCCAGCCCAACGCACCTGCAGCCGAAACACGGAGTGCTACCGGCAAGGAGGTGATCAGGTTCACCGGGGGCTCAAGCCTGGGTCCTGAGATTTTTGGGGCTGGAGCACCATTTAACACCACCACAACAACAATAACAATAATAATAAATGATAAAATGCATCTAAAAGAAATATTTATATCAAACACTTTACACATATTATCTGAAAAATTTCTTCTAACATTCTCGATGCGAAGTCAATGACCATAGTATCAATATCATATATATGATCTAGCAAATTATTCTCAAAGCATGAAGTTGCTAAACAAATAACCTTTATTGAGTCATTATGGACCTCATATAGTTCTTCAACAATTCACTGGATCATATTCACATATCTATAGTTAATACTTTCAAATCTATAGTAGCACAGGGCTCATGATTGAAAGGACTCAGTGCTCGTATGATAGCCTAAGAGAGGGAGGGGGTGAATTAGGCTTTCTAAAACCTTAATCTATCTTTTCCTCTAATTGCACAAATGAAACTAAGACATACTATCTAGATGTGTAACTAAGGTTTCACTAAGTGTTTGCACCCACCCAAAAGAAGTTTGCAATCTAGAGCCAATCCTATCAAGATATTACTCTAAGAAAGGTAAAGGCACACAAATTGCAAGTATGAAATACAAAAGCTTAAAGGAGGTTAAGAGGATACAAACTTGGCACGAGGATTTATCCCGTAGTTCAGCTAACGCCTATTCCATGTTGGACTTCCACAAAGGATGTGTTCCCGGTCGCCAAGTCTTGCATCCCGGTCAAGGCCTTGAGCTAGCCACAAAGGCTCCTCAAGGAAGAGGATGACCAAGTCACTAAGACAAGGCTCTCATTAACCTTCTTCCAGAGATCTTGATGCCGCCTTCACTACGGAGCTTCTCCACCAACTAAGGGGTCTACTCGTTCCCAGCACAAAGCCGTCGTTGCCGCACCACACCAAGCCGGAGGGTCGAAGACTTGTCAACAAGTCACCAAGGCTCCAAGGGGCCGGCACACCAAGATTACAGGTGTGGCTCACTCAAAGAACCTAGCACTAATCCTAGCTCCTAGGCATATCCTAGCTCTAATCTCTCACTAAGGATGATCAATGTAACATTTGGGTGGCTTGGATGTCTTGTGGTTGTAGATGAACTTCTCCTGGACTCCAGCACCTTGAAATGGCCGAATTGGGGTGGTATTTATAGCCCAAAGACTTGGACTAGCCGTTGCTCAAAAGGCACAAATAAACTGTGCACGCCGTATACTCCGCCATGTTCCAAATCCCCGTGCAGTATTATACACAGTGTAGCTTTTCCAACGGTCGTTTCACTTTTCAAACGGCAAGTGATGTCACAAAGGGACGGTGTATTGTACTTCGTGCATTTGCATATCATACGCCTTGTAGAATTTCCATCTCCAAGCCGACATGCTTTCTGTAAGTTATGTGCGGCAAAAACTACGCCGACCATCGCTGCACTATATGCCGTGTAGAATTCTTCAGCTTCTGGTCTTGCCCTCACTCCATATTGTATGCCGTGTATACAAATAGTAACACCGAAGAATACCCCGTGTGGATCTTCACTACTATCAGTGCACGCCGTACCTTTTCCCAAATGTACGTCGTTCATCGCCGCTTTATACGCCATGTGGAATCTGGCACTGCCAGAACCAACCATACATGCTGATGCTTTTGACCAATACTATGCCGTTCATCGGCGTATAGTACGACGTGTAGAATCTCTACAAGCTTTTCCAATTCAATTTACTTAAGCCTTTTTTTTGTTTTCTTTTCCCAAAAACCATGTCTGGTTTTTTACTATGCTTTGGAGTCCATCGTTGGGACCTAAGATCCTATAAATGCATTTGGCAAGCTCATTAGTCCCAATGACTATGTTATCATTCAATCACCAAAATCACAATATAATGGCCTAAGGGCCATTTTCCCATACAATGATCACTCACATTGTTATTATCCGTGTCGATGCCAACATTGTTTTTTGTTTGATGCATGGTGTCTAGACGACAATCATGCCCTGAAATTAAAATCAAAACAATCAGTAAAGGTGCTCACATATTCGACCAACTCAAGTAAATTAGTAAATTACAAAGTTACAATACTTTGAAAATCATCAACAAATGGGGCAAATATGCTGTATGAGTAAATGTTCTCGGCGTCAGGTAGTCACACGTAGATGTGTGCCCTGCCGCCTGCGTCGCGTTAGCATATCCTCAGAATTCGTCGGAGTCGGAGAAAACTGAAAGCGGAGTTGCTTCCCTTCTAGCGACCCCGCGGGATCAAATCACTGTGTAGGAAGGGCAGCGGATGGCAAGGGAAACATTGATTCACTGATCGTGTCTGTGTGTGCACAGCGCAGGTGAGGCGGCGAAAGGGAAGCGAATCGTCGTTGAACCTTGGTAGCAAGTCAAACTCCTCGTTGCATTGGGCCTGTGTGGCGTGTGCGTCATGGGTGGCCCAACTACAAATTTTGCTATGACTTAAGCCTGCTGCATGCCTAGGGTCGAAAATGGTCAAGATATATCGCATCCCGTCACGATCCGTTTTCTAGATTTGACCCGGTCGTTTCCATATTTATGGAAAAAAAGGAATACAGAAAATTTAATACGAAACACGGGAAATCAAATACAAAATCAGGACAAAAATGGTTATGTTGGTTTCTGAACGTTTTCTGTATTTCTCATATTTACTCGGATATCCCGTTAGTTATTCTACATATGGGATATCTCATTTTTGTAGCCCGTCTATAAGAAGCCCAGCAGGCCATCGAACTCCTGATAGCCCAAGCGGCTAGGCTCAACAAATATAGGTTGCCCATCCTTCCGTCACGGTCATGGTGACCTCTCGCCCCTCGCCCTCGGTCTCTCTCCCTCCATCCCTCGTCACTCCCGTCGCATCTCACCCCCCCTCCTCGGCGTCGCTCGCATCTCTCTATGCTGCCACGGCTCGCTGCTTCCCCCTCCCCCCTCCCCCGCTGCTCGCATCACGCCCCACCACCGCATCTCGCTGGTGGCTGCTTCTTCTAGCCTGTTGTCGCCGCTCAGACCCTGATGAGGCCGTACCCCCAAGGGAGGACTGAGGAGACCCGCCTCAGCCGGTTAGCCCCTCATTGCAGTTGGCAGGCAGCCCTGCATCCCTGCTGCTTGCTGCTGAGCGGCCAGGGTGGCCAAGTGCTCCATGATGCCGAATAAGCCGAGAAAGAACATGGAGCCACCCACCGGAGAAGCACCATCTCGTTATGGATCCAAGGCAAGGACCAAGACCAAGAGCGTGCACCGCCTTCTAGAGCCGCCGCCACCATCGTCTTCAAACTTAGGTACATCTTGTATGTAAATGTGTTGATGAAATACAAATGACAGTGCGGTAGCGTTGATGAGAGTATGAGACACATCCATTGCAGTGCAGTAGTGTGAACTTGTGATTTGTGAGATTGGTATTCTTTTTGAATGAATGATTTGTGTTGTGGAAATTGGTACTCGGTCAGTAGTTTGAAACTGATTTAGAGATGTTTTTCACTGTTCCTGGCAGGATCTAAGATTAAAAATAAAAGGCCAGCACCTCAAAGTGCCAGTTCTAGTGCAAGTCCAAGTCCAGCAGCATCTTTGATGGGTTCTTCTGTCCCTATGGATTCTTCAGTGGCAATGGAAGGTGGAAATGTAGATGCGAGTGGCAGTGGTGCTCGCACAGAAGCAACACATGTGCAGATTGATGAAAATACAAATGATGTTCCTATTGTGGATGTTGGTGAACAAGAAGAAGAGGAAGAGGATGGTGATGAGAAAGCAGGTTCACCTCACTAGTAAGAGGAAAAATAGGTGCACATAAAATGTTTGGAAGTTCTTTAACAGAAAAAAGGTGAAAGGAAAGAAGTATGAGCAATTATGGGGATATAGTGACTTCCCAAAATGCAAGGCAAAGTAAAGAGCTGAGGGCCACAATGGGACAAGTGGATTTAAGAACCATTTGAGGTCACAACATAGTGTGATGACTGTGCAACGACAACTCCAGGTTGGTAAGGACCCTGGTACTGAAATTATTCATGTCCATCCTTATATATATGACTAAGAAGCTAGGTGGAATTCCACCTATCTCATGCCGAGAGATGCCTTGTACAACAAGGATCCTTTTGTGAGGCTTAGATCTGCAAATCGTCGTAGGTATGCCAAGATTTCTCCCTCACCTGCTGAATGGGACAATGCATTTACAATTTTTCAGTGCTTGAAGAAATTTTATGACCTCACTGAAATTCTCTTTGGTGCTTCATATCCTATTGCAAACTTGTTTTATAAAGGTTTCTGTGATATAAAACTCTTGCTTGATGAGTGGTGTTTAAGTGATGATGCCACAATTAGAACAATGGCAATTGCTATGAATGAGAAGTTTGAGAAATATTGGCAGCAGTCCAACATTGCTCTAGTTGTTGCTTGTTTTCTTGATCCTAGATATAAGAAAAAGCTTATTGAATACTACATGAGGAAGTTCTATGGTGATGAATATCAAGCTGAACTTGAAGAGTTTGTTAGTGTGATAAAAAAGCTGTATCAGCTTTATGCTAGTTCTTCTCCTGCATTATCAAAAGAAAATGAGTATTACAGTTGGGCCTAGTAGTAAAAAATATATATTGAAAACTTTGTATATTATGAAAATGAACCTAATATAATTGAGTCCAATGAGTTGGAGAAGTACATGGCAAAACCTCTTTTGATATGATGGCCATACAATTATCAACAGTTGCCTTAGAGTCCGCTTTTAGTGCTGCTGGTCGTGTTGTTGATCCCTATCGTAATCGTCTTGACCATGAATAGGTAATGATTCATTGTTGTTTTTCAGTTACAAACTTATATTTGTAGCAAAAAAATACATTGATTATTTTCCTATCTTTCTTATTTCCAGATTCTAAAATTGTTGGTTCAATTGTGAGTGACTTTGATGTTGAAACTCTATCCAATGTCATCGTTAATAAGTTGAAGATTGAGGTATGTCCTTGGGCCATTTCTAATCCCATAATAACTCAAACTTGCTAGTTATGTATGCTATACTGTACTGTGCCTAACAGTTTTCGTCATCTTGCAAACTTGTAGGAGGGGATCAACTTGGTAAACAACAACTTCAACTTAACTGAGAAGGAGAATGAGGAAGAAGACATGGACAGTGATCCTGACGTCATGAATGATGTTGAAGAACTATAGGATGTTGGCACCTGGCTGGGCAAATAATTGTATTTGAATTTTAATTAAGATTTGTGCTTTTGTGCTTGTGCCAGTTGCTTGGCTGTTCTGGACTTCCAGGAGACTTGGACATGTGGTTGTGCTATGTGCATTTGTGAACTGTGATGTCTCATCTCATGTCTGTGTAACCATTATCATGTATTGTTGTGTACTTGAGTACTTGACTACTTGTGGTTCACATATTTGTCTTTGTTCTAGAGTTCAACTTGTGATTATGCAGTTATGCCTTATGCTATGCATTTGTTAGTTGTTATGAAGTTGGCAACTTGTGAGGTCATTATGTTAAATGCTTTTACGGTCGGTGTTCCCATTTTGTCTTTCGGTGTCCCAACCGTTATCAACTTGTTTCCGTTTGAATTTATTCATTTTCGATATCCCCAGATTTCATGTTTGTTTTCGTTCCCGAGTTTTCCTCTTTCGATTTTGTTTTCGTATTCAAATGTGAAAGTGAAAATGGTATTGGGGTTTTCTGATCGTTTTTTACCATTTTCATCCCGACTCAGACCCCAGGGCTGGGGCCTGCTGGGGCTGCGATGGAACAAATCCTATTTGTCGGACGTCCGACTCCTGGATAAAGTTCGGACGCTTTAAGATTGGTGCGACACAGTGATTCGATGGATGTGGCTCTTTCTTCCACCTTTCGCTTTCCTGTGTGCTGAAGCCATAGCTAGGATTAAGTTTCGGCTGGCAGCGCGCCCCTCTCCCGCCTGCAGCGGCCAACAGCGGCGAGGCAGCTCCTCCCCCTACCCCTTGCCCCCCGCCCCCGTGAGTGCGTGGTGGCCTGGCAACTAGCCCAAGCTCCATTCGTGGTTGCCGCTTCACTTTTTTTCTTTTTTTATTTTTTTCACAATTTTTCCATATTTTTGGACAACATGGAACATTTTTTCCACATTTAGAACAGTATAGAACAATTATTTCACGAACAAACAATTGTTCCGACTAGTTGGGCCGGCCCATCTCATTGTTGCTGGCATAGATGGTTTGTCCTATCTTTTGCTATGAGTAGGACATCCTACAGATAGGATGTCTCCTGCGATGGTGTCCTTGGATAGAAGAAGCCTCCTCCATCTCATCGTGAACCACCTTCCCACCACCATTGGCCTCTCCTTTGCTCTTTGTCAACTACCGCCTTCCAGCTAGAGGGTGCCCCACAATGAGATAGGATTTGGGTGGCATGGGGTCACTAGCGTGGCACAACAACAGATGGGTGGAGGATATCGTGGAGCTCCAGGGGGTTCCTCGTGAATATACCTGCTATAGTGCGGCTGGTGAAATCGCTGACTGAGGTACGGTTGTGCATGGGTGGGTTTACACGGGTTTGGATAGTTTTTTGACCCACCCATTTATAAATAGTTTACATTGATTGGATAGGACTGGATTGGGTAGGTTATATAGTTGGTTCCACGGATTTATAAATAGTTTACATTGATTGGATATGACTGGATTGGGTAGGTTATATAGTTGGTTCCACGGATCGTGTTGCTGAACTAATGATTGAGACCGTGTCACTGAGGGGACCTGATGTGTCCATGTATGGCGACGACAAACTGCTAACGAGCGGGCCATGGCCGCCTATTTGTTGTCGCCAATGAGCCGACCATGGCTATCTCGAGGCTCAGCGAGTAGGCGTCGCTCGCCACTACTACAGAAAAGATTTATAGGTAAGGTAGGTTTTTGTTTTAGATGCAAATGGCAACATTGTCCACGGCTAGAAAAGGAGTCTACTACCGTAGCAATTCACCCACACTTGGAAATTTCCAGGTGCAGGTCTATGCACCACCTGCCCCTAGAAATGGGGCTCATTCCTAGGGGCGGATGGGGAGGTCAACCACACCTAGAAATGGCTATTTTCAAGTCGTAGATATATCATATGGTCGTAGATAAATCCACAAGAGGGCGGATACTGCTATAGCTTTCACTCGAAAGTATTCAGGGTATCGAATCGACAAAGAACATGTGTGTTCTAAATTACACTACTAGACTAACCCAAGGACAACAAGATAAATGAGGCAAGGATAAAGAGGATTCCTCTGGATTCAAGATCTTGGAAAAGATAGGTTCTATGATTAACTACTTGCTTCAGGCACTGGCTTACCCCTGGTCTATTGGGAGATTTTGACACACAACTCTAGGCTATGTCTGAATATGGTGAATTACAAAGGACGGACATGGATGTCACCATCTGCCGCCTACCTCTACAAACCGTGGGAAACAAAGCAAACAATGGCAACCCCTAATCTAGACACCACCTCGGCACTATCGATCACTCCCCTAATCTCAGCCTTATGTTTATAGAAGATTAAGGTCTCCTACCAAGATAGGATGTTGAACCCGCAAACAGATAATAATAGAACATTACTAATTTAAGAGACTCACCTCCATAAATAATCTCGGACACCTACTTAGAAGAAGTCAAGCGTCCAAAGAGGTACAGCTTGGAGTAAAGTTCCCACACGACCGACATTTCTCCAGACTATCCCTCACTCACTTCCTAGCAGAGCTTCGCCTTGGAAAATGTAGCTCAATCTTGTGTGTCTTCAAAGTGAAGCTCTCTTTATTTATAATGATATAGGGTCGGTTTCAGGTAGGAATATGTGGCTAATCTTCCCTAACCGCCATCAGGAAGTTGGTATCTAGTGTCATGTGGAAAATAGAGACCGGAAAAGCTTGTTCAGGTTCTACTAAACTAGGGGGTCGGACAACCCCTGGTTGCCACCTGTTGCACCGCTGCTTCTCTGGCTCGGACTGGTGGGCCCTTATGGCAGTAAGGGGTTCTCTACGCTGAGTTGACACAGTTTAGCCCTTGTTGTGGATCCATGAATCCGTGTACTCTTCTCTGATTTGATGGAGTTGTGTTTCCTCCGCCTTCTAGAAGGTATTTCCCTATTTTTCCATAATTGTTCACCTGCATACAAATATTCAACAACTCTTATTTCTATGTGTGGTGACTAACCTTTGACTACTTTTTATGTAGGATTGACAGACGGTTTTGGTGTTTAAGGACTTGTCAACAGGCGATGAGCGGGACATTGACCCACGAGACGGGTCGTGGGAATCCCCAACTAGAAGGTGAGGGATCTTGCTCCACCAGCTTAGCACTTTCTTCCTCGTTGCTTTGGTGGGCAAGAGAAAACTAGATGGTTGTTGCCAGGGGCGGAGACAAGGGGG
Organism: Alloteropsis semialata; assembly: GCA_004135705.1. NCBI lineage: Eukaryota > Viridiplantae > Streptophyta > Magnoliopsida > Poales > Poaceae > Alloteropsis > Alloteropsis semialata. Next base: position 92,337,328 of record CM014278.1, on the reverse strand, counting down.
GCGCAGGGGCCTGGCCCCCCCATGGTCCCGTAACACGTCAAGGACTAGACATGATTAATACTCTCTTCTCCTATAATTATCAGGATTAGCCTTTATACAGATCCCTCAAGACTTTGTGGTAGCCCATCATAGCAACATCAGCCCACTGGCCCATGACTGAATGGGTGAATCGTTCCAGGTCTAGTGCCGCTAACTCGATCCATCGATTCGCATTCCGCCCTCTCACTATAAGAAACTATTTAATCTGTGACGGATTTTTCATGACATTTTTAGAGAACATCATAGATTTGGTGTTATGGGTGCGAAGCCCAGAAACCCTGACGTTTTTTCAGTATCGTCATAGTCTGGCCCAGAACACTATAACGTTTTAGTGAATTCGACATAAACAGGAAACCAAAAGCCCAGAAAACTATGATGTTTAAGAAAATTCGTTGTCACGAACAATAAGTTAAAAATCTTCATGTTTTGAAAAATAAAAAACTAAAAACATTGCAAAGGCCAAGGTTTGAACTTACAACCTCCCAACTCAAATACCTTTAACTTTCCATTGAGCTATGACTTGGTTTGTTCATCATCTTAGTATCTAAACATTTTATACTGTTATATACTTCATTGTTACTACCAAGCGCCACCTCAGCAGGTAACCTAGCCGCCCAGCCATATCACCCGGCAGCAGGCCCACGTCACCCGGCCGCCCACGGCCCAGCCAGCTCACCTGGCCGCCACGGCCCACCCAGGCACTGTCTGCAACTTGATAAAAAAAGAGGGCAGAAGGGAGAGTCGAACCCGAGACCTATCGCTCGAGCTGGAGAGCTTCTACCACCAGGCTACTATCTCATTTGCGCCAATCTCCTATTTAAGTTTCTTATAGCATTTAAAACTGGCAGCACATGAACCACAGGCGTGCACGACCGTCAGCCTCATGGTCACGGGCGCACGCATGGCCACCTCGCATTTTTCTGCGCTGCTGCCGGCGAGGATTCGGTTCAAGAGACGAGGGAGCGTTGCGCCGACCACTGGCGAGGATTCATGTAGATCCCGCATTGCCCCGCCGACCATTGCCACGGCGAGGAATCGTCGTCGTTGCCTCCTCGCTGCCGCTCTCCGCTGTAGCACCTCGATCCGGTTCTCCACCAGCACCTCCACCAAGGGGTGCCCACCACCAGCACGCCGTGGTCCGCCTCGCCCCCCAAGGACGCCATCCGCTGTGCTCGCCACGCCATCCACCACCGCAGCACTCGCCACACCGTCCACAGCACCGCGTCCACCACCCGCGCACCTGCGTGTTCCAGGCACGCCACCACCAGCGGCACAGCTCCAGACGGCGGTGGGCGGCACGTCCCGGGTTCCGGCGGCATGGCTGTCAGCCTCGCGTGCTCCAGGCATGGCCGAGTAGAGCAGCACGGTGTCCAAATTGCTGCTCCTCATCATCTACTGCAGCAGCTCCACGAAGTGCAGCGAGGTATATATCTAAATTTTTTTTCTTGATTTTCTTGGATGTATGGCTACAAATTGGTTTAGAATTTCATTTGGGTTTGTCTACAATGCTTGATCAGATGGATCGTAGTTGGGTTCGTGGCAGATTATTTTTCCCTGAACACATTGATGGTGTCAAACAATTCATGAGCTTCATTCAAGGAAAATTCAGTGAGAATGTTGAAATTTTGTGCCCTTGTGGTAGATGCCTTAATCAGAAGTACCTTTGTCAGCCTCTTGTGAAGAATCACATTTTGATGAATGGCATGGACAATACTTATATTCGGTGGATTCATCATGGAGAGAGCATCGATGTAGAAGCTTTTGAGCATCCTGTTGATTTGCATGACCATAATGATGGTTCCATATATGAAGAAGATGATAGCGCTGATCATTTGTAAGGGCTTATAGGAGACCTGCACACTGCAGCAGAATAGGAAAGATAGGATGGAGAAGATCAAGATGGTGATGCAGAACCTCATGACAAGGAGTCTTTCTTGAAAATAATGATGAAAGAGGCGAAGCGTCAGCTGTATCCTGGTTGTACCAAATTTTTAAGGTTTTCTTTTGTGGTAAAGCTTCTTCATATGAAGTCATTATACAGGATAAGCAATTCTGCATTTACCGCAATATTGAAGCTATTAGCCGAAGCATTCCCTGATTGTAATACACTCCCTCAATCCTATAATGAAGCAAAGAATATTTTAAAAGAATTAGGTCTTGGATATGAATCAATACATGTGTGCTACAACAATTGTGTGCTGTTCAGAAAGGGATATGCCAAGCTTGACAATTGCCCTATTTGTGGTCTCTCTAGATGGAAAGATCATGAAAGAAAGAAAATCCCACAGAAAGTATTACGGCATTTTCCATTGGCAGCTAGGCTAAAGAGGATGTTTGCGACCAAAGAAGCATCAGAAAAAGCACAATGGCACAAGTTAAACTGGCAGCCTAGGGAGAAGGAAATGAGCCACCCAGCTGATGGTGAGGCATGGCAAGATTTTGACAAGGAATATCCAGATTTTGCAAAAGATCCAAGAAACCTTAGACTTGGCCTTGCAACTGATGGCTTCAATCCTTTTTCCGAAAAGAACACAAAATACAGCATGTGGCCTGTGTTTGTTGTGCCTTACAACCTTCCACCTTGGGCATGCATGGAGGAGTCAAACTTCATGATGGCTTTGCTTATTCCAGGTCCTACATGCCCCGGAAAGGATTTTGATGTGTTTTTAGAGCCTCTTGTGGAAGATTTGCTTGACCTTTGGGCGGGTGTGTGTGCTTATGATGCTAATACTGGCAAATTGTTTAAGCTTCATACTGCAGTTTTATGGTGCATCCATGATTACCAAGCTTTGAGCACTCTTTCTGGGCGTATCACAAAAGGCTACTTTGCTTGTACTCATTGTGACAAACACCCTCTTTCATACGGTCTAAGGAGCAAAATTGGGTATTTTGGACACTTTTGTTTCCTTCCCAAGGGGCATCGTTTGCGGAGATACAACGAGTTTGCTGGCCTTCATGAAAGCAATGATCCACCAGGTGAATTCTCTATAGAAGAGTTGCAGGCCAAATTGGAGAAAGTTAAAGATGTTAGACCTGGCAAGGTACAAACATGTGGTAAAAGGAAGCGTTCTGACAAGGTAGGCCGAATTTGGTCTCAGATGGTTAGTTTATGGAAGTTGCCATATTGGAGAAAATTGAAGCTAAGACATAATCTCGATGTCATGCACATAGAGAAAAACATATCTGAGAGCTTGATTAGAACAATTCTCAATATAAGTGGCAGGACTAAGGACACAATTAAAGCTCGGCTTGATCTGAAAGATTTGGGAATTAGAGAGGAGCTGCAATTAAGAGAGAATGGAGCTTCAAGTCAAATGCCTCTTGCTCGATATACCTTGTCCACAGAACAAAAGAAGGCCTTCTATGATTTTCTACGGGAGGTGAAGTTTCCAGATGGATTTGCTTCCAACATCTCAAGGTGTTTAAATGCAGAGGGTACCTAGGTACAAGGGCTAAAAACACATGATTGTCATATTCTTTTGCAAAGAATATTACCAGCTGCAATGAGAGGATTTTTGGACAATGATATTTATCAAGCAATAGCAGATTTAGGAAAATTTTTCAGGGAATTGTGCAGCTGAACCCTTAACAAAGATGTGTTGGCTGACTTGGAGGCCAAGCTTGAGCTTCTGCTGGGTCGAAATTGACCAAATAACATGATGGTATTCTGTTTTTGGTCAGAACTGAACTTATGCAGTTGAAACCTTTCTTCTGTTGTTTTTTTGGTGCTAGAGTGCCTTGTGAGCACTGCTAGTGGTAATTTTGTACTGCTGTTGGTACAGCTCATAGCTGTTGGGAATTTTGTACTGTTGATGGGCTGAATTCTGGAAATTTTGGTACTGTAATGGTGACTGCTAAATTCGCACCAGATATGCTGAGTCAGATATGACGTGGTGAGGCTGGAATTACGCAGTGGGCCCGTTGACTGGTCAAACAAATAGTGCCAGAAAAGGAAACCGAAGATGACAGAGAGGAAAGCCGACGTGAAGAAGAGGTCCGATAAGGCAAGAGAATCCGATCTAGTGACGAACGAAGGAAGATGCGTCGGCTCAGAAGGAAGCGTATCAGATACAGGGGCTATTTTCTTTTTGAAGGCATATTGAGAGTCCCATTCTATATTAGATCTAGTTTACTTTATCCGCAAGTTAGTCTAGTCCGATCAGGACTCTCCATGACCAGGGTATAAATATGAACCCTCGTCCATTGTAAAAACTATTCTCACAATCAATACAACCCGGCTTCACGCCAAAAACCCTAGGAGTAGTATCTCGATGAAGCTTATCGGTGGACGGGCTGCATCAGTTCTGATCTCCGGCTTACCAGTAAGTTAGTCAATTTATCGAACTAGTATAGGCTTTGAATTAAGGCGCATCGCCCTTTCTCGTTTATACTGTTCAACCGATTTATCTTTGAATAAGCAAGATTGATCTAGATTCCCTACGTCGGAGCTAGATCACTATTGATTATTCAACAGTTGATCGTTTATCGGGTTGCACTTTATGTCTAGATTCCCTACGTCGGAGCTAGATCATCAAGATTAGGCTAGATTCCCTACGTCGGAGCTAGACTCATCTTGGTTATTTAAAGGTAACTTTTGCGGTTTGTTTGGAGTTGCTAGATTGGTTTAGATCTACGCCATGTGAATTAATCTACTTCTTCAACGGCTTTGAGCATTGGTCTTGGTCCGATTTAAGCAATATTTATCTTACAGTATCGTTCTAGGTCCGATCTATGCTTTGTGGTTTAATCTGGTTGTTCTTTGAGTATTGTGTTTGTTTAGATTCCCTACGTCGGAGCTAGATGTTCATAATATGATAAGATTGATCTTTGATTGTCATGCTTGGTTTAGATTCCCTATGTCGGAGCTAGATTCATCTTGATTAGTCAAAGGAAGCTTTGGTTATACCTGATTGCTATTTGAGTGTTATGCATGATTTAGATTCCCTACGTCGGAGCTAGGTCTTGCTTGATTATTCGATAGCATACCTTAGAATCAGAATGATCCTGTTAATATTTTATCTGCTTATTTGCTTAATCTGATTAACACCTGTGCGAGCATCTTGTTTAGTTGACAGGTTGATGAGTTGAGTTTGACTATCTAGCTATCTGATCTGATCATTGCTGGAGAAATCTAGATTCCCTACATCGGAGCTAGATTTCTCTGAAAAGGTTCTGGTCCGATTGGCTGGTTAGATGGTCCGATAAGATAAATCAAACTGGCAACTAGGCAAGATGGACGATGTATCGGCTTACACTTTGATTATTTAATATCTTGTCCAAAGGCACAGCTGATCCATTATTTACAT
>CM014278.1:92312416-92329698 GCA_004135705.1 Alloteropsis semialata | reverse complement strand
AAGAGAAATCGGCGATCAGTTCATGAACGGATCGGCGTCAGGATTGATGATCATCATCAAGGAGACAAAGGCCAGGTTGACACTCATGGCCATGAAAATATTGAAGGCCGGGCTGATGCTCATGGCCCTGAAAAAATGGAAGAGAAGGCTCCAGTTCAGGATCGGACTAGAGAACATCAAATGAAACCTGGACAGTGGTGCCCATCAGGGATTTCTAGATCCAAGAAGAGACGCGTGCAGCGTTTACGCTATCGAGAGCAGATTCAGGAGCAAGAATTGGCAAAAGAAAAGAAGACATGGCGCATCAAGATGGCCAATAATGATGAAGCAAGCACATCGGCCCCAATAAACATGGTTCTGATGTTGCCTTTTGATTTTGCTGCTCCTGATGAACAAGATGATGGTGAGGTTGATTATGAACTGGAAGAAGCCGCCGCATGCTTAGTTCTTGATTCAGAAAAGGCTGTCTTTGAGAAGCCAAATGCAAATGGATATCGGCATCTGAAGCCTCTGTACATCAAAGGATATGTTGATGGGAAGCCGATGACCAAGATGCTGATTGATGGAGGAGCTGCTGTCAATCTCATGCCCTATTCCACATTCCGCAAGCTGGGTAAAGGGATAGATAATCTAATCAAGACCAATATGACGCTCAAGGATTTCGGTGGAAATGTTTCAGAGCCTCAGGGGGCAATTCATGTGGAATTGACCATCGGCAGCAAGACATTGCCAACTACTTTCTTTGTGATTGATGGCCAAGGTTCTTACAGCATGCTCCTCGGACGTGATTGGATCCATGCCAATTGCTGCATCCCATCCACGATGCACCAGTGCTTGATTCAATGGCAAGGCAACAATGTGGAGATCGTCCCAGCTGATGATTCGGTTAGTATTGCAACAGCCGAGTCAACGATTTGGGAGTTTGAAGGGATTGAATGCCTGTCAGGAAAAACATGGGATGGCGACTTCCTCAAGGTGTCCGATCAAGGATTACAGCCGATCCAAGCAGTCGGCTCTGAGACTTTGTTTTAAATGACCGATTGTATAGAAGATTTTGAAGACTGAAGTGAATTCGGTTTAAGCCGTAACATTGTTGAGCATCGGCTACCCATCAAACCAGGATATCGGCCGCACAAGCAGTACGTAAGGAGATTCAAGACTGAGATGTACGAACCAATCAAGGCCGAAATAACAAATCTATTTGAAGCTAAGTTTATTAGGCCATGCCGGTTGCTGATCGGTCACAGGTAACTTCCAAGAAATAGCAAGAAGGATTAACAAGGGAAGTTCCAAAGGACGTAGCTTCTCAGTGATTCCGCCGATCACTTCGTCCGCATTGGCGACTACATCCGCATCGGCGATTCCGCCGATCACTTTATCAGCATTGACCCTGGAGTAATACCACCAGCAACCCACCATGGCCTGGTTTGCCGCCAGCACGAGGCTACCGGAGGTACTGCTGCAGTGCTGCGAAGATACTAGGGCGAAGGAACGGCACCAGGATGATCAGGATGGTAATGACGCAGAGCTACCGGAGTTAAAAGCTACAAAGACTGAAGTCCAATACAAGCAACTCACGTAACGGTGTAACGAGCTGAGGTTACTTGCTGCACCGACGTCTTTCACTCAGCTGAGCTGATGGCCGATGTTTATTATTAAGAAGGAAGGGCTGATGATCATAAGATTGTGTTGCTGCCAATGCCGCCGCTACTATTGCCAATACCACCGCTGCTCATGCCGTCGCTGCCGATGAAGGAACAGTGCTGGAATACCAAGATTCAGAAGAGAAGATTTCGACATCTATGCTAACACGACGTCGGCTCATCGATCCAAAACTATGGTATGATCAAGTAAACTCTATTTCTTACTGCGAAATACTTGGAAATTTTATTTTGTGAAAATAAAATACATAGCTTAGTTCCTCAATGATATGAAATTCCTACCAGAGCCATATGTTGATATCTTCTGAAAACCTTACACATATGCTGCTTGTTTTGTATTGAGCATTGTCAAATTGTTTGTGACCCTTGTGAGATTCGTTTCATGCTTTTAAGATCGAGATCACGTACACTCCACATATTATTCCATTGTTGGGTATGCTAGACTTTAATTTCCGGGCACATCGGTCGTTTGGTCTGGATTCGCATACTCGACTATTCATATGCTGACTTCTACACTGGAAGTTACGCAAAAACATGCCTTCCATCCATACAAAAATACTCCGTCTCTTTGACATGACTTTTCAAATTCATTATGCAAAAGGTATGGGTTATGCAAAAAAGAAAAAGAAAAAAATAATATATTATCTGTGCTCAAAAGCATAAGGAAGAGTGATAAAAAATAAATATGAAAGATAGCCCATATCTGAAAAGAAAAATAAAATGAAGAGTCATGCAAAAGGGAGTTTCACCCAAAAAATTCCACACACATGCACATCTTGATCTGATTGTATGACTTATTTTCTCCACTGGATCCGGTTTTTGACTTTGCAAGATATGCAGTGCAAGTATGCTTCCTTTCTATATCCTACCCTGAGCTCCACAAAAGCCTTATTAGAAGTAGGAAGAAAAAGAGACGATACAGTGCCTTGGTGAGGAATAATACACATTAAGCGATCTGAGAGAATCATTTGAGGAGCGAAGTTATGTTTTGATTTGAAAATGAAAAACCAAGTTATTTAGCAGGAAGAGTAGAGTTTTCTTGATTACTCATATTGGCTAACATGTTATGATAAAGGAGCTTGAAGAAAGGTATCGGCTATGAAAAGGGCAATGCTAGAGAAGTCAAGGTGTTGAATCTATGAAGCGAATTGCATCGGCTAGGAGATTGAGACGCTGGATTTATAGAATTTCGAAGCATGAATCCTTCATACTCCGAAACTGGGGGGCATGTGTTGACACCAGGTTTTCGCACCAGATATGCTGAGTCAGATATGACGTGGTGAGGCTGGAATTACGCAGTGGGCCCGTTGACTGGTCAAACAAATAGTGCCAGAAAAGGAAACCGAAGATGACAGAGAGGAAAGCCGACGTGAAGAAGAGGTCCGATAAGGCAAGGGAATCCGATCTAGTGACGAACGAAGGAAGATGCGTCGGCTCAGAAGGAAGCGTATCAGATACAGGGGCTATTTCCTTTTTGAAGGCATATTGAGAGTCCCATTCTATATTAGATCTAGTTTACTTTATCCGCAAGTTAGTCTAGTCCGATCAGGACTCTCCATGACCAGGGTATAAATATGAACCCTCGTCCATTGTAAAAACTATTCTCACAATCAATACAACCCGGCTTCACGCCAAAAACCCTAGGAGTAGTATCTCGACGAAGCTTATCGATGGACGGGCTGCATCAGTTCTGATCTCCGGCTTACCAGTAAGTTAGTCAATTTATCGAACTAGTATAGGCTTTGAATTGAGGCGCATCGCCCTTTCTCGTTTATACTGTTCAACCGATTTATCTTTGAATAAGCAAGATTGATCTAGATTCCCTACGTCGGAGCTAGATCACTATTGATTATTCAACAGTTGATCGTTTATCGGGTTACACTTTATGTCTAGATTCCCTACGTCGGAGCTAGATCATCAAGATTAGGCTAGATTCCCTACGTCGGAGCTAGACTCATCTTGGTTATTTAAAGGCAACTTTTGCGGTTTGTTTGAAGTTGCTAGATTGGTTTAGATCTACGCCATGTGAATTAATCTACTTCTTCAACGGCTTTGAGCATTGGTCTTGGTCCGATTTAAGCAATATTTATCTTACAGTATCGTTCTAGGTCCGATCTATGCTTTGTGGTTTAATCTGGTTGTTCTTTGAGTATTGTGTTTGTTTAGATTCCCTACGTCGGAGCTAGATGTTCATAATATGATAAGATTGATCTTTGATTGTCATGCTTGGTTTAGATTCCCTACGTCGGAGCTAGATTCATCTTGATTAGTCAAAGGAAGCTTTGGTTATACCTGATTGCTATTTGAGTGTTATGCATGATTTAGATTTCCTACGTCGGAGCTAGGTCTTGCTTGATTATTCGATAGCATACCTTAGAATCAGAATGATCCTGTTAATGTTTTATCTGCTTATTTGCTTAATCTGATTAACACCTGTGCGAGCATCTTGTTTAGTTGACAGGTTGATGAGTTGAGTTTGACTGTCTAGCTATCTGATCTGATCATTGCTGGAGAAATCTAGATTCCCTACGTCGGAGCTAGATTTCTCTGAAAAGGTTCTGGTCCGATTGGCTGGTTAGATGGTCCAATAAGATAAATCAAACTGGCAACTAGGCAAGATGGACGATGTATCAGCTTACACTTTGATTATTTAATATCTTGTCCAAAGGCACAGCTGATCCATTATTTACATATTGGCCATATTTTATGCTTTATTTTATTTAAAGGCTGATCTGTTACAAGGTCCGATCCTGATTGGTCCGATTCTGAGGTCCGATTAGATGACTGATTAAGGTCCGATTATATTGGTCCGATTGAGGTTGTCTATGAAGTCCGATTTTGAGGTCCGATTGGCATCGGCCGACGCAAGTCTGATTGGGTCTTGGCCGAAATCCAACGTGCCTATGCCGTTTGGAATAGAGCCGGCACAATCAAAGAGTAATTTAACTGTTTTATCCCCTTGTCAATTTCAGGTCAAATTGACTGGCACGCCGTGAACCTGAACAAAGTGCAGGCTGGCACTGGAGTGAAGCAGATCTCCCTGGTCTTCTTGTGCTGCACGTGGAGGATACGACCGCCGATTTTCCGCGTCAACAATGGTAAAGTGGGCTGAAATCTGATAATTGCGAACTTGAATTCTGGTAAATTCTGGTAAAGTGGGCTGAAATCTGGTAATTGTGAACTTGAATTCAGTAAATGCTTGGTGGGCTCAATTTGACAAATGTTATAGGTGGGCTATCAAATCTAAACGCAAATTTATGGGCTGAAATTTGGCCCATTTTAGAGGCCCAGTTTTGAAATGTGCCCATTAACAAGTGGGCCATGCTTTAAAAAATTCCACGTCAGCAGCGATGTCACCCGCCATGTCAGATGACATGTCAGCACAATGAGCCACGTCAAATGCCAGTTTAGCTACCACATCATCTGCCATGTCATCAGTCACGTCGGCTGCCACATCAATGTCCATGACACTAATGGGTGAACATGTGGCACTATTTGTGACGTTTATTTTCGTTATAGATATTGGGCTTGGGTTGGGCTAAGTGGGTGCTAAGTGGACTTCGGGGCGTTTTGTGATGGTCTAAAAACGTCATAATCTATGACGATTACATGAGAATCATCGATCGATTTAATCTGTGACGCTCAATCCATGACGTTATCTGAAATTGTCATGAAACCGTCATAGACACTGATTTACGATGTTTTTTAGCAATCTGTGATGAATTTATTTCGTCACAAATTAAATAGTTTCTTGTAGTGTCTGTTCCGACTTCAGCGCTTGCCTATCGCTGCAACGCCGCCTGCCTTAGCTGCTCCGGCCGGCGGCTGCCCTCCATCCCTCCCCCGCTTGCCCAGACGTCCGCGCTCCCGAGCGGCCAAGTCGGCGTCCACTACTGCGGTGTTGCTTCTGCTTCAACCGGCCAACTATCAGGTATAAGCCAAGTTTGCAACTAGATTAATGATGATTACATGCTGATTAGATTGATCGAGTTTGGAAGCCACCACCTAGCTAGAACGTATGTCTCATGTTTCTTTCAGGGATCCAAATCTCCAAATGTGCTATTGTACTAATTTGTGATTAAATTAATTAGTCTCATCGGAGACATCCGGTAAAAAATTAAATTAATTATTATGGCGATGAACGATGATTCCACGAAAAATCTGATCAAATTAATTAACATGGTTTAGTATTACTGTAATAGTTACAACATACAAAAATATATTAGATATGCCACATGCGTGATGAGTCCAATACAGTAGGTGTGGTTAAAGTATAGTTTCTTATATGTGCCACACACTTGAAAAGATATAAGTATGTAGAGAATATTCAGTGACTAATCAATAATTAAATGGTTCCTCTAAGATTTGGTTGAGAGGTTTAACTTAGCGCTTAGCCGATCGTTTGGAGAGCATTGTTACTTGGCCCCCCCTATGGTCTAATCCTGGCTCCGCCCCTGGTTGTTGAGATCTCTTCGCCCACACACATGTCACTGTATTTAAAGACCGGCAAGCGATGCATAATGCACAACTCGAGGTTTGAATATTGAGCATGTAATTTAATATTTGCACCGCGTATGTGCCTTGGAGAACATGTGCCCTGACATTTGAATATGTGGACATGATTCACTAGCATGCGACGTATTAGGTTCCATTGGGGTTGAAAATGGATCGGATACGAATGGATATGTATCATACGAATATAGATATTTTGTTCTCAGATCGGATTCAGATACGGATAGTGTAAAATATGTCGGATATGGAAATTACATATCAGATATCCAACTTCGAGTATCCGGATTCGTATACCAATCGAAATTCAATCCTTAAATTTGGATATCGAATTATTAGTGTCTAAACCCCATGGTCGGACGGACGGACGGAAAATATCCCCACCGTTTTCATTCCTAGGTTCCATATATTTATGACGTTTTATGTGTTTATGGTAGTTAATTTTTTCTTTTGAGCTCATCATCCATGCAGGTTATTTAACGCCGTCTTTTCCGGTTCTCGAAAAGAGAGGTAGAGGACGTCCTAAATTGACTTGGGACGAGTCGGTTAAGAGAGATCTTAAGGAGTGGAATATCTTCAGGGATTTAGCTATAGATAGGAGCGCTTGGAGATTAGCAATCAACGTGCCTGAGCCGTGATCTTTTTCTTTTTCCCTAACTCTACCTTTTGTCTTTTTATGTCTCTCTTATCCTTGTTTCTTTTGGGTTTCATCTCTAGCCTACCCCAACTTGCTTGGGACAAAAGGTTATGTTGTTGTTGTTGTTGTTGTTTTCCGGTTCTCGAAAAAAGCATTAGTGGAATTTTCTAAATATCCTAATAACGCAGGTTGGTTCGTTCGGTGTCACCGCCCACACCCCACCCCCGCTACGTTGCCAGACCATCTCCAGCCGGCCGCTTGCTTCGGTCAGCCATCCCTGTTGCGCCCGCATTCCCTTACCCCGCAAGCCATGGAAATAGAAAGGCCCAACAATCAAACACAATAACCTTCTCTACACAAGATAAGCTCAGGGGTACTCTTGATGCCAAAATAGGGTAACCGACTACAACGATTACCAACTACTGACTCTGGACCGAAGATCCCAAACAAGACGCGACCGTTTATTGAGGAAGAAAATCTCAAGGACAGAAGATATAGTCATGCTAGGTTGAAGTCTCTTTTTGTCTTGCAAAGCAAGTTATCCGGGATATAAATAGTGGAGTCCTAAATGTAGAGGGCATCTAATTTTTAGCCATCCACCATATTGTACTCTATGCTCACCGAAATAATAGAAGCCAGTCGTAGGGTTTTTGTTCGAGGGCCTAAGCTAGTATAAAATTCTGAGTCCCTTTTCGCTTATTGTGATTTCTCTTCGCCCAACGTGAAGGTGCCCGACAAACCAATATCTGCCGGTCTAAAACGCGCACAGATAGAAAACATAAAGATTATCCAGCTACATAACCAATCAAATATAATTGCTATGGTTTATCATGAGCACTAGTGCCTTGCGCGCGCCTTTGCGCGCGTACAATCTGCTGTGATTTTATTTGGTAGTAAAGAAACAATCAGAGGAAAAATTTGAGGGTCCAGAGTAAGTAGAATTTATAGCATAGTTGTACTCCATACTTAGATCATACGACGATTGTCATGGTTGATGTACTAATAAGGAGTTGGTACCATGCACATGGCTAATTAATTATAAATTACATAACGGTTACGAAAGCTCTACCATATAAAGTAGTCTAATATAACTGGTGCTATAAGTCTGATATAACTGGTTGGATTCTAATTAGCTATACAGCAGTTCAACTTGGTTCTCCAAAAGAGGTGCAGATGCTTCCTGATGTACTGAGTAAATTTTCATTCACCGTCAGGCAGCGCCTGTTGTAACAATAGGAAATTAGTGCTGCGATTGTTGGGACAATTAAGTTGATTGTATTCATACTGGTAAGGAACAGGATAGTACTTGAATCAATTTTTCTTCTGGGTTCTTGGGCTCTTAGAGCTACTGCACTTCTGAGAGACCTGTTTCGCTTTAATTTGAAGCTGGTCATCGTTCTTTGCCACTTCCAATGTTTTTTCTATATTTTCTGGATCAGGCGTATTGTCCAAATCCTCAGTCCATGTTGCAAAGAGAGGAAAAAAAATTAGGCTCGTGTGTGTGTGTGTGTGTGTGTGTGTGTGTATTATGGCAAGGACATGGCAACATTTTTATTTTACCTCAGCAGACTCATTTTCGTCTGTGTACAGCCTTTTTCTTGGAGATTTAGCAGGTGATATGTCAGCAGTGTGGCTGTATTTAAGGGAAAATACGTATGATGAAACATGGAAAAAAATTGAAAAGACATTAAAACTGTCAAGCTTGAGATTAGAATTCACCTGCCTGATGGTTGTTGTGTGCGGTTTTCAGGAGTGTGTGGTTTTGCTGGTGGAGTTTGGAGATTCATGTGATGTAGAGGAAGGGTTTTTGATGGTGTCTGGTTATAGTTAGGTTGGTTAATGGGGTAAGCTAAAGCATCAATATCTCCTGCAGTGCTGCTTGATTGACCATGAGCCTCGTCACTTGCATACAGGATGCAATCTTGATTGGGTGTATGGCATGGAAGCGCCTTTTGCTTGCCATATTCAGTAACAATTGAGGTTATCTGATATGATTTTTTGCGGACACTGAAGCCTTTTTGTTGACTCCTTTCACGGTCAACACACCGAATTTGCGCTAGAACGCGAGGATCCGCAACGGATCGAGCAACTGCAGCAGGCCCAGACAAAACCGGTGGAACCGGTTTTAGGATCCGGTGGAACCGGTTCTTCGGGAGCTGCTGTGTAGACCTAAGATCGCCGGCCCAAGAGGGACCCCGTCAGGGCAGGCGCGCCTAGGGCTTCTCTGAGGTCGGCAGGCCACTCAGAGAGCCGTTAAACGCCGTGGAGATGAAGAACGAACAGAATTAGGGTTGGAAAAGCTAGGGTTTGGAGATGACAAAAAGTAAAGGTAATAAGTGTTTTGATAGATTGGATGATACTCCATCGGCCGTGACCCTTCATATTTATAGGGTGGGGAGGTCGTACCCCGCAAGGAAAGTCCTATTACAACTCGGATCTACAAAAGAGTCCAAAACTACAAGGACTCGGGGAAAACCGGTTCCACCGGTTTGCTCTTTCAGACGAGCAACAGTGAACCAAACCGGTTCCACCGGTTTGAGAATCTGGTTCCACCGGTTCTTCCTGCCTTGCTGTCCTTGTGCCAATTTTGATCGCCAACATATGCCCCCCTATTTTTTGGTAAACCTTGCGTACCAGAAAATATTTTAGCACAAGAAAACACTTCTAAGGGCGATGTTTAAACAGAATTCATGGCCTTTTATTCTAAGGGCGATATTTAAAACTATCGGCCATATAAATCAAGCTCCTTGCCAAACACTTGGATAATATCGCTTTAAGTATCTTCCATTAAGTGCCCTTGGCAGCTGCTGACCTTGCAAAGTCTCCACCATATAGGAATTACCGAAGATCACTCTAATCACCTTGTATGGACCTTCCCAACTTGGAGACCATTTACCAAACTTGTTGCTCTTCGATCCTATAGGTAGAATTGTCTTCCAAACTAGATCACCAACCTGAAAAGATTTTTGTTTTACCTTCTTATTATAAGCCTTGGCAACTCGAATCTTATCCTTCTCAATTTCCTTCAAGGCCTTCAATCGCTTGTCGGTCACCTCATCAATATTGTCCATCATCAAATCATGATAATCAACAGCATTAAGATCATTCTGCTTAGCTAACCGATAAGCATTCAAATTCACTTCAACAGGCAAAACACCTTCTTGACCATACACAAGCTCAAAAGGAGTAACCTTAGTAGCACCATGTCTAGATATACGATGAGCCCACAAAGCTTCAGATAAAACCTCATGCCACCTCCTAGGATTCTCCTCTATTTTCTTTTTAATCAACTTGATCAAGATCTTATTACTAGACTCGGCATGACCATTAGCCTGAGCGTAGTATGGAGATGAATTGAACAGTTTAATACCATACATATCAACAAACTCATGAACTTCCTTTGATATAAATGAAGTACCTTGATCAGTAGTCAAAGTTTGTGGAATGCCGAATCTATGGATAATATGTTCAGTAATAAACTCAATTACCTCCCGATGCGTCATATTCTTCAAAGGTACAGCTTCGGTCCACTTTGTGAAATAATCAGTAGCCACTAACACGAAGCGATGTCCTTTTGACGAAGGAGAATGAATTTTCCCAACAAAGTCCAATCCCCATCCTCGAAAAGGCCAAGGTTTGATAATAGGATGTAACAAAGCTGCTGGAACCATCTGAATATTCCCAAACCTTTGACACTCATCACATCCTTTGTAGTACCGAAAACAATCAGCTATCATATTAGGCCAATAAAAACAAGCTCTCCTCAAAAGCCACTTCATCTTAGGAGCCGATTGATGTGTACCACAAATTCCTTCATGAACTTCACCCATTGCAACCTTAGCTTGATCAGAATCCATTTCAAC
The DNA here is from genome assembly GCA_004135705.1 of Alloteropsis semialata. Classification (NCBI taxonomy): domain Eukaryota; kingdom Viridiplantae; phylum Streptophyta; class Magnoliopsida; order Poales; family Poaceae; genus Alloteropsis; species Alloteropsis semialata. The sequence goes on along the minus strand of CM014278.1, from coordinate 92,319,028 downwards.
AATAAATCTTCAGCCGTCCGACGATATAACTCACCATCAACCAAAGTAAATTTAAATGCCCATCGTCGGACTTTTCTGTCAACTTTATGATTAGGATTCTGCAAATACTCAACAATAGGTGTTCTCCAATCAGCAACTTCATTCTTATTAATTTTTGATTGCTCATATCCGGTGACACCGGTTTCTGAATCCGGTGGAACCGGTTCTTCCTGGGCAGACAACTCGGCTATGCAAAGTGTCGGCTTTCTTTCATGAAAATTTCTTTTCTGAACATCATAGCCAGACGCTTGCTGAGCCAGAGCATTCGCCCTCGGATTCTCATCTCTTGAAACATGATATATAGAGAATTCATCAAATTGAGCAATCATGTCCAAGCACTTATCAAGATATGCATTTAAAAATCCATCAAAGCATTGGTATACTTTATTAACTTGCTGTACAACCAGCAGAGAATCACCAAATGCTTCTACATGTTTTACCCCCATGTCATGCAAAATCTCTAGTCCGAATAATAAAGCTTCATATTCGGCTTGATTATTAGTACAATCATTTTCTAATCGGTTAAGAGCTTCAAATTCAGCACCACTTGGTGATATAAAAACAATACCAACACCACAAGCGCTCTTACAATCCGATCCATCAAAATGCAACTTCCATGGGGTAAAAGTAATATAACCGATATCTAGATCATTATCATTAATGCTATGCTCAACAATAAAATCAGCAACAATTTGGCCTTTCATTGATTTTAAAGGTTCACAAGCCAAATCATATTCAATAAGAGCATAAGCCCATTTACCAATTCTACCACTTAAAATTGGTCTATGCAACATGTATTTAATAATATCGGTTTGACAAGCCACTATGCAAGTATTGGATAACAAATAATGCCTCATCTTGGTACAAGCATAATATAAAGATAAGCAAAGCTTTTCAATAAATATATACCTCGTTTCGGCATCCAATAATCGTCGACTTGCATAGGTAATAATGTGTTCCTTCCCTTCGGTTTCTTGAGTCAAAACAGCCCCAATTACTTGATCTTCAGCAGCCACATATAATTTAAATGGAATCCCTCTCCTAGGAGCTTTCATGACCGGCGAAGACAAGTAATATTTGATCTTCTCAAAGGCTTCTTGCTGTTTTGCCCCCCAAGTAAATTCGGCTTCATCTTTTAACCGAAGAATAGGAGTAAAAGCATTGACCTTCCCAGACAAATTACAAATAAATCTTCTCAAGTAATTCACCTTGCCTAGGAATTTCTGCAAATCTTTCTTACATGTAGGAGCTTTGATCTTCTTAATAATATCAATTTTCTTTGGATCTATCTCTATGCCATTCTCATGAATAATAAAGTCTAAAAACTTTCCAGCCGACACACCAAATACACATTTAAGTGGGTTCATCTTTAATCCATATCGACGCATTCTTTCAAAAGCAAGTCTTAAATCAGCCAAATGAGGATTTAAACCAGCCGATTTAACAACAATATCATCGATATAAACTTCTATGATTAAGCCAAGCAAGTCATGAAAAATTAAATTCATTGCCCTTTGGTAAGTAGCAGCAGCATTCTTTAAACCAAATGTCATGACTACCCACTCAAACAAACCAACAAAACCTGGACATATAAAAGCCATTTTAGAAATATCCTCTTTGGCCATGAATATTTGATTGTAACCAGCATTACCATCAAGAAAACTAATAACTTTATGTCCAGAAGCATCATTAATAAGCATGTCGGATATAGGCATAGGATATTCATCTTTAGGAGTAGCTCTATTAAGATTTCTAAAATCAATGCAAACCCTGAGCTTACCAGAATCCTTTTTCTCAATAGGCACAATATTAGACAACCATTCAGCATAACGACAAGGCCTAATAAAATTTGCTTCTAACAACCGATTAATTTTTTCTTTAATTCGGTCATACATATTAGGATTGAAACGCCTAGCAGTTTGTTTAAAAGGCCTAAAACTAGGTTTGATGGGCAGCCGATGTTCAACTAACTCGCGGCTTAAACCAGGCATCTCTTGATAATTCCATGCAAAACAATCAACATATTCTTTCAACAGCTCGATTAATTCAGCTTTATAATCAGCTTTCAAATTTTTGTTTACAAACGTCGGCTTAGGTATAGTGCCACCACCAATATCAATCTCCTCGAAAGGATCAGCCGACGTAAAGCCTTGTCCTAGCTTACTCATATCATCAAAATCCTCAATGACCTCACACATATCGTTCTTTTATGCCCGATAGTGCTCAAGTCTCTGCTGCAACCATTCTGAACTATTCATTAATTCAAATCAAATGGTTTAGCCGATACTCAACCGGCTTTAGAACAGCAGGCACAAAGCCATCTCTAGTGCAACTGATCATCTCATAATCAGAAATATCTAACCCTGTTAAGCACTTAACATGATCATGCATAGACATGGTAGAACCATCAGCCACTGCAACACAAGCCGATGTGTCTCCATGCACAACCTCAATATCTTCGTCTACCCATTGAATAAGAAACTGATGCAAACTAGAAGGTACACATCTATTTGCATGAATCCAATCACGACCCAATATTAAATTGAAGTTACCTTGGGTCTCGGCGACGAAGAAAGCGGTAGCCAACGTCTTGCTCCCAACGGTGAGCTCCATAGAAGCAACGCCTTTAGCACTCATAGGCTCGCCTCCTCCCACACCGCTGATAGTCATGTTGGTCTTGATCAGCTCATCATCAAGTCCACCAAGCTTCTTGAACACAGCATAAGGCATCAAATTGACAATCGCCCGGTGTCAACAAGCATCCTTGAAATCGGCTTCCCATTGATATGTCCCTTCATGTACAGCGCTTTCAAGTGATTTTCAGAATCCTTTGGCCTTTTAAATATAGCTTCTTTCGGGCTAAAGTCTAAATGAGCGATCTCATCCTCCGGAATAATGTAATAATCCAAAGATAGGTGTACCACATTAGCATCAACACTCATATGTTCAGGTGATGACCCATAATCAACTAGCTGTTCATCGTCCATATCCTGGGAATCCGATGACAACCTCTGATCAAACGCAGGAGTGACAGAAATTTCAGAAGCAATTCGAGATGGACCTGGATCAGCAGAAACCGGTTCCACCGGTTCTGACGCAGCAGTGGACGGCGAAGGGGGTAGAACCGGTTCCACCGGTTTAGAATCCGGTTCCACCGGATTTTGTCCTGGAGCCTCAGTCTTCTTCCACTCTTTGCCCGGAGAAATCATAGGCCTGTACTTGTTGAAGTGCTCCTCCCTCTGCTTCTCCAGTGCCTTCTCTTTCTGGTCCTGAAAGCGAAGCCACTGCAACTTCCTCTTTTGTGTGCGTGTCAAACCTGGAGGACACCATCTAGGCATAAGGTATTTAGTTTTATCAATTTCAACCTTCTTACCCACATCAGGCTCTGCAGCAATATTCTCCTGGACTGATGGCTTGACTTCATCACCAATTATCATAGGCATTTTACCATCGTCCTTCAAGTTTACTTGGAAGTCACCAATCTGAATAATATCAGCAGCAGTAGTTCTCTCCTGGTCGACCTCCATCTTCTGGACAACTTCCTCCATCTTCTTAGGCTGATTGACTTGCTTAGTAGGAGAAGACTGTCTCTTCTGGGGAAACCGGTTCCACCGGTTTGAGGTGGCACATCCCAACCTGATCGACGAGGAGCCGAACGGTTATCTACCAACCTCTCATGCGCTGGAACTCTATTATTACCCCATCCTGGATGAAAAGGAGGATGCTGTACAGGGTAATAAGGCATATTCATCCCATTGTGATCCCATGCCGGATATTGATAATTGTAGTACGGAGGCATCCATGACATGTCCTGACATTGGTTTTGTTGGGGATAAAAACCTGCATTGTCACCCTTCCACCTGTTAATCGCCCTTGGAGGCGAAATTGGCCTTTGATTTGCATATTTGGAAAACAACTGGTCATAGGTCACTTTTGGCTTTGCAACTTTGCCCTGATCCTTGGCCACATTGACTTTCCAGGTTCCAATCTCCGGACGCTTAGGCTTCAACATTTTCTGGCGCCCCTGAGTAGAACCGGTATTACTGGTTTCCGAAACCGGTGGAACCGGTTTGTCCTATACAGGCTCAAACGGTTCCTTCGATGATCCTTGCCCCCCGAGATCCGACTCTTGCAGTAATTTTGAAAGTCTCTCTGCCATTGGGGGTCTTCTCACACACCACTTCCCTGATAATTGATTTTCCCTTCAGATTTTCAGGTTTTGGCTTCTCATCACCCACAACAATATTTTTTCCTTTAGTTGATTCGACTTGATGCGGCCGAATCAGAACTTTAGGAGCTTGCATCTCAAGGGTGTTGACAGGGAAATGCTCTTTATCCACCTGCATCTCATGTAGTGTCAAACGTCCTTCATTCAAGGCCGATTGCACCTGTCGACGGAAAACATTGCAAACATTAGTAGCATGCGAAAAAGAATTATGCAACTTGCAATATGCCCGCCTTTTGAGTTCTTCAAGTGGAGGAATAGTATGAGACATTTTAATGTTTCCATTCTTCAATAATTCATCAAAAATACGATCACACTTAGAAACATCAAAAGTAAATCGCACTTCTTCTTTCCGATTCTTTTGAATTGGTTTAAGAGATGGACAAGTGTACGATTTATTCTTAGAAGGCCATACAAGTTCAGCAACATACACGTCTTCATCATCGTCCGAACTACTAGAATCATAAGTAACAACATGAACATTGGAACGATGAGTCTTATATGTATCCTTGTTATTTTTAATTCGGTTTTCAGCAACTAAAGCTCTTATTTGCACTTGATTAACCGAAAAATGTTCAAAGCCTTCTATCTTTTCTTTAACAGAGGATCTCAAACCATTAAAAGCAACATCAGCAAGATCCCTTTCAGAAAGTGACAAATTAAAACATCGGTTTCTAGTTTCTTTGAATCGTTTAAAATAATCTATAACAGATTCATCTCTTTGTTGTTTAACCGATGTTAAATCTGTTAATTTCAACTGAACACTCCCACTATAAAAAATGATCATGAAACTTTTGCTCTAATTGATTCCATGAATTAATTGAGCCGGGAGTTAATGAAGAAAACCAAGAGAAAGCCGTTCCAGTCAAAGATAAAGAAAATAAACGAACTTTCAAAGCATCATTAGAACTAGCTTCTCCTAGTTGAGCAATATATTGGCTAACGTGTTCCCAAGTGGTTTTATTATCATCACCATTGAATTTCACAAAATCAGGAACACGCCAATTATTGGGATAAGCTACAGTATCAAAATTAGCAGAGTATGGTTTTTGATATAATCTAGAATTTCCCATATCAATGCCAAGCTTATCCTGCATCATACTAGCTAACTCGTCCTTCATCTTATAAAATTCAGCATATAAATTTGAACGAGCTAAATCAGATTGCACTGTGGCTGTACTTTGAACTTGAGCAACATGAGGTATGTGAGTAGACTTTGCCGCAAATATTGGTCATATACATCATTAGGAATCCCACTAGAATTAATAGGTTGATTAGGTATAGGGGGTGATGTATAAGCACGTGTTGCAATATAAGCAGATCCATTAACCACCTCTGTATTTCGGTTAGGGACCACCGAAATAGGGGGTGTAGAGTGTGGTACAATCTGCTGTCCAGCTTGAGCAGCAGAACCGGTTCCACCGGTTTCTGGAACCGGTGAAACCGGTTTCGCCGAGGCTGGCGAAACTTGTGTTGGCGGCGGTACCTGTCCTGGATAAAAATTAGCCGGCATACCATACAGAGGGTTTTCAGGTGCTTTTCCTGGTGTAGCCGACACACTAGCATGCATATTCTCATGTTGCATAGGTGGTAAATTTTGTGTATAACTAGAGGATTCTACCAACCTATCAATCTTATCCATTCTACCCGCAAGTGAGCAAACTAATTCTTTGGTATGTGAAAATGCAGCACTAAGCTCTTCATTATATTTAAGAATAGAAGTTTCAGGTGGTTGCAAAGTTACCGGGGGGATTTCTTCCACCTTTTGATCTTTCATCACGAACGCCGGCATCATGAAGTCTTGAGTTCTTGTTACCTTGCCGTGGCGATCTTTCTTGAGCCCCATCAAGAATTGAGTCTTGAAGAATTCTTGGGCCGCTTCAAACTTCAGGCGTTCCTCCTCGCTGATCTCCTCCATGGAGGGAACAACGATGTTATCCTTGTCCAAATCTGAGATAGATCCCATCTGGCTAGGGTTTGAATAATCGGTTATTAAAACCAAGATTTCCAAAGTCCCCAGCGGAGTCGCCAAAAATGTGTTGACGCCTTTCACGGTCAACACACCGAGTTTGCGCTGGAACTCGCGGATCCGCAACGGATCGAGCAACTGCAGCAGGCCCAGACAAAACCGGTGGAACCGGTTTTAGGATCCAGTGGAAACGGTTCTTCGGGAGCTGCTGTGTAGACCTAAGATCGCCGGCCCGGGAGGGACCCCGTCAGGGCAGGCGCGCCTAGGGTTTCTCTAAGGTCGGCAGGCCACTCAGAGAGCCGTCAAACGCCGTGGAGACGAAGAACGAACAGAATTAGGGTTGAAAAAGCTAGGGTTTGGAGATGACAAAAAAGTAAAG
>CM014278.1:92292801-92307241 GCA_004135705.1 Alloteropsis semialata | reverse complement strand
CCCACTCTTTCTGTATAATGTTCCTAGATCACGTAACCTAGTTATGTGTCTCCCGTTCGAAAGAGATACAGTTGAAAATATGCATATCTTTGCATATCTATAACTGTTATATTTCGAATTGTCCACGTTTTTTGGACAGCCCGATGGTGCGTAGATGGGGTTGGTTTCTACAAGAAATCCTTTAATCTATGACGGATCAATTTTGTCACAAAGTCCCCAAAATCCATCACAAAGTAGTATTTGTGACGTTTTTACGTTTCGTCATGGATTGAGCGTCATAGATTAACTCGCGTGACGGTTTCACAAAAACGTCACAGATTAGTGCAATCCGTGATGTTCCTGGCCCGTCACAGAATGGCCTTCGGCCCATATGGCCCAAACCCAAGCTCAGTATTAGTGACGAAAATAAACGTCACTATTCTTATGTTAGTATCCGTCATAAATTGAATAGGCACATCAGTAAAGGTGACATGGACAATTACGTGGCTTGGTTGATGACATGGCTGCCATTGATGACATGGATGATGATGTGGATCATGATGTCAGCATCACAGACCATTTATTAGTTGGGCCAATTTATTGGATCAAATTTTAGTTGGGTCAAATTTTAGTTGACTTACTGTTATTTCAATCCAGCATAAAATCCACTCAATTTGACTATTTTCATACAGCCCATAAATATAGCAACCCAACAAATTACTGCCAATATTCAGCCCATTAACCATTGTATCACATTTTAGCCCAGAATTGAATCAACAATTCATAAAAAAAAAATCACATTTTAACTTGTATCTGCTACAGCATCACAACAGATTAAAAAAAAAATCTAACATAGCTCACATATTACTTTGACTAATTTACTATAAAATATCACTTTCATTGCTCCATAGTCCATCTGCAATCATCCAACTTCTGGTCTTTAGCCCTATTGCTTCAGTATGATATCACTACAAGAACAAAGAGTGCTCAGAAGGGGAAAAACATAGAAACGCTACTACAAAATACGAAAAGTTTTACTAGTTATACAAACCACACTGGCTGTCATACACACTGCTGCATCAACCAAACAGTAAGTCCATCTATGTTATTCCTACAGCTACCAGCCTTCCGCTAAAATGTTGCATGCCTAATGGTCATATTAGAAATACAAGATATTATTTTTAAAACATTTTACACGCCAACAGAATAAAATTATCATAACAATTGGCAATATCAGAGGTATTTATACTTGTACCTTTGGTAGCAGCAGGAAGGTGGCCTTCCAGTGGAGACTCAAGCTTGTCCTACAGAATAAAAACAATGTTTTTCAGCAAAATCCACAGCTTACAGTTCAGGTTTTGGTAAAAAGACAGACATGGGATATGGTCACAATGCACAATAGATTAAAGTGAAATCTAAAGCACAAGTAAATTTTTGAACTCTTTTGGAAACTCATGTTTTAGTGCTTCAGGATTAGAGTCAGAAGCAAAATCTTTCTGTTACATTAACAAGATGAAATATTCAAACTCTGAAACTTGCATGAGTCTGCAGCAGCCATTTATGTATAAACACCAGTTCAAAGATAGAGAGATTACTGCACACTAGATGGGTTGCAAACTAATTGAGTTAAATAGCTGGAACCAAACACTTAATAAACATTAAATTTTAAATGGCAAGCCTAAATAAGTTGCAGCCACCATAGCTGGAACCAGATCGACACTTAGTTTTCATGTGTGCTCATATTTTGTAGCATATTTCAACAGAAACAAACCACACCATATACGTTGGTTGACATCTGATACTTGCACAAGCATATAACAGGAAGGTAGATTGAAGATAGAGAAGAGAAATACATTGGCAACACTTTAAATTTTAATATTTATATAACATAGAATGGTGTAGCATGGTATACAATTATAGATTAACCATATGAACTGTAAATGACTCATGACAGTGGAGCAATGCAATGAAATAATGAGAAGCAATGAACAAACGGTTGCAGATAATATTCATGCCTCATTTAAAATGATACTAATATTACACAATGTTCCAAGCTGAACCAAGCTGCTATATATTTGCATTCAGTCACATGACAGGACATTGCACATGAGTAAATATTTATCAAACAATGAAATTAGGCAACATCAATATTCAAGGTACTGCCTGCAGCTTGAGCTGCTTACCTGTGTAAGTTGCAAAACCAAAAGACGAAGTACCTGAAAATAAACTGCCTGCAGAGAAATGCTGCTGCCCTGCTCACCTGTCCCTACTCACCTGCAAATATGACATGACATATAAGGTCCAATCCAAAGTGCTAAACATCAAACCGATTAAATATTGAAAGTTAACAAGTATAAATAAACCATAGAAACTAATCAAAGTAGAGCCGAAACATGAATCGAGTGGCTGGGAAGGGGGGACGTACTTTGCCTTGCCCATGGAGTCCTGGACATTAGCACGGATCCGACTTAGCTCGTCAACATGGCGGCAAGCACCTGGCACCAGTGCTGCTGCTTGGGGTCAGACCCCCAGGCGGAGGGGTGGCATGCACGCGTCTGCCGGTCAGGGTGGCCCTTGCGCCTCCATCGGCCAGGGAGGAGGCCAATCTGAGGAAGGATGCCGCAGCTAGGACGAGAGCCCACGCGCCCTGCGCAACTGCACCGGGACGGGGCCTCCGACTCCGGGGGCAGAAGCATCGTGTCGCAGCCTCGGGAAACCCAGAAGCGGTGAGCCCTCACGACAACCTCCGCGTGCACAAGCGGAGGGCCATGCCGAGATTGCGCCGGGCATGGCTGCTGAGCCCGTGGGCGGTGAGGGTGCGGTGCGCCGTCTCCTTGGTGGGCGGATCTGAGGAGCAGGGTGAGAATTAGGGTTAGGTCTCGGACTGGTGACTGCTATTTATTGGAGTGGAGTCTCGTCTCGACCATTCACCACGATCCAACGGTGTATGATGAGATGTCATTCGATTTGGGCCGAGATGGGCTGAATACAATGTTGTCACAGTTCGTTGTTGTTTAATGTTTCTCTATTTTCTTTTTCCTTTTTTATTTAATTGTATCATTGTGAAGTAACACATGAAAATAATTATATTATATATCAATATATTTTTAATTTGTAATATACTGCATTTCAGGATTCACATATGAGTTTCAAATTTTTTGAGCAGATTTGGTATTTTCTGTCATTTAAATGAATTTCTGCGTGCTTATCGAAAATAATTCCAAATTGATCTATATGTGCCTCCAATAAGATGTGAGTAATTGTACAAAAAATATATTTAGGCTTGTAAGTTCCATTCTAGCCCATATATTGGAGACAGATGAAAATTTGAATTGTTTTCTAGGTATAATTCAAACTTTTATCTCCAAATTACCTTATAATAATTAAAATAATTCTAAATCAGATCAGAAAAATCTAAAAATTGATATCTCACCATAATTTGGGTCCATAAGATTGTCATAAAAAAATCAAATGATTTTAATAAAGTGTGACCATACATTGTTCACAAATGAATACATCTCTCTCATAGTTTCATACTACTCAAGCCAAACTTTGAAGTTTATATACCATAAAGATTTTTATTGCTTATATACACCTCAAATTTGGATAATACATTTCATATACCCACCTATTAACATTTGCAAGCTTACATAGGCACTTGTTGCGCAAAAAAGTTGTTTTTTTAAATAACTCATGAAGACACCTTGTGAAGTAACTTTAGAAAAATATCCAAGAAATAGCAATTAAAGTATAAAAATGCTATTATATGAAAGATCGTAATTCTAGAAAAATAGAGAAAAAACCCCCATCAAATTTGGGTTTATTATGAGGGAGAAATACTAATTATAAATTTTAATTCTGGATTAAAAAGAGAAAGATGAATGATACAGCTGTTCTTTATCTCACGTGGCGTCATACTACTGGCCCTTGCGGCGTCGTACTACTGGCCGTCGCGGCCCGCCTTCACTCATGAACCAATAGCTCGCTGCCGCGCAGTTGGACATGCACTAGCAATCCTACTAAAAGAAAATGTAGATTGCATTTGCGTCGTCTGACCGTGTGGTGTAGTGGTTGGGGCTTTGCTTTCCAAGTCCGAGGTCGCATGTTCGATTGCCATCGTCGCCACTTTTTCCTCCTTTTCCCATTTTAATGTGTTCATCGGCAACGCTTAAGTACAAAATAACAAGGAGGTGGGCTGGTGGTTGAAGGGCTCAACTCTATGTCAAAGGTGCATGGTTCGAACCACATTTTTTTTTCGGTTTAAATACCGAACACAATCACAAACAAATGGGCAGCGCGGTGGTAGTATTTTTTTTCAGTTTTTCCTTTCTTCTTTTTCCTTTCTTTTTCTTCCCTTTCTTTTTTTCTTCCCTAGGCGTTCGAGTCCCGAGCTCCTCAGTCTGTTTCTCTTTTTTTTTCCAATAATAGGATAAAAATCTAACAAAAAGTTATCATAAAAAGTTTGGCCATGGTAAACTTTTGTGTTGTTTAAGTAGGTAGGGGTTCAATTTCTGTACCCCACGTATTTTCTTTTTATTTTTTATCATATTTAGGCTCTAATAATACGATAAATTTTTTTCACAAAACTTATATACTTTGGAATTTCCAAAAATGTTTTTTTGCTCATCTACACTTCAAATTTGGTATTGCTTGCCCTGGTGCTGATCCATGACGAATTTTATAGAACATCACTAGGTAGTGGGCCAGTTCATGACGAATTTGATAAAACATCACTATATTATGGGCCCGATATCCATTATTATAGATCTGTGACGAAAAAATGGAAATCGTCATAGATGTTGCACTGTTTATGACGTTTTCTGAATCCGTCACGAAGAATCCGTCATAGATTAACAGATTTCTTGTAGTATGCTCTACTCCTATGCAAGACAGAATTTCAACACAATCTCCCTGCCAAGACATGTATTTGGAGAGCAGCGAAGAGGTGTTGCTGAAATTCTATCTCGGATAGGAGTAGAGCATGGAAACTAACCCCATCTACGCACCCTCGGGTGGGATTAGGACCTATCTTCACCTATTAGACAGTATAGATATCCTGTAGATGCAATTGATTTTTATATTACTCGCTGATATGTTAAAGGATGGATGACCGTGAGTGGATGTACACGGGCCGCCAAAATCAGAGTTCGATGACCGATGAATGGATTGAGAAGACCGATGCTTTCTTGGAACTAGCATTTGCCAACGCATCGAGGATTATGATTCTGATGCCAGGGGAGGAGACATGCTAAATGACTATCATGAAGCACACTTCGATGAAGGACTTAGGGAGGAGGAGCCAGAGGCCTCGGCAAAGGCGTATTACCAAATGTTGGCTGCGGCACAACAACCGCTTCACAGGCATACCAATGTTTCTCAACTGAATGTCATTGCACGCCTAATGGCCGTGAGTCCCAGTTTAGCCTAAGTCGAGACATCTTCGATGTTCTGGTGACAGTTTTTGGCAGCCAGCTTCCGGATGGTCACATTCAGCCAAAGAGCATGTACGAGGCATAGAAACTCCTTCGTGCACTTAAGATGCCATATAAGCCGATACATGCTTGTCCGAAGGGATGCATCTTATTTAGGAAAGAAAATGCAGTACCTTCCATTCTTACAGAGGATCCAACGGCTTTACATGACCGAGGATTCCGCGAAACAGATGACATGGCACAAAATAGACGTCGATACAATCCGGACAAGCTGGTACATCCATTCAATGGTGAGTCATGGACTCACTTTGATGCGAATCATCATGAGAAAGCTCCAGAGGCTCGGAATGTATGTGTCATGCTGGCAACAGATGGGTTCAATCCTTATGGAATAACGGCTGCTCCATACACTTGTTGGCCCATGTTCGTTATCCCCCTCAATCTCCCTCCCCCCCAGGCATCCTCTTTCAACGACAGAACATTTTCTTATTGTTGATAATTCCTGGATACCTGAGGAAAAATATGAGTGTGTATATGGAGCCTCTAATTGATGATTTGGTCCGTGCTTGGGAGGAAGGGGTACACACATACGACTGAGCTATATAGACAAACTTCAAAATGCATGTTTGTTACCACTACTCCCTGCATGACTTGCCGGCGTATGGGATATTCTACGGCCGATGTGTTCACGGGAAGTTCCCATGCCCAATATGCAAGGCAGCTCTGAAGTTCATTTGGTTGACGAAGGGTGGCAAGTATTCTTCATTCGACAAACATCGACAATTCCTCCTTCTTGACCATCCATTTAGACGGGATATCAAGAACTTTATGAAAGATGTCGTAGTTAAAGACCCTGCACCACAGATGATGATAGGTGCCGTGGTTTGTGCTCAGTTAGACACTCTCGAGGTCAATCAACAAGAAGGTGGTTTTGTGGGATATGCTGAGTACCATGCTTGGACTCATAAGTTGGGTTTGTGGAGGCTCCCCTATATGGATGACCTTCTTGTTCCACATAACATTGATGTAATGCATACTAAGAAGAATATTGGCGAGGCACTTTTTGGTACAATCATGGACATTCCTGATAAGACAAAGGACAACGTTAAGGCTAGAGTGGATCAAGAGAGGCTATGCAATAGACCAAAGCAAGACATACAACGTTCCAAAGATGGCAAGTCATGGAGAAAGCCTAAGGTCGATTTCGTCCGAACGAGGCCCCAAAGGAGGGAAGTACTAGAATGGTTCCAAATGTTAATATTCCCTGATGGGTATGCAGCGAATCTGAAGAGGGGAGTGAACTTATGTACTATGTGAATCAACGGGCTCAAGAGTCATGACTACCACATATGGCTTGAGTGGCTTCTTCTGGTGATGGTTCAAGGCTATGTCCTTGAGAATGTCTGGCTAGTGCTCGCAGAGTTGAGCTATTTCTTCCATCAGCTTTGTGCTAAGGAGTTATCTTGGACCGTGATTGCAGAAATGGAAAGAATGGCCCCTGTGTTGCTTTGTAAGTTGGAGAAGATCTTTCCACCCAACTTCTTCAATCCGATGCAGCATTTGATTTTGCACCTCCCGTATGAGGCACGAATAGGGGGGCCTATGCAGTCCCGTTGGTGCTATTCAATTGAGAGATGTCAAAAGGTTCTTCAAACTAAATGTAAAAATAAATGAAAAATCGAAGCTTTCTTTGCAGAGGCATACATTCTGGAGGAGGTGTCAAACTTCACAACAAGATACTATGCTGACAACCTTCCTAACGTGCATAATCCACCCCCTCGGTATAATGTTGGTGAAGATGAATTGAACCTCAGCATTTCTCGAGGGCAACTCGGAAGTGCAAGTGAGGCGACCTACAAGACCTTGAAACATAAAGAGTGGCGCACGATCATGCTATATGTGTTGACCAACCTTTCCGAAGTGGAGCCGTACATGCAGAAGTTCTCAACAAACTTGTTGCTCCATTGGTAGCCACTATTCTGCATCCAACACTCTTGTTTCTGGTTGGTACAGGGAATTTCAGCATCAATTCTGGCGTGAATCAAGGGAACCTACCTGCAGGAAGCTGAGATCCTTCTTAGAAACGGTGCGGGAAATGGATTGCCCGATTTCTTTTCTTGGTTCAAACAGAAGGTATTGTCCAATATAGCTCGTACTTAGTTTGCCATTAAAACTGCTCGTCCAATAATATAACAAACTATCATGCTTAAACTTGCAGGGCCTAGTAGAGACAGGTTGCCGATGGCTGTACCTATAGGGTCAGGTCATTTACCGGTTATGACGTGAATGGATATCGCTTTCACACAACAAGCCACGAGCAGAGTCAGCCCAATCAAAGAACAACAAATTTCGGAGTTTTTACGCCAGGCATTGATGGGATCGAGTATTATGGAAGAATTGAAGAAATATATGAACTCTGCTTTCATGGTTGCAAACCTCTTAATCCTGTCATATTCAAATGCCATTGGTTTGATCCTGAAGTAGTGAGACGGACCCCTAATCTTGGGCTAGTCAAAATTCGACAGTCATCCGTCTTACCAGGAGACGATGTCATTATTGTTGCTCAACAGGCCACACAAGTTTATTATCTCTCATACTCGTGCCAAACCAACGACCGTCTTAAGGGTTGGAATGTTGTGTACAAGGTATCGCCCCATGGTAAACTACCTGTCCCGAACAATGAAGACTACAACATAGACCCAAACACATATGACAGAGAGTTCTTTCAAGAAGATGGACTAGAATGGAGTTTTGAGTTAGACTTAACTGAAGCGATCGGAATGGAAGTAGACAATGAAATGTTTGTTGACGAGGACGTTGCAGATGAGGTTCATAATGTGAAGGACTTAGAGTTACTTGAGCAATTACGTTTAGGCAATGACAGTGAGGACGACATTCCTCCTTCGGAGCACAGGCATGATAATATCGACATGCCTGATAGTGATGATACGATTTATGACCCAGCCAATCCCGATCATGATGATTATTTCTAATACATGTATGATCCATATTTATTTATTATCTGCAATACCATGTTATTTTCTAATTATATTTTATTTATTTTGCATCTCTTTCTAAGTATGCTTTGTTTATCTTGACTGATTGGTTTACTGTTTTTAATTGCAAGTGGCTGAACAAGATGGTGGGCAGTATTACGAGGAAGTTAGCGTCGCTTTGCAAAAGAGTGACAGGTGCAGCTGTAGGGTCCGATGCAGCTGAGGACTCCGGGAGGGGTCGAGGGAGGGGTGGAGGCAAGGGTCGAGGCAAGGGTCGAGGCAGAGGTCGAGGGAAGACTAGAGAGATGGTACCAGACCATGTAGCTTCGTTGTCGTCTTCGTCTGAGGAGGAGTTACCTTTAGCGGAGGCCCTTTGCCGAGTGCCTTTGACCTGGCACTCGGCAAAATGAGGGCCTTTGCCGAGTGTCTTTGACCTGGCACTTGGCAAAACGAGGGCCTTTACCGAGTGCCTTTCCGTCCTGGCACTCGGCTAAGCTGCTGTCACCGTTTTATGACCGTCACACGTCCAAAGTCTTTGCCGAGTGCCCGACAAAAGGTACTTGGCAAATCGCTCTTTGTCGACACTTTGGACGTCGTGTCATGTTCGCTGTGGGCAGCTTGCCGAGAGCTATTGGGCCTTTGCCGAGTGCCCTGGACACTCGGCAAACGACCTGTTTCCCGTAGTGATTGAAGCATTTACCAGGTGAGCAAACTTGGCAAGGTAGCGGGAAGAAGCATGCATGTTTCATGATCCCCTTAAAATGTTGAATTAGCCTATTCGAAATATTGAATCAATGTTTGCACGACGTAGGATCAAAAGTATTAAAAATGTTGGGACACAACGGCAGCGAGTGGTTGACAGGCAACAATGTTTAATCTGGATGGTCCAGTGGGCTTTAATGTTACGACCTCTAGCTAAGTTGTGGAATCCATGTAACCCCATTTTGCCTCCATTTCGTTGGGTGGGAGTTTTATGGATTAAATAGTGTACTGGCGCGGCGCGGGCTATCATAAGGCCAGCTTTGAGCTCCAAGAAACAGGATCGCCGCCGGAGGAATGTCAGGCATTATGTGCAACGAGCAGCAGAGGAGCGCTAGTACGTGCCCGAGGAGTGGGGAAATACAACTCTACCCTCTATCAAGCACACTCTAGTACGTGTGAGTATGTTACCAAATTAACAAGCTCACTACTCGTGGAAGAACGTCTCGTGTGCTCCCACCCTCTTTCCATGCTCCCATGCTCCCATTTTTTTTTAAAAAAAAAGACTAACAAAATATGCACAATTTATAAACAAAAAATATAAATGGGTAGAAGATGTAAAGATGCATGCTCATGCGAAATTTGGAGATAAAAATAAATTTGTGCAAGGAGAAACAAAAAGGTTAAATCAGTACATGAGCAGGCATGTGTGGTGTGGATCCACGAAACAGTGCATCCGACCTAATAAACATGCTCACTTTCTCTTTGTTTTTTGTTTCTTTTTGCATAAAACTTTGTTCGTTCTCAAATTTTGCATCACTAACATTTATATTTTTTTTGGAAGCAGCAGTTACTGGCTAGGGCACCGGCTGAGTGCTGGGTCATGATGGGTGGGCGCGGACTGTGTGAGGCATACCATACGGGTCAGACTGTAAGACCATTCTCAATAGGAGTTTTATAGACATTAAATAAGTTACCACGTCAGCGTTTTTGATGAGGTGGCACTGTATTAATGAAGATGAAGATGAAATGGGTTTCATGGGGATGAAACCATGTGTACACTGTTTCCAAAAACTTTTGTCTTGCATGTGGCCTAGGGAACCACAATGATGAAACTATGCATTGAATGAGGGTATTTCATCATACTGGTTTCAAACAATTTTAGATGATGTGTCGCTCTAGATAATCGTGTCTATGAATCTTCCATTGAGAATGACCTAACTCTGTAAGAGCTGAAGCGTTTGTCTCGGTGCAGTACATTGTTGGGGCCACATTCCCAATGGATGGATCTCGCATTCACATTCGCTAGACAGTTAAACTGTTCATGATTTCGGGGGTGTTTAGTTCACCCTCTCTCTTCTATTTTGCATAATACGCGCTTCCCAATGTATTTTTTTCTCTCTGTGGCACGCGACCTAATGTATAAAAATACTATGCATAACAACATCTAAACACCCCCTTCACACCTGTGGCCCTGCGTCCAGCCCAGCCCAGTCACCGGCGTTCCCACCAAGCACACGTACCGCTCCCCACTTGTCAGCCCATGAATGTCCTAGCACCGATTTCCCTAATAAAATTCACCTAACGAAGTCAATCGTGAGAAAATATCTACAAAAGTAGCTCTGAAAATGACAAAAATGTCAAAAGGCAATAGTCGAAGGAAGATAATTGGATCACCAATATTGAAATGGACCACAGAATTTGTCCAACAACATGCATATATTTTGAAATGGATGAACTGTAAAGTTGGATGTCTGATTGTTAAGGTACATAAATGTGTACAGTGCATGCTGCAAGTTGCTGAGGCCGGCGGTGTTCACATTCACAAATGTTAGATGCTAGAAGTCCCAAAAACACCACAATGTGGTACGCACTCCATTCTGTATGATCCATCAGGGAGAGAAAACCTTATCATCTATTCCCTTCGGTCCAGTTTATAAAGCGTGGTTTGATATGACGCTCTCCAAAGTTATCCTTGACCACTTATTTATTTTATATTATAATTGTTATTATTATAATCTTATGATTACTAGATAGTAAATTTGGTTTAAAATCTATCTATACCAAGTTTGTAGTATAGTAGTTATAATTATATTCATTGGTCAAATTATTAGTTAAGGATTATAAAATTTGAATCTTGATACGTGTGTGTTTTATAAACCGAACCGGAGGAAGTATTTTTTTTAGTTCATCTGTAGGGCACAGATTGGCAGGGCATGCTCTGCAACATATTGGAATTAATATGAATCGTTAATTCACTATTATATTTCTAATTGCAGATAAACTCCTGACTGAGCACTAACTCATGCAAGTAACCAGTTTAATCACATCATCTTGACTCCATGGGGGCAATCTCTCATATACAATGGCGTAAACAATAAAACTGGCAATTGCATCAAGTGGATCACATCAGCATGAATGATAACATCCCTGTGACTTATTGCGTGAAAACTAAACATAAGTGTGAAATCAGAGATGACGAGTGGCTGGCTGCTGTTCAGAGTGAATGTGCGTGGACACCAATAGCATCCAGGTACTTGCCGCTGCGAGCGAAGAAGCCAGCGATACCACTGTTGCTCTGCACAGGGACATTGAATGGGGTCCCCCCCTCCCGGCTGAAAGGACGACCATACGTCTTCAAGTTGGTAATGAGCTTAAGTTTAAGTGAGTTTATTACGTTGAAGTCTTCATACACACCGAATGTTCCACGAACTTCCTTCACGAATTCAGAGGAGGAGAGGTTCATCTACGTGTCAAGAAAATAACGGATTAGATTATAATCCCCCCATTTGTTTTTCATATACATGTTATGTTAGGGAACATGGTCATATTTAATCTATAGCGTCGAATTTTCTATGGGAGCGATGTGCGTTTCTGCATTTGAATGCATGTGTTAGGCACAGAAACAACTTGTCATCATCCTGAGGATACTGCTTGTTATACTGACATCGAGAACAAATATTTAAATTTAACTCCATTGATGACCATATCCATCAGAAATGAAGGTTAGCTTACCGTGTTAGGATTACCACCAGAGCCGCCCCATGGACCTGCAGTGTGCTTATGGCCAGCTTGCTCAACATATGAAAATGCAATGGAGTCGACAACCCAACCACTGCGAATGGTGATGCTCTCCAAGCGTTTTGGTGCCTCCACGATGTCGTGACATCTCCACCCCATGGTCCAATCTTTGTGGCCAGAAACTACATGAAAGTGGGTTTTAGTACTTGTTACGGTTTTAAGTTAAACAAAAGTGTTTATATATCTCTAGTAGTTAAGAAATGTTAATGAATCTCCAATATATGTCATTTTTTCTTCATACTCTTGATCCCTTTAGCAGGGGGCAGAATCCATGGATGGTAAGTTCTACTATAATTGTTCCGTCCCCTGTTTTCTCATGCAGCCTTTCGTCAATGACACCAGTTGCCATAGCAAAGTGTCCAGTTCCCCCAACGATAGCCCAGTGACCTACCACAATATTCGGCCCCATCACCTGAAGTGTAGATCCCTTAAACCTGTATTATTCATAAACATATGTTCAAACATGGACGTACCATGTTTATTTAATGAATATTATTAGGTATTTTAACATTTCACTGTAAATTCATACTGAAACAGAAGAGAACATCCAGAATTGTTCGCATATATATAAGCACCTAATAAGCAGCATATTTATCCATGAGAGATGATACGTACCTTTGATCCTCGAACACTAGGCTGAAGGAAGTATGCCAAGCAGTGTTATTCACATTCTCGTCCTTGGCATTGATATGCAGGCCCTTGGCATGGGCGATGACTATGGCATTGTGACGAGCCCGTCGCGTATGACCCAGTTGTTAACTCTCAATGCCCCAATCCCGTCTTTGGCAGCGAAATCCCACTGGTTGTGGTTCCGGCCTGGGCCGTTGACGAGATATAGGTAGAGACCACGGAAGTTGAACTCATTGCCGTCTCTAATAGCAGAGGAAGGGGTGAATTGGAGGTTGCCAGGATTGGCCATGGGAGATGGACCGATGGTGTTGGCTCGGGGTAGCTGCAGAGTGCAGATAACCCTAGCTTGTGGTGCGTCTGCGTGCTGTGTGAGTGTGAGAGTCAAACGCCAGGATACAGGATTTTATAGGGCCAATATACGCGCGCGTGGTGCAGCTGTATGTGATCATATCAAGAGTGCAACTTGCAACGTTGTCATAAGATTTGTTGCCGTGAACTGAAGGCCTACTGTAGGTCTGTTGTCGCGCTGGGTTTCTGGTTGGCATATACCCCGTGCCTGTTAGAAGTACAAAATATGTTTGGTTAGAGACAAAAGAGTCACGAGCAAACTTTAAAGATAAGATAGAGTCCTAGAGATAGAATAGGTTTAAACCTAGTATAACTTGTCTTGTACTCCAAGTCTCTCCGTCATTTGTACTCGTATATACCTCAAAGGGTCAATGCAATGAAACAGATTATTAGGGTTTACTCCCGTTTCAATATTTTTCCACATGGTAATCAGAGCCAAAGACCAACGTCTTGAGGAGTTATAACCACTTTTACCGACCAACTGTTCGAGCATACACTACTTTCAAATGCAACAGTTTTAATGAAACAATCACGATGCGACAACACTTTCACCAACTGATTACTGCACTAATCATGATCCGTGCTTACAGCGCTGCATTCGTACTGTAAAGGCAGTTCGTCGTGGCCCCCGTAAGTTCTGAAGTCCAACGCCGTGGTCGTTGGACGTTGCTGGCATGCTGCCCGTGCATAGTCCAATGATGAACAGTGAACACGGCTCCGTGGATTAGACAATGGTGTAAGTGCACCATGAGCGCACGGATATCGGTTGATAACGTGAGCGCTGACGTGCTGCCGTGTTGGTGCTGTGCATGGAGCCACATTGAATTCGCCATAATGCCGGAACAGTCGCTCGTGGTACCAAGGTCCCCCGACGACCTTGACTCGAACACCAAATCCCGTCACCCTGCACACGTAATGTGTGCGTTGTTGTGTTGCCATGGTGTGCAGCTCAGTCTCTCAGACTTGGCCTAAGGGGCGCGCTGTCTCCCTGTGATCCTTATTGTCCAAGACTCCGTCCGTGAGTTCGTCTTTGGATCACCCCATATCATCACGTTCTGTCTGACTCTCTGCAATTGCCAATCAACAGATTAATCGTCCAAGAGCCTGTCGTGTTTTTTTTTTTTGTTAATTTTCAGCTCGACACCACACAGCAAGAGACAAACTGGGCGTTAGGCGACTGGGACCTGACCTGCATCAAGGAATTGAGAAAATCAACCAGTGCGATTGAGACCTTGAAGCTGACAAAGAAAGAGTAGTACTTATAGAAGAGCAAAA
>CM014278.1:92239404-92291801 GCA_004135705.1 Alloteropsis semialata | reverse complement strand
CCATTAGAACAGGCCCATGAGATTTTACGACCAGACAATTCGAGCCGTTTGTCAAGCGATTCGCAACACAAATCACTCCTAACCTGCGTCGCGTCGTAGGTCTCTCCTAGTGATTGGATGTTTGTCAGGGTAACGTGCTGAGCAACAGTTCCGAGATGCGTGCCAGGAAATGCCTGGTCAAGCGATGGGAAAACAGCATCATGGTACCACACAAAGTAAAGTTGGTCAGCAAGATACCTACGAGATGGGCGCTTTTGTTGCTTGCGATTTCTTTTGAGCATGGTTCGGTTCGAAACACACATGCACGGCGCATGAATCTGCCGCTGCGTACAACAACAAACGGCCAAGCACGAACACCACAGGGTCAGGTGACTCGATATCTTTTGAGCCGAGGATCAGGTGGCTCCGGTCTCAGCAGCAGTAGTAAAAAGAATACTACGAAGATAAGATCTGGATCCTCCTAGTATGGCAGGCGCGCGCGGCCTCCATGGGGTGGGAAGCCGAGCCGGGGCGACGCCGATGCGCGTACGAGAGATGCTGGGGAATCTCGGGGCTCCGCTTTGGCGATTTCTTTTTGCTCCCCCGAGAAAGGATAGCCCGTGTTTGTTTCCCATGGCCAGGGGTAGTTAGGCCGTCCCCAATCCAAGACACTATTCATAGTTTTCATAAGCTCCACATCATCAAGAAACTAGTGCTAGACACTACCTCTCCAATGCAAACACTACCTTTTCATATCCAAATTTAATATCACTCCTCTCTCATCGTGTCTTGGATATCGTGTAGAAACCATGTCTCATGCAAGACCTAGTTTCCTTCTCTTCCTTCATTTAATCACTTGCCACATCACCTTTCATCCTAGGTGGCAGCTTATTTAACTCTATAGAAACCATCCTAGTCATTTGGGTTGGGGATGGCCTTATCCGCCAGTGGCGAAACCCACCTGACCTGACGCCGAATCTCTCTTGTGCGTGCCACTCACTCACGGCCGCACAAGTGGCTCCGGCGCTGACGCGCAACTACTGGTGCTGTACTCCTGTTTGTTTAGTTTAAGCCGGGGCCCGGCGGAGCAGATCACAGTTCACAGCGGCCTTTCTGTTGCCTGTTTTCATCCACGCAAATGATTCGCGAAGGCAACGCCGCTTTAAGCACTAACACGGTCGCAGTCCCGCTAAAAGCGGATTATGGATTGATCCAGCCAGGCGACACGTGTTGCCGATGGGTGTGTAGCCTCTCTCTCTCTCTCTCGTCGCAGCACGCGGCTGGTTGCGGCTGCTGTTACTGTCGTAAGACGAGAGTAACTGCTGGTTACGGTTACGGGTAGATGTCAGCCGTGTTAGTAACCGTCGGCGCGAGCCGCGGCCTCCAGCTGCCCGATCGCAACAGGGCGCAGGGCCGGACCACGAGTCCACGACGGCGAGTTCGCGCAGATGGGTGTCACAGCCCAGGACCACCATCTCTGACCGAGACATACCGGAGGCTCCGGCCGCATCCACTCATCCAACCCAACGGAGTGGCACCAGCTGCAAGAGCGCATCCCGTCAGGCTTTTCACAATCACGCCTCCCTTTTTTACGAAGGTGCTAGCCGGAGTGAGGCGCCAGCTGGCCGCCCGCGCGGAACGACGAGTCCGACTTGGGTGCGGCCGCGCCCGGCGCGGTCGACGGCTTCCAGGGGCCGCGGGCGCCTTGCACTTTCGGTCGCCTTTTCCCCCATCAGCCGCCAGCCCCCGCCACCGCATCGTCCTCCGCCAACGCATGGGCGATTTTCCCACGCGCGCGCGAGCACGTCGCCATCCCCTTCAAGGTCCAGTCGTCCACCCGCGCGTCGCGGTGCCACGTCAACTCTGTTCGTGGTTATCCACAGAGGGGGAAGGGGCGACCGCGACATGGCGACTAGGGAGCAGCCGGCGACCCCGGTCCACAGCCTCACTAGTTGGGTTGGATGGCAGATTTCTGCTCTGTATAACCGGATCAAAGGGAAGATCTGCTTGCGGGAGCGTCCAACCCCAGCTATGTGCAGCTATCCGAAACCATATACACGAACACGACCGCATCATTTGCCTGCAAACTTATATGATAAAATATGGCCTTCCAAGCTACTGCAATGGTTTAACAATTTGTACACAGCTCGGCAAAAATGATTTTTCTGAAAGGCAAAAAAACAAACAGTTGGCCGGTACAGCCTATTAATATGAAGGAAATGTTTCTAATAGAATACTGTGATCTTGGACTAGCCTGACAGGTTGAAAGGAGGGTCACCAGGTGCTTACCCCTGAAATGTAGCTTTCTAACCACTACCAACAACATTCGATGACTGGGAGCCGCACATTTCAACATTGTCGAGCAAGCTCTTCTTGGTCCACAGTGGTCTTTCCAGACAGATGGCTCAGAAAATCAGTGTGCAGCGCATGACCAGCCTTTGTCACAGAAAAGGGAAAGTTAAGTTCAGGTGCCACGACAGAGTTCAAAGTATAGCATAAACAAAGCAACAAAGTAGAATGAATAACCAGGAAAACATTTTACAATCAGTTTCCTTAGACAGAGAATCTTCTTGAACAAAAAGGGTGTGCAAAGAATATGCTATGGTTTCAGATAAACCCTGTTATCTCAGAACCACATGTTGCTTGAAAGCAAGAGGTTGCCATGCGCCAACAAAAACAAAAAAAAAATTTTGTTTTTTAGTTTAAGGTCACATCATAATAATGTGTCGAAGCAACTAATAATGGTACTCTTTGTTATTTATGTCCCCTCTTGGAGAACAGTAATATTTCCCTACCTTGGACTAGGCCTCTGATTTATTAATGATCTCAAGTCTGTTATTTTCACTGTCATGAACAGCATATTTTTTTTACCTTCCACTACAAATGGTACCGAGAATCATCTTTGTCAAGGGTAATCAACCAAAGCTACAAAAGGCAAAGCAATGCCATGATACAATTAAACACCCTAAAAATGGACACTAACGTTCGAGAAAAAAATGGACACCAACTTACAAAAGATAATGAACACTTTATGTGAGAGTACAACTAACAGAGGCTAACCTCCACTTAACATTGAGATATAGTGAAACTTCAAAAAAAAATTGTTAAGATGAGATTATCAAGAAAACAAGTAAATCAAACACAAAGATGGACAAAACAGCAATTTCAGCAGTGATGACTGGTGAACTGGTACAATCCAAAATCCAAATAATGAAACGAAGCTACAGAATACAAGTCATGAGGCTGCATGTCAGCATGCAAACTAGTGCATGCCAGTGGCGGACCCAGCTTTCGGCCAAGACTAGGGCCAAAACCAAACAAAAAAGAACTACCAAATGCTGGGTCACTTATATTAATAAATTGCGAATGTGAAAGAAAATATATAATTTAGACGACACTTAACACTGTTGGAGAAAACGGTATTTAGTATTAATTTTGCAGCCGGTACTGAGGTCGGTATTAACAACTGGTAGTAAATGGAATTGTGCCTAGAAAAAAAATACGGGGTACCAAATTTTGATCCGGTACTAATACTGGATCTTTTGGAACCAATACTAATGTGTTTTTGAAAGTGTTAGTGAATGCTAGTTTCTCTAGTGGTGTGAGCTCTATTTATAATGGCCAACAAACTAGATAATACACGACAAAACATAAAGCAATACGAATCCAACATGTAATTATTGAGAATTTGCTTGATTTAGGGACCTCAAAGTTTTCCTGCTCCAATTCTGCTAGCCGCGGGCCTGCTGCATGCCTCCTCGTGTGCTGCATGTTGTTGCTGCACTGCCTGCAATGGTATACGTGGGTGCAGCACTGCAGCCTGCCTGGTCGGGGCTGTCAGCACCGACATGGCTTCAACAGGCAGGAGATAAACTCACGGCACCAAACAGTGGCGACGGCAGATGCCAGGTCGTGACAGAGAGCGAGGGCGAGGACGCGAGGACGCCTGGATGCGTGGGCTTCCGGACTCCGGAGTGCTCTATGTTTGTGTCTAGTCGCTAACGGGCTGTTGTTTTTTCTGGACCGAAGCCACTGGGTGCTACTGGGGTTCCTGGGCTACGACTAGGGCCACGGCCCTGGTGGCCCTAGGCCCAGGTCCGCCCCTGGTGCACGCAGCAGCATGAGCCTGGAACTTGTGAGGTCACTGGTCTATTAGAAGAAAAGGAACCTATGGGTTATAAGGCAGCTGCTAATTTGTTATAGTACCCAAGCATACATCAACAACATATTTAGTTTAATTTAAACAACATACCTTATAGGCAACTACATGAGCAATTGGGAAACCCTGGTTACCATTCTGTGCAAGTAGCGAGAAGTCACCTATAAGATCTAAAATCTTGTGGCGGCAAGGTTCATCCTCAAACCGCACTGGTGGATTTAGCCAGCCGCCAGACATGCTGTCAATTGCAAAAAAAGAAAATTGTATACAGTTATTGATATAATTAAAAACAGAAAAAATGAATTTGAATCATACAACGATGTCATTCCTAGCCATAAGTCGCGACATCATCATTCATCAATGGGCAACGTTTTTGAAATAAAGGGGGAAGAGAAACCAACAGCTGCAAGCCTGCAACGGTCCTAATAGTCGCAATGTATGGCGCACCAACTTTGGATGGTCAACCACTAGCTGACTTGATATGAGTTCTGGCTTTTGCAACAGCAGTATTCATGTTTAACTAGTCAGTACAAAAAAATAAGATCCACTGTGAAGCTACCGCGAGAAGGATGGATAAAAAAGCTCCTAGGAAAATAAAATTTGTTCGAAGCTCAGTCTATGTGTCCATATTAATCTAGTGAATATAAAGATAAATACTGAATAGGCTCCTCTCAGTTTTAGAGATTATCTAAGAGCAAAAAAAGCACTTGAGTTGTTTTACTCATTTAGTCATTTTAACATAGGATATGTAAGAATCGAAGAAAAAACGGGGGTCAATGTTATAGTTGCATATAGATGTCAAAATAAAACCAAATTGTGTCACCCTGTATTGGCAAACAGATGGAGTACATTATAAACTTTTTTTGAACCTATGCAGGAGCCCACCAATATGCAGTTCTGCAGAGTTAAAGAGACAAGTAATGTTTTCCAGAATATTAATCTTCACCTGCAAACCATAGCATTTTCTAGTGACCCTCCTTTGATGAGCCCAGCACCACACATTTTTTCAATCTGTATAACAAAGATTGCAAAGACGAGTTCATCAATAAATAAAGAACCCTAATAAGCAAATATCTTTGCAACATGCAGACAATAAAAGGAGAAAAGGTAAAGCCAAGTGACACAAGGCCAGCAAATTTGCGAGAATGTTGGCAATAAAATAGCACTGCAGTTTTGCATCAGCTAGAACACTCTCAAAGAACAAAGGGATAACACGAGCAGGGGCACAATCACTAATCCCTTTATTTATCACTTCTTACATACACATATATGCCACTCAAGACTAGTTTTGAAGCTAGTACAATGACCCTTTCTAGCTTTCTTTTAGCTAGCTTCTAGCTTCTATCTCTAGTTCTATGACACACACACACATTACATTGCTCAACACATGAGGGATACATGTCCTTTTATAGGACTTGCAAACCGTCATACAAACAAGAGCACAACTCATCTCTAGCTAATCACTAGCTAGCATATTCACTTTACAACTCACTGACAACTACATATCCTAGCCAATTTGACTTTGATCTCTTTAAGGGTAACCCACCCAAAGATAACCAAAGTACTACCTAGAAACTTCAAGCAATCAAATCCAACTTTACTACCTAA
This sequence comes from Alloteropsis semialata, assembly GCA_004135705.1. Lineage (NCBI taxonomy): Eukaryota > Viridiplantae > Streptophyta > Magnoliopsida > Poales > Poaceae > Alloteropsis > Alloteropsis semialata. The sequence continues at coordinate 92,286,055 of CM014278.1, read as the reverse complement.
TGCTAGCTAAGCATAAGCTCAAGGAACAAGCTAATTTCCTTTTTGACTTGAACAACTCATGCCATAGATGCATGTAGATACATCTACACATTTCTTATGACAAGATTATTTCCAACATTCACCCCCCTAATCTTTGTCATATCAATTCTTTGATGCTGCCCACAACATGAATTGACTCTGCCATTTCAAGAAAACAAATTAACTCCCAACAATCTCTCCCTTAATTTGTTTTCTTGAGATATCTTCTCTTTTGCAGCAATTCTCTTTGTCAACAAAATTTCCTTTGTTCTTCCCACTGCATGAATTTGCATGCAATTTTTCTTCTATATCATTGAATATTTCTTTTGGTCTCCAAATTTTTCTGTTCTTCACCCTATGGTTCTTCAGTCCCATATAGCTTACTCTGTATTTTGCGACTTCTTTCACAACTGTGTGATTTCTAGACTCATCAAACTCCCCCTTGCTCTTGACACTCCTTAGGGCTAAGGATGGTATTACCAATTGTGTTTTAGAACCCAAATCTGAACATAAACACGTGTTCAAATTTGAACTTAATCCATTTTGTCTCGAAAAACCTTTCTCCTTGTATTTCACCATTGCAACATTCTTTTCCAGATTGTTGCTCCCACTAATTTGCAACTCAATCTTATAAAGCCTGTCCGATGTTCTTCGGACCTTCATTAGTAGCTTTCCGCTTCTTTCACGAACACATAACAAATCTTCATCTAAGACAATTCTGTGGCCTGCCTCCGACAGCTGACCAAGACTGATTATATTATGGCACAACTTTGGTACATAATATACCTCATTTAGAAGCCGTTGTTCGCCATTTTTGCACTGGAGCATGATAGAGCCTTTTCCCTTGATTTGCACCGAGTTGTCACCGAACTTGATGTGCCCGTTGATGCTTTCATCCAACTTCTTGAACTTAGAGCGTTGGCTCGTCATATGGTTACTCGCACCATTATCGAGATACCACACGTTGGACTCTACCGATGCTTCCTCTTTAGTGCATAATGTTGGTGCAACCCTTTCTTCATCAACAACCTTAGCAAGCTCACATACTTCCGCAGCTAGGAGCATAAGCTCATCATCATCACTATACTTTTCAATGAAGTTACACTTTTTCTCCTTATCTTCTGAGACGTTAATTTGATTATCATCTCCAAATCTGCAAAACTTAGCAATATGGCCTTTCCTCTTGCATTTGTCGCAAGTCTTTGTTTTCCAACTTCTACTTGTAGAATGGTTGGATTTTTCACAAATATTACACCATAGCTTTGAATTTTCTATACCTATGGATGAGGATTCACCCGCCCGTCTATGCTTCAGCGCCTTCCCTTTATCTTGGGTGAGAAGGAGCTGGTTATTTGTGTTGCGTCCTCTGCATATGCGTTCCTCATATGCCTTCAATCGGCCGATTGCCTCCTCGAACGACATCTTGTCGAGGTCTGAAAATTGCTCGATTGCAGCAACCACCTGTAGGAATTTGTCAGGTACAGAGTCCAACAACTTCTTGACAAGTGAGGAATCCTCCATAACGGTACCGAGAGCAATAAACTTGCCCGCCAGTCTACTAAGCTTGGCTGCAAATTCGTCAATAGACTTGCTGTCATCCATGCTCAAAGCCTCGAATTCACTCTTCAAGGTTTGCCCACGTGCCTTTTGTACTTGATCAACACCTAAGTACCTTGTCTTCAAGCTTTCCCTTATCTCCTTGGCTATCTTCTTGCTTTTTGCAATCTGCAAAAGCACATCCTCGGGTATGGCTTGAAAGATGCATGCTCGTGCCATCTTATCATGCTTAGTATCTACAGCCGCACCATCCATCGCTTCAATGGCATCCCATACTCCCTGGGCATCCATGAACGCTTCCATCTTGATTGCCCAAGTGGAATAGTTTGTAGAAGTAAGCATTGGATAATGGAGGGTAACACTTGTCTCATTCATCACTTGCTCTGGCGGGGTTTCCATGGTCTTGTATCTAGGATGGTCGTCGTGACGGCGTGGGCGCCGTGAAGGTGGTGATGGTGAGTGGCGGCGATAGTGATGCTCAAAAGCATTATCCCTCGGCGGAGCTGACGCCATGGATCAGAACCTCGCTCTGATACCAAATGTTGGCAATAAAATAGCACTGCAGTTTTGCAGCAGCTAGAACCCTCTCAAAGAACACAGGGATAACATGAGCAGGGCCACAAACACTAATCCCTTTATTTATCACTTCTTACATACACATATATGCCACTCAAGACTAGTTTTGAAGCTAGTACAATGACCCTTTCTAGCTTTCTTTGAGCTAGCTTCTAGCTTCCATCTCTAGTTCTATGACACACACACATACATTACATTGCTCAACACATGAGGGATACATGTCCTTTTATAGGACTTGCAAACCGTCATACAAACAAGAGCACAACTCATCTCTAGCTAATCACTAGCTAGCATATTCACTTTACAACTCACTGACAACTACATATCCTAGCCAATTTGACTTTGATCTCTTTAAGGATAACCCATCCAAAGATAACCAAAGTACTACCTAGAAACTTCAAGCAATCAAATCCAACTTTACTACCTAATGCTAGCTAAGCATTAGCTCAAGGAACAAGCTAATTTCCTTTTTGACTTGAACAACTCATGCCATAGATGCATCTACACATTTCTTATGACAAGATTATTTTCAACAGAGAAAAAGATATAATTCCACAACACTCCAAGAAAAAGAGAAAAAAAAACACAGGACTGAAACCAGCAAACTTGTGAGGATGACATAACTACCCTAGAAGATGAAAATGAATATAAGACCATGTATGATAAACCATGACAAAGTACATTAGCGTTAAACCATGTGGTAGGAAAGTACTTAGTCATACAGTACTAGAAGCGATCTTATCAAGTAATTTATACCTACAAATGCAGATCCAAACAATTGGCAATACAGGTTACTACTTACTAGCACGTAATAATGGACGGAAATGATGAAAAACATATACTAGATGTATGAGTTAACCTCTTCAAATATACAAAATGTTCTTGCAGGAGCAATCTTGCTTGAGTATATATTAGCATCCAGGAATGTAGAAAACCATTGACACCCAATCGCTGGAACCTGCGATACGATGCACACTTTTCTCAATTTACAAACATGTTTGAAATATTTTCACCAATTTTGTAGTCCAAAAGTAGTTAAAGTATAAGAAATATGCTAGACATCTGCTTGAACAAATTGATAAACATTTTACTAATGCAGACAAATGAGGATACTTGCACTTCTTCGTTCTTCCATAAAGAACATTTGATGACCATCAGATTACTGGTAAGAACATTAATTAGAACAAAGCTAAGCCTCAACAACTCAGAATAAAAATATTTAACCTTAATGCTCATGTGCCTGTACATATTCTTTGTGAGAGCAACTAGAGGCTGGTGATGTGACAGGTCCTGCCTTGGCTGTGCAACATAATGTGATGAGCTTCAAATAAAACATCTCATACATGAACATGAAACAAATAAGGCCCAAAAAGGTCAAATTTGGGTAACACTGATCTGTCTTCAAGCCCACAGTGACCAAAGACCCCAGCCGCCTTGTGTTATTCCATATAATGGTAATACTGTTTTTGGTAATTTCATAGCCTATGCATCATTCATTGATAATGCACGACACAATTGCATATGCAGAACGAACTAGTTTTTTCCTGATTACACAAGGAAGAGATGAATATACTACCTTTGGGAAATCAATTCCATAGGTGATGTGGATTTGTGAGCTAGGGAATGCAGCTACAAAGCAATCATCTCTCTGCAAGTAAACAGGCTGATGAATTTTGGGGGCCAGTTTCTCCAAGTTTTGGCCACTGGTATCCTCGGCCGCACACAAACCTGCGCTTTGTATTGCCTCTACCCACTCTTGTGCTGATCCATCAAGCAAAGGAATCTGTCATTGCTTAACCAGTTTCACATAAATCGAAAAGACATCACATTGCAACGATCTTCGTTGCATAGGAATCAAACATCGACACCAACTCAACTAAGGTGCCAGACTGCCAGTAACAAATTGGCAGTTGGGTACTAAAACGAGGTTGCAAATGAGCAAACGTCCACGCACCTCGTCCCCGCCGTTGACCTCGACGCGGCAATTGTCGACACCGAGCGCTTCCATTGCCGAGAGAAGGTGCTCCACAGTGCGGACGCGCGGGCCACCGCCTTCGTCCCGTCGAAGGGTCGTGCAGAGCTGCGACCGCGGCTCGGCGTTCCCCACTTCCGCCGCCACCCTCACCTCCTCGTCACCCTCCACGAGGAAATACCTACCCTCGCCGGCGTACGTCGGGAGCAGCTTGGCGGTGACGCGCGCGCCCGAGTGGAGACCCACGCCAGACCTGCTCACCGCCGCCGCCAGCGTCTGCTGCGGCTGCCCCGTCTGGCGGAGGGTTAGTCTGTCTGGGTTTCAGATAAATATTTTCAAACGCTAGAGCGTCCTCACCGGCTTCCAGGAGAAGGCTGCGCGGGAGATGAGCTTGAGGGCTCGGGCGGCCGCGGGGGCCATGGCGACGGCGGGAGAGCGAGCGGCAGCGGACTGGAGGCGGGCACCTTAGAAAAACACGGGATGGCGACCATGGAATATGGATCGCGATCCACCTGCTTACCTACAAGGAAACCCTACCTCTGACGGTCTACCGCTCGTGTGGAGTAGGCGAGTAGCATATTGCTCCGATCTCATTTTCGAAACGCTCTCTCCCCTCCACTAATAAATATTTTGCTAATAATTTAGCTGGGCTATATGATCTTACAATGTCATTATAAGCCAACTCATATAATAGTTGGCTCTATGTGTAGACTGCAACATTAATGTTTGATATTCTCATACCAGATTATTGGGCTCCATGTTGCAGCCGACTGAAAGCTTCATTCAGCCCGCCTACCTCACCTTATTATACTTGCTCTTAGATATCTTCACGGTTCTCGATTATCCTTTCCATGTTCTTAGGTCATTCCCAATGAGAGTTTTATAAAAGTTTCATGCATGTTAAATACATTACCACATCAGTGTGGCAAAAAAAATAAGATGAAAGAAAAGAAATCAATTTCATCTCGATGAAACTCTGCTGGCACAAATACCAACTCGTAATGAGTCACGAAATTAAATGCGAGATATCAATATGAAACTATACATTGAAAGAGTAATTTCAAACACCATTTTATTCTCTTCATGCTGACATGGCTATCTAGGAAATCAATATGAAACTATCCTGTGGGATTAGCCTTAGCTTCACAATTTTTTTGGGGAGAGTTATTTTAGCGTAGTTCCTATAAACTTGCTGTACTAACCATTGCAATTAAATATTTCTTGGAACAATCCTTCAAATTCCTGTCCCCTAAAACATCAAACACGAAAACCAATTGAATGGAACAGAAAGGACCTAAAATTCAACATTTTCGACAATATAACGGTCACCTTTTCAGCTACTGGAATAACGCTTTGATTCCAACAAACAGATGGAGCTACAGAGCTTACAACCCTGAAAAAATCATCTACTATCGAACTATACAATCTCAACGTACATTCTGATTTTCAATTTCCTAGATGAAAACGGACATATTCAACAGCTTGATCTTTGTTAGGTAAAGCCAGACCGAGTTTTCCAGCTTTTTTCGCTTCAGGTAAAAAACCGAAGGAGCAGCAATCTACACACAGGATTAGCAAGCAAGCAACACTGAGCTCTGAAACAATTTTCGACACGGCAGCTCCGTGATTCAGACTCGTAATCAAATAAAATAAGGCTGCACATGCATAACCTCTGTTGATGCCTTGGTTTCTTGCAGAGAAGTGTAAGACAGGAACAGTACAGATCAAGCCCAGGTGAATCTTCAATTGGCTCTATTCCTCTGCTTGATACAACAACAAATGCAGGGCCCATACTTTACAATGCTGAGAATACAACTGGAAAATTGGCTAATAAGGAGACAGTAATTTCTCTTCAAGTTCACGGAAACCACGGTAGACACTCTCCTTTTGGTTCTGTGGAAGGTTCAGCCGGTTTACCTCATTCATATACCTGAAGTTGAAATAAAATGTCAGAGAATGGTCAAATATATCTGTGAAGTGGTAGTATGATTCGCACAACAAAGTAAAATAGTTGAATAATGCGAATGAATTTCTTTAAGGGTCTCAAGAAATTTACAACATTTAAACAGTTGATATTAGTACAATTTCATTAATAATGCAATTGAAAGAGAATCATAAATGTAAATACACTTCATACATAAACTTACCGATTTGCCAAACTAGTTATTTTATCTCGAGCACCTTGATTTGCAGACCCTGTTTGGTTCAGCGAAAATGTTCCATCAAAAAAGAATGAAGCCCCAGCACGTGTGGTGCCCAGTCTATGTGCAATGACAGACATCCCCCACTCTCGAAGGATCGAAAGAACTGATCTCAGAAGGCGCAACTTTAGATTTAGTGAGGGCATTATTGCTCCATTTGATAACAGTTGATCATACACAGCAAGCACTGGTTCAGGAAGACCTTTACAGGCACCAAGAAGAGCCCTTGCGACATCATCATCACCAACTAATTCTTCTCCTGAACTTAATCTATCCTGTATATAGGAGCAGGATAATATGAGTACCACAGTGGAATGCTCTCAAAGTTAGTATTGGGCATGCACAAAATATTACCAATGCAGCTTTCTCGAGATGAAGGCATATTATATCCAAAGGTAAACAAGCTCCATCGGCAGGATCAAGTTTCAAGCCTACTCTTTTCACCACAGAGCATGCTTCTGCAACACCTCCTCTTGTAAGTGCCTGGTCAAGGAGTCTGGCCCAAATTTCTCGAACAATTTTGCTATCAGCATCTCCAGAGTAATTAGCAAAGCTCAGCATTTCCAGGCAAACCTAACAAGACGTTTCAAGTCATTTTTAGTGAGAAATCATTAGCAGGTCAAAGGTGCCTCTAGTACCACCAATAGACAGCAAACAGACAAACACAATCTAAAACTTAGATTCAGAAGATCAAGAGAATCTGTTGAAAAATCATATCCTGTACCAAGTTATGAGTTCCACATACAGCACCACAAAATAATTTGGGAACCTGCTGAATGTGTAGAGTTGCAAGTAAACAGTGTTTGATGTATCCAATTCCTATTAAGCATTGAGGATGAGAAATTGAGAACACATACTAGTTGCTCAAGTCACAATTAAGGAAATCCTTCTAAGTTCACTGATGGAAAGATAGAGTCCTGTTCTTTCAAGTTTCATCTAATTCCTATGCCTCTTATTTCAACAATAGCTTATAAACTGTTGCATCACAAACTTTGTTATTATGCATAGAAATATACAAATCATTGAGATGCAACACAGCAGATTAAATTTCACAAAAACAAGGTCGCGGGAGTAAGATTCATGAAACAAAGAAAACCATACCTCCCAGAGATTAAACGGAACAGCATAGTCATTGTATAGTTGAGTGATACTCTTGAGATTCAATGAAAGCTCTTTTGCTTTATCCTTAGCAGCTTTAGCAGTCTCTGCATCAGCAAGAATGTTGTCACGAGGGAACGGATCACTTGGTGATCCAGAACTGCTTGGAATATTTTCAACCCGCGCTGCCATGAGCTCCAATTCTTGTTTGATTTGCATTTGGAAACGAAGCACTGCAAGTTTGCCTTCAAGCAAATCCACTGTGCTACTATCAATAGGGTTTCTAGACGAATCAGCAGCGATGCCTGCGCTTTTGGCCTGAAGCACTGCATTTCTGAGATATTCATACCTGGATTCCAGAAGTAGTATTACAATGTTATTCCATATAAACGATGAAACTTATAGAAGTAAACAAAACAAGGAGAGAAACCTCTTGTCAAGAGTTGGGGCTTCTTCAGAATTGGAGCACTGTCTCTCTGCCAATATTAGCAACATCCTGGCAGCAGCAATATGCTCCCCCTTAAGAACATAGTATCGTGCTAGGAGCTCAAGATATTTTGTTTGACTAGTCGAGATAGGAGCACCTAAATCATTCAACCTAGTAGCTCCTGATGTAAGTGAAGAAACTGCCCGAACCTTATATGGGGAAAAAAATAGGTAGTCAGGAACAGCATACTAGTCTCATACATGGAAGACTTGAAATAGTCCATGAACAATAATGGTTTGGAAGGATCTATAGACATGAAAGGCATTCATGTAATCATATCTCCAGTATCTAAGGATGTTCTTTGCAGCTATTCAAGGAAAAATAATTTGATTATTAGGTACCAGTACATGGTACTATAAAAAAAATAGATGTCCTGAGTATTTGATGGGCATGGTGTAGGCCAACCTGAGCAAATCCATTAACATTTCTTTTATTTATGTTAAACAGGACACATGAAAACATACTAATAGTTTTGTTTCTGTATTATCAAGATGCAGGCTATGGATGGAGTGGCAGTATAGAACAAAATATTCAGGCCAACAACACAAATGGCAGATTCTTAGGACACCCCTGGGACAACATAATTAAATCGATCACAATATAATGCCCCCAAATGGTTCACTACTGTCAATTGACAAAACCAAGAATAGGATCCTTCACAAAAGAAAAAAAAACAGTAATATCGCCGGCACACCAAATACGGTTTCCAGTTTGAAATATTAATCATGTAGCCATAGTTCCAGATTTTAGTGGAAAAATAAGGATTAGGGCACACCTCTTCTTGATGCTTACGACCAGCACTCTGCAGAAAAGAAACCAAATCAGAGCCACCATACTCCAAAAGCTCATTTTCCAGACCGAGTTCGATGAGTGTCCTGTATAGATGCTCATGGAAAGCTGTGTCTGGCCATTGGACACTAAGCTGGATGATCTGCTTGATATACTTGCTTCGAGAAGCTGGATCAACAGCAGTTGCTAAACCAGATGACTTGTCTGCACCTTGCATTCCACTTTGCCCAACACCCTTCAGGGTGCGTAGAGCATTCATAACTATCTCATAGCACTGTTCACGCTGCAGTAATATTGTATCATGATGCCTTGGATCAATTTGGCCATTGATAACATCTGCATTGGAGTCAAGTGCTTGAGCTTTCTGCAGAGGCAACCGAACTACGGCCTCATAAAATCTGAACCATCCAACAAAAAATATATATATAATCAGCAAGCAGATATATAAGAGTTATCAAGATTGATATATGTTAGGCTGAAAATAATACAGCAAGTTACTAACCTTAGATTCTCAAATCTCTTGCAAATGGCACTCAAATCAGCAGAGTCTGGAATCTTAGTCAAGAGGTTGAAAGCATCTCTAGCAAGAATATCTCTTTCATCAGGGTTATTAGTCATAGATGCTCTCTCAAGGCATTCCACTGCCAAGTAATATTTGTAATCTGACTCATTGAAGTAACTTGGGCAACCCTCCCTTAATTTAGTACTGATTTCCTCAACAGTTCCTCTGCCCTCTGGGCCAATATAGTACTGCAAAAATCATATAAAATTACAGGCCTAAACTGAAACAGTAGAGAAATTTGAATGTGCATGCTGCAATTGCAATTTCCCGTTTTCATATTGGCAGAGCAATGAAAGGGAGGATGACAGTATTACCTCCATGAGTGCAGAAATAAGCCGCATTGCAAGCTGATCACCATCCTCTGAACATACCAATTGATGAAATGTTAATTGAACTAATTTCTTGCGTAAATCATTGCCCAGTGTCTGAGCCAAGCGGGCAACATTATGCTGGCAAGTAAGTTGAAGCAGAAAGAGTGCTTCACCAGATCTCCTAAGCAACCGCCTAAGACACTCCATTGCCCTCACCTGATGATCCAAATGATGCATATCAGAAAAAAAGAAGTAAACTGTGCTCTAGTTCTGCCGAGTGATTTCCAAGTGTTACCTACCTCCATAGCAGCTAGTTCTGCTGATGTGTAAAGCAACTTCAGCTTTTTGTTTGATGCCGATTGATCAGCAGGATTCATATCTCGAATTTGGGAGTTGTACAAACTCCTTCCATTGCTACGCCCTCCAGAGCCAATAATAGGTCCTGTTTTGTAGAGTATGGAACCAGAATCACCCAGGCCAGCAACATAACCATAAAGGCCTCTTCTCTTGTTTCTTCTAGATCGTAAAAATGTTTCCAGTGAACGAATCTTACTCTCAAGAATTTTCATGGCCCCAGCTGACAGCCGACAAACAACTATGCCATCCTCGTGTTCATTAGTACCAGCTGGTCCTCGAATCATCATAATAGGAAGCTCCCATATGGGATAGAGTAGTCTTGAAGAGCACAAACAAAGCCCTTCATATGCACCAGAAAACAGAGGTTCTGCTTCTTGAACAACTTGACCCATACTAAAGCCTCCAGCCTGAGTTCGCGTATTAGATAAAGCAGTGGTGCCATCGATTTGAGGCATTCCAACAAGTCCAGGGTCCTCAAATGCCTCAGCAGCTTTCTCAGAAACAGCTGTGCTTATCAGACTATCTTCAGCATAAAGTAGCTTTGCGGCTAGCATTAAGCACATTGCTGCAGCCTCTCCAGCACCGAAGCGGTTAAAGAATTCTTCAATTTGTGATCTCAAGGTGTTCCCATCAAACAATTTTCTAAGAATATCAACAGGCCTGTTAAAAATTACCTCCATCAAACCCATTGTATTGAATACAACAACCCTCCTCCGAGGTAAGATATGCTGAGTAGGAAGATCTCCTTTCGCCCACAGTTTTATAGATGCCTTCTCAGAAGGTTTTCTGAAACCCATGAAGCATTCCACATCGGCATATAAAGACTGCATCGTGAAAGCAGCATCCGGTAGTGGCAAGACATCGGAAGCACAAAGCATTCGACCTTCAACAGGCAACGCAGATACTGTTTCCCTTAGAGCTCGGGAACTTCTAGAAGCAGTCCCAAAGGTACTAGGAAGGGATAACTGCGTGGCTGAATCTTTCTGCACAGCCAGAAGAGATGACATGGCTGTAGCTGATGAATCTGACATTACAAGAGCACCAGCAGAATAGAACGCAGACTCAACTTTTAAAGCTAAATCCTCAGGATGAGCTCTGCCAGCCGCGGAAACAGCACCAAATGTAAGCCCACCACCAACCCCCAGGGGTGGGGACGGCCTCGTAGCAACAATTTTTAAACAGGTCGGCCTCTGCAAACCACTGTTCAATCCAACTGAAGAACCACTTCCACCTGATGTAGTAAGGAATAATCTCTTCCCATCTGATAAAACAGCAACAGCATGAAGCCATTTTGATTCCATAGCCGATAGAGGTGAGATGCAAACAATTGATGGTTTTGGTGATCGGGCGGCTCTTTGTGCATTAGGCCTTCGACCACCAAAAGGTGCATCGCGTTGATCAACAATGTTCTTTTCTTCAGTAACTTTTGTCAAAGGGCCATCACCATTAGCTCCTAAATCAAATAACTGCAATTTCATGCCTTCAGTTCGCGCGTAGATAGTGTTCCTCTCGTCATCAACGACCATATCAACAATAGGATCAACAGTTGAGAATTTGAATGCATTCGGCAGCACCCACCTGAAAATCATGATGGTTGAATAAGCAGGTGGCCAAAAATATACAAATAAGCAAAGCATCGCATTTCTGGTCTTACAGCAGTACCTGGATAGAAGGCTGCCAATACCAGTCGTAAGACAAACTTTACGGCAGCGTTTACGCCAGCCTGAGCCAGTTGTATACTGCAATTCGTATATATGCCCATCACGTCCAGCTAGGAAAATTTGGCCCTTATCCGTACATGTGATGCATGTCATTGTGACACCATCAGTGGAAATCATGTACTCAGGTAAAGGTTGTAATGAAAGCTCAGCATATGGATCTGTTCCATCAGCACTAGCAGAACAGCAAACTCCAACAAGGACCAGCTGGCACAACAGATGTAGGTCAATGTAATTAACTTCGACAAAAAAAAATTGAAAAAAAACATATCATTGAAGAGCAAATTTGGTAGATGATAATCTGGTAAGGAATAAAGTCTCTATGATGTATGTATGTCTCAATTCAGTAGGAAGTTTTTCTAAAACACATATGAGCAATGTGAGCATCAAAGACATTATATTCCCCAGTAAATAAACTTGCTTCATGCCTTCATTATATTCATCTAGCATTTACTAACTGTCCTTGCAAAAGTGGCAGCCAACTATCCAATGTTCTCATTATATTCATCTAGCATTTACTAACTGTCCTTTCAAAAGTGACAGCCAACTATCCAATGTTCTGTTAGATAGTCCAAAAATTTAAGGCATGGCCATTCAGTATAGTCCAACTGATAACCATTACATATATAAGTATAACCATCGCTAAGTATTTCTATTGAAGAAAAGGTATTTGGTATTTCATACCGTTAACCTAGCTATTAAATTATCATAGCTGTTTGATACAAAACCTTCAACACGATACACGAAATTTGATTGTCGACCCATGTATTTTGAGAAAGAGATCTTGCGCAACATTTCTTGCTTCATTTAACATAGTTTCCAATATTTAACAAGATCCAGTGGTGAGCTCAATGCATTGGAAGCATAAGCAACAAAATTGGGCACACATTCGATGACATAGTAGTTCAACATGGGCACATGCATTGGCAAAGATGGACTTGATACCCTTGGCACATTGCCCAGCCACTACAAAGGCTAGGCCACGCAAGGCAAGGAAATCAAACATAGCCAGAAGGTATACGATGGTCCACTGCCCCAAGCAATGTTGAACAACCATACACCACGAAAGTTCAAAATTACTAACCACTCCAGTATACACTTAACTCAGCATCCTGCAAATTTTCATCCTAGTTTGCTAGGTATAAGAAACAGAAAATGGAAACTGGGAAGCATATTTTTTTTATAATTTTACACACAACTTATTTGTCAAATGCTTTAGCTTCTTTTCGCGCATTTTAATGTAGCAACTGAATCAGCAGGCATTAGATTTTGCAAAATTTTATATCTCGATTTGATTAGCTATTATGTATCACTTGCAACAACATGAATTTATGAAGTGTCATTCAAGGATGTGCATTGCAATTCAAAAGGGACCTCACAATCATCCTTACCTCAACAGGAGTTGCTAAAACTAAAAGGTATTGAATGGCTTCAACAAAAATCTCAGGCTTTGCCCTAGCAAGGCCAATAGCACAAATTGCTTGCTCATCTACATTATGCTCTTGACACTGCCCATCCCTAGGAAATGGAATAAAACCATAAAACAATTATAAACAAGAAGTATGCCATGTCTCCATTGAGGAAAAGGTATCATTAGATAACTTAATAGAAAGTGGAATCACTTCTACACTGCTCATTAAACCCAACTTTGCTATTTATTCAACAAAAGTGAACACATGAGATCATCTTCAGACTATTAGATAGTAACGCTGACCAAATGAGCTACACTTTAAAAGAGGAGTCACTTCATGGAAATAGTAGATGAAAGGCAGCTGAGATAGCTTGATGCTCAGGCCACTCCTGCTCCAATGGAACACAAAACATTCTCATCGTACAATTAGACAAGTGATTTTAACATTGGCCAACAGTTCAGAACTAAATACCTTACACCTCATAAAAACCACTATTTGATTCGAAACAAAATAGAAAATGGGCCGTGGACGGAAATAACAAAGGATCCTTGTAGAAACAATTTTACAAAGCAACAGCACTTTATCTGGCCAACACCCACATTTACGACAAATTGACAGTGAGATAAATTCTGATACCAAGTAAGCATGGAGTTCAACATAAGTGGTATTCCCTTTTAGCTGTTTATAGGACTAATTGCACATGTACAGAGAAAAACAAAATAAACATTGATGGTTTACCATTTATCAAAACGCCAGATAAAAAATGAATTGTCAACCGTAGCCCAGGCCCTGTGTATGTCAGAAAAGATCCCACAAAGGGCTGTTCCTTCACCAGCAGCTGCATTGTATCTTTCAATCAACATAGGAGGGAGCTGACGAGTTTCTGCAACTTCCACCAAAGGAGGCCACTGTATCAGAGACAAAAATATGTATTAAAAGGACATAAAAGTGCATTTTCCAAATGTTTGTGGCACAACTTCATAATTTACTTTGAGACAACTTAATATGAAACAGATGGTAGAAAAGAGGTCCTACAATGCATATGCAACAAGAGCATGTCCAATATCATAAAAACTTCTGATCTAAAAAAAAAAACTTCCAGCATTTGAGACAAAAACTTCCAAAATGCACCGAAGTGTGTAAGATTCTTCATGTTTCATCCTAACACCCTAAGAGTCAAAACTTAAAACAACAACTATTTTGTAATCTAACAAACAAAGCAATGCAAAGCGAAATCACAGAAATGACTATCTATTTTAAAGTGTGAAAAGTGACCACTGTACCCCTTGCTCAACCAACTAAACCAAACAAAATGGCCAGGTCGTACATCCTACCTTCATTAATCGATACCCAATACTGAAGAACATGTCACTTCAGTGAATGATGTCACCAATCAGAAAAGCTCAACATAAAACTAATCTTTTGTAGTTTTGTTTAATGTTACAGTGTTTTCTTTTGAACAGGACTAAGTGACAACAATCTTTGCCTTGTACTGAGCCAGCATCATTACTTTTGATCCCACGTAAGCCAATGTTGAGCCTACCAGTTTAAAATAGGAACCTCCCAGAGTGGTTTTCAGTATTGCAAAACTAATACCGCTCAGTGTATGCTAATTCCACTCATTTGCCCCAATTTCCAAGTATCATCATAACCAACGTCAGCTTCAGGATTCATATCCTGCTATGGAATCATTATGGGCATCATAACCAATTGGACTTTGGAACCCTCACCGGGGCTCGCCTAGGCTGGCTTAGCAAGGAGTTGGGGAACAGTGCCTTGTGTTTGGATTTCTTGCCTGCTGTCTCAGGGTCTGTGAAAGCAAGCTTTCTCTTCAGTTCCCTGGGCAAGCCGCAAGGTTTGCCTTGCTGGCCGAGGTGAGGCCAGCAAAGCTGGCAAGGAAACCAAATGTGCCCTATATCACCCCTTTGTCCTGGGCTCTCACCCTAATGTTTCCAAAAATTTTCCCCAAATTACTCATATTTTAACACGGTATTTCAGCTGAACTTTCCGATACGGAAACAGTAAGCTACTGCAGCAACAAAAAATCTTGACCAAGATTTATGTGGCTCGAATTGAACAGACCAAATATCTGTTCGTCACGTTTTTCTCAACTTTCACTTTTCGATTCCTCGCGGCATCCGCTGCAGAGGAACCAACAAAAAAAAATGACGAAATTCCCCCAGATTAACTGATGTGACCCTCGAATACAATGGAAACGTTCGCCCAGAACGGATGCTGACACAGATCAACAGCTCATGCGTGCGCAGCCAGTAGTACGCACGCAGTAGACGGCAGGTCGCGCGGGGCTTACCTCCTTGGGATGTGAGGAGTAGGGGTGGGACGCGTAGCGCGAGGCCTCGAGGGCCTCCTCCAGGTCGGGCTGCGCGGCGGCGTCGCGGCCGATCCGCTCCGATACGTGAAGCCCCGCCGAGGCCACGTCGGGGCCGATGGCCTCATCCTCCCCCCACGCCATGGTCGGAGCGCCGCGGCACAACGCGGAGATGAGGGGCACGGGAGAGTGGCGAAAAACCCTAGAGCGCGAGGGGAGCGGACGGCGGGGATAGTTTGGCTGGTTTTTTGAGGTTTTCGTGGGCGGGTTCCGGAATTTGCCGTGGCGCTTTGGGGTAATTTTCCTTTTCCGGTGAAAGAGAGGCACGGAGCCTGTCCTTGTTTATTTCACGCGATTTGAATCTTGTTGGGCTAATATACGAAATGAAACACGATAACGAATGAACGATGAGCTATTGTTTAAATTTTGTGAAATGAACTTTACTTTTCCTTCGAAAGATAAAAACACTCCTCTTAGTTGGGCTATGTTTATATGAACTAGTTTTCTTTTTTGATCTAGTTGACATCTACAACACCATTCGGCCTCCCACACCATTCGGCCCGAAATCAACTGTTCACTGCATAGGCCGAATTGTGTGGGGCCCACTGAAAATCATCGCCGCCGGCCCTCTCTCTCTATCTTCTCGCGTAAACCCCGCCCTCCCCCATCCTCATCCACTCGCTCCGGTCCCTATCCTCATCCACTCGCTCCGCTCTCTCGCCGTGTCCTCCTCCTCTTTCGCATCAGCTCCCGCGCCGCCATCAGTCGCCGTCGCCCTGCAGGCGGCGTCTCCCTCGCCGGTTTCGCGGGATGCATCACAGGCTCCACGCCGGCTTCGACCTTGTCCGGCCTTCGGATCCGCACCAATCCGGCGGTCCGCCCGCCTGCGACGTCGAATGGACGGCGACTCCTTCAATATATTCGGCGGTTGGTTCCCCGAGGCCAACACCCCCCCCCAACCCACCGCCGCCGCCCCATGGACTTCTTCTCGCAAGCGGGGACCTCGGATCCGGCCGCAGTCGGGTCCGTTCCTCCCGAAAGTCCACTAGGACTATCCGGGCTGGATCTGAACGCCGACGGTGCGCAGTTCACGGGCATGCATTCGTACACGCTGCACCTCCAGCCCGACGACGATCTTCCAACTCCATTGGTAGGTCCTCGGCCTACTAGGACTTCCGGAAAGGGAGAACGTCGATAAGGGCACGGTGGGAGCGATGGTGTTTAAGCACGTCACCGCCCCTTTGGCGACGGCTACGGCGGCGTTGCCTCCGGATCTGGGGAGTCTTCGTCGCGTAGGGCTGCCGCCGCTCCACGGCGGGGCCGCCCACGCGTAACCCGCAGCCATACCATGTCTGCAAGGGCTGCCGATGCGGCTCCAGATGCAGGCGGTGCCCAGCAAGTGCAAGCCCAGGCGCAAGTCTCTTCGGTACGACTTCACTTCCCCTTCATTTCTTTGCCTTCATGATCTGTGCAATGCATTAGTATTTGTTTGTGTTATGTCATAGATTCCTACCCATAGATGCAACTGGTCCGATACGAATATTACCATTTTCTGCCAACTGTGGATGGAGCAAACCCATCTAGGCAACTGCCCGCGTGGTATAATGACCAGAAGAGGTTACCAAGGCCTTATTTCGTGATACCCACAAGTGACCGGCTTAGTCCATGACATCAAGGTAATGACGAACCGAAAAGACATTCCGCGCAATGCCATATATACATATAAGAAGCTGATTAACCGTAGTGGAGTTGGCCATGTATCAAATGGGGCTTTCATAGCCCGCAAATCAGTTTGGCAGGATATTGCTAAGGTAATTATCCTACGCCTATTGCAGCAAAACTGAGCGCAGTTTGTCGTGTGCTTTCCAATTTTGCGGCCTAAATCTTGTGACTTATCTTCCTCCTTAGGACTGCGCTGATGTGAAACGACTTGCACAGTACATACCGCAGTATATGCCCTATCTGGAGTTAATGTTCGCAGACGTAGCCGTGGATCCAAGCATCATGGTGGGGACAGCGCAGGAACAAGAGGAAGAACATGAGGCCGCCGATGAGGGAGAGAAAGATGAGGAGGAAGCCCAAGAGGATGAGGAAGCCGAAGAGGACGACGAAGCTGCACAGAACGTGCCGGCTCCACCTTTGCATAGGAATACCACGCCCTCCAGTACAAGTACCCGCAAGAGGGGGAAGTAGTGGAGGATACAGTACTTCGGGCAGTGCTCCGAAGCGGTCAAAGAGCCCTGTCCTCGGTATGTGGAGCACTTTACTGCAACAAAATCAATAGGGGCAAACCAGTACAAACAATGCGCTGTAGAATATCGCAGAGGAGAAGGACAAGAGGAAGGAAGCTGAAAAAGCTGAGATTAAGCATTGTTTTCAGTTGGCACGCCGGTGTGATGTTTCACCTACTAGTGAGGACTACATGAAGTTAGTCAAAATATTCAAAGAGGGATATTACAGAACTATGTTCCTCGACCTTCTAGATGAGCAGGCTAGGCGTTTTTGGATCCAGAATGTTGGGAATTTGCTGTAGTTGCTAGGACTTGCTATTGTGAGTGTGGTCCATTTGAGTGTGTGTGTCATGTTTAGTCAAATAAAAGTATGAGAACTACTAATTTTGCTTTGTATGTGTAGTAGTTATTGTGTTGTGAAAAACTATTGTGTAATGTGCCGGTTTGTAATAGGATTGATCAAAGTTAGCAAGTCTGTATATGTTGCACCTTTATAAGACATGTTGGCTTTATTTCTTATAATTTGTTTGGCATGTGATGAGATATTATCGGTGTGGATAATTTGTGCTTCAAATTGCAAATAGTAATTGTTGTTTTCATTGCACGTGTAGGCATCCAGTACAACTGATAATGGAGGTGATTTTCCAAGTTCTGATGGTGACTCTAGTGAAGTGAATGCAGCCACTGCTAGCTTGGACCAGGTGTTCAGTGATTCGAGTGACAATGAAGTGGTGCAGGTTGTCCTGGAAGAGGAGGCAAGGAACCGCAAAATTCTAGAAATGGCCTTCGTTCTCGGTATGCACGAAGACCTTTACTTGCACAGAGCACCTACAAGGGTTGCAGAGGAATCTGGAATTGATTGGGTAAACAAAACAGTAGCAAATAGCACATCTTGCTACAACATGTTTAGGATGAGGCCTTATGTGTTCGAGCACCTACACGATGTGTTGGTGCAGTTGTATGGATTGAAGGGCACTAGCAAAATGTCGTCCAGGGAGGCTTTAGGCATGTTCTTATGGATGTTGGGAGCACCGCAGTCAATGAGGCAAGCAGAGGATCTGTTCACTAGGTCCACTGGTACAGTTAGCCGAAAATTCGAAGAAGTCTTAGAGTGTGTGGTGAAATTAGCAAAAGATAATGTGTACCCCAAGGACCCAACTTACACGACCATCCACCCAAAGATAGCCAATCACAAGTTTGGGCATGCCTTCAGAAATGCTATAGGAGCTCTAGATGGGACCCATGTGAAGATTTGTGTGCCTGGTTACCAAGTTGGGAAGTATATCAACAGGAAAAGTGAGAAATCTCATAATGTTCTTGCCATCGTTGACTTTGACCGATGATTTACTTTTGTTGCTGCTGGGATTCCTGGTTCGACACATGATTACCGAGTGCTGTCAGAAGCAATACAAAAGTTTGGAGTAAACTTTCCCCATCCTCCCCCAGGTACGAAACACAACACCATCCTATTCTAGCTGGTTGTATATATTTCCAAAATTGCATTACTTCTTTATGTGCTATTTCTGCTACCAGAATCAGATTATATATTTCTCCATCTTTCCATATGCTAGCTGGCTGTCATGTTAACAATAGGCAGCATGATATTGCTCCTTTTGAAATGTGAACAAACTCATAATTTGCACACTCTATGCCATGTTCTACCCAGGCAATGCTTATGAACAAAACAGGGGTAAGCTGTAGTAGTATCAGTAGCTTGATACCATGGCCTAGAACTTTGAAATGGTAGGTATTTAGATTGGTTTGAATAGTATATGCAGTACACTATGCACAATATTTTTATTGTGGAGGCCATGCTTCTAGACTTTGGGAAGGAGCTTGTTCTTAGTGTGGGATATGGGTACCCCTGGACCCACTACCGGCCGGGTAGACAGTCGACTTGGGCCCACATCTAACAGCGATGTGGGGTCGCACATCTGACAGCGATGTGGGCCGACCCCAGGCCGGCCCACGAGGATCCCTGGGCTTGATGGACAAGATTGATGAAGGCTTAGCCCGCAAGGCACTCGACGGGATACTTGGATCTCGCCCAAAGATCACGGAGATTATGTTACAACCGACTCAGATTAGTTTCCTAGTTGTAGCCGGATACAATTAGAGATAACCGACCTGTAAACCCTAGGCCGTCAGCCTATATAAGGCGGCCTAGGTCGACCCCTTCATTCATTCAACTCTTAGCCACCAGATCCCTCATTGTAATCCCAAGCTCGTCATTATTCTCCGGGATCACGCCGAGCAGAGCAATATAACACCAACGAGCACAGGACATAGGGTATTATACCTCCGGATAGCCTGAACCTATATAATCCCTGTGTCCCTGTGTTACCTCAAGCTCCCTAGTCTCGCGATTGCCCTTTGCCTACAAATCAACCATCTGGGTACCCCGGGTAGACTGCCGGACTAGAACTCCGACACTTAGTGCCTTCAAAACTAAAGAGATGTTGGTTTTCACCAATCATCTATTCCTGAGGTGATACAGTAGTGAACATATTGGAAGAAACTGTCCCACCTATTTCTTTTGTAATGGATTTGTCTTATAATATAGTAGCCTATAATGTCAGGTAACTTTTATGATGCTACTTTCAGTTAGTCAGTTATGAAAGTAGGGCATAATCAAATTACTTATAGATGTTCTGATATCTTTGCCCGCCCCTTGAAATAGCAAAAACTGAATTATTGTAGCCTTTGTCTAAGGACACCTTTCCTCAACGTAATGTACTAGTTTTTCCTCATGTTAATAGTAGGCAGCATGGTTTTTGTCTATATTGTTCATGCTAAGAGCAGATTGGATACATGTAGTTATTGGTTCATCAAATTTTTGTGGCCTTTCTAGAGTGTCCATGCTGAGTATCTATTCTTCTTTATATTGAATGCTGAGAGCTTTGGTTTATCCATCTAGGACTTGTTTATTTTTAATGCGGACAGGTATTGGTTCATGAGTTTGTCCTCATTTTTGAAGAGTATCAATATTGATTTATGTGCAGGGAAATATTACCTTGCCGATGCGGGATATCCGAACCGGCCAGGCTGTCTTGCACCTTACAAGGGCGTGAAGTACCATCAAGAGGATTGGAGAAGAGGGCCGGGCCCAAGAGATCAAAAAGAGTTTTTTTAACCAAGCTCATTCGAGCTTGAGGTCAGCGGTGGAGCAGACCTTTGGAATATGGAAGAACAAATAGAGGATTTTGTTTGCTGTCCCAAGTTATCCGAAGGCGAAACAAACTAAAATTATACTTGCATGTGCTGGACTACACAATTTCATTATGGAAAATGGACTGCAAGATGAGGACGATGAAGAGGAAGAGGAACATGAAGATGGAGAGGAAGGCGTACAACAAGATGACAGTGTTGGGGACCCGGAGGATGCCGAAAATGGAGGAGGAGCAGGGAGTGATGAACCTGTCGATGAAGATGTCAACATGAATGCTGTGCGTGATGAAATACCTAATGAGTGCTTTCAGCTAGGGTACCATAATAGAGAAAATGTGTGGTAATGTGTCATCCATATGTTGGTGGACTGAGATAATCGTTTATTTTCATGGATATTTATGATACAAATAATGGTGGCATTATAAGTATGAACCGTAAATTTTTGTAACGTTTGAATGCAATAATTAGATATGATTTTAAGTCAAGGTGTTATCATATTGCAAATGGATGGTGAAGAAGTAGAAAGTTTAGTTCAAACACTAATAAGATCTAATTAGCTGTTCCTCTAAACACCAAAAAGATATAAAAAGATCTATTTTCACTAATAAGATCTAACATTTTAGTACTTCTAATGGATCTAAACACGGCCTTGAACTTAGATTTTGCTAACTTTCAAATTTTTTTAAGCCAGACATGTATTCTAATCCTTGTCCAGAATTTCATTGTAGGATAACAACCTGTAAAGCTCTAGGTTGGATCATAGAATTCCTTTTACTCGACAATAGTCATTCATGTGACAGGTATTTTTGCCTTTTTTGTGTAGTGGTGATGGCCTCACCGTCCTGATTGGATGGATTCATGATCACTGTTGATTTTTTCCTGTGTTTCCAACCAGTGGCATTTTAGGGCACAATTGATAACACGATCTTTTTTTTTTCTGCGGGCGTGTTCAGATGAGGGATCAAAAAATTGATCCCTGCATTAAATGCTACTTTGACCGTTAATTAAGGGTATTAAATAAAATCAGTTTACAAAACTACCTCCACAACCTCTATCAAATTCGCGAGATGAATCTAATGAGGCCTTTGACCACGTGATTAGAGGATGATTACTGTAGCATTACTGCAGCAAATCATGGATTAATTAGGTGCAGTAGATTCGTCGCGCAAAGTTACACTCATCTGTAAAAAGGTTTTGTAAATAAACTTCATTTAGCCTCTCATGCATGCGACAGTAATCCAGGACAATTTTTTTTGTCCAGGGCTGCCGAACATCGCAGTGAGAGCCCCGGCGCTCGGCGCAAGGCCAGGGGCTCCACGATAGCAAAAATAACATTGTTTCTCCGATCCCCGGCGCTCGGCGCAAGGCCAGGGGCTCCACGATAGCAAAAATAACATTGTTTCTCCGATTCTCATCCTATGTTTTCAGATTATTCAGAAGCGTTTGTAATTTTTTTAACCTTTCTACAGCTGCAGTGGTCGGATGTTTCTCGTGACTGCTAGTGTCCCCGTGAAGTTACTTCCCCGGCTCCTGTTCTGCTCCTGAATGTGGTCTTCTTATATGTGAGAGAAGTGGATAAGCCAGAGTTCTTTCCCCATTGCTTTCACTCCCATCCTACTCCCAGGTAATCTCTTGCTCTTCTTTTGCTCTTCCATCGCTTTCTTCTCTGTTTTGCCTTCCCTCTCTACTCCTGTCGCTTTTTGCTTCTTTGTTCCCCTTTTTTCCTCTTGGATTTGGATGTGGTCCCCGTTCAGATCGCCATGGGGGACCAGATTTTTTGTGCTTTGGTTCATTCCAGAATCCCAATGTTGATGTTGCTTCTTTTCCCTCCTTCTTTTTCCCCGATGTCTTTTTCTCCATTACCAGGCAGCTCTCGATGTCATTTCCCCCCGTTTTCTCCTGCCAGGCAGCTTTGCCTAATGGCTCGATTTGAAGCCCTGATATCTTTTCAGACCATGGTTCCATCTAATTTATTTCTGGGTCACCTGCTCTTTCGATCCTCTATCTGGTTGTAGTTCCATTGCAATGTTCTTGGGTTCATGCTTTTTTTCCCCCTTTCCCGTCGGTCCCTAGTCTAGTTCCTTTTTTTTTTGGTGTCAAGATACACATCTACAGTTTCTTAAATATAGCATCTAACCTTCTTTTTGTTTTGCTTGCTTCTTCTCCTTTTGGATTGATGCCCTTCGGCAAAAGAAGCCCCCATTGGTCTCCAGTTCGATTCAACTTCAGTGTCAACACCAATTAACACTAAAGTTTCAGGTAAGCAGACATCTACTTCAGGAATGTAAATCCATGCGCCTTAAGTAGCTCATGTTCTGTTCCATTAATGCTGAACCTGTTCCTAGCTTAAACATGTGTGCCATTTGTACATCCATATGAGCAGTTCATGTACATATCAGTTACATAGATCCTAACAAACAAACCTGTCATGCAGAGAAAAGGGACTCACATTGTTATCTGATCCCCTGCTACTCGAAGTTGGCTTCCACTTTCATTGGTTTTGGTTAGTTCAGTTTTTTCCCCTTCCCTCTCCTCCTTCTGTTATCTGAACAGCTTCCTATTACAGATAACAAATGATGCTGAAATGACTGACCATGTGCAGTTACATGTCAGACTACTTTTACTATCGTTTGTACCATATGTGTGCATGCTTACATTCCCTAGATCTCTTATGATAAACCAGGATGGCTAACAGGCTAACATTCCCTAGATCCTTTTTTCCCTAAATAGTTTGCTTATTCTATATACCGCTTTATTTGCTGCCCTTTCTTATCTCATTCATTTGGTTCTTATGAGCATCTATCTTTTGCTCTAATGTCACCTGCTACCAATCCTGAGATGCAAATTATTTTGCTAAAAAAAATAATGGGGCCACCTGATGAGCTCATAGAAGATGAAACTGCTGCAACATGTACGTTTATACAGCTCCCCTATATTTTTCCCCTGAAAAGCAATCTTTAAAGTGTCCTGCCAGCTGACTACCGTGATGACTGCCAATTTTTCTTTATTCTAGCATGTCAACAACACCACCCTCTAGACGCAAATCTGCACGTCGGTGCAGTGAAAGTATGTTTCTGTGATCTTATCTATACTTTACAAAGAAAGTGACCAAAACACAAAAGGATGAAAAATAAATAGTTTGCCTCGGCCACTCTCTCTACAACATTCTATACAGGTGCCACAGCAATGTACAAACCTATCATTACAGACCCTGCTGAGTGCCGTCGTAAACGGCGCAAGTATATCGATCAGCAACGATTGGCTTTAGCAGGTGAACTCCAAATGCAAGCTCCAGCTATGTTGTTTGCTTAGAGAGGAAAAAAATGGAATATAAAACCATTTACTAACTCTGTTCTCGCGTGCTTTTCCCTACGCCATCTAATGTGTAATTATAGCATCCACAATTGGCAATAAGATATCTCTAGAATGTGGCCATTTCACTCAGGAATATATAGATGCCTTAAAAGGTATGCCATATATGCAAAATGTTTCTATTTTTATAGTGTACAAATAGACGATTTTAATAGTAAATACTAACTCTTTATTTTCCTGGTTTTTATTGTGCCATCAACGCTGGCATCGGCTGAAATGGATTCTCCAAATTACAAATGGCATATATAAAACAATAACTTACAACTTCTTATCCTGATAGATCTTACTATGGGTCACCAGATTATGAATGCCAGCATTGCCATGCTATATTCTGGTACCATGAAAGGATTAAAGCTGATTCATCACGCAGGGAAAACCGAGTTATTTATAATTCTTGCTGCAAAGGTGGGAAAATCAGTATTCCACCATTTCGCCCTCGACCTGAGCCTTTAGCTACTTTGGCAAGATTTAGCGGTGGTGCACAATCTAACAAATTCATGAAAAACATTCGTCAGTACAACTGTTTATTTGCTTTCACTTCTATGGGGGGAAATATTGATAGAACTATGAATGATGGCCGTGGTCCTCCAGTATTTAAAATCAATGGTCAAGTTCACCATTGGATTGGATCTCTTCTGCCTCCTGATGGAAGCCCGCCAAAATTCATACAATTATATATCTATCACACTGCAAATGAAGTCAGAAATTGAATCCGAGCTTTGCATCCAGATGAAAGGCCCATAGAACCTCTAGACACTGAGATCATTGAAGGATTAATGAAAATGTTAGACGAGCATAATCCATTTGCAAAGAAATTTAGAATAGCCAGGGATCGACTCCAAGAACACGGTGATGAAGAGTTCACCATTAGAATTATAGAGGCACAAGAGGGTGACCCAATACAGTATAATTTGCCTTCTACTGATCAATTGGCAATGCTTGTTGACGAGATTCCAGACCAGGGTTGACCAACCCTCCCCCGAATAAATGACACGGCATCAAACGGCCCTTCAAAAGCAAGAGCTAATACCCCAAATCAAACGGGCCCGCCTCGTCCGGGCGGCTCTGGGCCCACCCGAGAAGACCTGCCTCGCCCGACCTCTCTTCGCCTCGCCCGACCAGCCTCCGCCTCGCCCGACTGGTTCACTCCTTTGCGGCTAAGCAACCTCCGAGAGGACTCGCTCGCCCGACGAGTTTCCGTCTCGCCCGATAAGTCTCCGCCTCGCCCGACCAGTCTCCGTCTCGCCCGACTGGTCCGCTCGGCGCCGTCCTCCGCTTTTGCCCACTCCGGGCCGTACCCACCTGTTGCCTGCCATGTTAGAGTATGATGGGGCGCCTGTCCATCGCCACGGCAGCCACAGGGACGCCCGTCTCCTCCGAACAGGGACGCTACAGCTCCGGGGGAAGGACACTCGCCTGCCCAAGTAACGACACCTGGAGTCCAAGGATACACAGTGCGAGTCAACCCCGACCCGAGAACCACTCGGGGACACACCCGGGAGACCACTACACCAACCACTCGGACGCCGCCGGCTCCGGGTCAAATGGAACGCCCATTCCGTCAACACCTACTACAACAGTGTACGCCGTGTACGGCCCGGGACGCAAGACGACGGCGAAGACCCCGACGCTGTAACTCATTTTGTAATTCCTTCTTTTTACCCCTCCCTTTCCTTATTCCCCTTGCGGCTATAAAAGGGGACCAAGGAAAGATTGATGGGGACACGGAGAACACTGGCGAACACTCACGTAACACATTCTCACACATAACGCAGGGACTTGGGACAGTTCTCCCTCTCCCGACTGGTTTGTAACCCCTACTACAGACTTGGGCTCGAGAACACTTGTTCACACTGGACGTAGGGTATTACTCCCCGGAGGCCCGAACCAGTATAATTTCCTGTGTCTCTTGAGCCACCATCCGGTGCCCTGACACGCGATCGTAGAAATATTACTTGCCGGCGGTAGAGAACCCCGACACTTGTTGTTGGAGATTTTTCTTTAGATACATTCAAACGAGATATAGTTATACAAACACATGCTGGTCATTTGCGTCAAATATCATCTTTGCATCCTGCTTATATGGCACTACAATACCCTCTCTTGTTCCCATATGGCGAGCGTGGGTTTCAGGTTGGGGTCTTATACAATGGTGTTGATTCTAGAGGCAAAAATGCTCGAGTAAAAATGACAATGCAAGACTATTTTCGCTTCATGTTCCACTACAGACCAAGGCAGCCAAATCCATACCTATGCTATGGGACATTATCTAGCCAAGCGAAAGTCGATGCACGTGCCACCATAGATGAGAACAGACTATGGTACATTATTAAAAACCAAGCCAAACTCAGGATGGAAAATTTACAAGGTATAGCTGACGCTGTTAGTCGTGGTTGTATAGATGGAAGTGAAATGGGAAAACTAACTGTTTTGCCTGCATCCCACACTGGTGGAAGGAGATACATGATACAAAACTACCATGACGGAATAGCTATCTGCAGAGTGTACGGACCACCAGATTTTTTTACAACTTTTACCTGCAATTCAAATTGGCCAGAGATCTCTCTAGGCATCCTTGAACCAGGCCAAAAAGGAACTGATAGCGCAGATATAATTGTTAGAGTATACAATATGAAACTTGAAGAGATTCTAGATGACATAAGAAGTGGTAAAAGTCTTTGGCCCTGTTGATGCAGGCACAAAATCTAGCCCTCTCTCTCCAATACACTGCTCGTTAGTAACTTACAATCTCTAACTTGAATATATTTACTTTTAAAAACAGTCCTACATACAGTTGAATTCCAGAAACGCGGTCTTCCTCATGCACATATATTCTTTTGGGTGTCAGAAGATACTACATATCCAACACCTGCTCTAATAGATCGTTTCATAAGTGCTGAAATTCCAGATCCTAGAGAAGATCCGCTAGGATATGCATTGGTTGCAGAGCATATGATACACGGCCCATGTGGACAAAACAATCCTAATGCTCCATGCATGAAAAATGGCAAATGTTCAAAGGGCTTCCCTAAACCTTTCCAAGAAGAAACATCTTTGGATGATAATGGATTCGCACTATATAAACGACCAAATAATAGTCGGTATGTTCAAAAAGGCATGGCCAGACTTAATAATCAATGGGTTGTTCCATATAATATGTACCTGTTAAAGAAATTTCAAGCACATATCAATGTCAAATGGTGTAACAAGGGCATATTTATTGAATATCTCTTTAAATATGTCACTAAGGGCCCAGATTGCAGCAAAGCATATCTTGAAAGAATTAGAAATGGCGAAGATGCCCCTCATGATGAAGAGACATGGACAAGAAATGAGGTCAAAGAATACCTGGACTGCCGCTATATCTGTGAGCAAGACGCATGTTGGCGTGTCCTCGGTTTCGATATCCATAGACATTATCCACCTGTAGAGCGTCTTCCTGTTCATTTACCAGATGAGAATAACATCATCTACGATGTCCATGCTAATATGTCAGAGATAGCCTCTAATGAATTTTTGCAAAGAACAATGCTGACTCAATGGTTTGTAGCCAATCAGAGATATCCATCTGCTAGAGAAATAACTTACTTAGAACTTCCTACAAAATTTCGCTGGTTAGAAAATACAAGATCATGGGAGCCTAGATATTCAGGGTACAAGATTGAATGATTGTACTATGTCCACCCATCAGTCGGTGAACGATACTACCTTAGAATGCTGCTAACTGTTGTCAAAGGCGCCCAGAGTTATGAAGACGTTAGGTCCTATGAGGGAATTACATATTCCACATTTAAAGAAGCTTGCAATGCTCGAGGACTTCTGGGTAATGATCAGGAATGGTATAATGCTTTTGATGAGGCTGCCACTTGGGCAACTTCAGCACAACTAATTCTTATAAGAATCTATGATGCTGTGTTGGACCAGCTCCAGCATCATAGATATTTTAAATCTTGAGTGGGCTGTGCATCCACCAGGAAACAGTAAGGATGCAATGCCAGAAGAAGCCACTGTTAATACTATGTGCTGGTGCGCTCGAATATATGAGACTATTGCATTCCATAAATATGTTTTACCAGTTCCACTATAACCAGAAACGAAAAAGAAGCCAGGTTTACTGTCCAACACAGCATCATAGATTCTTATATATTTAGCTCCTAGATATATACAAATAAAGGTATTTCACCTATGATTGTGCATATAAATATGCTTTACATAACTTCTGTTTCATAGTCTTAATGCATAATATTAAATTACGCATCCGTCAACCTTAATTTAACATTTTCTTTCCTTATTTTTTTGTTGCAGGCCAAGAAATGACATTTAGCCCTCTATCCACGCCGAATCCAAAGGATAAACATAAAACCCTATGTGTTCGTGTGTCCAGAAAATGAGAATATTGAGGTCTAAATGATGATGGACCCCTGCAATACATTGACCTGGTGCTTGTTGATGAGCAGGTATAAAAAAAGTTAAAGAATGTCTGCTACTGCCTTCCCATTATTAAAAAAATATATTGGCAATACATATCTCTATACATGTATAATCTTTCTTCTGTATAGGGAAATGCAATATATGCTGAGATCCCAGCAAGTGAGGCAGAAAAACATGGTCCACTTTTGCAGCAGAACAATGTCTATGTGATCAGTCGATTTCTAGTCTGCAATGCTAAAAACTATTACAGAGTCATTGATGGCCCATATATGCTACAATTTACTTACCACACAAGACACTGCTGCAAAAAATTCTGGTTCATTTCCAGATTATTATATTTATAAGCTGACATGCTTTGAAGATCTCTCCGCGTATGTAGGTGATAAGACAAAATTCCACGGTAACCTACTTAACACTACATGCTGTACAGATTACATTTCAAACAAGCTCATTTAGAAAAGCTCATATCTTAAAAATTCTGTATCCAGATGTTATTGGCATTGTCATCGAAGTTGGTGAACCAGAATGGGTACATTTTACTAACCAAAGCAATCCCAATCTTCGCAGAAACATTTTCATAAAAAATGAAAAGTAAGTGCATCTAAAAAATTATAAACTATATTTCTTTCTTTTATTTATAGTTGGTAGATATATGAGCTGACTTTTTTTCTCCCTGCTGTCATAGCAACTTGGAACTTAAAGTTAGTTTATGGGGACAGAGAGCAGTACAGTTCAACATAGATGCAGTTTACAACCAAGTTGAACCTGCTCCAGTTGTTATTTTATTGACTGGCTGTTCGATTAAATATTATCAAGGTGCTCATATATACTGCAGCAACTTTCCCAAATAACACTATTAACCAAAAACACAACAACTAACTATACATAATTATTTGGTGCAGGTCAGCAATATTTAAGTGGCAGTTCTGCCTGCCATTGGTATTTCAATCCAACCATACCTGAGGCGGAAGCACTACGCAATAGGTAAACTCAGATTTTGCATTTCATATTTGACATGCATCTGAGGTCACGGTCTTAAACAGCTTTGTGCAACAAATACCATGTCTTGCAGTTTACATGAACATCACATTAAAATTAAACGAGTCGGTGTTCCACTTCAAGATATTGCTCAGCCACAGCCACAATCTCCAAAACAGCTAATGACTTTAAAAGAAACGGAAGATCACGATACTTATGACTTCCCGGTATGTAATCGAAGGCTCAGTCTAAAGCAAATTGACATTTTTTAACTCAAAAATGTTCCCCCCTTGCTAAGCACAGTACTTAATTTTGCAGGAAAGTGGCTGTCAATGCACTGTGACGATCACCCGTTTACTTGATGATTATTCTTGGTGGTTCCCTTCTTGAAACTATTGTAAGAAAGCATGCAAACCAGATGGTGCTGATTATAAGTGCTTTGAGTATAACGCCACCAACAAATTCACGTACAAGTAAGCTTCAGTTAAAAAATGAGTCCCACATTTCATTTTTATCCTGTATTTTACCAATACTAATAGTTTGTTGCTACATCTTTAATCTCTAATATATAGATACAAACTCTCTTTTATTGCTGGTGATGGTACTGAAGAGGCTGAGATGATCTGCTTTGGTGACATTGGACGCCGCATTGTCGGAAAACCAGTGGAGTCAGTTATGAGAGCTCCTAAAAACAGAGATAGCATCCCTCTTGACATTGCAGGCATCGTCTCTCTAAAATTCACATTTGCAGTTGTTATGACAGAAAAAAGCTTCAGTGTCCGCAAAAAATCATATCAGATAACCTCAATTGTTACTGAATATGGCAAGCAAAAGGCGCTTCCATGCCATACACCCAATCAAGATCGCATCCTGTATGCAAGTGACAAGGCTCATGGTCAATCAAGCAGCACTGCAGGAGATATTGATGCTTTAGCTTACCCCATTAACCTACCTAACTATAACCAGACACCATCAAAAACCCTTCCTCTACATCACATGAATCTCCAAACTCCACCAGCAAAGCCACACACTCCTGAAAACCGCACACAACAACCATCAGGCAGGTAAGTTCTAATCTCAAGCTTCACAGTTTTAATGTCTTTTCAATTTTTTTCCATGTTTCATCGTACGTATTTTCCCTTAAATACAGCCACACTGCTGACATATCACCTGCTAAATCTCCAAGAAAAAGGCTGTACACAGACGAAAATGAGTCTGCTGAGGTAAAATAAAAATGTTGCCATGTCCTTGCCATAAAATATATATATACATGAGCCTAATTTTTTCCTCTCTTTGCAACATAGACTGAGGATTTGGACAATACGCCTGATCCAGAAAATATAGAAAAAACATTGGAAGTGGCAAAGAACGATGACCAGCTTCAAATTAAAGCGAAACAGGTCTCTCAGAAGAGCAGTAGCTCTAAGAGCCCAAGAACCCAGAAGAAAAATTGATTCAAGTACTATCCTGTTCCTTACCAGTATGAATACAATCAACTTAATTGTCCCAACAATCGCAGCACTAATTTCCTATTGTTACAACAGGCGCTGCCTGACGGTGAATGAAACTTTACTCAGTACATCAGGAAGCATCTACACCTCTTTTGGAGAACCAAGTTGAACTGCTGTATAGCTAATTAGAATCCAACCAGTTAAATCAGACTACTTTATGTAATGGACCTTTTATAGCACCAGTTATATTAGACTACTTTATATGGTAGAGCTTTCGTAACCGTTATGTAATTTATAATTAATTAGCCATGTGCATGGTACCAACTCCTTATTAGTACATCAACCATGACAAACGTCGTATGATCTAAGTATGGAGTACAACTATGCTATAAATTCTACTTACTCTGGACCCTCAAATTTTTCCTCTGATTGTTTCTTTACTACCAAATAAAATCACAGCAGATTGTACGCGCGCAAAGGCGCGCGCAAGGCACTAGTTGGTATCAGCAGAGCTACTGAAGCAGCAGATGTCGCCAATGGAGGCACTACTGCCACCAGTGACCACCAGGTAACTACCTGTCTCCTGATAGCACCTTTGCTTATTGTATGTTACTAGCAATTATGTCTGTTTGTTGCAATGGGAGAAAATAACATTTAGAACATATTGCTTGTATTTTGTGTAAATAACATCATTGCGGGTACTCAAAAATATCTATATGTTGTCCATTTGTTAGATTTTAATTAATATAATTGCAAAGAGCAACAACCATAAGCGTTGTTCTTATATATTTTTTGGAACTGATTCGGGGGGAAGGTCCCCACCTACTTCACTGATCGAGGGGCGCAAAGAATGCGCGTTTACAACACGTTGTTCTTATATGTATAATACTAAATATTTAGTAGAATGGAACTATCTAATGTCTCTTTGTATATGGTTCCAATTTACTACAATTTTGGATTCGGATTGTTAACTTTCTAAATAGTAAACAAAGCAATAGTTGAGGCAAGTATGATTGAACAAAATACAATAGCTCAACTTTCAAGTTCTGAATTCATAAAGCAGAAGGTATCAAATATATATGTAAAACAAATTTAATGAGCCTAAAAGATATTTAAAAAATGCACGGACAGGTTCAATGAGACCAAAGTATTTTTTTCTAATCACAGATCAAACATAACCCTGGTGGTTAGACTCCCACCTTGGAGGTGGAGATGTCAAGTTTGAACCCCTTTCTGACTATATTTCTTAGGCGCCAGCGCTGTTTTTTTTTTTCCTTTTCTTGGACGGTTCGAAGCTGGACCGTTCTGTTTCTCTCCTGTTTTGCTCGGTTCGAAGGTGGGCCGTCGGTTTCTCTCCAGTTTCGCTCTCAAAATCACGAGTTCTCCATGGTTTTTGATAGGAAGTCTGTTTCGTGGTTGACGCACCAAAAATATGAAAGAAGCAGTCCTCTCTTTATTAATAGATAGAGATTTAACTGTATCAGTTACTCCATACATTAAGTTTTAGACAAGATCAGAAGAGAAGTCTGTTATTATAGAAGTCAGTCCTACAATGCACCTTGGAAATTCAGATATACCTGAATGTACTACCATATTTTTGCCTTCTTTTGTGTAGTGGTGGTGGCCTCATCGTCCTGATTGGCTTCCCCTCCGCGACAAAGTAAGTAACTTCTTCCTTTATATTTTGAGGGGTTTATACATACTTTCCCTTCAAAAGAATCGAAATTCATGTCACGCAAAGGATGGACATTGTTACGAATTACCACATTCCTTTATCATTTCCACATGAAAAATGTGGCATATAAAGAAAAATGTGTTCACACTTTCAATCTCATTGAACAGTTTATACTTATCACTTATAACTGCTCACCTGACCGAATCTTCACTTGCATGACACGCTGTTTTCGTTCTTCAGTGGGATTTTTGCTTTCCTCATATCTTTCATCCAGCCTGAATGACTCCAAGCTCAACCACCTGGGCACCTGATTGTTTGCAGCAGTAACTTATACATCATCTAAAAGCTTCATTAACAATGCCATTTCTGTTTCTTCTTGTCCCCAAAGGATCTGAAAATTCCCAGTAACTACTTCAGAGTTCAGACATGACCTCATCTGGGTCATTAGTTCAGCACATTCTGTGAAAAAATCAAGTAGATCTCCCCATTTCCTGTCATGTGTACTACACCCAATTCGAACCAGGATTTAATATCTTCCTTTTTTGGATAGAAAACCATCTCCTTTTTTTTTCCTTTCACTATGGGCAACCACTCTAATTTCATTACTTAAAGAAGCTATGAAAATACAGTCTTTAAAGCTGTTTAACATTCATCACACCTTAGCTATGCAAAACAAACCAAACCAACTTGGGGGACATAGCTGCCCAATGAACAGCAGAACTTCTCATTGCAGATAGCAAGAGCCAAAATCTTTTAAGCAAGAAAACTATTTTAACCAACAGCTTCTAACAAGCGAATTAAGCCTTTTCGAAGGAAAACATCACAGCTCCTTTCCGAGTCTTCATCCCAACAGAACTGTTGAGAAATCGGCATCCCGAGCTTGACACCGACTTACTAGAAGTGGTACCAAACTGGTGTGATACCACTTCTGTAGTGGACCTATACCCACACTACTTCGAGAAAACCTTCACACATACGCCAATACGAGAGACCAATACTATGTGAAACTCAACTCTTTATTTAAAACACAAGAACTTGTCGGATCTAATGTCCGGCAGTCCACCCGGGGATACCCAGATGGTTGATTTGTAGGCAAAGGGCAATCGAGAGACTAGGGAGCTCGAGGTAACACAGGGACACAGGGATTATACAGGTTCGGGCTACCTGGAGGTATAATACCCTACGTTCTGTGCTCGGGGATCTTGTATTGATTTGCTCGGCGTGGTTCCGGGGAACGACGACGAGCTCTCGGTTACAATGGATGAATGGCGTGGGAATCAGATGATGGAGAATTGGATATCTAGGGGGGTCGATCTAGGCCGCCTTATATAGGCCGACGACCTAGGGTTTACAAGTCGGTTTCCTAATTGAATCCGGTTACAACAAGGAAACTAATCTGAGTCGGCGTGTCTTGCAAGCTAATTCATCACCAGTCTTGTTCATCAAGTCGGGGATCCTCGTGGGCCGGTCTGGAGTCGGCCCACATCCTTGTCAGACGTGGGGCCAGGCCGACTGGCTACCCGGTCGGTAGTGGGCCCAGGGGTACCCATATCCCACAAGTCCTCGAGCAACGTGCAGGCGCGTCGGAGTGCTGATGAAGAAGCGAAGCCTTCAAGGTCGGCTGAAGCATCTTGGTCGGCAGGCCGACACAAGGGTGGGCGGTGCTCAAAAAAAGAAAACCGCAGGCCATCCGGGGATGACCCTGGGCAAACTCGGGGCGGAGCCTCGAGTGGCGTAGCACCGAATCGTGGCCGAGTCGGGTACCGAGGAGCTGCACCACTTGAAAAA
Source organism: Alloteropsis semialata (assembly GCA_004135705.1). Taxonomy (NCBI): domain Eukaryota; kingdom Viridiplantae; phylum Streptophyta; class Magnoliopsida; order Poales; family Poaceae; genus Alloteropsis; species Alloteropsis semialata. The sequence continues at coordinate 92,251,574 of CM014278.1, read as the reverse complement.
AGTGACACATCCTGATGGGGAGCCCTGCATATGGAGTAGTCCCCGAGCATTAGGCCGACTAGAAAAGTCGGGCTAATGGTCAAGAAAGAAGAATTTCTGAACTTCAGGGCAGACAGGCCGCCTAGAAGATAGGGTGGTCTGGCGTCCTGAAGAGAGGAGCTTGTCCCAAAATCGTGGCGCTCAGTCCCCGAGCGTGGGGGCCTGCCGAGTCGCGGAGACCCGGTGACCAGAGTCGTAGCGCCGAGTCCCCGAGCGTCGGGGCTGGCCGAGTCGCGGAGACCCGTTGACCGTAGTCGTAGCGCCGAGTCCCCGAGCGTCGGGGCTGGCCGAGTCATGGAGACCCGTCGACCAGAGTCATAGCGCCGAGTCCCCGAGCGTGGGGGCTGGCCGAGTCACGGAGACCCGTCATCCGAAATGGTAGTGCCTAGTCCCCGAGCCTGGGAACTGGACAAGCCACCAAGTTGCCTCCCGCCCAAGCCAGAGAGGTCGGCTGGACGACGGGAAGCACGCCGAGTTGTCGCCTGTAGCGCCCAGCCCCCGAGCCTGGGAGCCGAGCAAGTCGCCGAGTCGCCTCCTGCACCCAGTCCCCGAGCTGGGAAGTCGGCCGGGTGGGAGGAGACGCGCCGAGTGGTCGGCCCGTGCCAGCCCCGAGTCTGGGAGCTGGCCGAGTCGGTCGAAGTACACCGAGTAGTCGGCCCGCGCCAGCCCTGAGCCTGGGGCCTGGCCGAGTTGGTCGAAGTACATTAAATAATGCCTGAGCTGTATGAAGACAGTGCAAATATTATGTAGCATAATATTCAATAATCTGACTGATAAATAATGTTTGTCGTAAAGTCGTAACAGAAACAGGTCTGTAAACGCATTGTGCATATGTGTAAAAACCCCTTTCCTCTAGCAAAAACACCGAGTAGGACGCCGTGCGGCCCTTGCCTTGTGTCGCTAAGCACCTTTTTTTGATCCGCTGACCACTGCTCACGGAGAGGACGGCTTACCCTGCTACACTGCTCAGCGGGGAGGCTTAGGTGTAGGGGGCGCGCGGGTTGAGCACGGAGCTCAAGGTTTCACGATTGGGGACTTGAACCGCACGGGTTAACTTGGGATTTACCTAGAGGGACATAGGGTCGGGCAGGGACTCGGAAGTCAGAGTCAGCAGGGACTCTCCCGAACGCTGAAGCAGCGCGCCGTGTTGAAGAAAAGCGAAGGGAAACAGGTCCCAGCCCTCGAGCATCAGCGAGGAAGTCGGAAGAAACTTGAAGCGTAGGATTGCAATGACCAAGAGGTCAGAATACTTAGCTTTGGTTCGTCTTCGAGTTGAAAAATCAACATGTCGTCCTTTGCATGGATATGGTGTGATGGTGTCCGAGTCCGAGTAAACGCGCCGTATCGTCGTTGTTGTACAGTCGTCCCCATATATCAAATCCAGCATGTTGACGAGGCCACGCTCGCCGCTAAGTGCCGAAGCCTTGACGCGTCAGCGAGGTACTTGCATCTTGAAGTTGTAGGCGTGTGCGCGCAGGACCTCGTGCGCGTGGCTGACAGGGGACAAGCTGGGCGCACATGTGTTGCCATCCAAGGTTCCTCGTGCACCCAAAACAAGGAAGTTATTCCAAAAAAAACCAGTCTGTTAGCTATAGCTAGCTAAAGAAATAGCATATTAGCACACGCCAAAGTATTAGATACCCTCCGTTAACTTGCTGAAATAAATAAAGAAATAATCTGAATAAAATAAGGAAACAAATAGGAAGAAGACTTTCTGTTTTGCAGGCAACTAGGACGCAGCGGTGCCGGCCGGTCTTCTCCGATCCAATCCGGCGGACACGAGAAAGACATGTTGCCCAGCCCCTGAGCCGTTGTTCGCTGTAGCCGCAGACTCCAGGTAGATGAGTTTGGCGGTGTGCAGCACAGTTGATGCATGCGGAGCTCCATCACGTCATGCCGCCATGCATGACAGGTCGTGTCGCCGCCGTCGTAGTAGATGAAACTGCCATCGAGCTAGCTGTATTGTCCCGCGATCACCCCTACCTGGCGCGTCAACTGTCGGATCTAATGTCCGGCAGTGCACCCGGGGGTACCCAGATGGTTGATTTGTAGGCAAAGGGCAATCGCGAGACTAGGGAGTTTGAGGTAACACAGGGACACAGGGATTATACAGGTTCGGGCTACCCGGAGGTATAATACCCTACGTCCTGTGCTCGGGGATCTTGTATTGATTTGCTCGGCGTGGTTTCGGGGAACGACGGCGAGCTCTCGGTTACAATGGATGAATGGCGTGGGAATCAGATGATGGAGAATTGGATATCTAGGGGGGTCGACCTAGGCCGCTTTATATAGGCCGACGACCTAGGGTTTACAAGTCGGTTTTCTAATGGAATCCGGTTACAACAAGAAAACTAATCTGAGTCGGCGTGTCTTACAAGCTAAGTCATCACCAGTCTTGTTCATCAAGTCGGGGATCCTCGTGGGCCGGCCTGGAGTCGGCCCACATCCTTGTCAGACGTGGGGCCAGGCCGACTGGCTACCCGGTCGGTAGTGGGCCCAGGGGTACCCATATCCCACAGGACTTTACACTTTTTATGTGGCTACCCTACACACTATACTATTCTATAGTGGCTACCTATGCCATCTTCCAAATGGTTTCTACTTAGCATGGCTTGGTATGGTATGGTATGGCTTGATATCTTGAGGGTGGAGAGCACTCCTATTTATAGTGTTACATGACCGTTGGATTGGTGCCAAGTGGCAACCATCCAAAACGCCACATACAAATATCTCTATTCTAAAATATTCCACACTTCACCATGAAGCATGGCTACCTAAAATATCTAAGTTCTACACTCTTTCTGATTTTGCCATGGCTTATCCACATGCATGACAAAGTAGTGTCTTGATATATCCCTAACCTTCTAGAATATTTCAAGTATGCGTTGCATATTATCAACACTCCCCCTCAATGCGTACTTGTCTCTGCCCTTGAATCTTTTGTGCTCTGCCATTTCGAGCCTTCTCCTTCGCTTGTCCTTGTGACAACGTATCTGCCCTCTTCGATTCACATACGTCTTTTAGTTGTAGCTTGCTTGTAGACTTGATGCTTCTAGACACTTCTTCTTTCTTCTTCACCCTTCTGGTTGTCTGCCCTCTAGATGCTTCTTTGTATAAAGACAAAATAACTTTTGCACGTGAAGCACTAGCATACCTGAGATTTTCACAACTAGATCTTTCCGGAAGCTTCTTCACCTTATCATGCTCCTTAAAATCTTCATGGATTACTAATTCTCCATCTATGTCTTCAGTCTTCACTATGCTCTTGTGGCTTCTCATCTTTACGAAGGCTAAGCTCTTTCTTCTCATCATTAGCATCTTCCTCCTCTTCACTTAGAGCCTCCCAGTCTTCGTTACTATCATACGCAAATACTATGAAACCATTAGAAGTATCTGGATCTCTCACCTCCATGGAGAAGCCACCTTCTGTGTCCCACTTTTATTCTTCTTCTTCTTCTTGTTCTTTTGTGGCAATGTCGATTGATGGAGTTTCACCCTCTACCAAGTCTTCCACGAAGTAAGCTCCATCATCTTCAATTGTGGTGTATGCCTCTGCATCCCACTCTTCTTCAGTAAGCTACTCACTCAAGATGACTTCTTCTGTTGTAGCCACATTTCTCTCCGATTGCTTCCGTGGACTTCTACAGCCCCGTGCAAGATGACCCTTCTTGCCACAGTTGAAGCACTCACCTCTTCGTCTTCTCTCGTTCTTGACCAAATCCTGGTCATCTTCATCATCATTGTCTTGTTGAGCTCTGTGGCAGAACCGCCCAAATTAAACCGGCTTAAGTGCACTAATCATCATTTTTACCACTAATCCAGTCACCGTGCACTTAAAACGGCGTAATTTGACAGTCTGTCGGGTAACTCCCGATTCAACCACATGTTGAGCATAAGGACCAAAACAGTACACCAGATATCTCATTCGAAGATGAGCATAGATAGTATGAGTACAACAGAGGTTCATATTACAACACAAGATAAGTCTTATACAAGCCAAGTTTTTCAAGCCCTAATTTAAACATAAGAAAGGCTAAGGTAGCTACTCGTCGAGCTCCTCAACTTTCCATCCTTCATCATTACGACCATAGTACTTAACACAGCAAGGACAAAACTCAACATTATCGTGCCCTGAAAGAATTAAGCAACAAACCCTGAGTATTTACTACTCAGCAAGACTTACCCGATCTAAATGACTCCTAGCATGCAAGCTTTTGGCTGTGGGTTTATTTTGCTCAATAGCTACTAATGACTTGATCCTATTTTCAAGGTTTTAGCAATCAAGATTAATGGAATAAAACTAACTTCTATGTTTGCCATCTAGTATTATTAAGTTTAAAAGCAATTCATTAACAAGTAAACATTTACCATATCTTCATTCAATCAACCATTTCATATTACCATTCACTTCCATTATGTCGCACTGTGACAGAGGGATCAAAGTTCTCTTATTCGAGAGTGGCGGCGAATCGATCCGATTTTAAACCTTGCAAGGTAGACCTAATCACACGACACGTACGCGCCCCGTCGGACCGTACATGGCAACCGTTCCCTATATGCACCCCGCATAGGTGAACTGCCCTGCAATCCGGAACCGCTAATCCCCACCGATACCAACGACGGGTCAGCCATGAGTTACTGACTAGCATCACTGAACTGTCAGTATCAGTTCACTCTACCAGTTTGCATATAGGTACGTAGGTTTACCGGGTTCAACTACCTCTTACTACCGGCATGTGATTAGTACTGTTCAACCCTGATACCCTGGGCCCCACGAACGACTTCCACTTTTAATAAACAAACCATCAATTCCTAAAAATTACTTTTTAAAGTGAAACCCTATGTCTCGCGAGTGACGGTAATCACTCGACTTCTACCGGACTTATTAAGCATAGCAACTAACGAAGCACAACTAGTATTTGACCAGGGACCTAAGGAATTATGCATCTATGGTTTCATACAACTCCTAAAAACGTAAATGCACATAGATACTTAGGTAAAACATTGCATAGTTTTGAAAATAGGGATTATGCTCCGGGGCTTGCCTTGCTCAGAGATTTGCTCCTCTGGACCTGGGGCCGAGTCTGGTGGTTGCTCGACAGACCCTTGCTGCTCCTGGGATTCAGCTACTAGCTCGTATGTGACCTCGGCGGTTTCTAAACGAATAAAAGATGCAATGCATGAGTTATTTAATTAATTTACTTCCTTCATTAACTCCCATGAAGCAAAAGAACATGGTGTGTGTGCTTAAGAGTTTAGCATCATATGCACATATGTGATATACGTACATCTTTTATTAGTGATGTGGGTTATTTTTATCTTCAATATATTCAGAGCCTCTGCTGTATAAAAATTATGATATTTAGCCTAATAAAAACAACACATTTTATTTATGTACTTATGTGACAACTTGTTCTATCTAGCTATACAAGGTGTATTACTAAATTGTTTATAATTAAGTGGCCAATATATTTATACTAGCATTTGTATGAAAAGGAATAAATTATATGTCTAACAAAATTAATCTTCACACTTTAAAAGTTTATCATATTTCCTTATGTTCTAATAAAGTTAATAAACCTTATTTAAACATATAACAAGAGATGCATAAAAGCTTAAGGTAGACATGATTGTGTATTTTTCCTAGATAGAACTTTGTGTGGGTGATTTAACGAAATTTAGTTTGCATTTTTCTCATTTTTCTGTGATTTGATATGAATTTTTACCAAACCATGTTCATTAATTCTAATTGGAAAAGATTGAAAGGTCCCTGGGCCGGTATTGAGCTCGGCCTGGCCCAGCACCGCGTGCGGCCCGACTTGCGCCTGCGCGCGGCGCGGCCCACAAGCCGGCTCGGCCCATGGCCGATCGGCCAAAAGGCCGACGCGGCCTCAGGCTCGCGCGGCTCGGCCCTTCCTTTCTCCCCTCCCTCACCTTCTTCCTCCGACGGCGACGGCGACGATGCTCGGCGGCGGTGGCGCAAGGACGGGGAGGTGGAGCCGGCGGGGATGGTCCGGGTGCCAGGTACGCCTTCCCCCCTTCCCTCCTTCTTCCTTCCTCCCTCAACCCTCTCTCCTTCTCTCGTCTCTGCTAGGGTTAGGCTTAGGGCGGCAGGTGATGGGTGGTGGCCGGCGGTGAGCCGGGAATGGAGGCGGGTGGGGCGGTGTGGGGTAGAATGGGGTACGTGGGGCCCCTTTTATAGGCTAGGGATGAAGGGCGGCCGGCGGGGAGAAAAATCGGGCCATGAGGTGGCGAGGGAGCAGTGGTGACGGTGGGAGGAGATGAAGGCGCGGTCGGCCCGGTGAAGTGCTCCCGGTCGCGCTTGGCTTGGGCGGCGGCACGTGGCGTTCGGGGGAAGCGGCGCCGGTGCGGCTAGGGTACGGCGGGGGTGTGCCGGGGCAGCAGCGGCCATGCAGGCTGGCCGCGTGGTGGGATTGTGGGGTCGGGGCGCGACGGCCCGGCCTGGCCGGCGCGTGGACGCCGAGGCCGGCGCCCCGTCACGGCATGGGCGAAGCCGTGCCGTGACGGCCTCCCTCTCTTTTTTTTTTTTTTTAATTTTTGAAATCAAATTCGAAATTGGATTCAAATTTGAAATTTGAAACTTGTTTTTGATTTTGGAATTCCACAGTCCTTCCCTCTAAAAAGAATCTCGTCCCGAGATTCCAAGGATGAAGCGGACTAGAGTAAGGTAGAGATGAGGTTGTACCTGGGTAAGTGAGAGGGAAGTCAGGATAATTGGTCCGGAGAAAAGCTTCACTTTCCCAAGTGGCTTCCCTTTCAGAATGATGACTCCACTGAACCTTATAGAAGAAACTGGTGCTATGTCGAGTAACACGTTCCTTCCGATCAACAATTTTTATAGGCCATTCCTTATAAGTGAGATCAGACTCTAAGTGAACATCTTCCATTCCTACCAGTTCGATGGGAACCCGAAGGCATCTCTTTAGTTGAGACACATGAAAAACATTATGGACGGCCGATAAATGTGGAGGAAGTTCTAATTTATAAGCAACTGGTCCACATCGTTCGTGATAGGGAATGGTCCAATATATCGAGGTGCCAATTTCCCTTTGATGCCGAAACGTCGAACGCCCTTCATAGGTGACACTCGAAGATAAACATGATCACCAACTTGAAACTCGAGGGGTCGACGCCTTTTATCGGTATAATCCTTTTGGCGAGACTGCAATCTTCAGATTCTTATGTATGAATTGAACTTGTTCTTCAGCTTCTTGAACAATATCTGGTCCAAAATAATTTCTCTCACCAGTTTCCGACCAATTTAGTGGTGTTCTACATCTGCGTCCATATAAAGCTTCAAAAGGAGCCATCTGGAGGCTCTCTTGATAACTATTATTATATGAGAATTCCGCCAATAGAAGACACTCATCCCACTTGGTGCTATAAGTGAGTACACATGCCCTCAGCATATCTTCAACAATTTAATTTACCCGCTCAGTTTGTCCATCAGTCTGAGGATGATAAGCTGAACTTCGAATAAGCTTGGTACCAAGTGAGGCATGCAATTGTTCCCAAAAACGAGCTATAAACTGAGATCCACGATCAGATAAGATTGTCTTGGGAACTCCGTGAAGACTTACAATACGGCCAATGTATAGTTCAGCATAATTGACTGACCTATACTTGGTTTTTACGGGAAGAAAATGTGCTGACTTGGTGAGGCGATCTATAATAACCCAAATAGAATCATAGCCCTTTGATGTCTTGGGCAACCCCACAATAAAATCCATACTAATATCTTTCCACTTCCAAGATGGAATGCTCAATGGATGGAGTGGACCAGCGGGTCTAAGGTGGCTAGCTTTTACTCGTTGACAAATGTCACACTCGGACACATATTTAGCAATTTCCCGTTTCATTCTAGTCCACCAGAACCGCTGCTTGAGATCTTGATACATTTTACTACTTCCAGGGTGAATAGAATAACGGGAGAGATGAGCTTCGTCAAGTATTTGCTTTCGGAGTTCAGGGTCTTTAGGTATGACCAAACGGGTCTTAAACCACAGAACACCGGTATCATCAAGATGAAAACAACGCACCCGCTCATCATTTTTAGCAAGCCTCTGCCGAATTTTCTCCATACCCACATTATTCTTCTGAGCAAGAATAATTTGATCTCGAAGAGTGGGTATAAGGATAATATTATCAAGGGTGCCTTGCAAGATGATCCCCAAATTCAATTTTTCCATTTCGGAACAAAGAGTTTCACTGAGAGTAGTAGCAGATAAACAATTGCAATGAGCCCTGCGGCTTAAAGCATCTGCTACCACATTGGCCTTGCCAGGATGATAGTGAATTTCCAGATCATAGTCCTTAATCAATTCCAACCAACGCCTTTGGCGCATATTTAATTCCTGCTGAGTAAATATATATTTGAGACTCTTATGATCTGTATATATATGAACCGAATTACCCAAAAGGTAATGGCGCCAGATTTTCAATGCATGCACCATGGCTGCTAACTCCAGATCATGGGTAGCATAATTCTCCTCGTGGCGCTTGAGTGACCGAGAAGCATAAGCAATTACACGTCGGTCCTGCATCAAGACACAGCCGAGCCCAGTACCCGACGCATCGCAATATACGTCGAAGGGTCGGGTAATGTCCGGCTGGGCCAATACAGGGGCCGTCGTTAAGAGCTTTCTGAGAGTGTGAAAAGTTTGCTCACATTTATCATTCCATTCAAACTTGACATCCTTCTTTAGTAATTCTGTCATGGGCTTTACAATTTTTGAGAATTCTGGGACAAATCGCCGATAATAACCAGCTAATCCCAGAAAACTTCGAACATCTGAAACTGATTCAGGAGTCTTCCAATCCAACACATCCTGAATCTTCTTAGGGTCAACAGATATACCCTCGGGTGAGATTACATGTCCCAAGAATGGAACCTTATTAATCCAGAATTCACATTTGCTGAACTTTGCATACAACTGATGATCTCGAAGTCGTTGAAGAACAGTTCGAAGATGCTCAGCATGTTCTTGCTCATTTTTGGAGTATATCAAAATGTCGTCGATAAAAACGACAACAAACTTGTCCAATTCCGGCATGAATACCGAATTCATGAGATACATGAAATGAGCTGGAGCATTGGTCAACCCGAAGGACATGACCAAGTACTCATATAGACCATATCGAGTGGAAAAGGCTGTCTTTGGGATATCCTCTGGCCTGATTCTTATTTGGTGATAGCCAGAGCGAAGGTCAATTTTGGAGAAAACCTTGGCACCAGCTAGTTGGTCAAACAGGGTATCAATACGGGGAAGTGGATATTTGTTTTTGATAGTGACTGCATTCAAAGGTCTGTAGTCCACACATAACCGGAGGGTATGATCTTTCTTCTTGACAAATAATGCGGGGCATCCCCAAGGTGAAGTGCTTGGACGGATAAAGCCCTTATCTAGCATTTCTTGCAACTGGATTTTCAATTCAGCTATCTCATTAGGAGCCATACGGTATGGTCTTCTAGAAATGGGTGCTGTGCCTGGTTGCAACTCAATGACAAACTCAACATCTCGCTCGGGTGGCAAGCCGGGCAAGTCATCAGGAAATACATCCGGATACTCGCATACCACCGGAATATCTTTTACAGATTTGCCTTCCGTGTGGTGCACCGTGTGTTTTGAGATCTCATGAGTAGCAAGATGTATTTCTAAAGATCCATTTGATGGTGAGTTTATGTAAACAGTTCGTGCGGAAGTATCTAGAAGAACCCTATGTAAACTCATCCAGTTCATACCTAGAATAATATCAATCCCTTGAGATGGAAGTATGATAAGTGAGCTGGGAAAGATATGGCCATCTAGGTCAAGAGGTATAGGTTTTGTCATTTGGTTTGTGAAAATTTGTCCTCCCGGGGAAAAGATCTTATAAGGATTCTTTAAATAATCTACTGATAACTGGTGTCTAGTTACACAGTCTTCACTGATAAAAGTATGTGATGCACCTGAATCAAATAACACTCTAACTGACTGACCATTAATGGAAAACATACCCGTCATTACTGGTGCCCCTTCAGGAACCTCCTCAAGCTGGGTGTAGTTCACATTACCAGGCTTGAAATGAGCTATTTTCTTCTTTGGGTGCAGCTGGTTAGAATTCTGGCCTTGCTTGGGTGGCATAGGACATTCCCGAGAAAAATGACCAAGTTGACCGCAATTATAGCAGGGAAAAGAATTGGGGCGATTGCCCGTAGTCTGCACGGGTGCCTTCTGCACATTCTGCGGAGTAGGAGGTCTAAATGAACCTTGCTGCTGGTACTGGGGTCGGGGTGGCCTATTGACATTATGTTGCATGGGTGGCCTAAACATTGGCTGGTACTGAGGTGGCCTGTACACCTGCTGATGCTGATATGATGCGCGCGGCGGTCCCGTCTGAACCAAACGGAACCTCTGCTGAGCATTGCTAGAAGATCCCACAGCAGGTGCCTTCCGCTTCTTATCCGCCTTGTGAGCTAAATGGGCGTCCTCTTGAATGATAGCCCCATTAACTAACTCACTAAAGCTGTCAAACTTGAACATAACCAGACGATCTTGAAGTTTACTGTTAAGACCTTGCCTGAAGCAAGCCTGCTTCTTCTTATCAGAATCAACATGATATCCTGCATATTGGGACAGATTATTGAAGGCTTGGGCATACTGCACCACATTATGAGTATCCTGTTTTAATGCTAAAAACTCGGACACTTTCCTTTGCATAACACCAGCAGGGATATGATGAGCTCGGAAGGCTTCCTTAAATTCATCCCAAGTAACACGATGATCCACCGGAATCTTAGATTTATGATTATCCCACCAAGTGCGTGCGGGACCTCGGAGCTGCTGTGCTGCAAACAACGCCTTGTCCCAGTCAGTGTACTGGTGCAAGGTGAATTTGGACTCAATAGTCCGCAGCCAGCTGTCAGCCTCGAGGGGCTCATCTACCTTATAGAACACCGGAGGCCGAGTACCCAAGAAATCCTGATATTCGGCAGGGTGGTCTTGGTTCTGTTGGCGCCCATTATGACGTTGCTGACCATTCTGCTGTACTATCAGACGGAGAAGTTCAGTCTGCTCCTCATGACCACGCAGAATAGCCGCAATCGCCTCCAGCGGGCTGGGCGGTGGTGGGGGCAACTCCTCTGTACCGTTATGGTGGCCCGGGTCATCCTGAGATCCCGTCATCCGGGGATGATAGTCAAACAGATGTCAATTGGAACATAACTTGGGGCTTATGGTTCTAAGGGTAAAAACCAACACTTGCAAGACATCTGTGGAGGTTAGATTTCTATTATTTGAGCATGAAAGTGAATTAAAATAAATTAGAAGCGTGATTTAAAGTACATAACATAGTGCATTATACATCAGTACATCAGAGATCCGTACAATACCCATATATCACACAACTAACTCATGAGGGGTACAACCATACAAGCATACTCACTACCACTACCCAACCTACATCACTACAACAGCTACCCTATAATACATCTGCATCACCCAACAACATACTATCATACTACAACATACTAACATGACAAGGAACTAGCTCTACACGATCTACCCATGTCGCGGCTGGTACGTGAAGACCTGGTCGACCTCAATCCCACGACGACGTAACTCCTCCTGAAGCTGGGCCAAGTGCCCCTCAGTGGAAACTATGGCCGTACGTCCGTGCTCTGCTGAGGTAACGTCTGGAACAAGGGCCTCTCCTACTGAACTCTCAACGTCTGGTAGCTCGTCTGGCTCGGGGTCGGGCCCAATACCCGACTCCACTGCTGACACCGCCTGCGACGGCTCAGGCTCGGGTGCTGGTACGGGTGGCTCTACCTGCTGAGGCTGTAGCTGGTGGATCTGCTCAAGGGCGTCTCCCAAAGTCTGGTCCAACTGCTCAATCAGAACGTCCCTGACGGCAATCTGTGCTGCAAAGTCCTCTATGAGCAGCATCTGCTGGTCAAGCTGCTCGCTCTGCTGCTGCTCTCTGGTAAACCCAAGTCTCAGTCGGTGGCGGAAAAGGGAGGTCTCTGCCATCAGGTGGTCGTACATGCGAAGCATGCCCTCCGAGTAGCGCACAGACGCAGCCAAGGCAGGGCTGTGTCCCTCAACAGTGGGGTCCGTCACGCTACGAAG
>CM014278.1:92226013-92238882 GCA_004135705.1 Alloteropsis semialata | reverse complement strand
TCGTTACCCGCACTGGGGACCTTGGGAGGTACGCTCCGTTGGTACCGAGCTGACCGACGCTTGGGAGAACGTAGCACACCTGGCCCTCACCAGGTTTTGTGAGGAGCGCTCGATCCCCGCCACCTACTCGTTGGCAGTTGCTTTTCCAGTCAGAGGCGTGTCTGAGGACACTACTCGTCGCCTTCGTAGCGTGACGGACCCCACTGTTGAGGGACACAGCCCTGCCTTGGCTGCGTCTGTGCGCTACTCGGAGGGCATGCTTCGCATGTACGACCACCTGATGGCAGAGACCTCCCTTTTCCGCCACCGACTGAGACTTGGGTTTACCAGAGAGCAGCAGCAGAGCGAGCAGCTTGACCAGCAGATGCTGCTCATAGAGGACTTTGCAGCACAGATTGCCGTCAGGGACGTTCTGATTGAGCAGTTGGACCAGACTTTGGGAGACGCCCTTGAGCAGATCCACCAGCTACAGCCTCAGCAGGTAGAGCCACCCGTACCAGCACCCGAGCCTGAGCCGTCGCAGGCGGTGTCAGCAGTGGAGTCGGGTATTGGGCCCGACCCCGAGCCAGACGAGCTACCAGACGTTGAGAGTTCAGTAGGAGAGGCCCTTGTTCCAGACGTTACCTCAGCAGAGCACGGACGTACGGCCATAGTTTCCACTGAGGGGCACTTGGCCCAGCTTCAGGAGGAGTTACGTCGTCGTGGGATTGAGGTCGACCAGGTCTTCACGTACCAGCCGCGACATGGGTAGATCGTGTAGAGCTAGTTCCTTGTCATGTTAGTATGTTGTAGTATGATAGTATGTTGTTGGGTGATGCAGATGTATTATAGGGTAGCTGTTGTAGTGATGTAGGTTGGGTAGTGGTAGTGAGTATGCTTGTATGGTTGTACCCCTCATGAGTTAGTTGTGTGATATATGGGTATTGTACGGATCTCTGATGTACTGATGTATAATGCACTATGTTATGTACTTTAAATCACGCTTCTAATTTATTTTAATTCACTTTCATGCTCAAATAATAGAAATCTAACCTCCACAGATGTCTTGCAAGTGTTGGTTTTTACCCTTAGAACCATAAGCCCCAAGTTATGTTCCAATTGACATCTGTTTGACTATCATCCCAGGATGACGGGATCTCAGGATGACCCGGGCCACCATAATGGTACAAAGGAGTTGCCCCCACCACCGCCCAGCCCGCTGGAGGCGATTGCGGCTATTCTGCGTGGTCATGAGGAGCAGATTGAACTTCTCCGTCTGATAGTACAGCAGAATGGTCAGCAACGTCATAATGGGCGCCAACAGAACCAAGACCACCCTGCCGAATATCAGGATTTCTTGGGTACTCGGCCTCCGGTGTTCTATAAGGCAGATGAGCCCCTCGAGGCTGACAGCTGGCTGCGGACTATTGAGTCCAAATTCACCTTGCACCAGTACACTGACTGGGACAAGGCGTTGTTTGCAGCACAGCAGCTCCGAGGTCCCGCACGCACTTGGTGGGATAATCATAAATCTATGCTTCCGGTGGATCATCGTGTTACTTGGGATGAATTTAAGGAAGTCTTCCGAGCTCATCATATCCCTGCTGGTGTTATGCAAAGGAAAGTGTCCGAGTTTTTAGCATTAAAGCAGGGTACTCATAATGTGGTGCAGTATGCTCAAGCCTTCAATAATCTGTCCCAATATGCAGGATATCATGTTGATTCTGATAAGAAGAAGCAGACTTGCTTCAGCCAAGGTCTTAACAGTAAACTTCAAGATCGTCTGGCTATGTTCAAGTTTGACAGCTTTAGTGAGTTAGTTAATGGGGCTATCATTCAGGAGGACGCCCATTTAGCTCACAAGGCGGATAAGAAGCGGAAGGCACCTGCTGTGGGATCTTCTAGCAATGCTCAGCAGAGGTTCCGTTTGGTTCAGACGGGACCGCCGCGCGCATCATATCAGCATCAGCAGGTGTACAGGCCACCTCAGTACCAGCCAATGTTTAGGCCACCCATGCAACATAATGTCAATAGGCCACCCCGACCCCAGTACCAGCAGCAAGGTTCATTTAGACCTCCTACTCCGCAGAATGTGCAGAAGGCACCCGTGCAGACTACGGGCAATCGCCCCAATTCTTTTCCCTGCTATAATTGCGGTCAACTTGGTCATTTTTCTCGGGAATGTCCTATGCCACCCAAGCAAGGCCAGAATTCTAACCAGCTGCACCCAAAGAAGAAAATAGCTCATTTCAAGCCTGGTAATGTGAACTACACCCAGCTTGAGGAGGTTCCTGAAGGGGCACCAGTAATGACGGGTATGTTTTCCATTAATGGTCAGTCAGTTAGAGTGTTATTTGATTCAGGTGCATCACATACTTTTATCAGTGAAGACTGTGTAACTAGACACCAGTTATCAGTAGATTATTTAAAGAATCCTTATAAGATCTTTTCCCCGGGAGGACAAATTTTCACAAACCAAATGACAAAACCTATACCTCTTGACCTAGATGGCCATATCTTTCCCATCTCACTTATCATACTTCCATCTCGAGGGATTGATATTATTCTAGGTATGAACTGGATGAGTTTACATGGGGTTCTTCTAGATACTTCCGCACGAACTGTTTACATAAACTCACCATCACATGGATCTTTAGAAATACATCTTGCTACTCATGAGATCTCAAAACACACGGTGCACCACACGGAAGGCAAATCTGTAAAAGATATTCCGGTGGTATGCGAGTATCCGGATGTATTTCCTGATGACTTGCCCGGCTTGCCACCCGAGCGAGATGTTGAGTTTGTCATTGAGTTGCAACCAGGCACAGCACCCATTTCTAGAAGACCATACCGTATGGCTCCTAATGAGATAGCTGAATTGAAAATCCAGTTGCAAGAAATGCTAGATAAGGGCTTTATCCGTCCAAGCACTTCACCTTGGGGATGCCCCGCATTATTTGTCAAGAAGAAAGATCATACCCTCCGGTTATGTGTGGACTACAGACCTTTGAATGCAGTTACTATCAAAAACAAATATCCACTTCCCCGTATTGATACCCTGTTTGACCAACTAGCTGGTGCCAAGGTTTTCTCCAAAATTGACCTTCGCTCTGGCTATCACCAAATAAGAATCAGGCCAGAGGATATCCCAAAGACAGCCTTTTCCACTCGATATGGTCTATATGAGTACCTGGTCATGTCCTTCGGGTTGACCAATGCTCCAGCTCATTTCATGTATCTCATGAATTCGGTATTCATGCCGGAATTGGACAAGTTTGTTGTCGTTTTTATCGACGACATTTTGATATACTCCAAAAATGAGCAAGAACATGCTGAGCATCTTCGAACTGTTCTTCAACGACTTCGAGATCATCAGTTGTATGCAAAGTTCAGCAAATGTGAATTCTGGATTAATAAGGTTCCATTCTTGGGACATGTAATCTCACCCGAGGGTATATCTGTTGACCCTAAGAAGATTCAGGATGTGTTGGATTGGAAGACTCCTGAATCAGTTTCAGATGTTCGAAGTTTTCTGGGATTAGCTGGTTATTATCGGCGATTTGTCCCAGAATTCTCAAAAATTGTAAAGCCCATGACAGAATTACTAAAGAAGGATGTCAAGTTTGAATGGAATGATAAATGTGAGCAAGCTTTTCACACTCTCAGAAAGCTCTTAACGACGGCTCCCTGTATTGGCCCAGCCGGACATTACCCGACCCTTCGACGTATATTGCGATGCGTCGGGTACTGGGCTCGGCTGTGTCTTGATGCAGGACCGACGTGTAATTGCTTATGCTTCTCGGTCACTCAAGCGCCACGAGGAGAATTATGCTACCCATGATCTGGAGTTAGCAGCCGTGGTGCATGCATTGAAAATCTGGCGCCATTACCTTTTGGGTAATTCGGTTCATATATATACAGATCATAAGAGTCTCAAATATATATTTACTCAGCAGGAATTAAATATGCGCCAAAGGCGTTGGTTGGAATTGATTAAGGACTATGATCTGGAAATTCACTATCATCCTGGCAAGGCCAATGTGGTAGCAGATGCTTTAAGCCGCAGGGCTCATTGCAATTGTTTATCTGCTACTACTCTCAGTGAAACTCTTTGTTCCGAAATGGAAAAATTGAATTTGGGGATCATCTTGCAAGGCACCCTTGATAATATTATCCTTATACCCACTCTTCGAGATCAAATTATTCTTGCTCAGAAGAATGATGTGGGTATGGAGAAAATTCGGCAGAGGCTTGCTAAAAATGATGAGCGGGTGCGTTGTTTTCATCTTGATGATACCGGTGTTTTGTGGTTTAAGACCCGTTTGGTCATACCTAAAGACCCTGAACTCCGAAAGCAAATACTTGACGAAGCTCATCTCTCCCGTTATTCTATTCACCCTGGAAGTAGTAAAATGTATCAAGATCTCAAGCAGCGGTTCTGGTGGACTAGAATGAAACGGAAAATTGCTAAATATGTGTCCGAGTGTGACATTTGTCAACGAGTAAGAGCTAGCCACCTTAGATCCGCTGGTCCACTCCATCCATTGAGCATTCCATCTTGGAAGTGGGAAGATATTAGTATGGATTTTATTGTGGGGTTGCCCAAGACATCAAAGGGCTATGATTCTATTTGGGTTATTATAGATCGCCTCACCAAGTCAGCACATTTTCTTCCCGTAAAAACCAAGTATAGGTCAGTCAATTATGCTGAACTATACATTGGCCGTATTGTAAGTCTTCATGGAGTTCCCAAGACAATCATATCTGATCGTGGACCTCAGTTTATAGCTCGTATTTGGGAACAATTGCATGCCTCACTTGGTACCAAGCTTATTCGAAGTTCAGCTTATCATCCTCAGACTGATGGACAAACTGAGCGGGTAAATCAAATTGTTGAAGATATGCTGAGGGCATGTGTACTCACTTATAGCACCAAGTGGGATGAGTGTCTTCCATTGGCGGAATTCTCATATAATAATAGTTATCAAGAGAGCCTCCAGATGGCTCCTTTTGAAGCTTTATATGGACGCAGATGTAGAACACCACTAAATTGGTCGGAAGCTGGTGAGAGAAATTATTTTGGGCCAGATATTGTTCAAGAAGCTGAAGAACAAGTTCAATTCATACATAAGAATCTGAAGATTGCACAGTCTCGCCAAAAGGATTATACCGATAAAAGGCGTCGACCCCTCGAGTTTCAAGTTGGTGATCATGTTTATCTTCGAGTGTCACCTATGAAGGGCGTTCGACGTTTCGGTATCAAAGGGAAATTGGCACCTCGATATATTGGACCATTCCCTATCACGGAACGATGTGGACCAGTTGCTTATAAATTAGAACTTCCTCCACATTTATCGGCCGTCCATAATGTTTTTCATGTGTCTCAACTAAAGAGATGCCTTTGGGTTCCCATCGAACTGGTAGGAATGGAAGATGTTCACTTAGAGTCTGATCTCACTTATAAGGAATGGCCTATAAAAATTGTTGATCGGAAGGAACGTGTTACTCGACATAGCACCAGTTTCTTCTATAAGGTTCAGTGGAGTCATCATTCTGAAAGGGAAGCCACTTGGGAAAGTGAAGCTTTTCTCCGGACCAATTATCCTGACTTCCCTCTCACTTACCCAGGTACAACCTCATCTCTACCTTACTCTAGTCCGCTTCATCCTTGGAATCTCGGGACGAGATTCTTTTTAGAGGGAAGGACTGTGGAATTCCAAAATCAAAAACAAGTTTCAAATTTCAAATTTGAATCCAATTTCGAATTTGATTTCAAAAATTAAAAAAAGAGGGAGGCCGTCACGGCACGGCTTCGCCCATGCCGTGACGGGGCGCCGGCCTCGGCGTCCACGCGCCGGCCAGGCCGGGCCGTCGCGCCCCGACCCCACAACCCCACCACGCGGCCAGCCTGCATGGCCGCTGCTGCCCCGGCACACCCCCGCCGTACCCTAGCCGCACCGGCGCCGCTTCCCCCGAACGCCACGTGCCGCCGCCCAAGCCAAGCGCGACCGGGAGCACTTCACCGGGCCGACCGCGCCTTCATCTCCTCCCACCGTCGCCACTGCTCCCCGGGGCCACGCGCGCGCACCCCCTCGCCGCCGGCACTGCTCCCTCGCCACCTCATGGCCCGATTTTTCTCCCCGCCGGCCGCCCTTCATCCCTAGCCTATAAAAGGGGCCCCACGTACCCCATTCTACCCCACACCGCCCCACCCGCCTCCATTCCCGGCTCACCGCCGGCCACCACCCATCACCTGCCGCCCTAAGCCTAACCCTAGCAGAGACGAGAGAAGGAGAGAGGGTTGAGGGAGGAAGGAAGAAGGAGGGAAGGGGGGAAGGCGTACCTGGCACCCGGACCATCCCCGCCGGCTCCACCTCCCCGTCCTTGCGCCACCGCCGCCGAGCATCGTCGCCGTCGCCGTCGGAGGAAGAAGGTGAGGGAGGGGAGAAAGGAAGGGCCGAGCCGCGCGAGCCTGAGGCCGCGTCGGCCTTTTGGCCGATCGGCCATGGGCCGAGCCGGCTTGTGGGCCGCGCCGCGCGCAGGCGCAAGTCGGGCCGCACGCGGTGCTGGGCCAGGCCGAGCTCAATACCGGCCCAGGGACCTTTCAATCTTTTCCAATTAGAATTAATGAACATGGTTTGGTAAAAATTCATATCAAATCACAGAAAAATGAGGAAAATGCAAACTAAATTTCGTTAAATCACCCACACAAAGTTCTATCTAGGAAAAATACACAATCATGTCTACCTTAAGCTTTTATGCATCTCTTGTTATATGTTTAAATAAGGTTTATTAACTTTATTAGAACATAAGGAAAGATGATAAACTTTTAAAGTGTGAAGATTAATTTTGTTCGGCATATAATTTATTCCTTTTCATACAAATGCTAGTATAAATATATTGGCCACTTAATTATAAACAATTTAGTAATACACCTTGTATAGCTAGATAGAACAAGTTGTCACATAAGTACATAAATAAAATGTGTTGTTTTTATTAGGCTAAATATCATAATTTTTATACAGCAGAGGCTCTGAATATATTGAAGATAAAAATAACCCACATCACTAATAAAAGATGTACGTATATCACATATGTGCATATGATGCTAAACTCTTAAGCACACACACCATGTTCTTTTGCTTCATGGGAGTTAATGAAGGAAGTAAATTAATTAAATAACTCATGCATTGCATCTTTTATTCGTTTAGAAACCGCCGAGGTCACATACGAGCTAGTAGCTGAATCCCAGGAGCAGCAAGGGTCTGTCGAGCAACCACCAGACTCGGCCCCAGGTCCAGAGGAGCAAATCTCTGAGCAAGGCAAGCCCCGGAGCATAATCCCTATTTTCAAAACTATGCAATGTTTTACCTAAGTATCTATATGCATTTACGTTTTTAGGAGTTGTATGAAACCATAGATGCATAATTCCTTAGGTCCCTGGTCAAATACCAGTTGTGCTTCGTTAGTTGCTATGCTTAATAAGTCCGGTAGAAGTCGAGTGATTACCGTCACTCGCGAGACATAGGGTTTCACTTTAAAAAGTAATTTTTGGGAATTGATGGTTTGTTTATTAAAAGTGGAAGTCGTTCGTGGGGCCCAGGGTATTAGGGTTGAACAGTACTAATCACATGCCGGTAGTAAGAGTTAGTTGAACCCGGTAAACCTACGTACCTATATGCAAACTGGTAGAGTGAACTGATACTGACAGTTCAGTGGTGCTAGTCAGTAACTCATGGCTGACCCGTCGTTGGTATCGGTGGGGATTAGCGGTCCCGGATTGCAGGGCAGTTCACCTATGCGGGGTGCATATAGGGAACGGTTGCCATGTACGGTCCGACGGGGCGCGTACGTGTCGTGTGATTAGGTCTACCTTGCAAGGTTTAAAATCGGATCGATTCGCCGCCACTCTCGAATAAGAGAACTTTGATCCCTCTGTCACAGTGCGACATAATGGAAGTGAATGGTAATATGAAATGGTTGATTGAATGAAGATATGGTAAATGTTTACTTGTTAATGAATTGCTTTTAAACTTAATAATACTAGATGGCAAACATAGAAGTTAGTTTTATTCCATTAATCTTGATTGCTAAAACCTTGAAAATAGGATCAAGTCATTAGTAGCTTTTGAGCAAAATAAACCCACAGCCAAAAGCTTGCATGCTAGGAGTCATTTAGATCGGGTAAGTCTTGCTGAGTAGTAAATACTCAGGGTTTGTTGCTTAATTCTTTCAGGGCACGATAATGTTGAGTTTTGTCCTTGCTGTGTTAAGTACCATGGTCGTAATGATGAAGGATGGGAAGTTGAGGAGCTCGACGAGTAGCTATCTTAGCCTTTCTTATGTTTAAATTAGGGCTTGAAAAACTTGGCTTGTATAAGACTTATCTTGTGTTGTAATATGAACCTCTGTTGTACTCATACTATCTATGCTCATCTTCGAATGAGATATCTGGTGTACTGTTTTGGTCCTTATGCTCAACATGTGGTTGAATCGGGAGTTACCTGACAGACTGTCAAATTACGCCGTTTTAAGTGCACGGTGACTGGATTAGTGGTAAAAATGATGATTAGTGCACTTAAGCCGGTTTAATTTGCACGGTTCTGCCACAAGCTCCCCTTGAATAGCTGCTCTTCTACGGGCAACGTCTGCCACCTCTTGTCCATTCCTTCGCCTCTCCACGACCTCTCAGTGGACCTCTCTTTCTAACAAAGAGCGCCTCCTCTTCATCTGTCTCCTTCAAGGTGATGCTGCCCATCCGCTTGGCTAATGCCTCCTGATTAGCCAATAGGTTCTCCAACTCCACCAAGGATGGTTGTATGGGCCAACCACTCATTACGTGAAGCGCCCCTGCCTAAGCAGAGACTAAATGTGATACAATTATCAGTCCCAGAAGGCTGATACACATTTATTCAACAGATAGTTCAGAACCTTACACTCCCCGAGGGGGAGGAAACTTGATACAAGCTAAGACGACCAAAAGGTAAACTACGGCTATGAGCCAGATGATGAACCATACCGGTTCAACAAGGGGATCAGAGTTGCGCGACAGCGAAAGCATCTCGGGCAGGGCCAAACTCCACAGGCAAAGTCGGGTGCGGGCACGACCACCTACTCGGCGTCCTCAACGACAAAGTCCGGGTCTTCTTCTGAAGCAACAAATACAAGAGTGAGTACAAAAGTACTCAGCAAGTCCAACCACACCCACGGTGGGGTTAGCACAGAAAATATGCACAGGATAATCAAGGAATAAGGCTAAGGTTTATTTGCAATAAAGCCAGTTTTACTCATACAATGGTTTGTCAAGGAAAATTTTGATAAAGCAAGCTTTGGTAACACAACTAATAAATGGGGGTTGATCCACAAAGGATCCAAATTTTAAATGCTACCGGATTTCCCATCCGCCGTAGCTTTTGGCACAAAGCCGAACACATTTCCAAAACCAACTCACTCCAACCCATCCCAAAACCTTCGGTATTGTGACCAAGCCATAACTCGCCCATGACCGTGGGCATGGCTATTCGAATAGTTTGGAAAACTCTGCAGAGGTGTACACTTTCACCACAAGTAGGGTACCGCAACTCGATCATCTTAGTGCCAGCGCGGATCCTATCGAAGCCATTACCCACCATAGCCAAAACTGCCTAGCCATCACGAGAAAATAACCAAGGGGTTGTGACACCAAGTCGGCAACCATGTCACTAAGACGGCACTTGGTTTTCTCGCTGCACACCTGCCTCCAGACAACTAACGGCACGGCTAGTGGGATTTAGACTAAGTCCTTGCACCATACAAGAGTCGAGTGGTTGTACGAGATAACTGGGTTAGGCTAGATGAACACATCACCTCGGTTTAAAACCGGACAAAATGGATATCTCCCAACTTGCTTAACCACAAAGGTACAAGCCACCAAACAGAGAAATACCCAAAAACCCAAAAACCCATCTATTTATCCAACACTTTCTTTACTTTCAAAACCCAAAAACCCAATTCTTTACACAACACACTCACACTTTTATTTTTTGTAAAACCAGTATAGTCATGATTGATTAAGTAATTAGAACAAGTCCTAAGCATTCTAATCAAAGGTTATCCACCAAACAGAGCAAAATCATATTCAGTGATAACTAGGTCATCAAGGAATGGTTATAACAATCAAGGAGTGGCTATCCAACCGGGTTTTCAACAAAGACAATGCAATTATCAAAGGCCAATAGGTTGTGTTTATAAAACTGGGATAAACATGCATCAAAGGATGGGATTGGACTTGCCGTCAAAAGCTTCCGGGAGTTCCTGCTCGCGGTACGGGTCGTCGGATTCGGGCTCGCGGTACTCTCCTGCGTATTCCGGCTGCTCCTCCTCGATTATACCGTCGTCTACGGCACACACAACAAAATACATAAAAGAAGACAATCAAACCTTTACCGATGAGCTCGAAACAGGAAACGATAAAATAAAATAGGAAGGAGGATTATTTTGGGATGATTTGTGTATAGCTCGGCCGGAATAGATGAAAGAAAGACGCGTTCGAGTTTGGTGGACGGTCGGGATAACAGATGATCGACGGTGGTTTCGGTAGTTTGGAATTTGGATTTCGGAACACCAGGAGTTTAGAAGGGAACGGATGATCGATTTGGAATTCGAAATTCATCGATAAAGATTTGAAAACACGTTAAACCGAGATTTAGGGTTTTTAGATTTTCCGGAACGTTACATTACGGCCATAAACCCACTATACTCGGGTCTTAATCCATTGATGATGAGCCTCCTCATCCGAGCTTCACTGACCTTCTCCTCCGGGTCAAGCTGGGATATCTCACGGCAGATATTCTTCACCTTACTAAAGTATTGATTGATGCTCAAAATGCCTTGTGAGATACATGCAAGCTCTTTCTCTAGAAGTTGGAGCCGTGCCTCGTTCTTCTTCGAGAACAGCTTCGCCAATGTCTCCCAGGCCGCATTTGGTGTCTCTGCATCTCTGATTTACTCCACCAGGTCTTCCTCGATCGTCATCTTCAATAAAAACATAGCCTTGTCTGCCTTGATTTGCCACTTTTGCAAATCTTTCGCATTCTCCTTCGGTGGAGGAGTAGTCTCGGTGCCTGCCACGACATCCCATAGGTCCTGACCCATCAAGTAGGACTCTATGCAGGTCTACCAATAGCCATAGCTGTGGTTGTTAAGCCTTCTCATGTCTCCTGCGCTCAAGAGATCCGCCATCTCAACTGACGCCCAACGTCACCTACGTTTGGTCCCGGACCAGCGTTCCTTCATAGTCCCAGACTGTGATATCCTGCAGAATCTCCCCTTAGCCCTCTCGGTGCCACATCGAGCAATGTAAGCGCCCTGCGCCTACCGATCACTACACCGGCCACTATGAGCACCCTACACTCACCACAAACCCCTCCCAATGACGGTCCCTGACCGAACCTGGCTCTGATACCAATTGTTGAGAAATCGGCGTCCCGAGCTTGACAACGACTTACTAGAAGCGGTACCAAACTGGTGTGATACCACTTCTGTAGTGGATCTATACCCACACTACTTCGAGAAGACCTTCACACTTACGCCAATCCAATATGGGAAACCAATACTATGTGGAACTCAATTCTTTATTTAAAACATAAGGACTACTCTTTATATGGCTACTCTAGACACTCTACTATTCTATGGTGGCTATCTATGTCATCTTCCAAATGGCCTCTATTAGCATGGCTTCGTATGGTATGGTATGACTTGGTATCTTGGGGGTGGAGGGCACCCCTATTTATAGTGTTACATAACCATTGGATTGGTGCCAAGTGGCAACCATCCAAATACCACATACAAATATCTCTATTTTAGAATATTCCATACTTCACCATGAAGCATGGCTACCTAAAATATCTAAGTTCTACACTCTTCCTGATTTTGCCATGGCTTATCCACATGCATGACAAAGTAGTGTCTTGATATATCTCTAACCTTTTAGAATATTTCAAGTATGCATTGCATATTATCAACAAGAACCATTCCGGTATCTTCCGTTGTAGCTTGCTGTGGATGAAGAGAGAACACCGTGTTCTTGAGAGCATCAGCACCCTCCTCCAGCATCGAACGATCAGCTTCTTTCTTCTGTAGTTCTGCCCAGAAACGAATGAAAGATGAGGCCAGACAAATGATCTCTTCAGGACCATCTCCTTCAGCCATGTGTTCTTTAAAGAGTACAGTGAAAAAATCTGTATAGTGTATTTATTTGATAAACTATTTTCTCATATATCTAGTGTTTATACCTGAACCCTCCAGAATTTGTAGAATTGATCTGATCTGATCCTCTTGAAAAGAATTAGCCTCCCAGCTTTGTTTATTTCTCTTACCAATCACTCACTGGAAATCATGGTTATTCGTAAGTAAAACATCATATAAATGGAGGTATCTTTTACTTGCTCCTCCCTATCTCAACCTTTCACAAAATTCTCACTCTTATGATAGTTATTTTTTATTGCAGATATTGCATTATACAGTACATCTAGAATTTGACATGATTAGCACATGTATCTCATCAGTATGAATGCTAACTTTCGAGTATAAATATGAAACAGTACTGCATTTCTCTGTCTTCATGATTATAGAATGCTACTGTAAATAATATGTGTACTTTAAATGTGCAGGAGATATCTCTTTTTCTGTTGAAGGCTACTGATACAGCGGTCATGGGCTTGGTTACACTCGCAATATTCACAGCAACGTACCTGATTGCTTGGGGGAAGCCAGGAGCCAGATGCATCCCAAGCATCCGAGTCACAGCATCCAACAGTACTAACTCCGATGGCAAGCACAACACGACTCCTGCTCTAAGTTGGCTACAGATTTTCAGTGCCATCCTTCCTTTTGTGTCCTTAGCTCCG
>CM014278.1:92208513-92221013 GCA_004135705.1 Alloteropsis semialata | reverse complement strand
CACTGCAGCCACACCACGTCGCTGCTGGTGTCGAGCACCAGGAGCGCCGGCGTGGGGGGCATGCCCACGCCGACCTGCGCGACGTACTCGCCGCTGCCCTGCGATAGGCCGGACACCACGGGCGCCGCGAAGCCGCCGCCACGGCGCTGCGGCGCGCGCGTCCCGTTCGTGGTCCCCGTGGCCGCCGCGGAGGATATCGCCTCGGCGCGCGCGGCGTCGCGCGCCAGGCGGTGCGCGAGCAGCTGGGGTGCGGTGGCGTTGGGCAGCGCGAATGCCTCCCGGTGCGCGAGACGCAATTGCACGGTGGAGGAGTTGCCGGTGTCGTCGAAGATGGCGGCGAGGTCGGCGCCGAAGATGGCATCGACGTCGACACGTGCGGTGGGTTCGGGGGACAGCGGGGTAGCAGGGTAGTGGCGCCGAAGATGGCCTACAGGAGTAATAGTGGCAGCGGCAGACAGTCAGAGTCAGCGACGGTGGCCGGCTCACCCACGAGGCCACGTTCTGCTCGATAAAATGCCCTGGCTTGAGACCGCAGAAAGAGAAGAAGATGAGATGCATGGATGAGGGAGAAGTTGCCTAGTCAGCCATAATTGCCCATGTGGAGCGAAATGGACCTCGATGAACGACTTAAAAAGTTCATGTACCTAAAAATGCACTAAGGCCCTGTTCAGTTCACCAAAAAAAAGTTGCCAAAAAAAGTTACCAAAAGGAATCTTTCATGCATGGAGTATTAAACGTGTGTTAATGACAAAATCCATTCCATAACCCCTAGGTAACTTTTCGAGACGAATCTAATGAGCCTAATTTGGCCATGATTAGACAACGTCGTGCTACAGTAAACAATCTCTAATGACAGATTAATTAGGCTTAATAGATTCGTCTCGCAATTTCCCGTCCAACCGTGTATTTAGTTTTATAATTAGATCATGTTTAGTCCTCCTAATCTTCGATTTACAATTGCTACAGTAAACGGTAACTTTCAATCCACTCAACTAAACAGGGCCTAAGTTGATGGACCTAAGCCTGTTCGATTGGCTGGCGGCTGGTGGCTGGTGCTGATTTGTTGTGAGAGAAAAGTACTGGTGGCTGATAAGCCAACCAAACAGGCTGACACACCCTCACAAGTTGATGTACCTCCGATGCATTTTATATTTACATATTTCACACGTCAAGTACTGATCAGTTGGTTGGTTGCAGTGGCTTTTAAGCTGCTAAATAGGGTTACTTACAAATTAGAAAGAAAAAAGTCTAAATTACCCCCTCGATTATAGCCAAAATCTAGATAACCCATAGAACAAATTACTCCCACAACTATGTCAATTGGTTTAACTTACCCCTTAATAGAATTTGTCTTTTTTGTTTTTCTACACATAAATAGAGTTTTAAATTCAAATTTTACAGGGTAATAGCCAACACCATAACTTATTTTAAATAAATATATTATGAATATTTCAATAGTATTTTAATAGGCTAGGCCATCTTATAATAAAATTAATCAATAACCTGAATAAGAGTAATTTGGATTTTTTCCAATGAGAAAAGATCACGCTACTTACAGCCAATATTAATTTTAGCACCGTTTTTTATAGACCGATCTTTTAACTGAACCGAGCCAGGTTCATGGTTTTTCGGATTCAACAGGTGGCCTGGCTCAGTTTTTTGTTCTATGTCTGCAAAGGCGGCGTCGGGCCATAAAACCAACTCTCACTACAATGGGCCGAAATGGGTCGAAATGACATCTCCTACTGATCATATACAACACCCTCTTCTTCCTCAACTTGACTTGGAAATCAGAACTCATCAGCTTTGGCGGCGCCGAGCTTGGCTCGAGAACTCTTGTGAGTCCCTCATTCGTATGTATCCGAATTCTAGTATACTCCATATATATTGTTTAGCTGAGATCATCATCGGAGAGGATTTGTTCTGTGAGTTATGGCCGTGTTCGTTTGGGGATCAAAAAATTGATCCCTGCATTAAATGCCTCTTTGACCGTTAATTAAGGGTATTAAATAAAGTCAGTTTACAAAACTACCTCCACGACCCCCTGTCAAATTCGCGAGACGAATCTAATGAGGCCTTTGACCGCACGATTAGAGGATGATTACTGTAGCATTACTGTAGCAAATTATGGATTAATTAGGCTCATTATATTCGCCGCGCAAAGTTGCACTCATCTGTGAAAAGGTTTTGTAAATAAACTTCATTTAGGGCTCCATGCATGCAAGATTCCAATTGATCCAAAAATTGACCGCACGATTATATCAAGGTTGTGACATGCTGCCACAAACGGAAACAACGAAGTCTTGTGATCAAACTTGACTTTGCTAAATCTTTTGACTTGTTGATTGGACAAGCCTCATGTGCATCTTTTTTTTCTGAAAGACCAGTTCAGATGCAGACACTCTCACACACACGCACACTCACTCAGGGGCGAAGCCAGACGAAAAGACCGTCGGGGTCAGATGCATTAGACATTGTGGTCGGTCACGTGATAAACAATGTTGAACATTTTTTTCATTGAATTTGGCAAAATTCGTCGGGGTCCGACGACCCCGATGGAACCATGCACCTTTGCCCCTGCACTCACTCCTATGAAAACAAGCACGCAAACCCTACCCCTATGAGCACCTCCGATAGACCGGACCAACTGTTCTGATCTTGAGATTGACGAAGTCACCGTAGGCGCCTGTTGCTAAATCTTTTGACTTGTTGATTGGACAAGCCTCATGTGCATCTTTTTTTTTGAAAGACCAGTTCAGACACAGACACTCACATGCACGCACACTCACTCTTATGAAAATAAGCACGCAAACCCTACCCCTATGAGCACCTCCGACAGACTGGGCCGGCTGTTCCGATCTTGAGATTGACAAAGTCACCATAGGCGCCTCGCTATCGACGGGCACGTCGCCTACCACCGAAAGAATAACGGCGGTTAAATCCTAGAATAAATCCAGAAAAATGTGACACCCGTGCGGCCGTGTCGAGTCGAAGACTCGAACCCGGGTGGACAGGTTCCACCACAAGGAGCATAACCAACTAAGCTACATTTAATTCCACATGTGCATCCTTGAAGCTCGAGGATTTCCGGAGCAATGGCGCGCTTGGATTCAAAACCTGTTCTATACTTCAATGTCTGTTGTGCTAGCGAATGGTGAACCGAGCCGTTGGTATTGATGTCCAGAAAGCACGTGGCCAGTTAGCCCGGCACAAGGCCCGCCTTTTTGGCCCGACATGAGCCAGGCCCGGCCCGTTGTTTAGTGGGCCCGTGCTCAACGGACTGGCCTGGCATGAAACGGGTACCATGGGCCCATGCCTGGGCCGTCACCCCAACACGACAGGCGGCCCGGCCCGGCCCACAGCCTTCGTCGTGCCAGGCCAGGCACGGCCATGATGTGCCCATGCCGACCGGGGCCCATGCCGGACCATGCCGGGCTGCACACATGGCCATCAACAGCCGGTGGATCAACCGCAAGGGGGCCTGAACCAATGAGACCCAATTTCCCCCTATCTCTTCCTACTGGTTGCAGATGTTCTTTGTTGATAGCCTTTAGACGTGTCAATTGTGAACCGCAAGCACACGGATCAGTTGTAGCTTTTCCCTTAGAGTACTCCCCCAAGGTTTATCAATCTGTGGAACTAAAGATATAAGAAACAATCCAACTAGCATAGAAATCCTTTAGTCTTGAAGAGGGTTGTAAAACAGATCTAATCTACTAAAACGAAATACTGGAGGCAGCAAGAGAAAGTTGGAGATAACCAATCTAGATCGCCTAGATCATGCATATGTTGTAGCTCTGAGCCAAATAGAGTGAAGTAAGATAGATGTGAATCTCAATAAAAAGCATCTTTAAATCATGACCTCCGGTCAAACTCTCGAAAGCCCCACCGTACACGGGATCACACCCTGTCACGATGCTCCCTATCAGCGTGGGTAACTTAAGGGCACGTTCACGAGTGAACGTGTCAAACCACTTGGTAGATCCGGTATGATCCCCTAGCCACCATGGCTACAAGAACACCCAAAGCAATCTATCTCGAGAATAGATTGGAGAAGATGCAAAACTAAGATAGAACGAAATCATAGAAAGAGGCAATTGATCGCTAAAGATTCGGAAACACAAATAACTTCACCATGAATGATAGTACATCACAAGATCACCACCGGGATCCTACCTTGATCTTGATGATCCTAGCTCCAGAACTCCGATGTGGTCTTCCTCGCAGGGTTCCCACGTCGGCTAGGGTAGAACTCTAGACAACTAGCACGACCCTCAGCTCTCCGAGAGGTGTCCCTCTAGCTCCTCTGCTCCTCGGCGTCGAATGATGGATTAATTCTTCCGTGGCACAGACAGGGGCTATTTATACCCTGAGGAAACCCTAGGTCGAAGGGGAGGGCGAGGCGGCGCCAGGGGGACCTAGGCCGGCTGGCCCGGAGAGGCCCAGGCCGGCCGGCCTGGCCTCTTTCCTAGCCGCCTCGTCCTCGTCTTTCCCTCCAAGTTTTCTGGAAGCTCCAGTAGTTGTTCCATCTATGCATGTGGGCCTTTGGACGTCGTTTGCTTCGGGATACCTTCAAGATAAGAATGGAAAGTAGATGACCTTCCAAATTCTCCAATTGATATGCCTTGACCCCGAAGTTTCTTGACCTTATCTTGAAGCACTTGCCTTTCAAATATTCTTGGAGGTCGGTCCAAAGATGAGCACGAACGGGGCTTGGAATGACATAGGCCGGCCGGCCTAGGCCATGTGGGGCCGGCCGGCCTAGCCTCTTCTTCGGGCTTCTGGCCTTCATCTTTCATCGTATTGTCCTTAGTCACAAGCCTTGTCCATTTGTGCTCCAATTTAGCCCAAAAACCTGCGTAAATAGAAATCCTCCTAAAACACATGCATATGCGAAAACGTCCCAGTTATAGAGTATGATCAATAGTTTAAATATCAAATTCATGCCATTATTGAAGATAAACAAGGGTAAAAAGGTGTCGCTAAGGAGCGTCAACAATCTCCCCATGCTTAAACCTTGCTTGTCCTCGAGTAAGTCTTCAATAAAAATCAGCGTTGCATTCGGTGTCCAATCCCTGCACTTGATCATACACAAGAAAACATAATGCCCTCAAAATAGTTTGCGATTAAATCTTCAAGTTGTAACCAGCTCTTTCTAATATGGAGGGTAGATATGATAAGTGTTCCCCACAAAGACTTTAAACACATGCTCTCTAATTTAAACAAGTCTCAGAAATTAAGAAGTAAGTTTCAAAAGAATTGCTAAACCAAGATCAATAATTTAAACCTCATTGCAATTGCTCATGAAAACTTTCAGCTCATCTTGTCTCTCGATCTTGCTAGAACTCTCTTCACCTTCCTTTCTCTCATGTATGTGTAAGGCTTTATCTGGAGCTATGGGAAAAGTTAGTCCTAACAAAAGATATTATAATCAAGATGTTATTGAAACAAGAAGTACTTCTCATGGGTTTATCGGGACTCGTCAAAAAGACCATGGAACACACGCTTTTAGAAAGTGAACTTGTGCAAATGGCAAAGGTTGATCCCGAGGCATAAATGAAGTCCCCGTTATCGGATTGCACATTGTTGGAATATTTGAGTATGGAATAGTCTTCAAGGCACTCATGGAATTAATGAAGCAAAAAGAACTGAGGAGCATTTATTATTTTTTTATATTTTTTCTTTTCTTTTTTTCTTTTTTCCTTTTTGCTCCTCAGAACTTCTAGCAACATTAATACTTACTCAGCACCCCTCCAATGCTTAAACGATTGCTCGTCCTCGAGTATAGAAGTGGTGGCTAATGCTAGAGTAAGTATCCATCTCAATCTTCTGGAAAATGGTTTGAATCTTCAGGGAGTATCTTCTCGTCGAATTTCGAATCCATTGGAGGAGGATAGGGGGTAGGCCGGTCGGCTCATGGTGTCGAGGCCGACCGGCCCACTTGTTGTGGACCTTCGTTTCTTCTATGCACTCTTTGATGCCTCCCAAATATATGTTTCTTGTATCAAGCTCTTGATTCTCCAGATTTTCCTCGAGATAATGATCCATACTCAAATTGGGTTGTGGTCAAGGAGGTATTTCACAAAAAGATAATTTGGGTTTAGGGTGGATATCCAACGAAGTTTGTGAAGTTTCTGGTGTAGAAACTCACAATGCATGGATAGATAGGCTAGCAAAGAGAAGGTACGCAAAAATAAATGGTCAGCTTCTTAGTCTCGTACCAGAGAAGATAAGTCCTGAATCAATTCACTTGAAGATAATTCTTATATTACGGTTCATCATGATATGTCATTTAGGCTTTGGACAGGTAGAGCAATTGCAAAAGGTATTAATGACAAGGCTAGCTTAATTAAATTCAGCAATTAAATATTCCTTGACAAGTTTAAAAAAGAGAGCAAGAATAATAAATATGGGTCTAAAATTATCATAACCTCCACAAAAGATTGAGCCGGTATTTAGATAAATTTCAGATCGTGTTAGGGAGAGCATTAGTTCAATCATGCATAAGCCAAGCGCAAAAATAGACAAAACGGCAACGATCATCATATTTCAACATAGCATAAACTTTCTATCATCACTAATAATCATATCATGAAAGCATAGGTGATATATATAATGATCATGGTGATGACAAACAAAATGACACACTAACACACATGCTGAAAATACATAAAAACAGAAAATTGCTACGCGCACAAGCTTGCATACACGCTAAAAATAAATAAAAGAAAGGAAAAAACTCAAACCACACGTGCGAGCAATTTATTCTTGATCCTCGTCGGTCACTCCTCTTGGCTTGGCGGATGTCTTGCGTTATACCCTTTGTCATAGTACACTTGCGAGGCTCCTCCTTCAAATCGTTCCAGCGGCGCCAATGCTAAAAGTCCCATTTGATATGCAATCCCCGCGGTTCCATCTTCTAGTCGGTCCGTATGTCTCCGGATGGCATTAATGTCCTCCAAGTTTCTATCGGCGTAAGCTCCAATCGTTCTTGTGCTTCTTTCCAGTTGTCGGAGGTGTGCAAATTGAGCTCCAAACGATGGAACCGGGAACACTCCTTGGTGTGGCGGCGGTGAGTAGCCATAATTGCAATATGTAGGCGGCGGTGGATACATCGGTGGTGGCACCGGCGCTCCATACCCCATGCTTGAGCTGGTGCATGTCCCCAATGTTGCCCCCATCCTTCCGGAGGTCCTTGTCTATCTGGTGCATTTTGAAATTTCGTTGTCCAATAAGAGGAACTAGCCGGTGGCAATTCCTCTCCCACCTCTTCTTCAACCGGTGCCGATGACTCTCCAATATGCTTCCCTCTTTTATTCTTCTTAGCCTTGACCAAAATCTTCTCATCACGCCAATCAACTCTTTCTCTTGCAAATAATTTCAACCTTGCATCGTGGAGGTAAATTTTGTATTTGCAATTTTGAAACCATTCTTCTCATCTCCTCCAGAGTAGTGCCCTTGCCTCATAGTTTCAATTCCAAGGTCGCTTTCGTTTATGTAAAATGCCGAGTTTGTCTCCAATCTTGTGTTCAATGCAATTGCTATCATGGTAAGATAACAACTGGAGCCCATATCTCCGGAGCCGGATGTTGCTTCACATACCCACCTATCAATCATGATGTAGGTAGGATCAATTGCTTGCTTTTTCACCAATGCGGCGTATAAATAATTTAACTCCACATCGGTTACTTTGGACTCTCTCATCCTCCCAAAGATTCTCTTGCTCATCCAAGAGTGAAATATTTGAAGTATGACATTGCTTATATTCTTCCTTTGACAGTTGTCATCTTTTGTAATTTTCTTCCAAAATTTATCGATCCCTGCTTCTTCAACTTCGGGTCTTTCCGGTGCATCATCCTTGAAACTAAGTAAATTTCCAATATCCTCAAAGGTGATGAACCTTTCTTCACCCTTCAACCTAAATTCGAGGCATGACACTTTTCGCTCATCAACTTTTCTTGTCACCACTCATTGTCATCATTATCTCCAAAGCGATTTCTCCATGCATGTGCACCGGAACACCATCGGAAAATTGCCTCCATCCAAGGTTGTCCAGTAGCCCATAAATGTCACCATAGAATCCCAACCTTTGCTGCGCATGATCATCAAAATCGGTGTTTGCTTTTAATATTCCTTTTAAATTCTTGAGCCTTGCTTCTTTTTTCTCCGACAAGATGACAAACCCATATTCTGAAATTCTTGGCTTGTATGGCGGTGGTGCGGTTGATCTTGTGGCATGTCAAGGTGCAGGAGATGGTGGTGCGCTGGCACGCCCATGAGGTTCGGTGAACCGCATGGAGATACTTCTTGGGTCTTACATCCCACCAAGGAGCAGCTTGTCGCTCCTAGG
Organism: Alloteropsis semialata; assembly: GCA_004135705.1. Taxonomy (NCBI): domain Eukaryota; kingdom Viridiplantae; phylum Streptophyta; class Magnoliopsida; order Poales; family Poaceae; genus Alloteropsis; species Alloteropsis semialata. Next base: position 92,212,663 of record CM014278.1, on the reverse strand, counting down.
TGCGGTGTTGTCTTCCTCCACGCTTCGCGGTGACTCCGCAACGAAGTGCCTCCGCGAAGAGCTCGCCGATGGCGCGTCGGACGCCGACGACCTTGTCCTTTTTCCGGTGATGAAGTTCATGACACTTCTCCTTATGGTGCCTTGCTGCACAAAAACAAAAACCAACACACCGGGGGTTTCTCGCCGATGGAAAAACAATATATCGAAGAGGAGAGCAAACTAGGAATTGTAGTGAATTTTTGGAGATTTTTGGGGGTGATTTTGATTCTCGAAAATTTCAGAGCGCTTGCTGGTGTTCTAAGTGGAAGAACATGAAGAACATAGACTAAGAAATATGTGAGAGACGTACCAGTGAAAGATGAGCATCAGGGGGATTAAATGGGCACCAGGCCGGCCGTCCTAGGGTGCTTGGGGCCGGCCGGCTTAGGGTGTTCCCTGGCCACCTTCACGTGTCCTTGCTCCCATGTCTTCCTGAGTTGATTCCTGATCAATGTCCAGCAGCTCCACATGCTTTGCACCGCCCAAATGTTGTGAACCACTCATTCTTTGGAAAAGTTTTCAACTTGCACATTGTTTTCTCCACCTTGATTCATGCTTTTGTCCTTTGCTTCAACTCCACTCCAAATGTTGCTTTCAATCCTGCAAAAATGAGTGTACCACCATGCATGGCTGTCCCCTCTTGCATGTGGTGTTAGGTGGAGAGCACAAAAATTCTTCCCGTGAACTCAATCTTGGTCATTAGTAGTGATCATGATCTTAAACCCTTCCAAAGTGTGTTTAGATGTTTAAGTCCTCCTCTAATCTTGACAAATAAAACCAACTCAAAGCAAGCAATGAGTTTGAATGAATAAATAGAGGGAAATTTGGACATCATAAACATTTGTAAGTCGATAAATATTTTTCAACTACGTTTATTTTGATTGCACCGGTATTGCTCACTTTCATGAATTGATAGTGAACCTTCCCGAGTTCAACTGTGGGTCATAGGTTTAGGTTCTAAATTTTGGCCAAATGAGAAAGATATTTTGAAATAAATAAAATAATGGGGCTTAAAAAAGTCTAATTCAAGGGAAACAAAACTGAAAATTCCTAAGGTTACGTGAGCCTAGCATGTGTCAAAGAATTTAATGAATTAATAACAATGCTTGGCTCTACTCGTGTCTTTGCAATGATCAACTTGGTCCAGCCGTCATGGAAAGGACTATCGCCAAAATGGGTGTAGGAATTTGGTTTTGGGTTTCTCAAGATAAATTATGGGAAGGCTCAAGTCATTGGTTTAGAATAAGAAATAAAATCAAAATGACCGAGCAAAGTGAACTCTAAATTAAATGTCCGACCGAACGATCAATTTAACAAATGTTTATCAAGTCTTGTGTAGCAAAATTCATGACTCACTTACTCAAATGTCTTCATGGTTGTCCTCGCAGCAGCTTTATTCTCGACTCGACGACGGGTTGTCCTCCCGGTAGCTTATTCTTGACTTGACGAGCAGGTTGCCTCCCGCAAAGCGCTTCATTTATAGTCTATAGCTAGACTTCTTCTTTTCTTCACTTCGGACCGACGCTCGGTGGTGGCGCTGCAGTCTTGGGTACCCACTTCTGCACGATCCTTGGCTTAGGTACAGAATTATTCTTCGGCTTAGTAATCTTTTTGGTCTTCACAAGCGGGCGTTGAGCTTTTGTCTCGACGGATGCAATAATCTCTTTGGTCTCCTTCGCTTCCTTCTTCTTCGGCTCCTCCTTGGTGTCACTTCGGTGAGGTGGAATATATTTAACATTGATCATATTGCATACCTCAAGGCGTGGACGAAACTTGAACTCGCTCATGGTGCCATTGATGTCGAACTTGATCTCCCCCTTGTCAACGTCGGTGTTCGCCCTTGCGGTCTTGAGGAACGGCCTCCCAAGGATGAGTGGCGCCTTTGTCCCTTCTCCCATATCGAGAATCACAAAGTCAACGGGGACTAGGTGTTCTCCAATCTTCACTAGTACGTCTTCGGCGATGCCCAAAGGATAGCGAATGGAGTTGTTCGCTAACTCTAGGCACATGGCGGTGGGTTCCGGCTCTAGTAAGCGTAGCTTCTCGTACACGGCCTTCGGCATGACGCTCACACTTGCGCCAGGTCACACAATGCCCTTTCGAACATGTATGATCCGATGGAACACGGGATGGTTGGACACTCCGGGTCCCTCTTCTTCTCAGGTGCTTGATCAACGATGGCCGCGCCGCATTCTTCGGTCATCTTGATGGTGCTTGGCGGCGGCATCTCGCGCTTGTTTATGAGGATGTCTTTGAAGTAGTGAGAGTATGTTTGAACTTATAGAACGTCCAGGAGCGGCATATTGATGTTCATCCTGCGAACCACTTCAACAAATTTTTCGAAATGCTCATCAATTTTACCTTTGTGCTAACGTTATCTCCGAGGAAGAATCTTAGTATCTTCATCGATCATCTCAAACTCGGGCTCTTCGGTGGCTATTTTGGGTGCAGGAGTAGGTGCCTTCTCTTTTGATGTCATCTCGGCTTCAACACTTGGCTTAGGCTTCCTTGCTCTGATCGGGTGTTCAGGATCTTCGGTCTCCTTCCCTGAGCGAGTTTGAATTGCTTTTGTCGTCTCCGAATTTTGAGATTGCCCCGGTAATCTTCCTTCATTACTAGGTAGGCGTCCGGCTAGCTGGGTCACTTGTGTCTCTAGCATCTTCATCATGTTGAGCACTTGATGGTTAGAGCTTCCGACCTCCATCACTTTGCCATCAATGTTCTCCAATATCTTGTCCATAGCCTTGAACTTAGTGACGGTGTCCTTGTTGATCTTGCCTTGCTCCTTCAGGAACTCCTTCAATTGTATACGAAGAGGCACCGAGTTTTGAATGGACGAGCTTGCATTAAATTGAGGTCTACCATGTCCGTAGCGGAAGTTGGATGGAGGGAACAAAACTCCTTTCCTCATGTACTCGAGCAGTTTAGCTTCCTCCGGACAATTCTTCTAGACATGGCCATACTCTCCACAATCTTCACATGTGGACCTTGCTTTGGCTGCCTTCAAATCAATAGCATGGGCTTCCTTCTTATCCACCTCCATATTCTCCAACGTTCTCATAAGCGAATCGATCTTCCCTTCTAGTAATTCTTCGCGCTCCACCTACAAAACACTCTTAGCAATGCCCGCGGATGGTGTAGGATGCAGCCGTCCCGATGATGCCCACGCATCATTGTCCGCCACCTTCTTGAATAGCTTGAGAGCTTGTGTCGGGGTGAGCTCAATAATGGATCCTCCGGCCGATGCATCGATGATTGCCCTTGATGCCATCGTGAGGCCTTGGTAGAACTTCTGTACTATATCCTCCTTTGGAAACTTGTGATGTGGCACAGCTCGGATGTAGTCGTTGAAGCGCTCATAGGCTTCCGCAATAGTCTTTGTTGGGGTTTGAGCGAAGGTAGCAATCTTGTTGCGCAAAATCTGAGTCTAGCCCGGCGAGTAGAACTCTGTCATGAAAACTTTCATCAAGGTATCCTAATTTTGCACCGTTTGCGCTGGTAGAGAATGAAATCATTGAAAAGCTCTCCCAAGTAGGGAGAACGTGTAACGACCTGGAAAATCAAATCCTAAATCACGAGTTTTCAAAACCTTTGATCGATGAGTTCCTAAATCCAAATCCAAACCCTCCTGATTTTTTCCGTTGTCCAAAATTCCAAAGGTCCGATCTCCAGAAAATCCCAAACTCCCGAAAAACCCTAACCGCCGTCCCTTCTTTTTCTCGATCTGCGCGTCGCGCCGACCGGCCGACCGCCGCGCGTGCGTCCTCGACGCCGCGAATCCCGGCTCATCTTCCCTTTTTTCCTTTTTCTAATTTTCCCTTCCTTTTCTTTTCCCTTTTTCCTATTTTCTCTTCTTTTTTCTTTTCTTTTCTTTCCTTTCCTTCCTTTTTCTCATTTTCTTTTCTTTTTCTCCTTTTCTTTTTCTCCTCCTCCTTCCTCCCGCTTCTCCCTCCCTCGGCTCGGCCCGACGCCACCTCCTCCACCGGCGCCTCCCCTCACCGCCCAACGCCGCCGTGCCCCAACCCCCTCTCCTCCCTGAGCCCACGCACGCTCTCGCCCTCGCGCACCCGAGCCGCCCGCGTGCACAGGCGCGCGCACGCGCACGCGCGCG
>CM014278.1:92170483-92206116 GCA_004135705.1 Alloteropsis semialata | reverse complement strand
TGAAACAATGCAATTCCGAATTCAACTCTCCACCGATTTTCACTCGGATTGCAACACAAAGTGGGACTCGGTTTCGGCCAACCCTAGCACAAGGAGGCGCGTGGCTAGCCGAGTCCAAGTCGAACATAGCTGTGCTCAGATTTGGCCAACAGAGATACAATATCGTAGTGTGTGTTGAAAACCAGGATGTGACAAGAACTCGAAACTCTAATTGACCCAAACTAAGACCAGCAACACGACACAACTGATGCAACCGAAGACTCAACAAGCCCTAACTAAGCAGTACTAGTAAGGCTCAAAAGTGTCTATAGGACTGCAGGGGAAACTAATCTACTAATATTTTTGGCTTTTTCTGTACTATAGGAAATTAAAAACAACGATGGATTGGAAGTCTCTCACCGATAAACCTTGCTCTGATTACCAACTGATATGAACCCGCTAGGGTTTGGTGGACGATCTTTCGATGAGAGGCGAAGGATAACTCGATTGATGGAAGAAGATGACGTTCACGGCCCGACTACAACCGTCCAGGGACGCTGTGCCTTAGCGATCCATACACCACCTCCAATGGTTGCCGCGATCCTGCGGTGCGACAACCGGCCGCTAGGGCACTCGTCCTGTAAGCAATCGAAGCACCAGCAAGAACAAGTAAACAAGCACTGAATTTGCAAGATAAAATTGACGGTCACAAACTGAATCTCAATAATGATGGGGTTCCGTAGACAAGGAGGCGACCGGCGCTCAGGGGCGGGCCTGCGGCTAGGGCCACCCAGGCCGTGGCCCTAGTCGTGGTCCGAAAATCCCCAGTACCTCTCTTAGGGCCTGTTTAGTTTAGAGTTGTAAGTTTGCGAAAGAAAGTTTCCAATTCTAAATCGAAGATTAGGAGGACTAAACATGATCTAATTATAAAACTAAATACACGGATGGACGGGAAATCGCGAGACGAATCTATTAAGCCTAATTAATCCATCATTAGAGATTGTTTACTGTAGCACGACGTTGTCTAATCATGGCCAAATTAGGCTCATTAGTTTCGTCTCGCAAAGTTATCGGGGGTTATGGAATGGGTTTTGTCATTAACACACGTTTAATACTCTATGCATGTAAGATTTCCTTTGATGAATAGTGAAGTTTCAAAGTTTTAAAAGTTTCGGTAGGAACTAAACAGGCCCTTAGATAAGGCCCAAAATCTAAAGGCTAAAGGTCTAATCCAAAGAGTAGGCCGGGCAAAAACAAGCAGAGCACTACGCACAGCTCGCCCATCCGGCGTTCGCTGCTCGTCTTCTCCTCGCGAGTCACGACACAGCGCCGCGCCGCCGCCGTCTGCAGGTCTGCTCCGCTTGACCCCCTCGGCCACTGTCTCCTCGCCCGGTCGCCCTTGCGGCCTTTTCTCGTGAAGTCGTGAGTTCGCGCCTGTCAGCCCGCCGGGTAAATCGGCCACCGGGCCCTCTCATCCTGCTATCCCCTACCGAATCAAGCAGGCGCATTGGCGCCGCCGCTCGCCCTTCCGAAAGCAAGCGGCCAGGCCGTGAGGCCGGCATCCACGCCGCCGCTGGCCTCCCTGGCTGCTGTCTCCGCAGTCCGACAGTCCCAAGTCCCAACTTACCAAATCGTGCCTGTTCTTCACCGGTGGGTAATGGCTAAAGGCAAAGAGCACCGAACGGCGCAGGGCTAAGCCCCCCACCTCGTGCAGCTACAAGAGTACAAGGTGCATGAAAGTGCATCTAGGCTCCCTTGTGGGTTTTGGTGAATTGAATGACAAAACGATTAAAGAACTAACGTGTTTGTCAAAGATAATTTGCAGGGATTAAAATTGTATAACTGATGATTCACTATTGGTCATTGGTTGAATTAAATGTGAATGGCTCATGTTGACATAAATAAATTAAGTGGTTGTTCCCATTATATATGAATATGAAAGATGGCAAGCTATGGTGCAATAAAGAAAGAGACATAATGACATATGTGATATATTGGTCTCTTAATTGATGAAAGCTTGTTTATATTGATATGGGATATCTTAGATCAGGTTAGATTAAAATGTTGCATAAAGCAAGTTTGGTTGAATGGACAAGAGACATGGTGATATGATTTATTCTTGGTCTATATTTGAAGAATGACTTGCAAACAAGACATGATGACTTTGATAGAAATGAAAGGTCAAATTGAAGTGGATATATTGCATATCAAGAAATGACCAACAAGACAAGATGACTTTGATAGAAACAAAGGGTCAAAGTGAAGTGAATATATTGCATATCAAGAATTGGTTTTTATTGTTGATACAAACTAGTGTGAAGCTATATATGATGCAAGGATGAAGAGGTGGAATTCGGGATAGTGTTTCTAGGTACTAAGCAATGTGTGATCAAGTTGCGGGCTTGAGTCATGTATCTTTACTAGGGTGACGAAACTTTCCTTGGATTTCAACTTGATGAATCTTGGTCACATGTGGTGTTCATATTGGGAAGTATCAATCTTTCTAGGAGTAAGTTGTGAAAAGGTGAATTGAACTAGAAGTGGATTTCATTCAAAGACAATGGTTCAAGTCACTAGCTCAAGGTTGAAGTGCTCAATTAAAAGAGACAAGGTTGGATGCAACTCTCAAGTAGATATGTTGATCAAGTATGGCATGACTCAAAGTGAAGAAGCTCAAGTGCATCATTTGTATTTATATTTGATCTTGAGTTTAGGTATGCCGTACTATCAAGAGGGATGCATCACAAGAAGCCTTGAAATAGTCTAAGTGCTCAAGGAACCCATGTGAGTTGTTGAGAGACACAAAACCCTCACGTACACACTTATAGGTTTTGCCAGGGCAAAACCGGTGGCACCGGTTTTGGAAACCGGTGTAACCGGTTTTGTGTCAGAATTCTCCAACGGCTAGTTGGTTTGAATTCCGGTGGCACCGGTTTTAGAAACCGGTGGAACCGGTTTTCACTGGGTCTGTAACGGCTAGTTTTTGAGGAGTGGAGTATTTATACCCCACGACCTCCACAGTGGCAAGCTGCTGTTCCTGAGGTTGCTATAGTGCTTCCCTGCTCTTCCTTGCCAAGAAAAAAGCCATATTTGCTCTCCCCAACCCCTCTTTGTGAGGTAGCTTGCAATTGTGATATCCTTTGTGTTGGGTAGTAGAGAGAGCAGCCATTGTGTGAAGTTTGAGAGCACCAAAAGCACCTTGAGCACTGTTGGACTTCATCAAGCTTGTGTGATTCATTTGTTACTCTTGGAGCTCCGCTCCTAGACGGCTAGGTGTTGCCCGTGAGCTACCAAGGTGTGGTGAGCTGCGGGAAGTTTGTGCAGGTCGTGTTTCGCCTCCGAAAGGGAAGAAGCAAACTAGTGGAAGGAGGAAATAGCTTGACCTAGTGTGGTCGTATGAGCTTCCTCAACGGAGAGTAGGATTCGCCGTGCCGTGGTGGCTGCTTAGTGCAAGCGGTGAATCCGAACTTCGGGAAACAAATCTTGTGTCTCCCCGCTGGTTTGAGCCTCTTTGTGTTTAAATTGCAAATTGGAGAAATTGCTCGATATCGTTGTATTTGTGTTTTTGAGTGCAGGAACTTGGAGATACACATTAGAAAGACATTTCAATCATCATCTCCAAGTTTGGTTTGATTCCGAGCTCCCTAACATATTCTATCTAATCTGGGGGTTCACTGCCCGGGCAAAACCGGTGCAAAACCGGTGGTACCGGTTTTGGTGGCAGTGCTCTATATCCGCTGCGTTAGGCGTGCTATTCTTTTTTTGGAGATTCTAAAGATCCTTTTAGAAGTTTATTTACTGAACTTCTAAAAGTGGTATTTAGAATACCCAATTGTCACTAATAAATTTGTTTTAAGTGGCAATATTTTTTAGGTCTCGCCTATTCACCCCTCCCCCTCTAGGCGACATCAAGGTCCTTTCAGTGCAGCAAAGTGCACAACAGAAGTCAGCAACAATAGACAATGGTAAAAGGTCAGTTTTTAAAATCCATAGTCAGGTGATTCGATTGTATAGTACTGGTCACTTGTGTGGAGTTGTGGATTGCAGTGGAGATCCAGCCAAAGTAGGATCTTGGCTAGATGGATTCTTTTTTATTCTTTGCACTATCCTAGTGATATAGTTGTGCCTATCTAAACTCTGAAAATCTGAGAAAAAGGCAATTTGGTCATCTCTGTCTCCCTGCAGTTATTTGGTGATCTCTTTCTCTGATGGTTTGTAATAACAAGCATATGATAGGAGGTTTTGTAGTTTGTAACTCTGTATGTATAGTGCTAGTAACTCAGTACTCAATTCAATTGCTAGTCGCACTACTAAATATGTAATTTTAATCATATTTCTCAATTTGGACCTATTTACTGTAGCTATTACTTTACATGTGTTAGTTTTGGCCGGTGGATTTTGGCCCTAGTCTTAGCAAAAAGCTGGGTCCACCACTGTCGGCGCTCTCACAAGGAAGTAGCAATGGCTAACTTTCGACTATACAAAACCCAAGTGTTCCTGGTGGCGGCTAAGGGGTATATGACGTGGGGAGGACGACTACAAGGGTGTTGTGGTCGTGCCCAACCCTAAGACGCGTCCCTAATGGACCCAACTTGATACATAGCCCATTGGGCCAAAATCAGGTGACTCAGCACCATGGGCTGAAAAGTACTCTGCAGTAAAATGACGATTGCGGCCGACTACGAACAGATATGACCGTGAGGCCGGATCCGTTGGAAAGTAGACTTTATCAGCTTTCCGTGAAGTACTTGAACACCCAAAACGGAGTCCAGATGAAGTCGTGGCATCCATCACAAGTTGGTGCTGTCCTGCAACCCGAATCCTGCCTGCGCGAATCCTCTCCCCTTTTGGTCCTCTCCATCGTTCCTAAGCAAAACAAGAGTGCACGTGTTTCTATGTTCTAAATAATCTGAATATGAACTCAAGAATGAACTCACTTGATTGTTGAGTTGGCGAGCACGAGCACGAGTAATAGGACCAGAACTTGGTACAAGCGTAGGAGGTGTGGACGTATTGTTGGTATTGATATCCTCATCAGGAAGTTTGCAAAATTTGTTACAGGACCTGATCCGTTTCACCATTCTATAATGTCAAGCACAATACTAGTTTGATTCCTATGTTCATGAAATGTATTTATGCCTGCTTTTGAGCTTTTATTGCAGCAATCGAACAAGTATAAGAGAAAATTTTATTGAGCTCTAAAATATAAAGTAAATGATTTTGCACAACATATGTCGAAGTCAATGTAATATAGTATATATAGCCTAGGCATGTGGTCATATGACTGTGTGGTACAACTAGTATGACCAAAAGCCATTAACAAGACTAATTTAAGTGATATCTAAATTTGAAAAACTAAAAACACAATATTTCCGTAGTTTTAACTCCTAACAACAATGTGCAACAAATAATCCCTTCTCCTTGATTTTTGTACAAATCTTAAATATATTATTCGATGTTTTTGTCAAGCAACAAACAGTTGTCATCCAAGGACTAGATGAATAGGCAACTGCAGGAAGTGTGAAAAAAAGACATACCCTCGTTGATGTGAATCTGATATCTTCTTCCTAATATAAATCATCTAATTCTAATAAAAAAGACACATTTGATGTAAAACTAAATAGATTATGGAGACTGTATTGCTTTTGCATTCCGGACTCCTCTTCCCAACTTCTAGAGCCTCATAGTAGAATCAACTTGAGTTGCTGCCTATAAGACCTTGAACTCTAGAAAACAATGAAGCAAATCCATTTGACGAATGACTTTCTGGGTTATTTCTCACAGGACTATAAGTGGATTAGACGAGGTAAATAAATGGCAGGGCTCTTCCCATTACCATTATGTACTAGAGATGTTGCTCATAGGAGTAGGGGTTTGCGTACATGTATTCATAAGGGTGGGTGTACGTGAGTGTGTGAGTGTCTACGTTTGGCCATCCGGATGTCTCTCTCGGGCTATAGCAGGTTCCAGCTCCCGATGGATTCGGCAGCGAGGTACGAAGCGCTAACAGATCTCAGCCTCTCCGATGCGTCGTTCGGCGAAGAGGAGGCGCCGGGTTGTGGGCGCGACCTCGGGGACTTCGTGTCGTCCTGCTGCCCTCGCCTGCGTAAGCTTGCCATCTGTGAACCGAGAAGGTTGCCCCAGCTGGTGATCCGCTCTGAGGCGCTTGAGGAGCTCAAGATCTCCTTGGCAGAGGACCTGCCGGTGCTGGACGTAACGGCGCCCAAACTGCGGGTATTGAGGGTTCAGTCCTACGCCTACAACCGGTCCAGCTATATCAGCTACAGCAATGCCACCATCAGTAAGGCGGCTAGAGTCACGGCACCCTCGTTGCGGGAGATCGGCATTTACAGCTCGCCCCGCCACGAGCGTCCAGCACTGGATATACATGACCTCGCAGGTGTTCGTCGTCTCGTTGGCCTGCATCTAGACATGCATGGGCAAGGGCAATACTGCCGAGACACGGATGTCGGGTTGTGGCTCTGGGAGAACTGCCCTCGCGTCGAGCACATCAGTGCCTCACTTTACCATTGTGTGGTGCCGCTCCCTAAAACTGTCACCGTAAGCGAGCTGGTTGATTTGGGGTCCGACGGTGCTGCGCCATTTGCCAGGGTTACAATCATACACCTGGAAGCCTGTATATTTCCACGCCATCATCTTGTAACGAGTATACCATCGTTCCTCTCGAGGTGCCCCCGGTTGAGATTGTTGTGCATCCAGCTTATTGATGCAGACACGGTATGTTCTTTCTTGAAACAAAGCTCTAGTACACTTCCCTTGAGAAAAGCACACCTGGTTACCTAAATGCGAACTGGATATATTTGCTTCTGATTCATGATTTACATTTACTTCCTTTTGTGATCTACAGGTCAAGTGGTGGGAGAAATGCATTTGTGATGACTTCAACACTGGGAATAAGTGGTTTCACAGGAGCACGTGAGGAGATGGACCTTGTGCGTTTGTTATTTGAGAGCTCGAAATCAATCGAGAGCATGACTCTAACTCTCTAAGCACCTCCAGAGACATGCCATGTGCTGTTTCTTTGTTGAAACTGATGGGAGAAGATGTCATAGACACGATTGATCAGGAGCTACTGAAGATCCCTTATACTGATCAGGGCCGTTGGCAACATGAGGAAGATGTGTACACTTGGACACGCTACACAACAATGGGCACATCAACATAATAGTCTGAGCTGAATGCAGGTCAGGCAACTCCATATAAAATTAGACATCGACATGTCAATGAAAGGTCTATTTTATGATTTCTTCTCAATTTTGCCACATGAATCAAGCTGGTTTGATAGCAGGTGTATTGCCCCCCATATTCAGTTCCACATAGTTCTTTCAACTGCTATTTATGTAATGCCATCATTGTCGGAGTTATCGTCCGGCAGTCCACCCGGGGTACCCAAGTGGTTGATTTGTAGGCAAAGGGCAATCGCAAGGCTAGGGAGCTCGAGGTAACACAGAGACGCAAGGTTTATACAGGTTCAGGCTACCCGGAGGTATAATACCCTATATCCTATGTTCGGGAGTCTTGTATTGCTTCGCTCGGCAATGCTCCGGGGAACAATGGCGAGTTTGTGGTTACAATGGGGGAAGACGAATGGCGTACAGTAGGATGGGTGGAGATGAGATTGAATGATCTAAGAAGGTCGACCTACGCCACCTTATATAGGCCGGCGGCCTAGGGTTTACAAGTCGGTTTTCCTTAGTCGTATCCGACTACAACTAAGAAAGTAATCCAAGTTGATTGCAACGTAATCTCCGTGATCCTTGGACGAGATCCGAGTATATCGTTGCACGCCTTGCGGGCTAAGTCTTCACCAATCTTGTCCATCAAGTCGAGGATCCTCGTGGGCCGGCCTGGGGTCGGCCCACATCGTTGTCAGACTTGGGCCCAGGCCAACTGTATACCCGATCGGTAGTGGGCCCAGGGATACCCATATCCCACAATCATTAATAGAAAATGAGCTGAGAGTTCTCTTTAGATGATGAAGTACTCATAATCCTGAGCAACGATGAGGGTATTCTCGTACTCCGATCCTCATACAACATCCCCTCAAATTCAAATGTAGTAATTCACATCACAAGCATGGAAAAGAACAATATAAAGTAATTTGAAGATAGGAGCAAATCAACAATAAATCCGACAAACGACCTTTCTAAAAGGTCACTTTTTGTGAATGCAAACGATTAGTGATGTGTGAATGGTAGTGATATGATGATCCTTTGGAAGTACCTTCGGAGTCTATGATGGTTTGAGCTTGTGTAGATAGTATCTCTCATAGATTTTCGTGATGCTTTAATTTGACAATAAGTAACAAAGGTTACGCTTATCAATCTCACTATGCTATCATTGATTTCAGATGTGTGCAACCAATTTACATATTCGTGCCTTCCAGAGAACTTAGTTTCCTCCTAGAATACATATATATGTTCTCTGGCCAGTGTATATCGCTAAGATAAGGGGTCTTCGTTGGAGGTTCTGTGTTAGTAAAGAAGACTAATTAAGTTGAACACTGTTTTTAATTGTGTGGTAGGTAAATCTATGTGGGGGTATGTTTTAGAGTTTGTAGGTTTTGATTGTGACAACTATGAATATTTTTTTTGATTGTGTGGTAGGTAAATCTATGCTGGGTTAGTTTTCAGAGTTTGTAGGTTTGAATGTAACCGCAAGTATGAAGCAGTAGCTGTTAAATGGCCAAGTGAGAAAAAGTACAAAAATGTAAATATTGATTGTGCTATGACAATTAATATGTAGACATGTAGTGTGTGGCTTCTGAAAAAATAATTCTGTGTTTCGCAGATAGATCTTTGCAGACATCAAGGTGGGGTTTGGGTTCGGTGCTGAGACTTATGAATGCGCTCAAGGAAGAGATGGGCTGGTGGAGATTTTTTTTTTGCAACAAAAACCAGAAAAAAAAAAGTGCTTGGAGATCAATCGCAGATGAAGAAGTTGACGCAATATAATGGCGTAGCTGCATCCAAATGACCTTTTGATGGTCTGGGTCTTTGGGAGTGCTCTGTTATCATTGTGCACGAGTGCAACATCCAGAATTGACCTTTTTGGTTTCCACTGTTTTGTGTCGTTTATTGTCGCTGTTGTCAACTGAGAGTGGAGTAGAGTTTACTGTACAAGTGTTAAGCACTTTCAGAAAATAATTTTGATAAACGATGAAACTTGTCTCTTTTTAATGAAAATGCATCGGACAGAGACTTGCAGGCACGGATGTGAACACGAGAGACAGCGAGCCACCCAACAAGTACATCATGCCCAATTAACACGAGGATTTATACTGAATTTGAATCCAGTACGTCATGCAATTCGATTGCTCTCGTAACCAATCAGAACTTTCTCAGTCATTAAAATCATGTATTTTTTTCTCAAAAAAATTAAAATCGTGTATATTTATTATAATTTTGTTCAATATTCAATTCAAAATCAAAAGTACTCCATACACTAGCACCCCCGTCTACACGGCCGCCGCGTCCAATGGACGCAGCCGATGATCTGGATCGGATCAGCGCCCTCCCCGACGATCTGCTGCAACTCATCCTCGGCTTCCTGCCCGACGCGACCGCCGCCGCACGCACGGCCGTGCTCTCTCGGCGGTGGCGGCACGTGTGGGTTCACGCACGGAACCTCGTCCTCTCAGACATCGTACCCACCGTCGGCAACGACGTGGGATGCCGCACCAATCCCGGCTACTTCGCCGGTTTCGTCGATCGGTTGTTCGCCCAACGCGGCGACGCCGGCATCGGATCTCTCCAGATCCGTCTGTACAACCACCGCTGCACCTCGCTGGCGAAGTTCAACGCGTGGATCCGCCACGCCATGCGACACGCCGTGGATTCCTTCCTTCTTCGACTCAAAGATAAATCAACCACACCCATCGAGTTGCCCAGCCATGGGAGGACGGCTTCCATCAAGCTGAGTCTATCTGGCAACCGCCTCCAACTCCCGACGGCCGCGGCATCGATGTACGAAGCGCTGACAGAGCTCGAGCTCAAATCGGCGCGGCTCGACGGCGGCGGGCGTGCACTCGGTGACTTCGTGTCGTCCTGCTGCCCTCGCCTGCGTAGGCTTGACGTCAGGGACCCCATGGGCCTGCTGCAGCTGGTGCTCCGCGTCGACGCGCTCGAAGAGCTCGACCTTTCCGAGGCAGACGATCTGCGGACGCTGGACGTGACGGCACCCAACCTACGCGTCTTCCGGTTGAACCGCTGCTTCCATGGCGCGCCGCGGCACGACGTGTTGGCAATGGCGAACAGGGTGGCCAGAGTCGTGGCGCCGAGGCTGGAGGCGATCGGCATGCGCGATTCGCCGCTCATCAAGCATCCGCGCCTGGATATTCATGATCTGACTGGCGTTCGCCGTCTCACTGACCTTCATCTAGACATGCACGGGCGGTACTACCAGAACACGAACGCCAGTATATGGTTCCTGGAGAATTGCCCTGGTGTCCAAGACGTCGAGGTCTCTCTTGGCCACTGTGGGTTTCTTGTCCCCCATGCGGGTGAAGCCCTTGACCCTAACCAAATGTATCTGCCCGGGTCAGGCGATGAGCTTAGAACCGCCGGTGAGCTCATTGATCTCGCAGCGGAAGGTGCCGCGCCATTTGCCAATGTCAGAAGCTTAAAGGTGAATACGACTTCATTTCCAGAAAATCGCCTCGTGGCAAGTATATCGTCGCTGCTCTTCAGGTGCCCTCACTTGACATCATTGAGCATCAGCAATGCACGCCGGGTGAGTTGTTTACCTTACCATCCCCTTTTGCGTTTTCTACGTCAAAATCTTCTAGATTTTGACTATAAAATTATGAAAAGCATCAACATCTGCAACATCAAATTAGGTACATTGAATTTACCGTAAAAAATATTGATAGTACATTTATCGGTTTTGTACGTGCTGATATATTTTTCTACAAAGTTAGTCAAAGTTAGAAAGTTTGACTTGAAAAAGAACCAATAATGTGTTACTTTTTGGCTAAAACATAATATATAGAATATAAAGTGAATTTACGTTTTTCTCCTTTTGTGATCCATAGGGTACTAGATACGAATGCTTTTGTAGTGACTGGGAAAATCGTCGAAAGTTTTCCTTAGGATCGCTGGAAGAGGTGGAAATAGGTGGTTTTATAGGGGCGAAAGAAGAGATGGACCTTGTGCGCTTGTTGTTTGAGAGCTCGAGTTCAATGAAGAGGATGACTCTAGTAACTAGAATCGCAGAGATTATTGGTGCTCAATCTTGGAAACTCAGTGCCGCTGCATCTTATTTGAAGATGATGGACGAAGTTGACCCGCTGGTGGATGAGAAAATAAAAGGCATCACTTGTGGTACTGCTGGTCGGGGAGGTTGGGATATCAAGGATCATGTATACACTTGGACCTACTAACAGAGGTGCAGGCTGAAGGTAGCATTGCCAACTAAAATTGAAATTAGAAGTTTGGTTCGCACTTAAGCACTTGCTGCACTCTTTGCTATCAACAAGTGCTAGTCACGTACTCAATGCTCAAATTGTTCTTTCAGCTATGTTCAGTTGAGTAGTCTCTACCTCTTGTATATGGCCAGTTTAATTACCTCGTATCGCTTGACAGACATATGGAATTTTAGCATAATATGGCACGTGAAATCCTCAACTACAGCAATTTAAATATATCTCAATTAATTGCAACAGCTGTGGATAAACTATCCAAATGCTATCCTCTTGAGCATCTTCAAGAGCGTTTCTAAAATTTACTCTTCAAGTCATCATTTGAAGAGTCATTTAACTAAAAGTCGTTTTCTATATCTTTATACCCTTCAACAGCTTTTCTAGATGTTGTGCACAGTCTAGAGAGGCATTGCCTGTGTATAAAATCACCAACTAGTGAATTTAGTGGATTATGCGTTAAGACTCGGATGGTTCGTGAGAGGACATGGGAATTATAGTAACACCCTACGTCCAGTTCGGGATTGCTCGTGTTACTCGCGTTGCTCGTAATAGGGGACTACAAGCGGTCGAGAGAGGGAAAGGGCTCTCAAGTCTCTGTGATTGTGAGTGTGTGAATCGGGTGGTTTCAAACCTAGGCTAAGGAAGGCCCCCATTCCCTTTTATAGCTCAAGGGAATGGGCGGGGCCGTTACACGAGAGAGAGAGAGAGAGAAAGAAGAGAGAGAGAGAGAGGGAAGGAGGCTTCTGGTGGAAGGAAGGCATCCGGGTCTTCTGCTCTCACCTACGCCTGGGTCCCCTTCCGGGGCACTGTGGATGACGCTCAAGAACGGTACCTGCGACGTGCCGAACAGAGTTACTTGACATCTCCACGCCGTGTACCAGTGCTCCACCATTCGCTAGGACAGAGTGGTTGCCGTGTTAGATGTACGACGCCCATCCCGCTTGTCCGGGGCAATTAACGCCCATCGTGTCCACCCATGTCACGAGCTGCGCTCGCATTCCGAGGCAGAGACCTTCGGGCCCCAGGCCCTGGGTGAACCTTTGACCTTTGCGGGGGAGGTCGGGCGAGGCGGAGGTGAGCTCGTGGTGGGCCCCGCACCCTGGCCCGCGTGTCCGAGGGTCGGACGAGACGGAGAGCCTCGTCTGTTGTGGATCTCGTCCCCGACTCCCCTTCTCGGGGTCGAGCAAGGCGGAGGAGCCATATAGACGGCTTACCCCTCTCGTCCCGGAGGGTCGGGGGTCGGACGAGGCGGGGTTCAGCGCGTTGGGCCGTAGCTGGGCCGGCCTGTGAGTGGGCGTTTCGAATGAGGGGCTTTATCTTTTGCAGCCCATCGTATTGGGAGGCTCGTAATGTTCGTGCCTAACTCGGTCGGTTAAGACACCTCGGATATTGGTATCCAACAGGTATCCTCGCTCTCCATCTTTGGCTAGCGAAAAATCCGGAATAGAGGATATCTATATTTGGATATCCAATTGAAGAGGCTATTGGAGAGTGTCTTTTGACCAAAATCTCTAATCCTGTAAGTTAGAAAATATATAAAGATTTTGTTGGAGATGCTCGCAAGTTATGCTCAAGTCATAATCAATTGTGGATAAACTATCCAAATGCTATCTTAGGCATGAGCAATATTTATGGATCAAGTAGTCCTTATGACACAGTAGGCTTTAGTTATTGTCCATGTCTACTATGTTTAAGGACCACTTTACTGTAGAGCCAGGGCCCATCGACATGGAGAGAAAGACTTGGAGAGAAAAGAAACAGTAAAAAAAATATTTTTTATTCCTTGTGGGCAGCCCATAAGCTTATGGGTGACTTTAGCTGTGGACCACTTTAAACACTGGCTTCACAATGTATATGGACTACTTTAGGTGGCTTAAAGACTACTTTTTGGCCACATTGTGGATGCCCTAACTGTGTGATGGAAGGTTCTAAATATCATGTAGATCGGGTTTAATTTTATGAAATATAGATCCAAGGGTAAGGAGGTACTCGTGCTAAGCCTCGGCGTACTGCAAGTGCGGTGAACAATTTGTCCGCCGTGTTTTTGGCTAGTTTTGGCACAGACTTTTGACGGGGAAGCCAAGGGGAGAGGTGCGGCGCGCTGACTCCTAGGCATGAAGCAAACTATTTAGATGTTGCGGCATGCCAAATTCTGAGTCAGAGAGGTTTGGATACGATCCAAACATGCCTCAAATGTCACTAACCATGAACTATACCTTTGGTGTCCAATAGAGACCTCTGGTGTCAAATAGAGATACCTCGGCTTTCCTACCTGTAATAGTGAAGGTGTAACATTTGCGATGGCATTTCTATTTTGATACATGCATTATAGATTTTGTGCCACGACTTACTCTCATTTGATGTAGTCATCTGAAAAAGATAGAAAACTATTAAGCGGACAGCATGAACCGTGAATGTCAATAGTTTTACCAATAAATTGGGGTAGTTTGTTGTGCAACGGGTCTTGGGATAAAAGGTCACACAACCACCGCAACACACGCCCTAATTATGGTAGCTGCTCACCTGCAGTCGACCAATAGTGTTTCACAATGCCATGTGGATCCACTCCCGTCTGTCCACCACTTTTGAGAGCTATCAGCGACTCGTCACCGTGCCACGCTCTGCCCACCTCGCCTGCTGCAGTCCTTTGATCTCGTGTTTCCTAACCCCTTGCCATCCTCATCCCGTCATTAGGGCACGTACAAAGGTTTAGACGGCCGTTGTCTGTGTACTATGCCATGTCACACGCAGACAGCTAAAAAGACAGCTTATACAATGGCTCGTCTATTTAGCCATATGCAAGCTATTTAATCCATGTACAAGCACATGAATCAATGTTGATCAAGTATAAATTAATCTTTGTAGCCATTTTGATAATATATTCAAATAATCGTATGTTCAGTTCACATACGCAGCAGCCACAGAGTGCATAGCACCCGAGTTCACATACACAGAAAACATAGAGTTCACATTGGACCGATCAGTTCACACTGGATCTCACTTCATATATGTATTCGGTTGGTACAGGAAAATTGAGCAGTTCAGTAGCAACAGAACTTGGTCAGTGGGACAAGTTTAGTAGCAACAGAACTTGGTCAGTGAAACAGGTTTTTCATGCTGTCAAGACAGACATAAAACTAGTATAGTACAGATATGCCTACTGAACATTTGGTTGTCAGTAAAACAGGGTTTTCATGCTGTCAAGACAGACATAAAACCAGTATAGTACAGATATGCCTACTGAACATTTGGTTTCCTTTTCCTTTTTTTTTAGTTTTACTTCCATCATCGAAGCAACGGTTGAGGGAAAAAGGCACAATTCACAAAAGTTCAAAGCCAAAACCAAGGCCTTGTTTAGTTCGCGCAACTTACTGTAGCAACTTTACTGTAGCAAAACTAAATCGAAGATTAGGAGGACTAAACATGATCTAATTATAAAACTAAATACACGGATGGACGGAAAATCGCGAGACGAATCTATTAAGCCTAATTAATCTGTCATTAGAGATTGTTTACTGTAGCACGACGTTGTCTAATCATGGCCAAATTAGGCTCATTAGATTCGTCTCGCAAAGTTAGGGGGGTTATGGAATGGGTTTTGTCATTAACTCACGTTTAGTACTCCATGCATGCAAGATTCCCTTTGATGAATAGTGAAGTTGGATGAATAGTGAAGTTTGTTGTAGGAGGCCTGTTTAGTTGAGTAAGAATGGAAGTTACCGTTTACTGTAGCAATTGTAAATTGAAGATTAGGAGGACTAAACATGATCTAAATATAAGGCGCTATACACGGTTGGACGGGAAATCGCGAGACGAATCTATTAAGCCTAATTAATCCGTCATTAGAGATTGTTTACTGTAGCACGACGTTGTCTAATCATGGCCAAATTAGGCTCATTAGATTCGTATCGAAAAGTTACCTAGGGGTTATGGAATGGGTTTTGTCATTAACACACATTTAATACTCCATGCATGTAAAAATTCCCTTTGATGAATAGTAAAAATGGCAAATTTTTTTTGACAAATTGGCCATCTAAACATGCCCGTAAGTTGGTGTTTTTGCGCGCAGTTCAGTTCAATGGTCATGAACCAGGGCTGCTCCCCAGCCGGGAATCTGAATATTAATTAGCAGCAGACTGGTAGACAGGCATTGTGCCTGCGAATTCATGTGTACTGTGCTCCGGCGTTGGTGAAGCAGCCGCATCAGGTTCACATGCGGTACTATGCTCCGGCGGCAACACCGCCCGCCCAGAGCTCCTTTTCTCTGGCAGCGCCGATGCAGCTCCCGCGGCCTTCCGCATGTGGCCTGATGCGGATGCCTTTCGTTTTTGCCCTGCCGCAGCTTTCCACTCCCGAGCTGCCTCCGCCTTGAGGAGCTCCCACGCTGCCGCTGCCGCCTGCTTCTCCTCTCCCCTCATGGTGGGTTCCGATGAAGCTTTGCTGGAGTCAGAGGAGGGTATTCGGAGGGAGGAAAGAAGAATTCCCCGCGCGCCCGAGAGCAGAGAAGGGGAAAACGCGCGCGCGGCAAAAGGAAAATCCCCCGCGCGCTCGTGCGCCCGCGCGCATCGGATCCCTAAGGCCGGCGACGAGAACGATAGCTCGTACAGCGGTAGACGAGAGCTGTCTTTTTGTTTTGGAGCACGCGCCCGAGTCGTCGTCGAACGAGTCGACGGCAACAATCTCTCTCTTCGTTTAATGAGGCCCACCTCGACGGATTTTGCTGAGGTGGATGCTTGCAGACGGCTACCGTCTCACCTTTATACGTGCCCTTGACACCGCCACCAACAGTTGCTGTAGTCCGGACTGACGACGCCATCAAAGTGTCACCACTGCTGCCGGTCCCCCTTTAAAACCATCAGTGTTGGTTCTCCAAATCTCCTAATAACTAGACTCAACTCTAACCCGGATCAACTCTCCTGCAACGGTGGGCACAATAGCGCGAGCAGAGTCGTGCCAACACGCGCGAGGGCGTGATTAAACGCGCGTGAATTCAGGGCCCTCTTTGGTAGAGTTTCTCCAAAACAGTTTCACCGATTAGTTTTGTCCAGTTTATAGTTTATTTTTACATCGTTTTTCTAAACAATTTCACGTGACAGTGTCTTATTTTGCACAAAACAGGCGGAGCTGGACTACGATAAACTATACCAAATAGGCCCTTAGCGTTTAAAATTTCTCCTAGTAGCGATCCCTTTTTGAGCTCAACCAGCGGCCTATCAAGTGCTGTGAGGACGTGAGGTGCTCCGATATGGTCGGAAGCACTGCAGCAGCAGGCAGAAAGTGGTACGTGGACTGAATCGGGGCCCCGCAATTTGGTTCCTTCCTGAGGGAGGAGGAGACGGTAAAGAATGCGCTCGCGCGGGCGTCACGAACGCGCCCGCCCTTCTCGGTCGCCCCTCGGCCCTCGCCAAGTCGCCAGCACATGCACCCAGCGTGGCAGATTCTAGAACGCGCGCCCGTCGCCAAAACCCAAGCGCTTTCCAGCGAGGTCGTCGACTCGTCGAGAACTCAGAGACGTGCGCTCTCTCCGCTTTCAAGATTGCTACTACCGCTATTGTTTACAGTATATCTGGATCTGCCGTTCTGCTCTAGGCAAGTCACAGCCGCCAGGTTCCCGGATCAAAAAGATTTAAAAAGCTTGAGAGATCTTTGAGATGCGCACTAGCCCGAGCCCGGCTCTAGGCCTCTAGCTTAGGTGTATTCTTTATTTGGATCTGTTCTGACCAGGTCACACGGGCCGGCTCCAAAAACAAACCGGGAAAACGTATGCGCGGGACGATCGAACTGGCCTGGCCATCGTGTTCGCTCCGCGCTCCGCGGGAAAACGTACAAGCGAGGAGATCGCGTTCGCTCAAGGTCTCTTACACATCCCGTTGCCGTCCACGTGTACTTCGCAATGTGTGCTGGCTCCACAGGGCATGGACGGCACGCCCGCCTCTGCCTATCTGTGCATCTGTGGTTGCTTTTAAAAAACAGAGAGCCTGGCTCTGCGGCGGCTCGCACACAAGGGCGCCCCCGTCTCGGGTTTTCGGCTCCCTTCACCCCGCACTTCTCCACACCAGCCGGTTGTTCAGTTTGCTCTGCAGATCCCGCGAACTCCGCCAGCCGTGAGCCCGTGAGCGAGCGAGCATGGCGTCGTCGCCGGCCGCCGACCCATCTCTGCAGACGGAGGCACCACAAGCGTCCGTCACGAGGGAGCGGAGGCTCAACCCCGACCTGCAGGAGCAGCTTCCCAAGCCATGTAAGCAGCGGCACAGCAACTCCGTCTTTCATCCCGTCACATTGGTTCCGTCATTGCCGGAACAAAGCATGGTCCAGGCCGAGCAAGCTGGTTTTTACCTCCGTCTCTGTCCTTGCAGATCTCGCGAGGGCTATGGCGGCGGTGGACCCGAGCCACCCCAAGGGGACCGAGGGGCGCGACCCCCGCGGCATGACCGTGCTCCAGCAGCACGTCGCCTTCTTCGACCGCAACGGCGACGGCATCGTCTACCCCTGGGAGACTTTCCAAGGTAAGCAGGCGACCAGCTGAATCACTCACTGGCATTGCTTCACAAAGACAGAAATCTTTGTTTTTTTAATCCTGATATACAATCCGTTGGTAGTTGAGTCGCGTGTAAACTAAAAATGTCTTCTCCGGCGGTAGCAGTCGATCGATAGGAGATTATTCCATCGATTGTACTGTTGTGATGATATCTTGTTTGTGTCTCATTGTTTTTCAGGCACGCGAGCAATAGGATGTGGGTTCTTTACATCCCTCGTTTTCTCGTTCCTCATCAACCTCGTCATGAGTTACCCCACTCAGGCCCTGTTTGGAACACAGGAATTTCGCAGAAATCGCACAGAAATTTCGCAGGAAGCAGTTCAATTTCACAGAAAAAACGCAGGAATAGGAAAAAATTCCGGCATTCTAAACAGGGCCTCAGCCGGTAACGTTCTCTTGGCCTCCGTGCATGTTCTCCTTTTGCTGTTCGGCTGCACCTTCGCTAGGCTGGTCATCTAGTTTCAGACATGCAGTCATTCAGATTTGAATTAGTGTTGTGTGCCCCATCACTACTTTTGCTCCTGTTCGCTTGGCTTATCAGCCACCAGCCAGCAGTACTTCAGTCTCACAACAAATCAGCACCAGCCACCAGCCAGCCAGCAGCACCAGCCAGCCAGCCAGCAGTACTTTAGGGCCCGAAGAAAGTTTCCAATTCTAAATCGAAGATTAGAAGGACTAAACATGATCTAATTATAAAACTAAATACACGGATGGACGGAAAATCGCGAGACGAATCTATTAAGCCTAATTAATCTGTCATTAGAGATTGTTTACTGTAGCACGACATTGTCTAATCATGGCCTAATTAGGCTCATTAGATTCGTCTCGCAAAGTTACCGGGGTTATGGAATGGGTTTTGTCATTAACACACGTTTAATACTCCATGCATGTAAGATTCCCTTTGATGAATAGTGAAGTTTCAAAGTTTCAAAAGTTTCGTGGTGATCTAAACAGGCCCTTACATGTGAGTCAGAAGAAAGAAAACTCTACCTGGGCACTGCAGTAATTCTGCTCTGCCTTGTACTTCATGTGTTGTCGAATTTTCATTAGATTTTTTTTCCTCAACAAATTAGTTTTCAGAAAGTGGCGGTTGCTGAGTATTTTTTTTTTAAATTAAAAATTGCTCTCTTTAAATATAGGGATGGTTACCTTCCCTTTTGCTATCAGTCCATGTAAAGAACATTCACAAGGGTAAACACGGGAGTGATTCGGAAACCTATGACACTGAAGGGAGGTATGTCTTGCTTATCTGAAATACCACAAATTTGCAGCCATTCTAGACATTAAATTGAACTATCTTTTTTCTTACTTGCACAGTTTGATCCATCAAAATTTGATGCTATATTCAGCAAGTATGGCCGTACTCATCCAAATGCTTTGACAAAAGACGAGCTGAAATCAATGCTCAAGGGAAACCGCAATATGTATGGATTCAATTCGGTAAATGCTTAAAATTTAAGAGCTATATTACTACTTCTGAGCTAGTAATATAGCTCTTAAATTTTAAGCATTTACCGAAATAACCATTTTTTCAGTTATCATTTCATCATGAATTCATGCTTGTTTGTTCTTATAAATATTGATTTTCTACCAATACTAAATGTAGGCTAGCTAGCTAGATTATTAAGAAAATGGTAAAACACTTACACTTAAATTTTGGAATCCGATCGGAAACTGATGCTATAGTACATTTTACAGAAAGTATTGGAGACCTCCTTTTGTCATCGATTGTCGATTGATTTGAATGTATTCATGCTCCCGCTTGAAAATTTTGTTCTCAGAGTTCCCTTTTTTAAAAGTTTATTTCGTATGCCCACAGGATCGCTGCCGCCGGTGAATGGAATTTACTCTACAGCGTGGCGAAGGACAAAGATGGCCTGTTGCAGCGAGAAACTGTCCGGGGCCTGTTTGATGCCAATCTATTTGAGCGACTGCAAGAGAGCAAGAAATCCTCTTGATGAATGCGCCAAGAGAAGCTGTTGCCCATCTCAAGACTGACACTAGAAAAATTAGCTCGCTCGAATTGATGAGTCGCATTTTTTTAATACAAACACAGAATCGTGTTTAAATAAGAAGTCCTTCTATATTTGTATATCTTTTTTGTATCTTGTGCAATCATCACTACCTTATGTATTTGGGCTCTGTAATATGTGTATTATTCAATAATGAAACCTTCTCATGTTTATACCATTGTTTATTTTTTTGTCTCATAACACAATCTAACCTCCTTCGTGTTTACCTTGTTTATACCATATTTGTTCAAAGTAGGCACGAGAAAAGAAATTTATTGGTTTTTCGCTCGTGCCAGTGCCAGGGCCCAGGGGCGAAAATGGAAAAGTAATGGAACTCATGGGCTCCAAAATCTAAGCTGTGGTAACAGCTGGGCCAAAAACTGAACACAGAAAAAAAAAATGGCACGCGTGGGCTGGAAACGAGCCAACGTCAGGAAGAAGTCTCCGCCTAATATCAAAGTGGACACGACAAAAAGGTCCGGCCCAATATCAAAGTGGACACGACAAAAAAATGCCAGTTCTGAGGCCCTGATCATGCTCGCTTTTGCGACGTCCACAATGCTAATCTCTCGTTTCCTCAAAAAAAAAAAATGCTAACCTGTCGCGAACCAGTGGCACTGGTACGTTCCGTTTTGGGTTGTGGGCTAGCTTGGCATGCAGATGTGTGTGTGCTTGTACTTTGCACCCATAAAATCCAGGGGAAGTTTTGAGATGAGTGTCTTTGACAGTGGCACGTCAGCGGTCAGTTAGCTTTTAAGTTTGTTTATATCAGCCTTTTGTCAACACATGGCACCGAGAGTCAATAATGAGGAAAGCATACAGAGTAATAGAGATAGAACACATGTAGTACTTTATTACCCTGTTGTTAGGCCAGTGTGCACAGTTTCATTGCACAGTTACCTAAACTGAAAACTAGGTAACTGTGTCAATAGTATTTCATGGGGATGAAACTCCTCTCTCATTCCATAAAACTCCTTCCTTCTCTCTCCTTGCCACGTTAGCAAAATAGATGTTGTGGCATATAATTTAATGTCATGAAACTCCTCATATTTAAAAAACTCATTGCAGCATGAGCACGCATCAATACGTGCGCATCACGCGCCAATCGAGCCAGTTCCCTGAGCTCGCAGCGTGCTCCATAGGGTCTTACCGTCTTACGCTGCCACGCGTCCATAGTATGGCCCACAGAGTATCTTTTATAGTCGGAGACGTTGAGCTTGAGCGTTACGCGGCCACGCCACGCCCACGCGTCCACCCTCCCCTTAATTACCACTTCGGCCCCATGCGTACAAGCAACGAACACTCAGATGTTCACCATCTGCACTCCCCATATTTTGAAAACTCGGGTCTTGTTTAGTTGCACAAACTTTTTAAATTTTTTACTATTTATCCGTCACATCAAATATTAGGATACTAATTAAAGATATTAAATGTGGACTAGCAAATATGCACGTGCGTTGCTACGGCCACAAAAATCAATTAATGTAATATATGTTGGGAAGAGATAATTGATCATTTTGAAATACAAAATATTTATTTTAAAAACGTGTCCATGCCTTGAAAGTCCAAATTCTTGTGGGTAAAAATAAAAAAACTTAAGATCCATGTGTGTACTTAATGGGTCACTGAATAATGAATGGACTATAAGGAATTCAAGTGCATTGTGCCAAAAATGAGGTACTCCGCCGATCATGCAATAAGCACACTGCTTTCTCGGCCATCATGCTGATCCAAACCGCTGGACATGGTGGATATAACATGCCTCCGTAACCATAACTACACTTTGAATTGGCAAGTACGATCGCCAGTAGGGTTAGACACAAACCCTTTGTCTATGGCATCACTGACACATATGGAAGTTTGCTGGGTGGAACTACATCTAGTCGGACCACTATGTGCAACTACGCTCAAGTTAGCTTGCCGCCCCTCCAAATGCTCACCATCCTTTTCGGACAGCTCTGGCATGCATAATCACCCATGTTGCTGTGTGTGCCACCACAACAGCTGTGCCACCTAAGCTCCTCCAAGGGTGTACATGCATGGAGTGAAAAGATAAATTGAACGAAAGGATTTTGAAAGCAAGCTGTTGGACGCCTGGCCGAAGGCAGAGTGAAAGGGGGCGTTTCTAGCGTGTTGATTCGCACACGATCATGTTACTGGCCTATCGCTAAATGCGGTTCAGCCCTCATGCATGCGCTAGTTTTTGCTTCTGTTGGCGATCACAGCGGGACGAGTCATGGTGGATGTGATAGAGCACGGGTTTTCTTGCAAGCGGCATCAATAGGAGACCGGCCGTGGCGGCAGTTGAAAGAGCAGGCTACGGTGTCGAAGGAGCATGGCATGTAGTTGTGGTGGCAAAGGAGCAGAGCGGCGCCTCGCCATTGGAATCCGTCAACACTGCTGCTCGCTCCTGCGGTTCCTGTCATCACCTACGAGCTCAGACTCGGGACGGGGAGGCAAAGGAATCGTGCAGCGGAGGCGAGATGTGATCGGACTCGGGCAAGAGACGGTGGAGGGTGGTGCTGTTAGCACAAAGCTTGTTGACGGAGGAGGGCGGTCTGGCTCAGGACACCGGCTTTGTTTCCTTTTCTCCTTCGGTTTTGCGTCAGCATGGGCCAAAAGATGGAGTAGGTCTCGTAACAAGTCAACGACGTGCGACGAATTAGAAAGAATCGTCCTCTTTGGTAGAGATATTGACATAGATTCGGTAGAGATGGAGGGGTAGGAGATAAAAATTGATGGATTCAATTAGGACTATAACTCAATTAGGAAATTAATGTCGAGACTTAGAGACGTGTGTTAACGATCAAAATTGGCAAGGAACAGGTTCTGCATGGAAACCGGCGGAACCGGATTTAGGGACCGGTGGAACCGGTTTTATTTATTGTGACGCGGCTGACAAAGCCAAACCGGTGGAACCGGATTTGGGACCGGTGGAACCGGTTTTTCCTGAGTTGTAATAGGATCGGACTCTTTTTGTAGATCCGAATTGTAATTGGACTTTCCTTACGGGGCAAGACCTCCCCACCCTATAAATATAAAGGGTTGCGGCGGATTGAGTATCATCCAATCGATCAAACACAATTTATCTTTTATTTGTCTTTACTTTTTGTCTCTACTTTATGTTTCTCAAACCCTAACTTTTTCAAACCCTAAGTGCTGTTCTTCCTTCATCTCTACGGCGATTGAGGACGTTCTAGGTGGCCTGCCGATCTTAGAACAACCCAAGGTGCGCACACCCTAACGGGGTCCCTCCTGGGTGAGCGTGCATTGGTTTTCGCAGGAAACCCTAGCAAACCGGTTTCACTGGTTTCTGCGCAGCCAGGTCTGCATTCTGCGATTCCGCGCGTGTGAGTGTTTGGCGCGACGCGTTTTAGCGTCAACACACTTTTTGGCGACTTCGCTGGGGACAAGAAAAAGGGATCTACTAATATGTCGAATCTACCGAAGCCAGGCAAAGTTGATCCTGATAATATTCAAAGGCCGACTGCTAATGAGCTATCGGCTGAGGATCATCATCTATTCGAACAACTCCTGCAGCAAGAAAAGGAGGAGATGGAACGGGCCAAGAAGAAACTTGAAGACAAGGCACAATGGTTCCTCTCGCACTTCTCCAAGGATCGAAAAGGTGCTATCTCCAAGGACAAGGAGATGGTTGTTCTTTCAGAAGGAGAAGAGGAAAAAGATGAGGTAACACCCACTGTAAGTGTTGCATCTACACCTGTTACCCTTGATCAAATTAATAGCTTATTAGTTTCTGGTCAACAAAATCTTCTTACGATTGTTCAAGGCATGATTGATAAATCCGTAGGAAAACAACCTTCGACCGTAATTAGTAATGCTATTAATTCTGATGTAACGGGTACTTCACAGCATGCAATTGTACCTCAAAATTCATCGGCAGCAGTACCACCAAAAGAACCACAATATGGGATGTCGTTGAATCATTCAACAAGACAGAATTCTCAGGGACAGTTTGGCCTGGCAATTCGGGTGAAACCAGTTTCTGTAACCGGTCCTACCGGTTTTAATACCCTTACACAGAACGGCCAAATTCCGGTCTGACCGGTTGTTGGAACCGGTCCAACCGGTTCTAGTCCTATTGTTGCATATCAGGCAACACCTGAGCTCATAACTAGTATGCCAATTGCTCAGGCTAATTCTGGCCGAATCAATGGTGTTTCTGGTTATGTACCTCCACATAGTTCAATGACATACACTACAAATCCTATGTCTTCCCAAAGTTCGGGTTATTTGCAACAACCATTACATACATCATCGAACCAAATGCAACAACATGTGCCAAATGTCAATGATCAGCAAGGGTCAAATGATCTTTATATTCAGAGTTTGATGGAAGAATATAAAAAAGATTTGGCTATTTTGATTAAAGATACTTTTGGCGTAGAGGTTAAGAATAAAACTTTAGTATCTCAAAAACCTTATCCTGCAACTTTTGATGCTATGCCTTATCCTCAAGGTTTTAAAGTTCCAGAATTTGTCAAATTTACTGGGGAAGACAATAGGACAACATGGGAGCATATTAGCCAGTTTAATGCACAAATGGGTATTCATGGTAGCATTGATCATTTAAAAATCAGATTGTTCCCTTTGTCATTATCTGGTGTTGCTTTCTCATGGTTTTCGGCATTATCTCCTAATTCTATTCATACATGGTCTCAATTAGAACATAAATTTCATGAGCACTTTTATAGTGGTGATAATGAATTGAGGCTATCTAACTTAACATCGGTTATGCAAAAGAATGATGAATCTGTTGCTGATTATATTAGAAGATTTAGAGATACAAAAAACCGATGTTATAGTTAGATTATTTCTGAAAAAGATCTTGCCGAATTAGCTTTTAATGGTTTGAAATCTCATATCAAGGATAAATTAGAAGGCTATGAATTTCTTACCATTAACCATGTGTTACAAAAGTCTTTGGCTCAAGAAAGCCGAAGTAAAGATGCTCGGCCAAAATCTGATCGTCCTAATATGCATATGCTAAACTATGATTCATTGGACGATGAGAATGGAGAAGTATGTGCTGCTGAATTTACATGGCCAAGCAAGTCTCAATCATATAGTTGCCCTTCACATAAGCCGATCCACAAAAATCGGCAAGAAGAAGTGAAATTTACTTTTGATGTGTCCAAATGTGATAGGATATTTGATGAGTTGCATAAAAACGGATACATCAGATGTGCATATACTTTACCATCGCTTGATGAGTTGAAACGACGTGCATATTGTAAATTTCATAATTTTTTTTCACATGCAACTAATGATTGTAATGTATTTCGTAGGCGAATTCAATCGGCCCTTAATGAAGGTCATTTGACTTTGCATGAAATGAAAGTTGATTCTGATCCTTTTCCTAAGAATTTCTCTATCAATACTATTGAATTACAGAATCCTAAAGTGTTGATCAGGCCGAGTCAAGCCGATACAACAAAAGAAAAAAATATAATCATTAGTGAAGCACGACCAAAACAGAAAAGGAGCAAGGAGGTGTGGCTGAAAAAGGACCCTCAAGTTGCAAAAAAGAATTCGACACTCGGGGGGCAAGCCAAAAGCAAAAATACTGGTTCTGATAGAACCGGTGGAACCGGTTCTTCAAACTGGTTTAACCGGTTTATGCCTGGAAGCTCTGGTGGATCAAAAGAAAAAGCGAAGCCGACATTTGAGGAACTTCTGGAAAAATATAAGAAGAAGGGAGTCATCCAGAAGCAAAGGGGTCGACCACATAGCACTAGAGATGCAAATTCACCATCAAGACATAAAGGACGACGAGAATCTCATCAACAACAAGGTAATTATGGATCTCATGGATTTTGTCCTGGACCATATTATTTTGGATCATACATGCCATTGTCTTGGTCATATCCTTATTATTATGCTCTTAGTGACTATAGTAACATGTACATGCAACCATATTTTTATCCAAATTATGATGCACTACAACAACCGATTGTCTACAATGGTAATCCGGTTAAAAAAGATGCATGTACTAATCCTAAACAGTGTGAGAACAGCAACAAGCTAGATTCTAAGTATATGCAGCCGAGGTGGTGTCCCTCAGGCTTAACTCACACTCAAAATAGAAAATTACAAAGGATGCGCAGGCAATCAATGGAACTAGAAGTTGAGCAGAAATCAGCGACACATACAAGGATGGTGTGGAGACCAAAACAAGTTGCTTCAACTTCAACATAGGCGGTACATGATATGGCCGATGCTTCATATATTTAACATCGTCCAGACGGATAATTTTGATCTTAGAAGTGTTTTCTAGTGCACAAGTTTACTAGAAAACAGGGGGCATATGTTAACGATCAAAATTGGCAAGGAACAGGTTCTGCAGGGAAACCGGTGGAACCGGTTTTATTTATTGTGACGCGTCTGACAAAGCCAAACCGGTGGAACCGGATTTGAGACCGGTGGAACCGGTTGTCGGGGTTCTCTACCGCCAACAAGTAAATTTCCTACGATCGCGTGTCAGGATCCGGATGGTGACTCGAGAGACAGGGGGTTTAGACTGGTTCGGGCCTCCGGAGAGTAATACCCTACGTCCAGTGTGTGCCGGTGTTCTCAAGTCCAAGTCTGCAGTAGGGGTATACAAACTAGTCGGGAGAGGGAGAGGGTCCCAAGTCCCTGAGTGATGCGGATNGAGAGGGTCCCAAGTCCCTGAGTGATGCGAGTGAGCGTGTGGTGTGTGCTATGACCGAGTGTTCGACCAGTGTTCGGATTCTCCCCCACCGATGTCCCCTTGTCCCCTTTTATAGCCTCAAGGGGAGAAGGGAGCGGGGGGTAAGAAAGGGAAAAATTACACAGGGAGTTACTGCCCCCGAGAGCTTCATCCAGCGCCGTCCGCCGAGCCGTACTGGGAGCAGGTGTTGACGGAGTGGGCGCCCGCCGGACCCGGGATCGTACATCCCGGGTGGTTGGGGTCGATGCCTTCCGGGGTAAGCTCCCGGGTGGTTCCCGGGTCGTGGTTGACTTGCTCGAGGTCCTCGGGCGCTCCAGGTGTCCTGCTCGGGCTCCAGGTGTCGTCCGTGGGCGCCTGGGGTTGTACTTGGGTGCCTGGTGTTGCGCATGCGCTCCTCCCAAGACTGTAGCGTTCCTGTTCGGACAAGACGGGCGTCACTGTGGCTGCCGTGGCGAAGGACAGACGCCCATCACGCTCTGACGCAGCGGGTACCAAGTGGGTACGGCGCCAGATGGGCAGGGGCGCGACCGGGTAGTTTTGCCCGAGGGGCTGGAGACCCCCCGGGGACGAAGAACTCCTCGGGCGAACCGGGAGGCTACTCGGAGGCGGAGAACTCCTCGGGCGAGGCGGACGGGGGTCGGCCGAGGCGGACGAGGGTCGGCCGAGGCGGACGGGAGTCGGCCGAGGCGGACGAGGGTCGGCCGAGGCGGACGAGGGTCGGCCGAGTCAGGGGAAAACCGATCCTCCCCTAATCTGATGTTCTTCGGGCGAATCGCGGGGACTCCTCGGAGGCGGAGAACCCCTCGGGCGAGTCGGAGACTTGTCGGGCGGCCTCCGAGGTGTCGTGGCATGATGATTCTGCTTTGGTTTGGGTCTTTAATCTTTGCTTTTTTGAGGGGTGGATTATCGTAAGCCTCCGGATTAAGGGCTTGATTGGGTACCCCTAATTCAGACCCTCGTCACAAATTCATATTAGTAGCAACAGATTATTTCACCAAATGGGTTGAAGCTATTCCTTTGAAGGAGGTGAAGTCACAGAATGTTATTGAATTCGTTAGAGAACACATTGTTTACCGATTTGGAATTCCACAGACGATCACAACAGATCAAGGTACGATGTTTACATCGGACGAGTTCAAAAATTTTGCTGCTGATATGGGTATTAAGCTTCTTAATTCCTCGCCGTATTATGCTGTCACACCCGGATTTACGAAGGAAATCCGAATGCTACTATATGTGTACCCAGGAAGTCTTTACACACATATAGCTCAAAAATGAATATCAAAGAAAGGAAAACAGTGCTCGAAAACATAAACAGGAATAAAGTCATTACATCACAGGCATTACATTATTATCGAGTTTATCAAAGTAGCGGAAGAGTAAGCATCTAAATCCACTGAGCCTTCACAGGGACTCTGACTGGGGGACTGCACTGCCTAGAACTCCGGGAACTCTTCGGGGAAGACAAAAGCATCCATAGGCGGTTCATCTGAGTACCCATCCGGGATTTTGTTGATATGAAGCAAGTGTAAGTAATCCATCTTACTTAGCAAGCATAACATGATTAAATGAGGCTCAAAAGGCTATGCAAGGTTTAAACTGCGGTTAGCATTTTTAGTTGATTACTTTTAGAATTAACCTGAATTACTACAATTATATGACAACCCCAGTTGAAACCCACATTAGAAAAACATATGAGACATTATAAGTAACCAACATCATCATTTAACATTACTTTAGAAAACAAGGAACCGCTCGAAAAGGATCCAGGCCGCTCTTGACCGTGAGCACGGCTGATATATCAGATCATAACACTCTGCAGAGGTTGTACAACTTTACCCACAAGTCACGATTCCCCTTTGTCATAGACAAGTGTACCTCCAAAAACAGGTACGGGGTTTCACTACGAGACCTTTCAAAAGACACCCTAGCAGCTAGTGGCAGTGTGAACCTCTTCTGCTCCCACCAAAAGTAAATATCAGCCCATCCGAGACAAGTGAGGGACCCAAAGGCCCTCCCTACTCCCACCAAAATAAATGTCAGCCCATCCGAGACAGACCGAGGCCACCGCTTCTGGCCCTCTCCTCCGAGTCAAGCCAGATAGCCACTTAGACAAGCTAGAGCCGTACAATTTACTTAGTCAAGACCAGAACCATTTGATTCTTGTGGTTGTACGGTTTTCCTGGGTGGCCGCTTTAAGAATCGAAACCTTAAAGAGAGACGCTTAGAGCAATCCAAACACATGCTCAAGCTCCCTAAACCAAGTTGCTAAAAAGCATATTTTAATAAGGTTCCAAGTATATCATTAATCAATATTAACATTTAACAATGATCGTTAGCGTTTGCAAGCATAGCACAACTTAACAAAACTACCCATATGCATAACCCAGGGTGATCAAGGAATATAGGATTTATAAATCTAGTCATTCTAAAGGTTTAACAAATTTAGACACATGCATGAATGAATAACATGATTAATAGGTGAATAGGTATCAAGGATAAATCATGTTACACTTGCCTTCCTCAAAGTATTGTTGCTGATCCGGGTCTTCAAAGCCTTGATCAAAACCGGCCTCGTACTGCTCGCTCTCTAAACATACATTCCATCACCATACAAACATCCACACATGCCATTACATGCAAACAAATGTAATTCTATTAGAACAGTACACCACACAGTAAAAACAGAAGCAAAAATCTATTCTACGCATCTCTACGATCACAACAACGCGAAAATCACTCTAATCGGAGCTAGGATGATTAAACTATACTAGAAACAAGAAAAAGGACTAATCTGCGATGAACCGAGGGCCTATACGCAATTAACCCTAGACAGCAGGGGGTAGCAGAGAAGTTTTGCAACACAGGGGTTGGACTGCGGGTTTATTAGGGAAAACTGCAGGGGCTCTTTAGAAAAACGGCGAAGGGGTATCCTTAATCTAATCTGAGCCGTTGGATCAAGGATGGATGGCCGGATCTTTATGAAACGAAGGGGTATCTTTGTTTTAATCTGGACCACTGGTGATTGATCGGACGGCTGAAGTTTCTTCTCCTTGCTTTGTGCGATCTGTACAGGGGGAGGGACACCGTGTCCTCGCCGTTCCTTCG
Source organism: Alloteropsis semialata (assembly GCA_004135705.1). Lineage (NCBI taxonomy): Eukaryota > Viridiplantae > Streptophyta > Magnoliopsida > Poales > Poaceae > Alloteropsis > Alloteropsis semialata. Next base: position 92,176,327 of record CM014278.1, on the reverse strand, counting down.
CGAACTGAACGGCGCACCGCCCAGAACACGCCGGCGGTGAGGGGGTTAGGACGTTCAGTGCTCAGAAACTCATGCTATTTGGCCCTAGAGATAGAGGACGTCGCCGCGAACTCGTCTTCGCGCTCACCTAGGACAGCCGAGCAGCAGGGACGAAGAGCTTCGGAGGGGGCGGACTGGTTCGATGCAGAGCGATGCCGGCCTCGGTCTGCTGCTTCCGGGCGCCGGGGTCTTGGAGTCCCTGTGTTAGAGATAGAGAGGAAGCGAAGGGAGTGAGAGAAAGGTGGGAACGACGGCCAACAGAGGCAGCGACATCGGTCTTCACCTGGAGAGTTCGGGCCGGTGTGCTCTGGTGATGGCGCAAGAGACCGAAGATAGAGGAATTGGAGCACGGGAGAGGTAAAGGGGATCAGGAAGGAACTCGGCCAGGAATTTATAGGAGGGGAAGAGCACTGGTGGCCATGAATTGCAGGGGGCGGATGGCGATCAACCTCCTGGCTCATGGCGTGAATGTTCGTAATTGGAGAATTAAAGACGTGGGTGAGTGTGGAGGGCGTTTCTGTAGTGGTGGGCGAGCGGAGCGTCGAAGGGGGGGGTCCGGCTGTTCCTTGTTCGTGAGGAGTAGGGCATCCGCAAGAACAGAAGGGGCGGCCTGCTGTTTTGCGAGAAGAGGAAAAGGGGGCGATGGTTCAGAGGGAAGAAGGAAGGGCGATGGTTTCTGGGGGAAGGGCGATGGTTTCCTGCGTGTGCTCGTGATGGGGTGGGCCGGCTGATTGTGGGCCACAGGGAAAAGGAAAGGAGGCCAGGCTTAGACTTGGTTTGGGCCTCGGGGAGAAAAGGAGAAAGAAAGCCGGGCCGGGTTTGGATTTGGATAGGGTTTCGGACACCGGGAAAGAAAGGAAACAGAAAATAAAAACGGGCCGAGTTAAGGTTGGGTTTTCCGGACTCTAGGGCTAGCACACAAAACACTCAAACAATAAAACGATGCATCGGCATGAAATGCACAAACAAGTTTCTAAACCTAGGGTTGATTTTAATTTCCGAAAAGGGTTTTATATTTACCTAAATTTGTGAATGCACACACAAGAACTCAGCAATTTAATTACTATTTTAGAAAAGAAATTTTCAGGGTGTTACATATGCACAAGCCAATGGTCAAGCTGAAGCCTCCAATAAAAGTTTGATCAAATTGATTGATAGAAAGATTGAGGAGTATCCAAGAAAATGGCATATTGTGCTTCCTGAAGCTCTATGGGCCTATCGAATGGCTTGTCATGGATCGATCAAGGTTTCTCCGTATGAACTAGTTTATGGACATGAAGCTGTTCTTCCATGGGAAATTCGTACTGGATCAAGGCGTATCGAGCTTCAGGATAAATTGAAGGCCGGCGAGTATATGGAGCTCATGAATAGTGAGTCCGATGACTTGGCTGTTCGTCGGCTGCGCGCTCTCGAAAGTATTGAAGCTAACAAACTCAGAGTGGCGAGGCATTATGATAAGAAAGTTAAAGGGAAAGAGTTCAAAGAGGGCGATCTTGTTTGGAAAGTTATTCTGCCAATTGGTTCTAAAGATCCCAAGTACGGCAAATGGTCACCAAATTGGGAGGGACCCTATCAAGTCGTCCGATGTGTTCCTGGAAATGCTTATATTCTACAAACACTGGAAGGAGAAGTGTTTCCTAAGGCATTAAATGGGAAATATCTGAAGAAGTACTACCCTAGTATTTGGGTAAACTCGTAAAGCCGATGCTGTGCGTCAGGCTTAGAAGCCGATGGAAAAAATCGCCTCAAGAACAAAAAATAAGAGCCGATGCGATATGCATCGCCTTAAGGGCTATATACAATCAGAGGAAAGTGCATTACATTATCAAGCCGCTCGATGGCGGAGCAGGCTGCTAGAAAAGGGATTGCATATATATTCATATATTTCTCATACAGAAGGATTTCAGAAGATAAAAGGATCTAGTAGGCGCCGATGTACTTTGTTCATCATTGCCAGAACAAGACTAGAAAGAGAAGGGCAAATGGAAGCGCAAGTTTGAGGAGATATCTTCTTCCTTGAGTCGAAGAAATCCGCTCTGGGTGCAGTCCCTTGAAGAGCGCGCCGGTGGACCGGTGGCTTTGCCCTAACTTGTAAAGGGCACTCTATTACACCCCTCTGAAAAACCTTCCCTTTGGTGAACCATGAAGAAACCTCACGAGGATTCTTCTAGCAGAAGTTCCACCTGGATTCACTGCAGGATCAGGAAAGGGGGGGAGTACCCTATGTTACTTCACGAGAATTCTTCTAGCAGAAGAGGAAGAAGGAGTAGGATCCTATATCAAACAGAAGGAGTTTGTATTCTATCATGAATATTAGCTGCGCCATGGCTAAGGGATGGTATAAGAAGAAGACCTGAGGCAGGTATTTATTGCCGGCGGTCGATGGAAGCATTAAAGGAGAAATGGGATCCAAGGGATGCTTGTGGAAACTGTCCAAATAAAGGAACAGTATTCTCGTGAAGATATGTCATTGATTCAGAGCTGGTGTGATTGAAAGAGAGGGGCGTCTTTTGAGGAACTGCATTGAAGAGTCGTTTCGTCTGGGTCAATAGACGCATGGATACCCGTGAGGTAAATGCAGGGTTCCATATGTTATTCGTTGTCAGAGATGCTGTCGCTTGGGAAAGAGAAAGAAGAAGATGAGCTCCACGGGTTATTGATAAAGAAAGAAAAACTATGGCCCGAAAATCAAGGAACTACACAGTGCAGGGATGGAAAGTTTCGGCACGAAAATCGGTGAAGAAGTTATGATGACAGATACGAATTTTGGAACAAAATAATATTTTATTCCAAAATTGGGGGGCATGTGTTGACACCGGATTTTCGCACCTGACATGCTGAGTCAGATGGTGACGTGGTGAGGTTGAGACTGCGTAGTGGGCCCGTTGAATGGTCAAACAGAAGATGACAGAGAAGGAAGCCGATGCTGAAGAGGAGTCCGATGAAACAAGAAGTTCGATCTGATGATGGAAGAAAGGCGTGTCGGCTAAGAAGGAAGTGTATCAGATGCGGGGACTATTTCCTTTTCAGAAGGCGTATGGGAGTCCCGTTTTATGTTAAGCTTAGTTTTCTTTGTTCGCAAGTTAGTCTGGTCCGATCAGGACTCTCCATGACCAGGGTATAAATATGAACCCTCGTCCATTGTAAAAACTATTCTCACAATCAATACAACCCGGCTTCACGCCAAAAACCCTAGTAGTAGTTACCGACGAAGCTCATTGGTGGACGGGCTGCATCAGTTCTGAAATCTCCGGCTTACCAGTAAGTTAGTCAATTTATCGAACTAGTATAGGCTTTGAATTGAGGCGCATCGCCCTTTCTCGTTTATACTGTTCAACCGATTTATCTCTGGATAAGCAAGATTGATATAGATTCCCTACGTCGGAGCTAGATCAATATTGATTATCCAACAGATTATCGTTTATCGGACTGCACTTTAAGTCTAGATTCCCTACGTCGGAGCTAGATATCAAGATTAGGCTAGATTCCCTACGTCGGAGCTAGAGTAATCTTGGTTACTAAAGGCAGTTTTTGCGGTTTGTTTGGAGTTGCTAGATTGGTTTAGATCTACGCCATGTGAATCAATTCTACTTCTTCAACGGCTTTGAGCATTGGTCTTGGTCCGATTTAAGCAATATTTATCTTACAACATCGTTCTAGTCCGATCCTGCTTTGTGGTTTAATCTGGTTGTTCTTTGAGTATTGCATTGGTGTAGATTCCCTACGTCGGAGCTGGATCTTTGCAATACGATTAGATTAATCTTTGATTGTCATGTTTGGTTTAGATTCCCTACGTCGGAGCTAGATTCATCTTGATTAGTCAAAGGAAGCTTTGGTTATGCCTTATTGTTATTTGAATGTTAAGTGTGGTTTAGATTGCCTACGTCGGAGCTAGGTCATGCTTGATTATTTGGTAGCATATCTTAGAATCAGAACGATCCTGTTAATGTTTTATCAGCTTATTTGCTTAATCTGGTCAACACCTGTGCGAGCATCTTGTTTAATTGACAGGTTGATGAGTTGAGTTTGACTATCTAGCTATCCGATCTGATCATAGTTGGAGAAATCTAGATTCCCTACGTCGGAGCTAGATTTCTCTGAAAAGGCTATAGTCCGATCGGTTGGTTAGATGGTCCGACAAGATGAGTCAAACTGGCAACTAAGCAAGATGGACAATGTATCGGCTTACACTTTGATTATTTGATATCTTGTTTCAAGACACAGCTGATCCATTACTTTACATATTGGCCTTGTTTTATGCTTCACTTTATTATTCAAAGGCTGATCTGTTATATCAATCAAGGTCCGATCCTGATTGGTCCGATCTGAGGTCCGATTTGGTGTCTGATTGAGGTCCGATTACTCGGTCCAATTGACGTCATCAATGAAGTCCGATTTTGAGGTCCGATTGGTATCGGCCGATACGTGTCTGATTGGGTCTTGGCTAAAATTCGACGTTACTCCATCGTCTGAAATAGAGCCGGCACAATCAAAGAGCAATTTAACTGTTTTATTCGCTTGTCAATTTCAGGTCAAATTGACTGGCACGCTGCGAACCTGAACTGGAGTGTGGGCTGGCACTGGAGCGAAGCAGATCTCCCTGGTCTTCGTGTGGTGCACGCGGAGGATACGACCGCCGATTTTCCGCGCAAACACCTCCTTATTTTTTGTGTACGATTATAGGAAGGCAATATCAAAGAATTTCGCCTCTCACGGCATAGTGCCTGTCGTAATCTATCCAATAAAAAAAGGACCCCAATCACCCGTCGGACGGAAAAGTTATGGCCATGTACGTGACTGGTCTCGTTTTCGTGTGTTACACACTAGGAGACCTGGAAAATTTTGCTGGAACTAGGACGAAACACCCCTGTGGGCTAAGATTATGTTCCTTGGAGACTAGACAACCGGAAAATGCTAGAGATCGTGTTCCGTCCGCACCGTAGGTGTCGGGAACGATGAAGGAGAAGCGACAGGAGAAGCGAAATCCACAGCATTGGACTGTTCACGGCCAGAAAACCTCCTTATTTTTTGTGTACGATTATAGGAAGGCAATATCAAAGAATTTCGCCTCTCACGGCATAGTGCTTGTCGTAATCTATCCAATAAAAAAATGACCCCAATCGCCCGTCGGACGAAACGTTATGGCCATTTACGTGACTGGTCTCGTTTTCGTGTGTTACACACTAGGAGACCTGGAAAATTTTGTTGGAACTAGGACGGAACACCCCTGTGGGCTAGATTATGTTCCTTGGAGACTAGACAACCGGAAAATGCTAGAGATCGTGTTCCGTCCGCACCGTAGGTGTCGGGAACGATGAAGGAGAAGCGAAATCCATAGCATTGGACTGTTCACGGCCAGGAAACCTCCTTATTTTTTGTGTACGATTATAGGAAGGCAATATCAAAGAATTTCGCCTCTCATGGCATAGTGCTTGTTGTAATCTATCCAATAAAAAAAGGACCCCAATCGCCCGTCGGATGGAAAAGTTATGGCCATTTACGTGACTGGTCTCGTTTTCATGTGTTACACACTAGGAGATCTGGAAACTTTTGCTGGAACTAGGACGGAACACCCCTGTGGGCTAGATTATGTTCCTTGGAGACTAGACAACCAGAAAATGCTAGAGATCGTGTTCCGTCCGCACCGTAGGTGTCGGGAACAATGAAGGAGAAGTGACAGGAGAAGCGAAATCCACAGCATTGGACTGTTCACGGTCAGGAAACCTTCTTATTTTTTGTGTACATTTATACGAAGGCAATATCAAAGAATTTCGCCTCTCACGGCATAGTGCTTGTCGTAATCTA
>CM014278.1:92123456-92157048 GCA_004135705.1 Alloteropsis semialata | reverse complement strand
GACTGCTCGAGGACACCGGCGCGTGGCGCGCGGGACGGGGACGGGAGCAGCACGAGGCGGCGGAACCAGCTGGCGGGGTGGAGAAGACAGAGGAGCAGGGGCTTGCCAGCGAGGGCGCAGGGGAGGGGCGGCGTGGCTCCGAGGTGGAGGGAGCAAGGCGCGGCGTGGATGGGGGAGATGGGAGAGAGGGGGGAGGGAGGAGAGAGATTGACCGGGGAAGGGAGGAAAAAATAAAAAAATTCTGATGTGTGGACCCTACCAGCTGGTAGTTGATACAGAGGATGAAATATAGAGTATGACGGATGCGGAGAGAATTGGTATAGAGTAGAGAATGTTGATGACCAGGACAGAATATTCATTTTAGAGGATGAAAATAGAGTATGACGAGTGCGGACAGCTTTAGGCTGTCTGCACCGGAGACTGTAAATCCGTCCTGCAGGGCCACTTTACTGGATGGTTTCCTACACCGGCGTACATTGAATGGTACGCTAGCGTTGCGGACCAACTTGTTTATACTTTTTCTGGTGCTTCGTGCTCTTCCGCTATGCCCGTGCCAGCCCCACCAACAGAGAGAGAGTGCGTTGGGTTAGGAAAAAATATATTTGTTGATAGATGATAGTTGGAGATGGTTGAATGAAATATAGGGTAGTTGATATAGAGTATGAGATATAGAGGATGATGGGTGCAGGAGAGATGAGTACAGAGAAGAGAATCTTGATGACCAGAATGGAATATTCTTTTTAAAAGTTAAAAATAGAGTACCATAAGTACGGATAGGCTTAGCGTTAGGCGTCTGATCTCAATAAAACAGTGCCGCATTGGGCAAAGCACATCATGCCCGGTCACGTGGATGGGACTCCATGTGCGTGCCCGCGTTCCACCGTAAAGCAGTAGCAGTGTAGCACACCGTTCCGGGCTTCCGGCGTTGCGTTCTTTTTTTTCCCCCTTTCGGTGCCGGTCGCCACGCTGCCACGTCGCCACTTTCCACGGGTTTCCGTGGCAGCACTCGGTGCTTTCCGCCGCCGTGCCCGCGTCTGCTTTGGCCCGGTGCGTCGGATGCAACGACGCGGACGGCGCACCGGAGCCTGCGTGACTCGCCCGTGGTTTTTTGCCTTGCGGTGCCGCTGCCGCAGCCGCAGCTGCAGCCCCCGCGCGAGCTTTAAAAGCGAAAGCGGAGCGGACGTCGAGGCGTCCCAGCGGCTAACGCATATGACTCTGCAGCTCGTCTCGACCCTGCCCACACGGTGCTCCCGCCGCCTCCGAAGGTACCGGATCCTTCGTTCCTGCCCTGCGCAGCGCGTCCGCGCTTTGTAACGGTCTCGAATCCGATTCCCTTTTGTTCTCTGCACTGCTCGATCCTTCGGGGTTCCACTTCCCAAGTTCGTCTAATCGTTCGATCCGCAGATCCTGCAAGTTGAGCCCGCCGCGCGTGGGCAAGTCGTCGTTCTCGTCGCCGCCGCCGGAGGACTTGTCCATGGAGACGGTGGCGCCCCACGCGCCCGTCACCAGGGAGCGGAGGCTCAACCCCGACCTGCAGGAGCAGCTTCCCAAGCCATGTATGCGCCATGAGACCTCGATCTCTCTGCTTCCTCCACTTTTCTGTTACCTGTAACTGTAACCTTGCACTGCAGACCATTGCCCGTAATCCAGCTCAAGCATTGGTTCTCTCCTAGACCCTGTTTAATTCCTTCAACTTTCCATTCTCTTTCCACCTCGAGAACCGTATCAGTTCATTTCTTTTCTCCGTGCACGCGACCCAATGCATAAACTTTTCTCACTTTTTTCCCTTTCACCCCAATTAAACAAGGGCTGGTCCTATTTGTCTCCCGGTTTGCAGATCTCGCGCGGGCTCTCGAGGCGGTGGACCCGAGCCACCCGCAGGGGACCAAGGGGCGCGACCCCCGCGGACTCAGCGTGCTTCAGCAGCACGCGGCCTTCTTCGACCGCAACGGCGACGGCATCATCTATCCCTGGGAGACGTTTCAAGGTAGGTGCCCAGCTGAATTACCACTGCATGAACTTGATCAGTCTTTCTCATTTCAGACAAGCAGTGAGGATTCAGTATTCACATGCTTTCGCCATTCCGGTGAAAACACGAGCAGTAGTGTCACTAGTGTTGCTGTTGCGTGCCAATAAATCTCTAGTGTGATGTTTCAAGGTAGGTGACTAGCTGAATTATCACTGCACGCACTTGATCAGACTTTCTAGTTTCAGATAAAGCAGTAAGGATTCAGTATTCACAAGCTTTTTTTCCATTTCGGTGAAACCATGAGCAGTAGTGTCATTAGTGTTGCGTGCCAATAAATCTCTAGTGACGTTTCAAGGCCGTGTTCGGATGGGAGGTAAAAAATTTTTCCAGGGTATTAAATGCTACTTTGACCACTAATTAAGGGTATTAAATAAAGTCAGTTTACAAAACTACCTCCACAACCCCCTGTCAAATTCGCGAGATGAATCTAATGAGGCCTTCGACCACGCGATTAGAGGATGATTACTGTAGCATTACTGTAGCAAATCATGGATAGCAAAGTTGCACTCATCTGTGAAAAGATTTTGTAAATAAACTTCATTTAGGCCCTCATGCATGCGACAGTAATCCGGGACAATTTTTTGTCCCGGCTGCCGAACACGGCCCAAGTTGGGTGACTAGCTGAATTATCACTGCACGCACTTGATGAAATTTTAGTTTCAGAGAAGCAGTAAGGATATTCACAAGCTTTTTCCATCACGCTGAAACCATGAGCAGTAGTGTCGCTTGTGTTGCGTGAGAATATAGTCTCAAAATCTCTAGTGTTGCGTGCGAATAAAAACTGATCTGTCTATGGATACTGCATGCTGATAAAACAAGCTTATCTGGTTGATTCCGCTGCTGTGACTCTGTGAGAGAGTGATGTTTGTGACTCCTTGCTTTCCAGGCCTCCGAGCAATAGGGTGTGGGCTCCCTGTATCACTCATGGGCTCTATACTGATCAACCTCTTCCTCAGTTATCCCACTCAGCAGGTAACCTTCTCTCTTGGCCACTGAAATGTAAGATCTGTTGTAGCTTTGCGTGACTAGACATCTCAATCAAGTTGTTGAGACATCATCCTTCAGATTTCAGTTCTGGGAAAGTCTTGAGTGTCACGTCCCTTCTGTTACTTTGGCAGTTTAGCTAGATGGGGTTGTACATTTCTTCTTTTTTATCTATACCTTTTCACGAATGTGCAAGGCTCGTCCCTTCTGTTATTTTTCAACTGTTCTATAATCTATATACATTACCTTCTGTTTTCTGAATGCAGGGTTGGTTGCCTTCCCCTTTGCTCTCCATCCATATAAAGAACATTCACAAGGGTAAGCACGGGAGTGATTCTGAATCCTATGATACTGAAGGGAGGTACGTAAGCCTAACACATCCAGTACTATCCAAGTGTCTAGCTCAGTCTCTCTCCACAGGGAGACCGCAAATTTAATACTGTACCATTCCAGCCACAGAATTCCTAATTAGTTTATACTTGCACAATCTTGCGCAGGTTTGATCCATCAAAGTTCGATGCTATATTTAGCAAGTATGGTCGAACACATCCAAATGCTCTGACATTAGACGAGCTGATTTCCATGCTTAAGGGAAACCACAATGTGTATGATTTTGTTGGCTGGTAAGACAGTGATTGAATTATGTCTCAGTGAACCAGTTCCATTTTAAATCTTCCTCTTCTCGGTTTAGCCAAGTGTTGGTTATTCTTTTGACATAATGCATTGTTCACAAAACGGAGTTGATTTCGAATGTTTGAAATTTGTTCTTTACAGTTCCGTTTTCGAATGTTTATGATATCGTCCATACAGGACTGCCGCAGCCAGTGAATGGCTGTTACTCTACAGTGTGGCCAAGGACAAGGATGGCCTGTTGCAGCGAGAGACTGTCCGGGGCGCCTTCGATGGAAGCCTGTTTGAACAACTGCAAGACAACAAGAAATCCTCCTGAATGTGCCCAAGGATTGCAGGATTGTCCAGCTCAACAAAAGGGCTAGCTGGTAGTACAAAACTTGGAACTTCGCCATTAAAGTGTGCCTAAATAAGAAACGCTAATGCATTATATATACAAAACAAGGAGATTTATCGTGTGCAATCATCATTGCGTTGTGTATTTGGGCTTTGTTTATATGTGTGCTTTTATATTTTCTTATGTCACCTCTTCATTTTCTTGTCTCACACAAGTAGTACCTTTGTTTCTGATGTTCATGCTGGAACTGTACGGAATTATGAAAAATTGTGTTTGAAACTGGTGTAATGTAAGAGAAAAAAAATCAGGTTGATCGGCGTGCTGAATTTTCTTGCCACGTTTCATGAGCTCTAAATAAACCGGAGAAAAATGGCTCACCTGGTCTATGAGTGATGAACAATTAATGTTTGTGCGCGTGTATTCATGGGTGAGTGTCTGTGTCTGTACTAGTTTTTCATAAAAAAAAATTCTCACTGCTCCCATTGTCATGGGAACAATAAGCCCCTCAGAGGAAATAAAAAGGTTCTCTCCAACTATTTATTTACTTGGGTTATGTTGGTTTCAGTTTGCATTAATCCATAATTTACAATTACAAGCTGAAACAAATAGATCTTTAATTATGGACATGCCAGATTGCTACGATCCAACAATCTACTTCTCCTGTAGCAAACGGTAACAATGTACAAACTGCAATGCACAAACCACAAGCCAAAACAAACAGGATCTTAATTACAATCCAATTCATCAATCACATAATCAATAGAAATCTTAAAGAAACCGGATTCCTTTGGAGAGTATTTTAGTTTTTTAAGAATATCAAGTACTAAATCTGAAACACAAAATACGATTTCGTTTTAAGGTCAACTTGTCAAGAGACAAACAACAACATGCCAATACTTATTGTTCAATCACGCGCTAACATTAATTTTTGCTGGTTTACTCAAATCTAAATAATACTACGCATAAGTTCTGGGTAGAATTTGAAACAGTGCTGCACACACGTTGGACGTTGGTCACTTGGAATAATGTTGGAATTGACTGTACTGTAGGAGGGCCAACAGTTACTTCATGTACTGTTGCGGAGGCAGAAATATTCCCCACACGGCCGGCGGCGCTGTGGCCACCGTCCAGTTCCATGTCGCCCACCGCGCTCTTCCTCCCCGCAAACCCAAACCTGACGCCTAGTCCCGCCTACTCCCTCACCACGCTGGCCTCCACCCCCGGAGAGCTCCACTTCCGGCTCCGCCTCCCCCGCCATGCCCGCGTTCGGACCTATCTCCCCGCCGCGGTCGGGAAGGGATCGCCTGCGGCCGGGCGCAGAGAGAAGGATTACTACGCCACGCTGAACATCCGCCGCGATGCGACGCTGCAGGAGGTCAAGGCCGCCTACCGGACCCTCGCCCGCAAGGTTCTGCTCTCTTCGCCTCGCCTCCCCTCCCCTCCCCTCCCCTCGCTTTAGATTGGGTTACGTTGCTATAGTGTGCATAGTTCAGTTTAGGTTATTCTGTCGATGTGACGAAGACGAACCATTGTGACGATATTGATTCGAGTCATCTGCATTCTTGGATACCAATGCGGCAATGCCGGAAAAAGTATCCTAAGAAGATTTTTATACTGTGTTGGAATAAACGGCGTTGGCCGTCATCTGTTATTCTTTTGAGGCATCATATCAGTCATGCTGTGTTGGTTTTTCTTAAACTTCACATCTCTATAGACTAACTAATGCCGTAGCTATAGACATTGAACATACTTTCTTGGTTCGCTTTCTGTTGCAGTATCATCCTGATATGAACAAGAGCCCTGGGGCTGAAGAAAAGTTCAAGGAGATAAGTGCTGCATATGAGGTATCTTCTGCCCTCAGCTTCAGCTAAAATCCTGAAGGAGATTAGCACCGAATATTAGTTGTTTTACCAAGATGTGGTTATTTCTATGGATCTTGCTTTTGTGATTCTACCTGCCGTGCTTTCCTCGGCCACAATTAGGAAAGAACATTAGGATGCTTGTATGTGGTGAGCTTACTGTGGTACTAGTCTCACACTAATTGATGTGATGCCCAAGGGTTTCCTACTATTCTTTTTGCTTTCATCTGATACAGTTGAAACTCCATCTAAAAAGTTGCCAATGAAACTCTGCAAAACTGGTTTCTCAAAAGTATCCTGGGATCATAATGGGATTTAGCTAGTGTACTTAGAATGTCTGCCAGTTGAACCTGGCTATTTCTACAGAGTATACATGAGTAGAACACTTCAAAACTTTTATGTTTGAATGCTATCAGAGATCATCCTTTTATGTGATTCATTCTATTATCTCCTTCAGATTCTATCAGATAAAGATAAAAGATCATTGTATGATCGTTTTGGAGAAGAAGGGCTCAATGGTGATTACGTTCATGGAGATATTGGTACACATGGGGTACTCATTTTATTTAGCAATAAAGATTTTTTTCCATCTTTTTCAGTTCTATTCCTATAGTTGGATAGAAATCTATTTTCCTTTGATGGGCAGCATCTTTCTTGAAGTTATTATCCTGGAAATTGTTGGCAAATTGTATTTTATGTTTACCAATTTAATGAAATAGCTGGAAGAGTGATCCAGTTTTGATGTTATTATATGGGCCAAATTGTAAATTGGCTTCTCATCTTAGCCTCAACAAGCTGTTTGATTAAACTCTGCTTCTACATTGGCATGTGGTTTGCATTGATTGAGAAAGTTGTAGATAACTACATAATATGCTTCATGATATTTCTGGTGCTGAAAACTGTTACAGTTAATAAAGGAGTCATAGTCCGAGAATTTTGGGTGGCTTGATCTTAACCATTTTATTTTATCTCGCAGATTGATCCATATGAACTCTTTAATGCATTCTTTGGTGGTTCTGACAAGATTTTTGGAGAAAGCATGACCCCTGGGGGATTTCATTACAGTGCTAAAGTAAACAACAACAGGGGACTTGATATTAGGTAAATGCTTTCAACTAAGAACAAAAAATGGAATATTAGATCTTGAATATCTGTTTACAACATCTTTTCTACATTACAGCTATGATCTTCTCCTTTCTTTTGAAGAATCAATCCTTGGAGGCAAACGGGAAATCAATATTTTTCGCCATGAAACGTGCGACACTTGTCATGGGACTGGAGCTAAATCTAGCAATGACATCACAGAATGCACTCGATGCAGAGGTCAAGGCAGGCTGATGAAAACTCAAAGGACGCCTTTTGGTATTGTTTCTCAGGTGAGTTAGTTATTTCTATATGAAATACATGTTGTCTGTAATTGTTTTTTATTGACCTCCACTTCCTATGTGACCAACATTCCTTAGTATTCTGGATTCATGGATGCTAAGTTTACTACCATCATGAGTCCAAACTATTTTCCTAGAAAGAGTGTAACCAAATTTTAATACTGTGACCACACAAAAGCATTTAGATTTTTGTCTTGAAAATGGTAATTATGGATCATCTATTTTATATCATTTTTAATTTCTTTTTTGCTAAAACCAAACGAGAAGAGCAAGCGAACAAATTAAAACTTGAGGGACACACTAGTCGTTCCACATGGTAAAAAAAGGGAAAAGGGTCAACATTCACATTTCCAGAAGGAAAATCAGAGTTCTGAAACAAGATAGTTCCCACATTTCTGTATGGGTTTACCAAATACAATCTCCATGTGGGATTTTATGAAATGCTGATCTTCTGAGGTTCATATCATAGGCGATCCTTATACTAGATAATAGACGTCTTGTGTGCAATAAATTTAGTAAATTTTTGATAACTTATGTTCAATAGACACATACATCACATAAGTTATATATTTATCGTTGTTATACTAACTTACTGTTTCCTCAGTGTCCTCCATTTTTGCATAGTTTTTGTTTCCTGAACTTCAACATGATATAGTTTATGCAATATCCTATACTGTTGCATTCTGTAGATATCTTCATGCTTAAATTGTGGTGGCAGTGGGAAGGTAATTACTGAACATTGCACAGAATGCCATGGTTCAGGCAAAGTCCAAGTTGAGCGCAATATCAAAGTAGACATTCCTGGAGGTATTGCTGATGGCTCCACCATTCGAGTTAGAGGAGGAGGTAGTGTTGATAAGCAAAGGTAAGTGATGTGAGACTATTATATAATCATTTATATCCATCCATGATTTATGTAGCTTATTTTATTTTTTATTTGAGCATATCTTATTAGAAGCTATGCAGTCCCTACTGAAATATTTACAAAGCAGACAAGGTGGTGAATGAGTTACATAGGTTAAACTGAGTGATACCTGCTGGATGAAATGCTAACCACACTTCATTTGTTACTGGAAACGCTATTTGACCACACTAAATGGTTATTTGGATGAAAAGTTCTAAGATCAGTTTAGAACTTTAGTCAAAATGTGTCTCATTGTGATTTCTAGCAAAACTGGTTTGTTTGTCAGTCGATTAGGATCCTGACTACCAAATGCCTTGTTGAAAAGTGGATTTATTTGTCCCTTTTTCAGTTTTGTGAACAACCGAGAATGAATTTTCATAGAACTCATTATTTCACTTTTAGTAAAAGCAAGAAATCCACATCTTATCCTAATCTAAACAATCAAAGTTTTTTACTGTTACTTTGTAAGGTTGGTTTACTGAAAACTGAGTTTTTGTAAAACTAAAAAACGAAACGACCTTTAAACGTCGTTTAAATAGGCACCCTGTGGAATTGTACACCAACAATTTAAGAACCACCAAACGGAAATTGTTGCAACTGTTACATGTTATACATTTCTATCTTATTGGCAGGGGTGCAAGTGGTGACCTGTATATACTTATACGCGTTAATGAAAAACAAGGCATCCGTAGAGATGGTCTCAATTTGTACTCGGATGTCTCAGTTGATTATACTGACGCACTTTTGGGAACCACAGTGAAGGTTAGCTGTTAAAGGTCAAAGGCCCCATTCATACTATGCCTTGTTTTTGTTTAAAGATACCATGTGTTCTGAAAATAAATTCGTGCAAACTTGGTTTTTGTTTGGTAAACTCCAGTCTATTTATTTTAATTCCACAATTTTTTGGTAATACTCTCATTTGATTATGGCAAACCTACCACTTCAGCTTAACAAAGAAAGGAAGTTTGTTATTTCAGGTTGAAACAATAGAAGGACTCAAGGATCTTCATATTCCTTCTGGCACTCAGCCTCAAGAGAACTTAAAGTTTTCTCAACTAGGAGTTCCAGACATTAATAGACCTAATGTCAGAGGAGATCACTACTTTGTGATAAAGGTGAAGATTCCGAAGAATATCAGGTTTGAATTGCCGGCACTGTCTTACAACATATGGAAGAATATTGCGTTTACACTTTACACCCTGACAAGTTTGATGTCTTCTCTAACTTCAGCTTTTTGCAGAACTGTCTCTTAAATATAACTTCCATAAGTTACTAAAAACTAGCCATTCTATAATTTGAAATGTGAACCAAAATATACATGACCAATTGCATTAGTGCAGGCTTCAGCAGCCAACAACAATCACATGGCATAGTACTTGTTATTTCATCTTAACTGTCCCTTTATCCCTCCATGTTTTGTGGTTGGTTAGCAATATAACCGTAGCCTGTAAGTTACAGCTAGGCATAATGTTTCCATCTGGTATGGACATCGGAAGTCTAGTCTAGCAGAAGTATTTGTTGCTACTGTGTCTTGGTGTTTGCATCCCAGTTATGGATTCTACTTGTATTGTTTTGACTTGATGATCTGTCACCGCTTTTGATTTCTACAGTGACCAGGAGCGTTCACTCGTTGAAGCGCTAGCCGCACTAAAGAAAGCTCAGAATATTTCAGTTCCAGGTGAAGTTGCATCCCATCGTCCATCTGCAAGGAGGAAAAGATCATTCTGGGGGTCTATCTGGAATTTGTTCAGGTAGATATAATTTCTCATTAGTTTTTTGTGCAATGAAATGTAGGTCGTTTATGTGTTAAGCCAGCTATTTTAGTACCTAGTGTATGACGAAAAGGACAGACTTAGTGTTCTGAACCTAAAACCTTTCATTGCTTGTGTTAAAGTTTTTTTTCTCTATCCAATGGCAAAAGACATATATGTATGCGTTTCACATGCCTAGCTTATCTACATTACCCTCATTCTGTAAAACTTGAATGCGCTTTGGCAAAACTATTTATAATTCCATTGATACCATTTTAGGGAAGATAAAGGGGATCAGAGATTCGCTTCAATCAGTGTACAGCCTATTATTCCAGGATGGACTACTCGCCGAGGGGCTGATCCTGCTGTTCCACTGCTGTTAAAAGGATTTCTCATGATAGCTGCATTTCTACTCGTGATCAGCAGAACCACTAAACCCAGGTTTATGCGGAACCGTGATGATCCTCCAACTCAAACCAAAGTAACTGCAGAGCCATAGTGAATTTATGTGCTCCTGTTTTCTGAATGTTAATGGCATCGCAGTCTGGTGATCATAATTTTGCTGCGCGGGGAAAAAGAATCAATCCCAGCCAGCTTTGTTAACAGTAATAGGCTAACAGGAGTGGCATAGAATGATAAATTGCTTCTTATTAATCATTTGTCATTATACCAACATGTGTAGAAGAACTTGCGGGAGTTTTGACGAAAAGCCAGAGGAAAGTCATGGAGAAACATGGCTGTAGACAGTCTTCCCGCTTTTCTGCACAATTCTAGCAATCTAGCCAAAGGAAAGTCATGGAGAAACATGACCGTGGACAAATGTGAAATGTGCAGCCTACATTTATGCGTTTAACAAAATATTCAAATTTCTCATGGAAGTTTCAGGCTTTATTTTGTTTAATGCCTTCGTTGCCACGAAGTTTATGAGCACTGAATTTATGCAAGCAACAGATTCTGACGCAGCTTAACTTATGCAATTGCTATTGGTATTCTTTATGTAATCACATTCGCATCGATATCCATATACATACAGCAAATAGCAACCAGTTACGGGAATGGCAATAGCAATAGCAACCATCTGATTTCAAATCGGTTTACTCAATCTTATCATGGTTTTCGCTTTTGAGATGTAAACGATTCAAATGTGGTGTTGCCCTATTCCTCTGCCACATTCGATCGGCTTCCACTTCCACCTTCCTCTCGCAGGCAGCATCACATTTCACAGCATCCGCTCCTGCCAGCGGACCGGATCCACCCCGCGCCATGTCTTCCCGGCCGCCGACGCATACATCCCACCGGAGTCAACGCCGATTCCCCGCCGCCTGCTGTTTCCTAGTCCTCGCTCTCCTCTTCGCCTCCGCTGCCGCCAAGTCCTCTCGACGCCCCATCTCCGTACGTCTTCTCACCCATCTGACCCTGTCATCTCTATCCCCCACCGGTTTCTTCCAGCCCTCTGCCTGTATCCATCTCATCGCGCTTGCGGAACTCCCTGCTGCAGGACAACGAGATCCGGCAGAAGAAGGAGGCCTGCTACACCGACGTCGAGAAGTACGTGCTACGAATTACGATGATGCGCTCTGTGATGTTTTCTGTTTGGTGGAAGGCATCTGGCGCGATGTTCATGTATTCTAACTGTTTGTCTCGCTCGGCTGCCGCCGCAGCGGGCTGTGGGGGTGGGTGTGCAGGTCCTCGCCAACGGAGAAGGAGAACTGCGTGCTGCGTTGCCTGTCCCCGGAGTGCTACGACCTCATCTACGGCGGCGACCCGGTGAGTGGCGGCGTGTGGATGTGCTGTTTCCGCGACTGCTGCTTGTAATGGGTGCTTTGGTTGCTGATTTTTGCCCGGGTTTATTGTGCAGCTTGAAGAAGGGGAGCTAGATTATGTCCGTAGCCAGGAGTACAAGTACTGCATGCACAAGTAAGAATCACTGAAATATCTGGATATGTTAAGTTTTTGGGTGTTGAATTGGGTCTGCATTGTGTTGAACTGTTGAAGCATTGCATTGTGGGTTCATGTGTAAGATGAAAGGAACGACAGTGACACTCTTCCAGTATTCCCATGATTGGTTAGCTTTCTAATTTTATGAACATATAAGTAAAACTGCCTGACTAGGAATAACGTTGAATTTTTGAGATATTGGGAAGAAGGTAAAAAGAATTCAGACTTTTCGAAAGGTTGACTCCTCATACGAGTGTGCCTTCGAGCAGTCTTCATACACCAATTCTTATTAACTTAGTGTAAATCTTTTGAATGCTGTGAGCAAATTAAACTGGCAAGTTGATTACACAATACCTCGTATGCCTACTTTTTTTTTTTTTGAATCGAGGCCTCCTCATTTCCATTACTTCAACGGAAATACCAGATGTTCAAGGTTACAGCTCTAGACAGAGACAGAAGACAGAGGGGGACGGCATAAACCGCAAGCTAGACTTCCCCAGATAACACTTGAGTAGCAGCTAAAGAAGACAGAAACGAGATGTTGAAACTGATAAGCTAAACAAGTATGCCAGGCACATTCTGACAACAAAAACATTCAACAATCACCACTGTTAGCATCAGATACTTCAGTAGCCGCCTTCCAGGCATCTTTTGGTCGGTCATTCTTCTTCCGCGGGCTCACCATCTTCCTCCACCGATTCATTCGCCTTGCCCTGGAAATGTTCTTTAAACAGACCTGCCCAAAAGAACATCAACAAACATGCATGGCAGATGATCTCTGCAGGGTTAATTAGGTTACTTCATTTTTTCTGAAATGAGGGCATGAAGGGGGCAAATAGCTGTGGGAATAGGTGAGCATAACAGTATCATTTGGTGTTCCCACCAAGCAATCCGTTGTGTTAATCTGCCCAATTGCTCATCATCTATACAAGCCTCCATGAACTTCAAACTGCAGTAGATCAAAGGTGCAGTCCTTGTATTACCCACTCAGCGATCAATAAGATTGCAGTTTAGATACTGAGGTGCTGCTGCGTTTAGTTTGGTCATCAACCACCATCTTGAATCATCCTAGTGTTGGTAGCTTGACTGATCGTCAACAATGACCTGTTGGCTCCATGTTGGTTACAGTTTTTGTTGGTATATTTTCATTTAGCAGGTGCCACCATTGGCCTCTTAAAAGGTGCACATCTGCCAGTTGATATTGCTCTCTAAACATAATTATACCTTGCTGACTAGGAAGAGAACTGAAATATTGCCCTTCATTAATTTATGTTTCTTTATGCATTAAACCATCAGATAATTTTATATGAATTATTGTAAAGCATGGAGTTAAGCATTTATTTCCCTAAGGAACTAAATATGCTAGTTCCGGTGCTATTATATCAACGTGCTGGGTAATTATTCTGAAAACAATCATGTACAGAGTATTTGACTTGATCAAGTTCAGACGGTTATTTTCTTATCTTTCAACAAGCTGAGAAGATCACTTTAATCCCCATGATATAATAGTCCTCACAGTTCTTTCTGCATCGTTGAGGTATTAGCTCTCCAAATAAGTCAATCTGGACATGTACAACGTGTCTATCTGACTGGATGCTTAGGTGAAGTTGTGCGTCGATCCGCCACAGTGGGCTTCCAGAGGGACAAGGACGCTTGAGCAAGCTTTTGACGCTTGGAGCAGGCTGAAGCATCCAGGCGCTTCAAACTAGTTTAAAAAAACGTCGATGCAGTACATGATCTGCATTGTGGCTTTTAGATGCTTAAACAGGCTCTTATCTATCTAAGCGTCTTTGAACAAGTTTTGCATTGTAGGCTAGGACTCTTGCACAGATATATTTATTTATTCTTTCACCTTAAGCATATCTTTAAGTGCTCTTAGATTATACATGCCCTTATTAGTATTTACACCTAGTGAATTGCCATAAATTGCAGAAGATCACTTTGTTCAACATCGCCCTATGTTACTATTTTTTACTTACTGAAGTAAGTAGTATTGTGTAAAAGCTCATGGGCAAGGAAAGTGAAATCACTTTATTGCTAGAAAACCATGCCATCACACAGATAATCTTCTAACAGAGGCTTATTTGCATAATACATTCACATTTGAGAGAAAAAAATCATTATGTTTGCACACTTTCCTTTCGAAACTCTAATCTTGGACTCTTTAAGATATCTAAGTTGTAATGGCTATTATCATTGTATGGATTTCCTTTTCTGTTTAACTTTAGTCTCTCTGGCCTTGAAGTTAGTTATCTGGTTATGTTCTCTCATGCCCAGTTGCCCACATTTGTTTTCCTTTTCAGATCATCCCTTGGAGAAAGCTTGGATGGCGTGAAGGGGTCCTTCAGCTATTCGTGAAGGACACAAGAAGAAAAAGGTGCTGTAAACCTTATTTCATGCTCTTGAACAGACATGCATATATGTATTACTTTAAACCTTGAACCCAACTTATATACTGGCTTTTGCCATTTGGTGAATATGGTGAACAACTTACCAAAGATAGCAACTGGTCTATGTTTTGGGTTAGGGTTATGGTTTTGGAGCCAGGGTTGATACCCAGTGCTTAGTGGTGGTGACGATGGCGCCACTCCCTGGCCAAGGGCTTGTGAGCGGACGCCGGACGGTAGCTGGTGGGTAGAACTGGTGGTAGGGGCGAGGTAAGGAGCAAGAGCAACATGGCGATATCGTTGTTGCGTGGTTTGCGGAAGCGGCCAGCAGAGGCACTTGGAAAATCTCAGACACGCAAACTGAAAGTACAAGGAAACATCCAATTACATTTTTGGGGTTCCTTAAATAGCATTGACCAACACTAGTGACACCAAACAAGAAAATTCGAAAAGACAACCTTATGCCTAAGAAAAGAACCAGGGGCCATGGTGCTGACCACAGGAAACCTTATTTCACACATTATTGGATAACTGAAACCACTTAAGATAACCCGGGAGTTCCCATTTCACTTTCACTTAAGCAGAGGAGGGCACCCGAAAGTTTCAGCACCAGTAGCATCCATGGGTAAGATAACAGGAGGGCTTTCCATAGAAATCTCGTCAGCAACTTGATCACCATGCCTCCCCTGCATTTGCTTCCATTCCCTTCTCAGCAGCTGAAGGTTCTCTGCCACTTGCTTCATGGTGGGTCTGTCATCCATATCCTCTTTTAGGCAGGCAACTGCAACGCTGCCAACTTTCTGAAGAAACTCAATATCCTCCAGGGGTGCTATCTCTTCATCAAACATCTGTGTTTTATCCTCTGAGCCATATGATTTCAAGGAGTTTATGATGAGATTGTTATTTACATCATACCTTGGCTTCTTTCTAGTAATGAGGTCCAGAAGGAAAACTCCAAAACTGTACACATCGCTCTTCTCGTCTAAACGACCAGTCTTCATGTACACAGGATCTATGTAATTCATATCGCCTATCACAAGTATGGTATGCTTTTTCTCTATGGAAACTAACCTGGATGTCCCAAAGTTGGATACCTTCGGCCATGAAGTTCTCATCAAGAAGTATGTTGCCGATTTTTTTGAATGGCGAATGCATGTAGGAAAGAGCTTCAGCCGAGTCCACAACAATGTTCAGACATGTCCCTAATGGGAGAGAAGCTTTTGTACATGAAGACTTACTTCACACACATTCAATGGATGACTTAAACCACTGGTAGGCCATAGATTTCCAGTTCATTTCTGAAAACGACAATACCCCAGAGTTTCAGCACTAGTAGCATCCATGATTATACTAAAAGTAGAGCTTTCAGTAAAAATCCCATCAGCTACTTGATCACCTTGCCTTCCCCGTCTTTGTCTCCACTCTCTTCTCACTGACTGAAGGTGCTCTGCCACTTGCTCCATGTTGGGCCTATCATCCATTTTCTCTCTGAGGCAGTCGACTCCAACGCTGCCAACCTTCTGAAGAAACTCAATATTATCAGGGGATGCAATCTCTTGGTCATACATCGCCTGTGCCTTTTCCTCTGTTGCATATGATTTGGTGAAATTTTCCTTGAGGCTATTATATCCATCATACCGTGGCGTCTTTCTGGTGATCAGCTCTAGAAGTACAACTTCATAACTGTAGACGTCGCTCTTCTCGTGTAGAAGACCGGTCGTATACACAGGGTCCAAGTAATCCTTATCCGCTATCACATTTTCACGTTCAGTACACATTCTCGCTCTGGAAAGTAGCCTTGATGTCCCAAAGTCAGAAACCTTTGGCATGAAGTTCTCATCAAGAAGTATATTGCCTGATTTCACATCTCCATGAAAGATTTTTGGAGTGACAGATAAATGCATGTAGGCAAGAGCTTCAGCCGAGTCCACAGTAATATCCAACCTTGTTTGCAGTGGAATAGGACAGCTTTTGGTGCTGTCATGAAGGACGTCATAGAGGCTTCCTTTAGCAGCAAACTCATACACCAGCATCGGAATTTCCACCTCTAAACAACATCCCAAGAGCTTGACAATATTCTTGTGACTAATCTGAGACTGAATCTTGATTTCATTCGCAAACTCGGTCTTTCTGTTGTCATCAGCTGCTGAAATGGCTTTCACCGCAACTGTCTGATTTTCATTCGTGGTTCCCTTGTAGACCTTACCCACGCTGCCTTTGCCAAGAACAGTGTTAAAATCATTTGTCATGTGAGCTAACTCCTGCTTCGTGTAAATCTTTATATTATTGATACTTGCCAATAAGGGTCCACCGTTCCTCTCAAAGAATGCTCGAAGCTTTCTCTTCTCATTCAACATAAGAATGAAAACTGATAGTGCTATAACACATGAGATGCCACATATTGCTCCTGTGACAAAATAATGGCAAAGATCAATAATATATGTATGTAGTATGTACATCACTACATCAATAGGCCTTCTGAATTTAGACAGCTGATACATCCCGGTGGCTAACAGAAATACCGCACAACAAACAATTCCAGTTCTTGGGAGTACTACAGAAATATTGTACTCACCTATTGAAATCTTTGCTGCACGGGAGAAACTGGGATCGCATGTCTGTTGCCGTGGATTGCCGTGGCTGCCTCGTTTGCATTTGCAATCATAAGAGCCCTGTGTGTTGTGACAAACCTCGTAGCATGGATACTTCTCCGGATGCAAGCACTCATCAATATCTGCACGGATGCATGGCTTCGGAAGTCATGATCATTTCCGTGGACACACCGGTAAAATTATTTTCTGCTTGCTTACCGGTGCATCCATCGACGATGTACGCATTTCCCTCGTAGCCCTGGGAGCAGTCGCATGTGTACCCAGGACCATTCACTGCATCGACGCAGCTACTATGCTGGCTCTTGCACGCGTACGATGAACTGTTCTTCATGGCATCAGAACAGGTGAACGCCGACGACACGTTCGGCCTGATCGCCCAGTCGAGCCGCACCGGCATCGTCTGTTCCCTGTCCATCTTAAGGTCGGTGGCGCGGAATGTGTAGCTGTTCCGCTCTACCAGGAAGCCGTAGCTGCATGGACTGAAGTCGTAGATGAGCCTGCGGACGGCCAGGGACTCGGCGTCGTCGTCGTCCACGCCGACGGAGTTGTCGGTGAGGTCCTGCAACAGCCGATCCCCGCGCAGCGGCCGTCCTTGACGACCTCTGCTCTCCTGCAGTACGCCACGCAGCCCGTGTAGTACTCGTAGGGGTACCCGGCGTCGGTGCTGTTGTCGTGCCGGCTCTGGATATACGCCGTGACGTCGCAGCCGACGACGACGAGCTGGTTGTGCGCGTCCGAGATGCGGTACACGCCCTGCGGGTTGAAGAACACGGGGGCTTCCGACTCAGGCAAGCGCCTGCCGGAGCTTTCGTAGCATGTCCAGGCGATCGGAAGCTGCACCCGAGCACCGGCCGGCGCGATGGACAGGCTCAGGACCTTGTAGCTGTAGCCCGTGCCGGCAAGGAACGGCACGCTGCCGTTGCACGCGATCTCGAACCCGGCGCCAGAGCAATTGGTGCCGATGCCGAAAGGGTAGGGGATGTCGACGCCGCCGCAAGTAGCCTGGCAGCCCGGCAGTGCCCGGCCGTCGGCGACGTCGACGGACGGCGTGGAGGCAAGCGTGATGAGGAGCAGCGGCAGCGCCGCTATTCTTGTAGCTACCATGCTGCTCGACCTGGCTTCTGTTCTGGCCAAGTTTCATGTGGCTCCGGCCGGGGCATAAATAGGTTGAACTGCTGGACAGTGATTGGTGATGTTCTTTGTGACTTCGTCGCGGTCTGGCCGTCACCTTCACTATGTAAATTGGTCTCTCCTACACCTTCACTGTGATTTTATTGGGAAGCAGAGTTAAATAGTAAATACTAGTGTCGGTACCGTTTAGCATCAGCGTGTGAAATTGGAAAGAGTCGTTGCTTGACACTTTCATCATGTGAAATAATATAGTTTGTTGCCGTTGTTCACTGACAATATCGTTTTCGGTGGATCTTAATTCTTACCTGGTTGTCCCCATGATCTCACCGCAATGACTGAGACTGACCATACCGATTGTCGATTGATTCCTTCGTTGCTAAAGTAAAGGTTCCAGAACATTGACATCTCCAACTGCAAAAAAACAGGCCTTGGCGGGCCAAAATTGTTTAATGGGCTGCTATATCGGTGGGGTGTCTGTCAATTGATTTACTCCATCAGGCATTAAATGGCCTGTGTTTGACAGTAAAAATGGCCTGTTTGACATTTTTATGAGCCCGACTACTTGAGCAGGCTTGGGCGGGGGCAAAAGCACGGTCCCAATGCTTTTGACAAAGCCCATCAATGCTCCCTACTTGTTTTTTTTTTTGAGAATGCTCCCTACTTGGTTTTGCCTGTTTATTTATACACGCCCCTGGTTCCTCCAGTGGTCGGTCTCTCCGGCTCAATTGAAAAACAAGCCGGAGTTGTTCCTTTTTCAGTGTAAATCTCATGGCAGCCCGTGGTGGAATTGGGAAGACAGTCTGTAGGAAACTCACTTTTTTTTTTGAGGAATTCTGTAGGAAACTCACTGATTTCCCCTAACAACACTGATTTTAAAAACGTACGGTTTTTGAACTCGCTGGTGAACGTTAGTGGCCGTTTTAAGTTCACTACTGTGCTTTCTGTCGGTTGCATTGGCAATCCCTGCCAAGGATTTCAAATTATGCACGATCGAGAAATGGTACTAACGGACTCGTGTTCGTGTAGTTCGTTGGAGGAACTCGTCAATAAATACTCATGAAATGGATATCATGCTGGTGCCGGACAGGATGGCACGTCGCCTGAACTTTACTTCACATAGGCGGTTTCTTACTGCCAAATGCAGTTTGCAAATACTGACGGATACGGTATAAACTGACAAATTGGCAGGATTAGCAGGGGTAAAGAATCTGGAGACTTTTAAATCCCCCGCAAAAAAGAAGACTTTTGAATGTCCCGGGTGGCAGCTCAACTTATCTAAGGCCTTGTTTAGATTGGTTGAATTCGATCGAATTCAATGATTGAAAGTGCATTGGGAATTGAAAAAATAGAGAAGGGACATGTAGTTCAATTCGTTGCTTTTGATTGAATTGGTCCTCTTTAAAGCAAACTAATCAGGCCCTAACACATGGTTTTCAAAACTGAAATCATGAGAGAATTTATAATTGCCTCTGTCCGGCCGGCCCCACATCCAGCCTTAAAAGACAGAACACCTGCCAAGTTGCCCTTCCTTTTACTCCCGGAGCAGGATGGAAAGAGGGGAAAGGAGGAATTCTCCAACCAGGCTCCAGTAAGAGCCACCTGCTGCGGCTATCATTAAAGCAATCAGACCAGCATTAAGCCAATCAACCCTCCCAATCCCACCCTTAATCAGCTCACCCAGCTTCCAAATCTTCCATTATAATCAAAGATTCCCGGCTCACTCTATTTCTACTACTGCAAGTACTCCCCCCACAAGCAGCCCCCCTCCATGATAGTGCTTCCTCTGAGCTAAGGCTCTCCCACCTACCACCCACTCTCCCCCGCTGCCCGCCGGCGATGGCCGCAATGCCGGCGCCGGCCGTGGGCTTGGCCGTCCTGGTGCTCTTCGCCGCCGCCCTGCCGGCCCTCCTCGCGGACGACCTCAACTCCGACGCGCAGGCCCTGCAGGCGCTGCGCTCGGCGGTGGGGCGCTCCGCGCTGCCGTCCTGGAACAGCACCACGCCCACGTGCCAGTGGCAGGGCGTGACGTGCGAGAGCGGCCGCGTCGTCGAGCTCCGCCTCCCCGGCGCCGGGCTCATGGGCACCCTCCCATCGGGCGCGCTCGGCAACCTCTCCGCGCTCCGCACGCTCTCCCTCCGCTACAACGCGCTCACGGGCCCCATCCCCGACGACCTCTCCCGCCTGACCGAACTCCGGGCGATCTACTTCCAGCACAACAGCTTCTCCGGCGAGGTCCCGGCGTCGCTGTTCGGGCTCAAGAACCTCGTGAGGCTGGACATCGCGGAGAATAAGTTCACCGGCGAGATCTCACCGGACTTCAACAAGCTGATCCGGCTGGGGACGCTGTACCTCGACGGGAACAGCTTCACCGGCGAGATCCCCAAGCTGGACCTGCCCGCATTGGAGCAGTTCAACGTGTCGTACAACAAACTCAACGGGTCCATCCCCACCAAGCTCCGGAAGATGCCCAAAGACTCGTTCTTGGGCAACACTGGCCTCTGCGGGGGGCCGCTCGGCCTCTGCCCCGGCGAGACCGCGCCCACGCCGGCCGGATCACCGGAGGCCCAGCCAGGTGCCGGCGGCGCTGCTGACGTCGGTGGTGGCAAGAAGAAGAAGCTCTCCGGCGGAGCCATCGCCGGCATTGCCATCGGCTGCGTGTTCGGCGTGCTGCTCTTGCTGGCCCTGCTTTTCTTCCTCTGCCGGAAGAAGTCGAGCGAGCCCCGGTCGGCCGCGGCGGTGGAGAAGGGTCGCGACCTCGGCATGGAGCCGTTGGAGGTCGAGCCGAAGGGACAGAACGGCTCGGCAGCCGGCCACAACGGGACTGCCGCGGCAGTTGCAACACCAGCCGTTGCGGCCGCGGCCTCGGCGGCGGCCAAATCCGGCGGTGGCTCGACCGGGTCGAAGAAGCTCATCTTCTTCGGGCCCATGGCGGCGGCCCCGCCGTTCGACCTGGAGGACCTGCTCCGCGCGTCGGCGGAGGTGCTGGGCAAGGGCGCGTTCGGGACGGCGTACAAGGCGGTGATGGAGAACGGGTCGGCCGTGGCGGTGAAGCGGCTCAAGGACGTGGACCTCCCGGAGCCGGAGTTCCGGGAGCGCATCGCGGCCATCGGCGGCGTGCAGCACGAGCTGGTGGTGCCCCTCCGCGCCTACTACTTCAGCAAGGACGAGAAGCTCCTCGTCTACGACTACATGTCCATGGGCAGCCTCTCCGCCCTGCTGCACGGTAATTATTCCCGCCCCGCCATTTTTACCGTTCCTTCCTTCCTGACGAGTTCGTTACCTTACCCCCGTACTGTCGGTGGGTGGGTTGGGTCGATCATTTCGCCGGGCACAGCCTGGCAATATTCCGTGACAGGTAAAGCAAAGATTAAAAAAAAAAGTGGGGGGACTCCACGAGCTCGTCCTGCTCGGCACGAGCCAGGGCCAGGGCCAGCGCGGTTTCTGAAAGCCAAACCGGCGGCCTGGTCGGAGCCGCCGCGCCCGCCGCTGGCGAGGACGGTTGCGGATGCGCTAGGTGCCGCGTCCCTCTCGCCGGATCCACGCCGTCTTAATTTGGGCCGCAGCGTTTGGTCCGGTCCGCATTTGTGGCGGGCCTCCATCAATTCGCTGGAACCTACTCTCTGCCCCCCATCCATCCCTCCCTGATCCGGTCCCCTTCCGAGCCGCTTCTTTCCCGCCATGCCAGGTCGGCAGCCATGGCGGTGTATGTAGTTGCTGACCTGCTGCTGCAAACCGAGCTGGTTCGTTACAGCAGCATTGGCAGCTTGCCACAAACTGAGCTGGCTCAGAGCTGCCCCGGATCTAATGTACAGTAGTTTATTAAGGCCCGCCCGACGTGCCAGCCATGACTGGTCCCGGAGCCGGGCCTGCCTGCTTGCTGTTCGGTTGAACATTTCTGTACTCGGGTAGTTGCATACTTGTATACGCAGATCCTTGAACCAGTAGTTGTTGTCTTGTTGATTCGTGGCGGCAGTAAGTTTCAGGGCAAGTTGCGCGTGCATGTGAGCCGGCGTCCCGAGTTGCAGTTGCAGGCCGGGTAGGGTAGTTTGCTCGCTGTCCATGTGACAATAGTTGGCGCCACTGTTCCTCTTCCTCGGGATTCCTCTCCCTCCCTTCCCGCGCCAATTATTAGCCTCGCGTAGCAGTACTACTACGGGGGGTTTAAAGAATCATTCAAAAAGTCCGGACCGCCGGCCGGCCGGCCGGCGCCGTGCGCGTGAGGCGTGAGACCGAAGCAATCGTGCTGTATGGATCTGTACGTGCCGACGCTGCTCCCCAGCAGTAATTGATTGGCATCGGCCGTGAACCGTGAAAACATCTGACATTCCAGTTGTACTGCTCGCTGTGATGCGGACGATGTAGTGACGTGGCTTTGTTTTTCCTCTGGTGGATGGTGGTGGATCGCAGGGAACCGGGCCTCCGGGCGGACGCCGCTGGACTGGGAGACGCGGTCGGCGATCGCGCTGGCGGCGGCGCGCGGCGTGGCGCACATCCACTCGACGGGGCCCACGGCGTCGCACGGCAACATCAAATCCTCCAACGTCCTGCTCACCAAGAACTACGAGGCGCGCGTGTCGGACCACGGCCTGCCCACGCTCGTCGGCCCGTCCTTCTCGCCGACGAGGGTCTCCGGCTACCGCGCCCCGGAGGTCACCGACATCCGCCGGGTCTCGCAGAAGGCCGACGTGTACAGCTTCGGCGTGCTCCTGCTGGAGCTGCTCACGGGGAAGGCGCCCACGCACGCCGTCGTCAACGAGGAGGGCCTCGACCTGCCGCGGTGGGTGCAGTCCGTCATACGGGAGGAGTGGACGGCCGAGATGTTCGACCAGGAGCTCCTTAGGTACCAAAACGTCGAGGAGGAGATGGTGCAGCTCCTCCAGCTCGCCATCGACTGCTCCGCACAGCACCACGACAGGAGGTCCACCATGTCTGAGGTGGCCACGCGGATCGACGAGATCCGCCGCTCCAGCCTCGGCGACCGCCAGGCGGCCGACAGCGCCGGCGAAGGCGACGAGCCGTCTCTATAACCGCCATAGCACCTGCTCTGCTCCTGATCGACCATACTTGTCAGTCTCAGTGAATGAAAAGTTGGAAATTGCTTAGTTNTTTAATTCATCAGCAACTTGTGCATGTCTTTTATTCTTTTCTTTCTTTCTTCTTCTTCTTCTTCAACTTTTTTTTTTGGCCTTTCTCTCACGGGCTTTGATTCTGTTCTATAGCACATGTCACTGTACTCTTTCATTCTTGAAGAAAGCAACGTTTGATGATGCCTTGCCTGTATCTAAAGACGAACACCATTTCCAGCTGTGCTGTATTGTCTGCTATTCAAAAATACGCGCGAAATGATTCATGGTAGCTCGGCTTTCGTTGCCAGGCCTTGCTTCACATCGACCTTTCTTATCGTGGTTGTTAGGGGGAGGTAATGGTTGTTGGCCTGGCCATTCCCTACCTTAATTAACCTAGCTCCTTTTTCCGGCAGAGAAGACTGCTGCCTCTGCCGCCTGCCGATGAAAGCTCTGCTAATGGCGTCGTGTTCGTAGCTTGTGAGATCTAGTTGGTTTTTAGTAGGTTGGAAAGGAGGAGGGGGCGTGATCTTTATCTAAGAGTGTTGTTGAAGTAAAACGACAGAAAGAGACCTGCGATTGTGTAGAGTTGTGTTCATCTGCAGTTACCGCGAAAATGACAGGATTGTCCAGTCAGCAGTGTAGTATATGTGCCACAACAGCGCATCATGTTGCGGATGTCTGATTTGTGGTGTGTTCAGTGTATTGCTAACTACAACAGCATGGGGAGCATTCAAAATACTATAGAAAGATTTGAATGCTATTTCATCAATGTGTTGCAATATAGTACTCCAGGTAGGTACCAGTGATTTCGTTCACAGCCAGCAGCATTCACCAGATGCCTTGTACAGGAGCTAATCTTATTCTGGAACCTGAAACAGCTTCATCATGGACAGTGCAAACTGACAATCTGAATCGTCTGATGAATGGGTCTAGAAGGAGATGATTGGTAGTATCACTCAATCATATGCTGCGTCTCTCAACCAACAGAAAAGAACACCACTGATTCCCAGTTCCCGTAACCGATTACAGATATATATTGGACTAATGTTCTGAAGTTCTATTCAAGAGTTCACAACTTGATATGGACCTTGACTAACTTCTGAATTTTTTTTTCCCTGCATTTTTTCCAGTAGAGTCTTAGCCGACACCTCGAGTGAATGAACTGGACCAGCGTGCTGTCCTATGTCAAACCAGCTGGCGTACTCGATGCTGGCTTCAATCGCTTGCCTCGTCGACACTCGCAATTAATAATAAAAAATGCTAATGACAATTAAGCAGCATTTAGTACTGCCAACACCTCCATAATGGCTTGTACGGTCAAATGCAGTTGGTAAATGTTTCAGTCATGTCTGAAATTTTAACAGACGCGATTTTTCGTTCGTGTGTGTGATTTCCTGGAACAGCCCTGCAAGAAGAACTCTGCTGGCTGGAGTTGGAGTGGACAGTGTGCGCTGCTCAGCCTGCTCTGTCGGCTGGCCAGTGGCGCTGCATGACCCAAGCTTACAGCCTGAAAGCTCTGCCTTTTGGCCGTAGCCACCAACTGGATTCTCATGACTCGTCAGATACTCAGATGCCCCTGTCCTGGGATTAGTTAATCGGAATCTCAACTAGTGGTTGTCTCATTGCTGTTATTCGCTTGATCCCCTTCTCAATGTGTATGTTTAACCAAGTCTCCTTCATGATTGTAGTGCTAACAAATTATATGTACAGTTTGCGTGGAGGATCCACCTACAGAATACCATTCCTCCTCATCAAAAATATAAATTATTTTATGATTTATATTGGTCAAACTTTTTTCTTTTAGTTTTGGCCATGGAAATATAAAGATCCATACAATTTAATATATTATTTTCTGTTTCAAACAGTAATAATTATATCTTTATAGGTATGGCCGTATGGGTCAAAGTGTCACCTTCAGAAAACCAAGTTGATGTTCATAAAAACTTATATGCAGGGTCAGATTGCCTATTTAAGTATTTATCTTCATTTTTATGCTGCTTACATGATCAAAATTGTCTACCAAAGTTCCATTCAAGTTTTTCGAAGCCTTTCTTGAGATAAAACAGGCTAGAGTTTGGATGTGTCTGCTGATCAACCAGACCTACACTCACTCCATGCTAGTCCCTGGCTGGCTGTCCGGAATTGCTCACCTAATGTTGAACTTCACCTCTGATAATGGTGTTGGGTGACGGAAAAAGGTCTCATCATTTGCTTTTCCTTGCTGCTGTGTACCTAAGCACCTCATTCCTCTTGATGCTTTTGTTCCATGGCAGTTGGCTCTGTTACTTGATTCTACACAGTAGCACTGCATACTAGGCCACAGGTGAAGTGACCTGGACATGATCTTTGTGCGTCTCCTTCGAGTGAGCCGTGGAATTCTTGTTCCCTCCATATGATAGGCGGAGTATAATATGCAATCGGTTAGCTAGAATTGCGATTAGATATATTGCTACAGGTCAAGGAGTAGGGTGGAAGTGATCTGGCTAGTTTGGGTATTTTATTGTTAACTTAATAATTGCTCGCAAATTGCAGCTAGTCGTTGGTTTGATTTTTTTTCAGTGTGGATGTTTGGAACAAGAGGAGCGTGATTTGGGACGCGCTATGATCTGTGAATCTGTGATGGGGAATATTTAGAGCACCTGGAAAATATGCATGTGAAGGAGAGCTGACTGTTGACATCAAGCCGTTGCATACCTGTGTGCGATGGGCTATTGTTTGGGACTATAGGGGAGAAAATAATGGATAGCTTGTAGAACATGGAGGTCCTTAATTTTTAAACACTTCTTATGTGTAGCCTTGTGAACGTTACCTGACTTGTATGGACCTAGGCACTTGCTTGAGATAGCCCCAATCTTCTGCTTAAAATTATCAGTAGATGTTTAGGTGCCTCAACTAGGTTATACTTAAATTAAATGACTGATCAAGTGCTGAACAATTTAATCTTTCAAAACAAAAGTGTTGAACAATTTGTTCGAAAGAAATGCTGAACAATGTCCGAAAGAAATACAGGACCACGGTTAGATTTGTAATCCTGACAAAAGAACTCTGGTGGAAAAAATGTGGAGTTAAATCAGTATTTTCAAGAACGTTTGCACAAACAGTAAATCACATATATATTCAGTTTCTCTAACTTAATTGTTGATCTCTCTTAACAAAACTAGGGTCTCAAGAAAAGAAAAATGGTACCATCACTAAATCATGTGGTCCATTCTTGTGATATTTCAGATAGTTGACTTGCTGATGGTGGCTGTCAGACTAGCACTAGATCTTTGTGCTGCTAACTGAAATGTGCTTGTCAAACTGATAAGCGTCGTCAAGTACAACGCTGCATTACTTGATCGATCAGGAAAGGAAATGCGCCGCCTAATAGCGAAAGCGAGGCATGTCCAAACCCGTAGTGATCTTGTAGTAATTTGGACTCGAGGTTAGCACTCGCAACCACAACCTGCGATAACAATGTGATCCATTTCCATTTTTTATTCTCTGTGCCCCTCCCATGATCAGTAGGGACATTATCCCATGACTCAGCTCTGACATCTGCCACGTTCTCTAATCCTGAAAGAAAATGCTACAGGTTTGCAGTGGGGGAACTAATGATAGACTTTTGAGACAGAGACGTTAACTGTTATTAACAGAAATTTAAATTTTAAACAGAATGTGCTCGGTGATTACTTTACGAGTCCCTGTAAAAAGCATCTGTCAGATGCTTGTGGATCACCTATATATGCTGCATAGTAGCGTCGTCACTGCAGCACCAGTGCGCTTCAGTGTGTGTGTGTGTGCGCCAGTGCCACAAAAGACAGTGTAGTGAAGGATTCGAGCAAACGCAAAGCACGGTCAGGTCGTTCTCTTCCTGTCTGGCCGATCAACGTCGCTCACGGTTTACCTGCGTTCCGGCACAAGGCCAAGGCAGGCTGCAGCTTTGTCCCGTTGTCCTTGGACGAGACCAAATCGACCGGAGGCTTGCAGCCAACGCAAAGCCGCACGTTCTTGCGGTTCGTTTCGATGGGCACGGGTCGAGAGCAAAGGGCAAAGGCGGAGCGGGCACTGGGTCTACGTGTTTGTTTTCTTTGTGGAAAGAAGAGAAAGCCGGACGCAAAGCATGGGGGCGAAAGAGACCGGTAGCTCAGACTTGCTAATCGTATGGCAATCAGGGTTAACTTCAGCCAATGACATGCAGAAACTGTAGGCCAGTGAAAATTGGAGGCAGTTCTTCATCAGATAGACTGATAGAGTTCTACTGCTGTCAACATAATAGCGGACTAGTTTTATTAATCTTTTCATGAATCTCGAATATTTTGATTTCAGAGGGTTATGCTGTGGCACAGGTGTATCCCAGACTATGAGCAAAATGATCGCTCCTAGTTATGATTTGCCATTTGTCAGGTGTAGCCGGGTCAGGGTCGGTGTCCCAGTTAGTTTTGCTTGAAACCAGGTTGAAGAATTGGGAGCCCACATGCTCCCTTGCTTTGAAGCAAGTTATTAGAGTAGATTTATCTGTGCTTCATTCACCAAAAACCTAGTCAAGCAAAGCAGAAGGATCGTTCCTGGCCGTCCTTTCATTTGATAACGACTGCTTCGAGGTTGTTCAATAATTCACCATTCAGTGTTCGGGTTGCATCTTCCATCAGAAGTTTTTTCGATTCCTCTTACTAATCTACTGTGTTCTATACACAAGACGAACACAGAATGGGCATTTCAATGGAACTTGCAGGTGCGGCGGTCACAAGTCACAAAGCAAGAACAGTGGAATGGTGGATTGGTGATGCCGTGGTCGATGTGATGTCAGGACCTGACGACGCTGGTGGTAATCAGAATGGAGCGCAAGGCATCCCGGCCCAACACGGCCATTGCAAGCCGAGGACCCGGCCCCCTTATTTGCGACCCGAAACTTATTGGGCTTGTCTCCATCTTCTTGGTCCACAACAACAGTCCACATAAAGTATCGTTTGCCACGGCCCATCATCTCCTTCTTATAAATTAAATTCAAGGTTTTCTTTGGAGTAAATTACATCCACCATTCAACAACTTGTAATGTCGTATCACTTCAGTCCATCATGTTGTAAATTGTGCAATTATACACAACAAGTTGTTTATTGTGTGCATATACGATCCTAGATACGCTAGATCACCGTACTTTGCAAGATGGCGTATGGCATGCATGGATCCACGATGGTATTCACAGTCCCTTCTCTCTCCTACCTTCTATATTTTTCTACCACCACTCTTAAAGAAAATAACAAAGAGAACTCCAAACAGTACATAGAATTCGGTTCACATTCTCCTGCCGATTTTATTTTCTTCACTCTCTGCATTGTGTTGATAATTTATCCGGCCAGGTTGACGTGACATAGGATGCAGCGGCTAGTACCTAATCTATATTTTTGAGGATCTACTCCTTAACTCTGGATTACCTAATCTTGTTTGGTATTTTGTTCACAGATTGCGCATTCATGAAAAGTATTCTTGTTTGGTTCATTTGACCATAGCTAGGTTGCATGAGATTATTCACAAATGAAGCGATGTATGTGCGTCTAATTAATGAAATACACAGTCTTGTAGTACTATACACTCGGTAAATCCACTTCCTACTGGCTCCATGGTGAAATACATGGATCTAGCGTACCTTGAACTGTATATGCACATAATAAACAACTTGTGGCGTGAGATTGCAAGCTTTGCAACTTGGTAGACTAAAGTGATACGATGTTACAAGTTGTTGTATGGTGGACGCAATTTACTCTTTTCTTTGCATCAAGCTAACTAATACAAACTCCTTTGAACCATATTCTCGGACTCTGCATTGCAAGTATACACAGACCCAAAAAAAAAACAAGAGCGAAGAATCATATTTTCTTGTGCTTTGATTCAATAGTATGTAATGCCGTTTTTAAAATAACCCGAAATGGAAGTTTCAACCGCACGAGGAAGGGATAGGTCGCTAAGTCATGTACAACTTTTCCAAGGAACGGAACGGCAGAGGCAGACGCCAGACGGCATTATGGCTAGAAGTCATGTACAACTTGACGAATGATAGACGCCGGAAGATGGAGGCAAGTGCAGCCGTGCAGGAGACTGAACAAGACCGAACACTGCGTTCTATGCATAGTCATGGGAAGCGATGGTTCCAGCGTTGTTCCGGCTCTAAAGCACTCTTACGTGTTTTCAAAATCTTCATTTGGTCATCGATTTTACATTCTAGATTGGATGAATGGAGTGGCTCTATAGTCAGAAACTCAGAATAATCTGTGATTTGACGATTCTAATTGTTAATTATCAGTTATCACGATTTTATTGTAAGGCATCTGACCCGATTTAGAATGTGTGATTTAACTAGCTCCATTCTAGTTACCATCTTTTGGTACTTAGTGTGCTCATCGGAGAACAATGTAGCCTGTCTGTTTCACACATCACGTCGGAGAACGACGTAGCCCAGTATAGAGTCCTGATTCTGTTTCTCAATCGAATCCAAATTAATTCTATGTCCAAAACGAAAAATGTCAGCTAGTGGTTTCTCGTCGTTTTGTTCAATGTGAATTTTAGCAATAGAGGGGCGCTTTAGGAGAATGATGGTCCAACGACTCATCCCTTTTGTTTCTCTTTTCTTCTTTCCTTTTTCCTTGCGCTTGATACCACAGTAGAAATGCAGAATGCGTGGGTGTGTGAATGTTGGGGCAGGAATCCTAGTCGGCCATGGTTACAGCGTAGCTGTTGGCTCTGAAGCCTGAACGTCTATTATCATGTTTTTTTTCAGAATCTAATTCATTTGGGTAACTGATTTTATGGTCTAAGTCTCTAGATTATAGTCACATGTGTGCTTTTGCTATTCCAACTCTAGCGCGGCAGTACGTTGTACGATTTCATTTCCGGGCTTCAGATGTAATAACTATGAGGGGCTTTGTTAACGTACTCCCTCCGTCCTGAAATATAAGGTATTCTAGTTTTTTTCTAAGTCAAACTAGATAAACTTTGACCAACTTTTTAGAAAAAAATAATAATATTTATGACATCCAATAAGTATCAATAGACTCATTGTGAAATATATTTTTATATTTTACTTATTTGATTTGCTAAATTTTAATACTTTTCTCTATAAACTTGGTCAAACTTTTAAAAGTCTGACTTAAGACAAACCCAAAATGCCCTTTATTCCAGGACGGAGGGAGTAGTACCAAGAGGTAAGAGGTTAAACAAATCATAGCCCTAAATTTTTAGAATAAATAACACACTTGAATAATTAAAATATTCCAAAAAACCTGATAGACCTTCCGGAGAAAAAGGAAATCATTGTAATCTCGCGTTGGGACCAATCACGATATGGCTAATAACCCTCATCGGGTTGAACAAAAAAACGTTACACTAACGCCAGCACGAATTAATCACGTAGGGATCCTCCATCACGTTGAAGAAAAAAGTGACACATGTGCACGTCAGGACCAATCCCGTACAAAGGACCTGCATCATGTTTCAAAAAAAAAAAAACAGAGATAGCGAAGCCCACATCTCGTGCTAGCATCGGAGCTCATCGCGTTCAAACAAAAAAACGAAGGACCATGCATATTTTGGCATACGGATCTATCATTGCAAGATTTTTCTTTTACTATATAGATCTAACTGAAGACATTTTTCCTATTTACTAGAATAAAAAAATATAAATATATATTATGCTATTATCTCTAAGAGGCAATATGAGAATTTAGACATTTAGATCTACCTAAATGAATCACGGTCATTTGAGAGTGTACCTTCGCAAACCCCACCGTGAGATTGTGATTTCGACAATCTTGACTCTGGGATACCATGTTCTGAAAGTCGGTGTCCTCATCGAGAACGACGTACAGTATAGCCTTTTCACATTTCACAATCAGATAACTTGCAGTATAGCCTTTTCACATTTCACAATCATATATTCTCTTTGGTATTTTCCCACAATATAGTCTACTGATGATAGAGTATCTCACTTGGATGGTACCTCGAGCTAACTTTGGTCCAAACTACACGAAATATCAGGCAATGGTTTCGTCTAACTTTGATCGAAACTATACGAAATAGAACAATTAGACGGTTTGTTTGAATCCACATATACCATTTCAAATTTCTGAACAGATAAAAATATACAGGAATCTCCTTTTTATTTAAAGCATGCAGGGATTCCCAAACCCAACAGGGTACCGGGTGTAGACGATAACGAATAACTGCCAATGCCAATGGCTTGTCAGCTGCAGCTCCTCCACGTTCACCTATACTCGTCGGAATGCAGAGACGATGAGTCTGTGAACAACAGCTCAGCAGTCTCGTCTCGGCTTCACGGTCACGGGGAGCCCGTCCGCCATCCGCAGCGTCAGCGACGCCACCTGCCGGGGCTGGTACGCGCCGTCCACCGCCACGTCGAGCTCCTCGAGCACGCACGCCACGATGGACTTCATCTGGATGTAGGCCATCTCCTTGCCCAGGCACAGCCTCGGCCCCGCGTGGAACGCCACGAACCGGAACGGGCTGTCCGGCCGGAACGTCCCGTCGTCGGGGTTCAGCCACCGCTCCGGCCGGAACTCCCGCGCGTCGTGGCCCCAGACCGACTCCATCCGCCCCATCCCGTACGAGTTGTACGCCACGAACCACCCCGCCTGCACGGCCGTGCCGTCGGGCAGGACGTCGTCCGTCTCCGCCCGCAGCGAGTTCACCGGCACCGGCGGGTACAGCCGCATCGACTCCGTGATGGCCGCGTGCACGTAGTGCATCTCGCGAAGCTCGTCCAGGTCGAAGCCGACGACGCTATCGGCGTCGCCGTGGTGGGCACGCCGGGCGCGCACCGCGGCGGCCTCGTCGCGGATGCGGCGCCGCACGTCGGGGCGCGAGGAGAGCAGCCAGAAGAACCAGGTGAGCGCCGAGGACGTGGTCTCCCGCCCCGCCAGTAGGAAGCTGATCACGACGTCGCGGAGGGGCACCTCGGACTCGGAGTAGGTCTCGTCCTGGCTCGCCATGAACCGCGACAGGAGGTCGTGCTTCTCAAAGCCGTCCCTCAGCATCTCCTCCCGCCGCGACTGGATTATGCGATCGGCGAAGTCGTGCACCATGGCGATGGACTCGCGCAGCCGCCGCTCGGACCCCACGCCCAGCGCTTTCTTGATCCTCCAAAACCCAGGGACGGCGTACCGGAACCGGCCCGCGCTGAGATTCGCGGCGTCGCGGAACGCGTCGGCGAAGCTGCTGTCGGCGGCCGTGCCGTCGCCGTCGTCCGGGAGCTGGCGCGGGTCGTGGTCGAACGCGACGCGGCAGATGTTGTCGAACGCGAAGCGCTCGAGCGCGTCCTGGAGGTCGAGGCGGGCGCCGGACGCCGCGGCGCGACGCAGCAGCGGGAGGAGGCGGCCGTGCAGCTCGGCGTGCACGCAGCGCGCCACGAAGGCGCGGAGCGAGCGCGTGTTGAACTCGTAGCTGGCCACCTTCCGCTGCGCGCGCCAGGCCTCGCCGTCGGCGTTGAAGATGCCCCGGCCGAGGAAGTCGTGGAGCAGCGACGCGAAGCGGGGCCCCTTGGGGTAGCTGTCGAAGCTGGCGCGCAGGAAGTGCTCCACGTTGGCCGGGTTCGCGGTGATGGCGCCCCGCACGCCGCCCGGGCGGCGCAGGACGAACGTGCACGTGGGCTGGCGCTCGAGCGCCTCCGTCATCCAGTCCAGCACGCGGTGCCGGTTCGCCAAGAACTGCGGCAGGTGGCCGATCAGCGGGTACGGCTCCAGCCCCGGCGGGTACGTGTACGCCGCGGCCTTGCGGAACCGTCGGGCTCTCCATGTACGGAGAACCCAGGCTGCAGTGACGGCGAGCAGCAGCAGCAGCCAGAGATCAGCCATGGATGTCAGGTGAGTAGCGGTGAAGCGTGTCCTGTGCGTGGGCAGAAGATAAGGGGGAGGAAGAAAGGGTGCGAATGAGTGAGTGGCGAGTGAACACGATGCTCTGCCGGAAAGCCCCTTGGCCACGCGCGATTTTGTTTGCTGGCTGGGCTGTGCTGCCCGTGTCGTTGTTCTGCGGTAGCGTTCCGCAGAATGGTCAAGCGACGTTTTGTCACTTTGACACGAATGTACCGTATGCATACTGTGTATCTCTTCTCTAAAGAACGAACCGCCACCAGTGAACTCCTATCACGTCACTCCATGTCGGCAAAAAAAAGCTGCGCCGTCAGATCTCTAAGGCTGTCCGCCCCTAAATGCATCCTCTAAAAGAAATATCCTGTCCTGGTCATCGAGATTCCGTACTCCAAACCAACTTCTCCCGCACTCGTCATACTCCAAATCACATACTCTATCCAAACTATACTATATTTTATTTCATCATTCCAACTACCATATCCTCTCTCTTCTTTTTTCTTTTTCTTTTATTTTTTTCTCACCTTATCTCCTCACCCACCTCCTCCTCGCTCTGCCCGCCGTGACCGGCCACCGCCTCCTCCTCGCTTTCTCTGCCCCCTCCCCACCCGCCCTCCCCATGCCCCCTCCCTGGCGGCGCTCCTTCGGCCCCCACATACCTCCCTCCCCGGCGCCCCTCTTCCTCTTCCCACGGCGGCGCTCCCGCTCCGCCCCTCCCCCTCTTC
>CM014278.1:92060494-92123120 GCA_004135705.1 Alloteropsis semialata | reverse complement strand
CGCGAAGGCGCGCGGAGCAACGGCCCGCAGCGGGCCCCGCGCCACGCACGCGCGTAGCGGACGCACGCTACTCCGCTCGGAGTAGCGGATGCGGCAGCCGTCCGCTTGCGTACCGGACGCCTCCCAGTACCCGCTGCAGCGGTTTCGGTACTGGAGGATGGCGTCCCGTATGGGATGCAGGAACCACTGCGGACAGCCTAAAGAACGAACCGCCACCAGTGAACTCCTATCACGTCCCTCCACGTCGGCAAAAAAAAGCGGCGCCGTCAGATTTACGAATGCATCGCCACCGTTTTCACATTCTGGCCATTGACGCTCGTTTCTATAGACGTATCGGTCCCTTGGCCGATGCTTCGTGAAAGGACCAGCTATTACTCCACAGGCGAGATAAATCTCGCCGTAGCTCCCGCAGTCCAGCAGTACAAGGAAAAAAGAAAACCCTTCCCCTTCCGCAATCTATCCTTATCTTTAAAAAAATCGTATTGTTTCATTTTTCCTGACGTCGAGATTACATAGATAATCTCTTTTGCACACCTACGAAACATTAGTCCCTGTTTTAGCTCATCCAAACATCTCCCAATTGTTCAGTAGCTCGACATCTATAGCATGGCACCTGCTACAAGGCTCCCCAACATTTAACTTAACTGTAGCGGGGACTCTTGGCATGATGTATCTTTTGACAACACCAAGTGCTTTATGTGCTTCCAAGACCATTTGCTTCCTTATGGGTTTGCATTTACTAAATTTGCTAGCAGAACATCTAATGGTATCACTACCTGCCTCCTCAGTATATATGCAGTCCAGCGTGAGACTTTCAAGAGATGTTGCATTCTCGATAATGTAACATGTTAGCTCAAGCATGCTTTTTGCTGAGCAGAAGCCGTTTACCTGCACCTTCTTGAGCTTGTCATGCCTGTGTCTAGGAACCTGCCTCATAGGTGAGGCATCCCCAAAAACCGAATCATGCTTCATGTCATCCTGATCCACCTACATAGGATCAGCATCTCATTTAAGTTAAATTCTACAAAGCAGATATCAGATACATATGCAGCATGAAGATTAAACAGTAACTTACTCTCAGGACGAAACTCTCCAAGGCAGGAGAAGCATCCAAAAATGAAATTAAGGACAAATAATCATAGACAAGGGCAACAGCCTCATCGTCATCACCACCAAGATAAATATCCAAGTGTTTGAGGTGGAAAAATTTGTTAGTTGCCATTGGTGCATTAACCCTCTGTGCAAAGATATCGCGAATTAATTATATATTCCTATAAGCTTGAGTATGTCATAGCACTGGTATCTAACAGTATGAGGATTCAGAGCGTACCTCACAAGTTGAGTATACAGTAAGAGTTTCAAGACGTGGCACAATGGAAGGAAGCTTGGTAATGGCATAGTTCACAGCATTTGGCTCGAATGAATACTCCACCTTTAGATTCTTTACCTGTGATGATTCTCCAAGCATGAGCTGTACTGGTTCACCAAAGAAGTCAACCATGAAGAGATTTGGAGCTGTGCTCTCTATCACTTTCAGCATGTTGCATTCAGATACTGTCAGGTAGCTGAGTTGTTCAAGACAGGATGGTATCTTGAGGCAGATTAGCTCTCTGCAACACCTGAGATCCAACTCCTCCAAAGCAAACGAATTGGAAATAAGAAACCCGAACTCATCCCCAGTGATACGCACTCGAAACAGATGCAGCTTTGTTAGGCTTCTCAAGAAATCAAATCCAACTTTCGGCCGCAAGGTACAACAGGAGAGGCGAAGATAACGAATAGAGTTTCCTCGCCCATCAAGTAAAATTGAACACGGGAATTTGTACTCCACTCTACAATCTATAGACCGGCATAGGGTGACTTCTTCAATACCAGGTGTGATAGCATTTTCGAGCCAACGATTGAGATGGCAAGCATTGATCTTGTAATAATCAAGGATTATAAGCTCAAGTATCTTCACGCCAACACCTGAGTGATTTTTCAGAATGCAGTCAACTCTACTAATGAAAGCCCTTGCTATATCACTCTTTTGGCCTCCCTTTTGCTTCAAGCCTAGTGTTTCCTTGTTAAAAGTGAGCATGGGGTGACATTTCCAAGAACGTAGAAATGTGCCAGAAACACAGGCAGAGCGGGCAGAATCACGCAATGGCAGTAGGGAATGAATATGGCACCAGATATCCTGCACCATGGAAAGAATAGTTGAACACTGGATTGTAAAGGCAAACCATCTCTTAAATGATTATTTATTAAACAAATTGGACCATATAGAGAAAAGGTCTATCAGGTGATCTTATCATGTTCGCACAAAAGGGACACACCATAAGTGCATTGGAATGCAATTAGTGTTAAGTAGGTTCAGCATGTGCAGAGAACTTCCTTTTTTCTGTATTAGTATTGATGGTTTTCCCAAAAAAGTATTCCAGCGTAAGCAACATGATCAATTGGTATCACCAAGTAGTTGGTTTCTTTTTCTGTATTCTATCCATATTTGAGTTAAGCCAGGAGTAGTCAACATGCTATGTTATGTGCATTTGTGCCAACCGAGGAATAATGCTTTGAACAATAGGGCAATAAGTAAGCCACCATAGCAAAAGACAGAAAGAAGATTAACATACAGAACATTCATTTAAACAGCCTTCCTAAAAGTTATCATGCGAAACATGGAATAAAACATGGTGCCTAACAACTAACATGAGGGAATATACAACAGACCAGAGAAAGAACTTACAAGAACATGCAGTTTGAATCATCCACTCAATGAACTTATAAGGAAATATTAGGGAACTCAATAATGAGCAGACCTGCATGTATGCAGAGGTAGCACAAATGCAATTTTTTTAACTCGTGGAAATTTGGTCACAGCACAACAAGTGAAGTATTCCTCACTTATTGGAAGTTTCTAGTGACCACTTCCCCTTTTCTTCAAAGTATGAATACAAATACATCCATAGTTTTCAAGATGACTCGTACACACTTGGTTCTTAGAAATGGCCACTTATAATCAGGACAAATAAAGAGGGAAGCAATGTTGCATGTTTATCATAATGCTTTGATTGGGACAATTTGGCGTAAGAAGGATAACCATGTTTTTTGGAAAAATCTGTTGAGTTTATTAGTTCAACTAGAAATTTTCAGAGTGGTCATGGCTGGACTTTTTTTTTTGTGCTGCAAGGTGTTTCATCAGGAAAAAATGAACTTGGCAATTCACTTAACTCCTTGACCATCTTCTTTGGGTAATAAAGTGTAACAAGAACTGCCAAAATGCTTTCAAGCTAGCTTAAAAAAAAACTAGACAATCTGCTGGGCTGCTGGCAGTTAGATGGGCAATCAGGTTACAAAAAGGTGATATTTAGTTATATGTCCATCTTTTCCTTCAGGGGCAGCCCAACTTTGTAATGACTGTGTGTTTTAGATAAACACTTTTGTAATGGTTGCCATATAACTAACCTAGTATCGGTACTGAACAAACTCTTTTTTGAATGAAGTACTGAACAAACTCTAGCTTCACTGTCACAGTAACAATGACGTAAACAGTACAAGATCTGTTC
This sequence comes from Alloteropsis semialata, assembly GCA_004135705.1. Classification (NCBI taxonomy): domain Eukaryota; kingdom Viridiplantae; phylum Streptophyta; class Magnoliopsida; order Poales; family Poaceae; genus Alloteropsis; species Alloteropsis semialata. The sequence continues at coordinate 92,119,572 of CM014278.1, read as the reverse complement.
ACAATTTTTTATGTAGGTAGCATCCATTAGGAGTTAGGCATAGACGCGTAATCATGTTTTACTTGCCATATAAGCTTTCCATCACCAAAATTTTATGCCGTACCTCAGGAAGATTTGGCCCTGAATATGTCAACCTTTCACCAGCCTGAGAACGGCCATCAGTAATCAACCCATCTGCAAAGCATCATGCATCGTACTTAAGTTTACAGATATTAACCGAAGGAAACAACTAACTCAAGCATACAAGATATGCACACAGCATTACAATTTGTTTATGTCATCTTTTTGCAAAAGAGAAACTTATCAAATTAAACAAATGATTTAATTCAAGAAAAAAGCTACAATTGACCATAATTATCCTTCCCAAAACACCTTCATCATCCCCTTCAAGGCTCATGTCAGAACCCATATCACATAAACACAGCATTTGGATGGCAGGCTTCTCAAATCAAGTCATGTTCATTGCGATGTTTGAGTTGGTACTTAGAGCAACTCCAGCACGCCCGTGAGTGTTGCTGGAGTTGCTCTTAGTCACGGGGAACGTGGGTGTTGCTGGAGTTGCTCTTAGTCACGGGGAATGTGGGACGAGGCCGCGTTCCTCGTCCCGGGAACATTGGACATTTTCGCCCCCCCTCCCCCCCTCCCGGGAACGTGGGACATTTCCGTTCCCCCCTTTGTAAAAATCACTCAAAAGAAGCGTACCGCATCCCACGTTCCCGTTCCTCGATCCATCAACCGGGGAACTTTTGTGACTATGAGTGGGTATGGCTCTTCCCGACGGAGTACCAAATGAACATACACACATTTGAACGGAGATGAGTACGGAAAGGAGATATCAAACAAACATCGGATAGCCGGCTTTGATCAACCAGATCGAACTAGCTTTGTTCTTTCATCGAAAAGGATATTTTTTTTACTTAGAAAATGATGAGTAAGCACGAAACGCTACCAGCACACACCATAAAAAGCTAGTCTTTTTAATGGAAAAAACATAGAAGGCGACTTACTGTGGGTTTGGATTCGTCGGCGCCGCCTCCGCTCCTGCTGGAGCATGAGGCTATTTAGCGACAGCATCCCCATGGCACCTCGTGTCGAGAGCACAGAGGGGGCGGGCGGGCAGCCGACCTCGGTTCTCCCGACTGCCTTTTTGTGCGCGAGAGTTTGTGCTATCTCCTCTGATCTATCAGCCCCGCCATCTGTCTAGATCTTTCTATTCCGCACTTCGCGCGCGCTCTCGGTTTCGATTTGAACTCGAAACAACTGAAGAGGGCGCGAGGGGATCAGGGGAAGAAATCGATTTTGTGAATCTTTTTTGTTTTAATTTTTTTTACGATTTTTCAAAAACAACTCACGGGTGACAGATTTTGCACCCGCCGTATGATACGGCTACCGCCAAATGATACGGCGGTAAGTCCCCGTAACCACCACCAAATCAAAGCGCGGCAAGAAAAACCGTTAAATGATATTGGTTGGCCGCTGCTGGGCACTGGTTTCTGCCATTAATAATATTTGTTGGTCGAGCACTGGCTGCCATTTACTGTCACCCAACCGCCGTATGATATGGCTGCCGCCAAATGATACGGCGGTAAGTCCCCGTAACCACCAAATCAAAGGGCGGCAAGAAAAACCGTTAAATGAAACGGCGGTTTGGCACTGTAGCACCGCAACCGCCAAACTATTCGGCGGTTGCTACAGTCAGCCATTAATAATATTTGTTGGTCGAGCACTGGCTGCCATTTACAGTCAGCCATTAATATTGGTTGGTAGCTGGGCACTGGCTGCCATTTACCGTCAGCCATTAATATTGGTTGGTCGCTGCTGGGCACTGGTTTCTGCATGCTCCTAGGTAGGATGGAAATATGAAAGTGGAATCCAAATTATCCGATATCCGTATCTACTAAAATGTACATATGGATATCCGTATTCGTATTCAAATTTAATGTGGTACTAAAATGGATACATCCGAATTCATTTTTCGTCGATTTTCTCTATCCGGTTCCACATCCGTATTCAACAATATCCGACACTATTCGTATCTGACCATATGGAGATAACATTTAAAGTGTTTATTTAGTGTATAATCAAAACTATTTAAAAATGTTATCTCCATTACTAATCATATCAATTTTAATATTACTATTATTGCACCCATATAACTGTTTAAAAGTTATCTCTAATTTTAATAACTAATGTAATCAATTTAAATAAAAGGATATATAAATATTAAATTTAATTTAATGATATAGCTTATTTATTTATTTTGAAAATATTTTTATATACTTTTTTATTATTTCATGATAAATGTATATACTTATTTATTAAATATATACTTATTTATTTATTTAATAAATATATAAAAATTATAAATATATAAAAATTAAATAAAACTATAGATAAGTATATATTTAATAAATAAGTATATACATTTATCATGAAATAATAAAAAGTATATAAAAATATTTTCACAATAAATAAATAAGCTATAACATTAAATTAAATTTAATATTTATATATCCTTTTATTTAAATTGATTACATTAGTTATTAAAATTAGAGATAACTTTTAAATAGTTATATGGGTGCAATAATAGTAATATTAAAATTGATATGATTAGTAATGGAGATAACATTTTTAAATAGTTTTGGTTATATCATTACTAATATCTAAATAAACACTTTAAATGTTATCTCCATATGGTCGGATACGAATAGTGTCGGATATTGTCGAATACGGATGTGGAACCGGATAGAGAAAATCGACGAAAAACGAATTCGGATGTATCCATTTTAGTACCACATTAAATTCGAATACGGATATCCATATTTACATTTTAGTAGATACGGATATCAGATAATTCGGATTCCACTTTCATATTTCCATCCTACCTAGGAGCATGCGGAAACCAGTGCCCAGCAGCGACCAACCAATATTAATGTCTGACGGTAAATGGCAGCCAGTGCCCAGCGACCAACCAATATTAATGGCTGACTGTAAATGGCAGCCAGTGCCCGCCCAACAAATATTATTAATGGCTGACTGTAGCAACCACCGAATGGTTTGACGGTTACGGTACTACAGTGCCAAACTGCCGTTTCATTTGGCGGTTTTTCTTGCCGCCCTTTGATTTGGCGGTTACGGGGACTTACCGCCGTATCATTTGGCGGCAGTCATATGATACAGCGGTCTATCACCCGTGAGTTGTTTCTGAAAAATCTAAAAAAAACTTAAAACAAAAAAAAAAATCGAATTTTGTGGGCTAGCTTCTTGGGCTTAGAGTACGTTCTTATACTCGCGGCCATCGTTATTTATTGGCTTTTCTACTCTGGGCTGGTACTGGTAGGTTGTCGTGTTTACTCCTCTTTTTTCTTTTTGCACTGCAGGCAGCAAAAAATTTGCCAAAACAATATACAAAGGCTATATCTGTTGTAAATATGAGTCAAGAAAGTGTGAACATTGACTCAAAATGGTGGCCAATTAAATGAAGAGGAAGAGAAGTTCAAATGGTTTACATCCTTAAGTAATGTGAACATATCTTGTGAATGATGGCTAAATTAATGAAGAGGAGGAAGAGATCAATTAGGATTCAAACTCTGTAACTCATGCTTATCTTGTTAGGGCCTTTCTCTATAAATAGAGGACCCTTGCACTGTAATGAGATGGATTCGATAGAAAGGAAAAGAGCTCCCTCTTCCTCCATACGATTGTCATCTTGTGTTCTTGCTGTTCTTGTGTGCTACAACAAAGAAGCTGATTTCTAACACGTTATCAGCACGAACTTCTACCAGAGCTAGAAGGCCGAAGGCATGCCGGACATTGCAAAGAGGGACTTTGAGAAGCTCGCCGTGGACGGCAGCAACTACCTCACTTGGGCTATTGATGCCGAGAACAGGCTCGAGGGCATGAAGCTCGATCATACTATTACCCCGTTTGAGGAGGGTAAAGATGAGCGCACAAAACCTGATAAAGCAAATGCATTGTATGTCATACGTCACCATCTCGACCCAGACCTGAAGTCTGAGTATATGACTGAGAAGGATCCGTTGGTGTTATGGCAATCCCTGAAGGATCGCTTTAGCCAACAACAGTCCATTATGCTTCCAAGAGCACAACAAGACTGGATCACTCTCCGTTTTCAGGACTTCAAATCTGTGACGACATATAACTCTGCTTTACACAGGATTGTATCTAAATTAAAACTTTGTGGCCAGAAGATCACAGACACGGATATGATCGAGAAAACTCTGTCCACCTTCCACCCCGGGAATATAGTTCTGCAACAGCAATACAGGAACTCGAAGTACACTAAGTACTCTGAGCTCATAGAGGTGTTGATGTTTGCAGAACAACAGAATGAAGTTCTTATGAACAACCATTCTGTACGTCCCACTGGCTCTATAGCTGTGCCTGAAGCACATGCTAACGTTGCTGAGAGTTCTCGCAACCAAAAGAAAGGCCGTGGGAAGAGGCAATGGAAGGGAAAGAAAGGAGCCATGTTCAAGGGCAAAGGTAAAGGAATGCCTAAGAATAGAAATATGCCCAAGATGGAGATAGGTGAGAATGTTGGGGAGGAGCAAGGCGTATGTTTCAGATGCGGAACAAAGGGACATTGGTCTCGCCAATGTCGCCCCCCCAAACACCTGATTGACCTTTACCAGCAAAGCAAAAACAAAGGCAAAGGTCAACATGAGTCTCACTTCACCACTGAGCCTGAAGCTCAGAAGCGCGATGACATGATTATCGACGCGAAGGGAAATGGTGAAGACGTCCAGATGGATGATGATGATGATCTCCTTGATGACGATGATATATATGGGGACCTGCAGTAATCCCTGAAAATATCAAGTCATCTAAGTGCAATGCCCACATGTACTGGTTTTGTTTCATAATGTTTGACCATACATGCTCTAGGAGAGCATTTGTAATGTAGTAAATGGTCTAAACTTTTGTAAGGTTTTCCAGGAGTTATGTAATGTTACCTTTTATAATGAATGCCTTATTATACATGTTTAGATCAAGAACAACATCTGGTTAGTTCTAGAATCCTCTACTCTAGGACAAACTCAATTTGAGCTCTTGCTTTGTTACATTTATTCTAAGGTAGAGTTCAAGTTGAACTTCTCTTTATTAGCAAAGTTCAAATTGAACTTTTCTTTGTTAAGTAGAAATCCAAGTTGAGTTTATCTTTATTGGCAGAATTCAATTTGAACTTCTCTTTCTTTGTGGTATTTAACAGCACTTGTGGGACCCATGGCTGAAGCGGAGATCTGTCTTGTAGACAGTGGCACCACCAACACGATACTAAGAGAAACCAAATATTTCCAAACTCTGACTAAGAAAAATGGAAATATCATGACCATTGCCGGAAGCAATGCTCATATTGTAGGCACCGGGAGTGCTACAATGGTTCTCCCTATGGGTACACAAATTTTTGTGAGAAATGCATTGTTGTATCCTGACTCAAAGCGAACGCTTTTGAGCTTCAAAGATATCCGTGCGAATGGTTTCCATGTGGAAACTGAGAATGAGCAAGGTACTGAATACCTTCTCACCACTAAATTCGACGGGTATCAAAAGAAAGTGGTGGAAAGACTCCCTTCATCGCCATTGGGTTTGTACTATACGTACATAAAACCCACTGAAGGATATGTTGCGATGAAAACCATATTCAAAGACCCGGAGTCATTTCGAATATGGCTGACGAGTTATGCGAGGAGTTCCAAAAATTGAACCTTGGTTTTGTTGCTCACACTGAGGCAGTGACTCTGGAAGTGGAGCCTACATTAGAGCTGGAGATCCGGAAGGGACAGCTTGATGATGCGAAGATCAAGGAGATTAAGCAGAGTATGATCGAAGGAGGAGCTCCAGGATACAGGCTAGATGAGCAAGGCACGCTTTGGCTGGGAGATAGGATTTGCGTGCCTGCTATTGATTCTATTAGGCAGATGATACTGAGGGAAGCGCATGATTCAGCTTACTCCATTCATCCTGGGTGTACCAAGATGTACCAGGATTTGAAGGAGAGGTATTGGTGGTATGGCATGAAGCGAGATGTAGCAGAGTATGTGGCCATTTGTGACACTTGTCAGAGGGTGAAGGCAGAGCATCAGAGGCCAGCAGGACTGCTACAGCCATTGAAGATACCTGAATGGAAGTGGGAGGAGATTAGTATGGACTTCATAGTTGGTTTGCCTCGTACACGGTCTGGTTATGACTCCATATGGGTGATTGTTGATCGGTTGACGAAGGTTGCTCACTTTATTCCAGTGAAGACCACCTATAATGGAGCTCAGCTTGCAGAGTTATACTTCGCCAGGATTGTGTGTTTTCATGGTGTGCCCAAGAAGATAGTGTCTGACAGAGGTACCCAGTTCACTTCTAGGTTCTGGCAGCAGTTGCACGCTTCTATGGATACCCGCCTTAATTTTAGCTCTGCATATCATCCCCAGACTGATGGTCAGACTGAGAGAACCAACCAGGTGTTGGAAGACATGTTGAGGGCATGTGCATTGAAGTATGGTAAGAGTTGGGATAAGAGTTTGCCGTATGCTGAGTTTTCGTATAATAACAGTTATCAGGCGAGTCTGAAGATGGCCCCTTTTGAGGCCTTGTATGGGAGGAAGTGCAGAACTCCATTGTTCTGGAGTGAGACTGGAGAGAGGCAAGTATTTGGGCCAGATGCTATTAAGGAAGCAGAAAGGCAAGTGCAGGTGATTAGGGAGAATTTGAGGACAGCTCAGTCCAAGCAGAAAAGCTATGCTGATACTAGGAGAAGGGAGCTAGCTTTTGATGTTGGTGATTATGTATACTTGAAAGTGTCTCCAATTAGGGGGTTGCGCAGGTTTAAAGTCAAAGGGAAGCTTGCACCTCGCTATATTGGACCTTTCAAGATTTTGGAGAGGAAGGGAGAAGTGGCTTATCAGTTAGAGTTGCCAGCTCAGTTGTCAGATGTGCATGATGTATTCCATATATCTCAGCTCAAGAAGTGCCTCAGAGTGCCAGAAGAACAGTTGTCTTTAGATGATCTGAGTGTGCAGGATGATTTGTCTTATTCTGAGTATCCAGTTAGAATATTGGAGAGGGCTGAGAGAGTCACTAGAAATAAAGTAATTAAGATGTGCAAGGTGCAATGGAGTCATCATGGAGAGGATGAAGCTACATGGGAGAGAGAGGATGAATTGATGGCAGAATTTCCCAATCTCTTCGCAAGTTCATCCGAATCTCGAGGACGAGATTCACTTTAAGGGGGTAGGTTTGTAACACCCTAATTTTCATCACAAATAAATCTTAGGAACCACTTCTGAATTTTCTAGGATTTATTTAGGGCTTTAATAAATTTCTAGGATTTAATTGGAATTTATTAGGATTTTATTCAATTTAATAATTAATTATTAGATCCCAAAAAGTTTTTGTTGCATTCATGCTGCTGCATAAGTTTTATGTACTGTTTGCAGGTCGAAGAAAATTTAAGTTTGTTTAAATTCAATTTGATTTGCATTTGTTTGATTAGATTTGTAGTTTTTAGTTTTAGTTCGAAAGTCCTCCCTGAACTCTAGGATAGTCTGATTTTGCTCCCTGTTCTTCTTCCTTAGTCCGGCGAATCACCCCGATCGGCCCGGCCCATTTCCTGGCGCGGCCTGCTTTTCTTCCCCGCGCCTCCTACCTGTCGCCGACCGGTGGGCCCCGCTTGTCGGACCCGTCCTCCCCATGAGCTCGGACTCGGAGAGCTTGAGTTCGATCCGACGCCGAGTCCTTCCCCCCGCGCCGCGACTGAATCCCAACCAACCTCGCGGAACTCGGAGCCCGACCCCCTATTTAAGCTGCGCCGCCAGCCCACGAGCCTTCCCCAACAAACCCTAGCGCCGCTCGTGCCCCAGCTTCGCAGCCGCGCCGCCCTCGGAGCTCCAAGGAAGCCGCCGCCTCGGTACCGAACCGCCGTCGCACGTCCGCCCACAGGAGTTCGACCCTGAGCTTCGCGCCAACGTAAGGGAGCTTCTCAGAGCGAAATTGTGCGTCCTTTGGCCGTTTTCATCGATCTAATCGCTCGCCGCCGTGCTCAGGACCGCCGAAGCCGCCCTCATCGTCGAACCGCCTTCCTCGCCGCGCAATCGTCGTCAAGAACAGTTAGGTGAGATCCCCGTGCCTCGCTCGATCTATTGGTCCAAACCTCACTCGTTTTAGTGCACCGTAGCGTTGTTTAGGTCCTACTCCGGCGAGGTTCGCCGTCGCCGCCGCCCGCCGTCGTCGTCTTTGTGCAGCGCCGCCGGTGGCCATCCCGAAGCGCCAGAGCCGTCGGATCCGCAACCTTCGGCCCTAGATGCAAGTCAACCGCCCCTTATACCGGTCAGCCTGGCCTTTTTAGTTAAGAGCCCCTGAGGTTTTTGGAAATTAACCCGCCGTCCAGCCTTAGTTCAAAGTATTTATATTTAGGTCCTGTTTTCTTACGGTTTGAACCCCGAGTTTTCAAATAATAGTAGCCGCCGTCCGAGCCTGCTGTTTTACGCTGTAGACCTTAGGTTTTTATATGTAATTATGTTTATGCCCCTAGAATCTTACTGTCTAGTCCTTAGGAAGTTCTGGTAATCGCAGTTAAGCCCCTGTTATCTTGTTTTAGCCATATCTTCCACGTTTTAGCTCCAAATTAAGTGATTCTTGCGCTCACGTGATCCTTAGGACTTGTACAGTAGTTTTATTCTGTTGTTTTGTTCTGTTGCATATGTTTGGTGTATTGTTTCTTATTTTGTTGTATTGTTTCTTGTATGTGATCGTGTGACGCGTTTAGAAGGAGAGCAGTTTGAGGAGCAGGAGCAGTTCTTTGAAGACTCTGAGCAGCAGGAGCCTTTCGCAGAAGGCAAGTGTCCTTGATCATGCTTATCCCAAGGATAATCATACTATTATCACATTTACTTTTATGTCATGCATGGTTATAATATTGATGGGACCTATTTTAGGGATGTGCCTAGTCTTGTTTACCTTATTCCTTGCATAACCTGGGTATTTAATTATTGTTGGGTAGCTTTGCTTAGTTGCTCTACACTTGGGTTATGGAGATCATTAATGCTGAACTTATGAATATGTGATATGCTCATTGGACGATAAACAAGAACATACTTTTAATTGGAACATGGAGTGACAACCCGAGAAAACAGTGCAACCACATAACTAACGGGCTCTGGTCATGATTAATTAATTAGAAGAGTTAACTTGTAATAATCTTACCGAAAGGGCAAGAGGGGAAGCATAGATGGGGTATAGCCGGATCTCTTGGGAGTATGCTTTGGTAAGTAACTCGGCGATTAGAAAAGGTTATGCTTTGCTATGGCTTGAAACCTTAGTGGGTTGTTTCATGTTAATAATTCTTTGTAAAGATCATGTAATATTTCTCTGGCCCCTCACCTAAGGAAGTGTTGAAGAGACTCATGACCTCAGGCTATATGAGAATACATTGTGTGTGGGTAAAGTGTACAACCTCTGCAGAGTGTAAAACTGATATATCAGCCGTGCTCACGGTTAAGAGCGGCTTGGATCCTCTCATGATAATTAAACTTGAAGTTGAATTAAATCATGGTTACTTGTTGAGCATTTGTTTCTATACTTTATTTGGGTTGGTATATACTTATACTTAGTTAAGCTTGCTAATTAAAAACATGACCAACTAAAATTGCTTAATGCTATAGCCTTTTGCCATCCTTGATTAAAGCCTTGCATGTCATATTTATTTGTTACTCCACTTTGCTGAGTACCAACCATAAGTGTACTCAAACTTGTTTATCTGCGGCTCAGAGGGTGACACTTGTGGAGACTACATCGAGGAGTTTGACGAGTTCTAGGTGTGCGTTCCACCAGTCGACTGCCTGTGGATGGATCTGTTATCAGTTCTTAGATGAGACGCTTATTTTTGTTAAGGATATTATTTGTGGCTTGTAATAATGTTACTTAACTCTCTTTTGTTTTCGATATACATTGGTTTGATACTGCTAATGATGTCATCATGTGTGTGTGAACGGATCCTGGCGCACATGTGATTTACTTGGTTTTATTCCTCAAAAACCGGGTGTGACAGAAGTGGTATCAAAGCAGTGTTGACTGTAGGACGTTAGCCTAGTTAGCATGGTCGTCTTTTAGGCCCTTATTTGTCCTTTCTTACTTCCGCTATTGCTTACTCTGTCTGCTTTTGGCTAAACAAAAATTTATTTTTGTCTTATATTGCTCTATCCTTACTCTGTTCATCTTATATCTTGGTCTTGTTTCTATCTACCTGTTTTTGCTCTTACCTCTTAGAGTTGTGCTTACGTGGCCTGGTCTTTTCTGAAGATGGCTAGGACTAAGAAGACCGCTCGCAAGAGGACTGGAGGGAGGTGTGTTCGTCAGGACGATGCTGCACCAGTTCAGCAGCCGTCAGCTCCAGTTCAGGTGCCACCAGTCCTAGTGGAGGACGATGACAAGGAGGAGGTACCTGTTGACGTTCCAGCTCAACAGGGTGAAGCTGGAGGTGATCCAGGAGGTGATGACAATGGGGATGATGATGGACCTGACTCCAGTGATGAAGAAGACTCAGATGTGGACAACTACTCAGATGATTCTCCCGTTGCGAGATGGATGACTACAGAGCGCACCACTGATGGGAGTGGGTTTTTCCCCAGGGTACTCCGGTTCATTCTAGTGAAGGAGGGAAACCCAATCAGGCCTGAGTACATTGGAGAGAGGTACCAAAGCTCACGCTACCCTGAGCTGTGGTACGTGACTGTGCATGTCAGAGCATTTGATGAGGTCACCAGGAAGTTTGTGGTGTTGAGAGCACACAGGGCTATTTCTCCACATACCACCTTTGCAGCTGGGATTGATGACGCTGCAAGGAGTGCCTTGTATGTTCTTCTTCACAACCATCAGTCGTCTCTGGCCAATTCTTTCTTCAGGCACTACCCGCGCCGAGCCAGTGGGAGTAACATGGTAGAGCTCACAGCGCCTCCCATTGAGAGCGGTACCATGAATACTCAGGTTGGCCTTACAAGCGCACTCAGTGAGAACTTGGATGCCACTCATTCAGAGCTAGAGTTGGCATATGCTAGGATTGAAGCAGCTCATCAGAGGATTGAGGAGCTAGAGGCAGAGCGTCGAGGAGATGCTCAACCACCTAAGGACGAGTTACATGCTCATGTTCAGTCGCCGCCGCGCAAGAGGATTCGCTTCGGTTCTTCGTCTTGCAGGACCATCATTAGGGATCCTTAGGATGATAGGAGTTCAGTCTTGTTCAGGTCTTGTAATAAACGATAGTTCGATTAATTAGTGGTGTGTTAGATTTTGCTTAGGTGTGAGATTGTTTTGCTGTGTGCTAAACTTGGTGATTTGGAGTTTTGTATGATTGCGGTGTTTTGTGGAGTGATGACCACACAACATCATTTTTATTAAATCAATAAATTTAGTTAGTTTGGGATATGTCTTGGGTTCTGTTCTTAAGGTTTATTTAATCTCTTTATCAATCATTATCATTATATATCTTTAATCACGTCATACTATTTCTGCTCTCGTCATTATCTGACACTGCTGTACTGTTTGAATTATATCTGAAGCTACAGAACTCCGATTGACCTGAAACCAATTGGGTTAGAACCAGAATTTGATAAGCTATTTTCTGGTAAAATCTTGCGATTTTTGGATTTTCTGGCAGAGAGATACCTGTGTTTTAGTGGAGTATACAGAATCTGTCTAGAGCCTCTGACACAGCCAGGATGTTTCTTTAATATCTTTAGTTCCCGAAATCCAAATGAGTTGATTCCTATTGGGTTGGATTCAGAATTTCATACTCTCTGTTCTGTCAAAAATTCATTATTTTTGGACGATCTGTTTAAGAGTTATATCTGTTTTAGTTGGACTAACAGAATCTGTCTAAATCTGGAGACGAGATTTAATCTTTAACCTTATGATCTATGTCAATTATATGATATTCATGTTGTAAAACTTGCTTATACAAGTAATTACATCTGGTATTCATATTGTTGTGCATTCCTTATTCCATCTTATTCAGTTCGTCTATCAATTTCTAAATCTCATGTTTCTAACGCTCAGATGGTGAACACCAGGTCTGGTTCCGGAGTTGATCAGCCAGCTGTTCCTCGCCACGGTCACCAGCCGCCCCCAGTGCCACCGCCAGCAATGGATCAACAGTTTGTTGCTGCTCAGATGGCGCTTCTGCAGAACATGACTGCAGCCATGACCAACCTGCAGAACCAGCTGAACCAGCAGGGAGGACAAGGGAATCAGCCACGGGACAGGCACCGTGAGTTCATGAGTCATCATCCGCCCACCTTCTCACATTGTGCTGATCCACTTGATGCGGATGATTGGATCAAGAACATTGAGAAGAAGCTGGAGATCACACAGTGCACTGACAGGGAGAAGGTCCTGTATGCTTCAGGACGACTTGAGGGTGCAGCTTCTGACTGGTGGGACTCCTACGCCGCCGCTGCTGCAGATCGTAATGCTATCACCTGGGATCAGTTCAAGACCAGCTTCAGAGATCACCATATTCCTGCAGGTGTGATGAAGCAAAAGAAGAAGGAGTTCCTCGCTTTGAAGCAGGGGAACATGTCAGTGGCTGAGTACAGGGACAGGTTCACTCAGCTGTCTCGCTACGCTCCAGAGGAGGTGGACAATGATGCGAAGAAGCAGGATCACTTTCTGGAGGGTCTTAGTGCTCCTATTCGCTACCAGTTGATGGTCCATACTTTTCTACCTTCCAGCAGCTGATTGATAAGGCCATTGGTGTGGAGTACACACGCCGTGAGATGGGTGACCACAAGAGGAAGCTTCTTCAGCAGGGTCAGTCAGGCAGCAGCTCTCGCCCTCGCTACTTCCAGTCACAGGCTCAGGGTACGCCGTACCGTTCAGGAGGACAGGGTGGACAGCCTCAGCAGTTCCAGCAGCCTCAGCGCCCCGCTTCCCAGTTCCAGCGCTCCAGCCAGCAGGGCCAGCGCACTCCTTCTACCCAGGGTCGCCAGGGTACTCCAGCTAGCACGCCTGTGAGAGGTGCTACCCCCAGCACTCCGCCCGCTCGTGGTTGTTTCAGGTGTGGGGAAGTTGGCCATTTTGCTCACAACTGTCCCAAGGGTTCTGGTCAGTCNTTCCAGCTCAACAGGGTGAAGCTGGAGGTGATCCAGGAGGTGATGACAATGGGGATGATGATGGACCTGACTCCAGTGATGAAGAAGACTCAGATGTGGACAACTACTCAGATGATTCTCCCGTTGCGAGATGGATGACTACAGAGCGCACCACTGATGGGAGTGGGTTTTTCCCCAGGGTACTCCGGTTCATTCTAGTGAAGGAGGGAAACCCAATCAGGCCTGAGTACATTGGAGAGAGGTACCAAAGCTCACGCTACCCTGAGCTGTGGTACGTGACTGTGCATGTCAGAGCATTTGATGAGGTCACCAGGAAGTTTGTGGTGTTGAGAGCACACAGGGCTATTTCTCCACATACCACCTTTGCAGCTGGGATTGATGACGCTGCAAGGAGTGCCTTGTATGTTCTTCTTCACAACCATCAGTCGTCTCTGGCCAATTCTTTCTTCAGGCACTACCCGCGCCGAGCCAGTGGGAGTAACATGGTAGAGCTCACAGCGCCTCCCATTGAGAGCGGTACCATGAATACTCAGGTTGGCCTTACAAGCGCACTCAGTGAGAACTTGGATGCCACTCATTCAGAGCTAGAGTTGGCATATGCTAGGATTGAAGCAGCTCATCAGAGGATTGAGGAGCTAGAGGCAGAGCGTCGAGGAGATGCTCAACCACCTAAGGACGAGTTACATGCTCATGTTCAGTCGCCGCCGCGCAAGAGGATTCGCTTCGGTTCTTCGTCTTGCAGGACCATCATTAGGGATCCTTAGGATGATAGGAGTTCAGTCTTGTTCAGGTCTTGTAATAAACGATAGTTCGATTAATTAGTGGTGTGTTAGATTTTGCTTAGGTGTGAGATTGTTTTGCTGTGTGCTAAACTTGGTGATTTGGAGTTTTGTATGATTGCGGTGTTTTGTGGAGTGATGACCACACAACATCATTTTTATTAAATCAATAAATTTAGTTAGTTTGGGATATGTCTTGGGTTCTGTTCTTAAGGTTTATTTAATCTCTTTATCAATCATTATCATTATATATCTTTAATCACGTCATACTATTTCTGCTCTCGTCATTATCTGACACTGCTGTACTGTTTGAATTATATCTGAAGCTACAGAACTCCGATTGACCTGAAACCAATTGGGTTAGAACCAGAATTTGATAAGCTATTTTCTGGTAAAATCTTGCGATTTTTGGATTTTCTGGCAGAGAGATACCTGTGTTTTAGTGGAGTATACAGAATCTGTCTAGAGCCTCTGACACAGCCAGGATGTTTCTTTAATATCTTTAGTTCCCGAAATCCAAATGAGTTGATTCCTATTGGGTTGGATTCAGAATTTCATACTCTCTGTTCTGTCAAAAATTCATTATTTTTGGACGATCTGTTTAAGAGTTATTTCTGTTTTAGTTGGACTAACAGAATCTGTCTAAATCTGGAGACGAGATTTAATCTTTAACCTTATGATCTATGTCAATTATATGATATTCATGTTGTAAAACTTGCTTATACAAGTAATTACATCTGGTATTCATATTGTTGTGCATTCCTTATTCCATCTTATTCAGTTCGTCTATCAATTTCTAAATCTCATGTTTCTAACGCTCAGATGGTGAACACCAGGTCTGGTTCCGGAGTTGATCAGCCAGCTGTTCCTCGCCACGGTCACCAGCCGCCCCCAGTGCCACCGCCAGCAATGGATCAACAGTTTGTTGCTGCTCAGATGGCGCTTCTGCAGAACATGACTGCAGCCATGACCAACCTGCAGAACCAGCTGAACCAGCAGGGAGGACAAGGGAATCAGCCACGGGACAGGCACCGTGAGTTCATGAGTCATCATCCGCCCACCTTCTCACATTGTGCTGATCCACTTGATGCGGATGATTGGATCAAGAACATTGAGAAGAAGCTGGAGATCACACAGTGCACTGACAGGGAGAAGGTCCTGTATGCTTCAGGACGACTTGAGGGTGCAGCTTCTGACTGGTGGGACTCCTACGCCGCCGCTGCTGCAGATCGTAATGCTATCACCTGGGATCAGTTCAAGACCAGCTTCAGAGATCACCATATTCCTGCAGGTGTGATGAAGCAAAAGAAGAAGGAGTTCCTCGCTTTGAAGCAGGGGAACATGTCAGTGGCTGAGTACAGGGACAGGTTCACTCAGCTGTCTCGCTACGCTCCAGAGGAGGTGGACAATGATGCGAAGAAGCAGGATCACTTTCTGGAGGGTCTTAGTGCTCCTATTCGCTACCAGTTGATGGTCCATACTTTTTCTACCTTCCAGCAGCTGATTGATAAGGCCATTGGTGTGGAGTACACACGCCGTGAGATGGGTGACCACAAGAGGAAGCTTCTTCAGCAGGGTCAGTCAGGCAGCAGCTCTCGCCCCCGCTACTTCCAGTCACAGGCTCAGGGTACGCCGTACCGTTCAGGAGGACAGGGTGGACAGCCTCAGCAGTTCCAGCAGCCTCAGCGCCCCGCTCCACAGTTCCAGCGCTCCAGCCAGCAGGGCCAGCGCACTCCTTCTACCCCAGGTTCCAGCAGCCTCAGCGCCCCGCTCCACAGTTCCAGCGCTCCAGCCAGCAGGGCCAGCGCACTCCTTCTACCCAGGGTCGCCAGGGTACTCCAGCTAGCACGCCTGTGAGAGGTGCTACCCCCAGCACTCCGCCCGCTCGTGGTTGTTTCAGGTGTGGGGAAGTTGGCCACTTTGCTCACAACTGTCCCAAGGGTTCTGGTCAGTCTTCACAGGGTCAGGGCAGCAGCACTCCCAGACAGGTCCAGCAGTCCCAGCAGAGGAATGGGAACCAGACTCCCCAGGGCAGCAGAGGACAGCAGAGGTTCACCCAGGGCAAGGTGAATCACCTTGCAGCAGAGACCGCTCAGGAGGCTCAGGATGTTGTGCTTGGTATGTTCCTTGTTAACTCCGCCCCCGCCTCGGTTTTATTTGATTCAGGAGCTTCTCATAGTTTTATTACTGCTCAGTTTGTTGCTAAACATAACATACCCGTATCCACAATGAGAAGCGACTTGCTAGTTAATTCACCGGGGGGGAACATGAAATCATCTTATAGATGCCATAATGTTAAACTGAGAATTTTGGATAGAGATTTCTTGGTTCATCCTATAGTGCTAGAGTCATCTGGGATTGATGTTATTCTCGGAATGGGATGGTTAGCCAAGTATGATGCAGTAATCCAGTGTGCCAAGAGATCAGTACTTCTCACCAGTCCAGAGGGGGAAAGGATTGAGGTAGATGTTGCCATACCTTCATCAGCAGAGGGCACAGTTCATCAGATGAAGGAAGTTTCATTGGAGGATATCAGCGTTGTCTGTGACTATCCGGATGTCTTTCCTGACGATTTGCCAGGTATGCCACCTGATCGTGACATTGAGTTTATTATTGAGCTTTTACCTGGCACTGCCCCTATTGCTAAAAGACCTTATAGAATGGCTGTTGATGAGTTAGAAGAACTTAAGAAACAATTAAAAGAATTATCAGATAAGGGTTTTATTCGTCCTAGTTCATCACCTTGTGGAGCACCTGTTATTTTTGTGGAGAAGAAGGATGGCACACAGAGAATGTGCGTTGATTATAGGTCGCTTAATGAGGTAACTATTAAGAATAAATATCCGTTGCCAAGAATTGAGGACCTATTTGATCAATTGAGGGGAGCTAAGGTGTTTTCCAAGATCGATTTGAGGTCAGGTTATCACCAGCTCAAGATCAGACCATCAGATATTCCTAAGACAGCTTTTACCACCAGGTATGGGTTGTATGAATACACGGTCATGTCTTTTGGTTTGACTAATGCTCCCGCCTACTTTATGTACTTGATGAACAAGGTCTTCATGGAGTACTTGGATAAGTTCGTGGTGGTGTTCATTGATGACATCCTGATTTATTCCAAGAATGAAGAGGAGCATAAGGAGCACTTGAGGCTAGTGATGGAGAAGCTGAGAGAGCATCAGTTGTATGCCAAGCTTAGCAAATGTGAGTTCTGGCTGAAGGAGGTGTCTTTTCTTGGACATGTTATCACAGATGGTGGCATTGCAGTTGATCCAGGCAAGGTCAGTGAGGTGCTAGATTGGGAGCCACCAAAGAGTGTGTCCGAGATCAGGAGCTTTCTGGGTTTGGCAGGTTATTATAGGAGATTCATTGAGGGATTCTCTAAGTTGGCAAAGCCTCTCACATCGCTCTTAGAGAAAGGGAAGGAGTTTGTGTGGACAGATGCTTGCCAGGCCAGTTTTGAGGAACTCAGGAAGAGGTTGACGACAGCTCCTGTATTGGTAATGCCAGACATTACTAAGAGTTTTGATATATACTGTGATGCATCTAGACTTGGTTTAGGATGTGTTCTTATGCAGGAAGGCCGAGTCATAGCTTATGCATCTAGACAGTTGAGGAAGCATGAGGTGAATTATCCCACTCATGATCTTGAGTTAGCAGCAGTTGTTCATGCTCTGAAGATCTGGAGGCACTACATGTTGGGCAATAAGTGCAGGATTTATACAGATCACAAGAGCTTGAAATATATCTTTACTCAGAAGGATCTCAATTTGAGGCAGCGACGTTGGCTAGAGTTGATCAAGGACTATGATATGGAGATTCATTATCACCCGGGAAAGGCCAACGTGGTTGCAGATGCATTGAGCAGAAAGGGACATGCTAATACCCGTCTGACTCATGCGATGCCTGACGAGTTATGCGAGGAGTTCCAAAAATTGAACCTTGGTTTTGTTGCTCACACTGAGGCAGTGACTCTGGAAGTGGAGCCTACATTAGAGCTGGAGATCCGGAAGGGACAGCTTGATGATGCGAAGATCAAGGAGATTAAGCAGAGTATGATCGAAGGAGGAGCTCCAGGATACAGGCTAGATGAGCAAGGCACGCTTTGGCTGGGAGATAGGATTTGCGTGCCTGCTATTGATTCTATTAGGCAGATGATACTGAGGGAAGCGCATGATTCAGCTTACTCCATTCATCCTGGGTGTACCAAGATGTACCAGGATTTGAAGGAGAGGTATTGGTGGTATGGCATGAAGCGAGATGTAGCAGAGTATGTGGCCATTTGTGACACTTGTCAGAGGGTGAAGGCAGAGCATCAGAGGCCAGCAGGACTGCTACAGCCATTGAAGATACCTGAATGGAAGTGGGAGGAGATTAGTATGGATTTCATAGTTGGTTTGCCTCGTACACGGTCTGGTTATGACTCCATATGGGTGATTGTTGATCGGTTGACGAAGGTTGCTCACTTTATTCCAGTGAAGACCACCTATAATGGAGCTCAGCTTGCAGAGTTATACTTCGCCAGGATTGTGTGTCTTCATGGTGTGCCCAAGAAGATAGTGTCTGACAGAGGTACCCAGTTCACTTCTAGGTTCTGGCAGCAGTTGCACGCTTCTATGGATACCCGCCTTAATTTTAGCTCTGCATATCATCCCCAGACTGATGGTCAGACTGAGAGAACCAACCAGGTGTTGGAAGACATGTTGAGGGCATGTGCATTGAAGTATGGTAAGAGTTGGGATAAGAGTTTGCCGTATGCTGAGTTTTCGTATAATAACAGTTATCAGGCGAGTCTGAAGATGGCCCCTTTTGAGGCCTTGTATGGGAGGAAGTGCAGAACTCCATTGTTCTGGAGTGAGACTGGAGAGAGGCAAGTATTTGGGCCAGATGCTATTAAGGAAGCAGAAAGACAAGTACAGGTGATTAGGGAGAATTTGAGGACAGCTCAGTCCAGGCAGAAAAGCTATGCTGACACTAGGAGAAGGGAGCTAGCTTTTGATGTTGGTGATTATGTATACTTGAAAGTGTCTCCAATTAGGGGGTTGCGCAGGTTTAAAGTCAAAGGGAAGCTTGCACCTCGCTATATTGGACCTTTCAAGATTTTGGAGAGGAAGGGAGAAGTGGCTTATCAGTTAGAGTTGCCAGCTCAGTTGTCAGATGTGCATGATGTATTCCATATATCTCAGCTCAAGAAGTGCCTCAGAGTGCCAGAAGAACAGTTGTCTTTAGATGATCTGAGTGTGCAGGATGATTTGTCTTATTCTGAGTATCCAGTTAGAATATTGGAGAGGGCTGAGAGAGTCACTAGAAATAAAGTAATTAAGATGTGCAAGGTGCAATGGAGTCATCATGGAGAGGATGAAGCTACATGGGAGAGAGAGGATGAATTGATGGCAGAATTTCCCAATCTCTTCGCAAGTTCATCCGAATCTCGAGGACGAGATTCACTTTAAGGGGGGTAGGTTTGTAACACCCTAATTTTCATCACAATAAATCTTAGGAACCACTTCTGAATTTTCTAGGATTTATTTAGGGCTTTAATAAATTTCCAGGATTTAATTGGAATTTATTAGGATTTTATTCAATTTAATAATTAATTATTAGATCCCAAAAAGTTTTTGTTGCATTCATGCTGCTGCATAAGTTTTATGTACTGTTTGCAGGTCGAAGAAAATTTAAGTTTGTTTAAATTCAATTTGATTTGCATTTGTTTGATTAGATTTGTAGTTTTTAGTTTTAGTTCGAAAGTCCTCCCTGAACTCTAGGATAGTCTGATTTTGCTCCCTGTTCTTCTTCCTTAGTCCGGCGAATCACCCCGATCGGCCCGGCCCATTTCCTGGCGCGGCCTGCTTTTCTTCCCCACGCCTCCTACCTGTCGCCGACCGGTGGGCCCCGCTTGTCGGACCCGTCCTCCCCATGAGCTCGGACTCGGAGAGCTTGAGTTCGATCCGACGCCGAGTCCTTCCCCCCGCGCCGCGACTGAATCCCAACCAACCTCGCGGAACTCGGAGCCCGACCCCCTATTTAAGCTGCGCCGCCAGCCCACGAGCCTTCCCCAACAAACCCTAGCGCCGCTCGTGCCCCAGCTTCGCAGCCGCGCCGCCCTCGGAGCTCCAAGGAAGCCGCCGCCTCGGTACCGAACCGCCGTCGCACGTCCGCCCACAGGAGTTCGACCCTGAGCTTCGCGCCAATGTAAGGGAGCTTCTCAGAGCGAAATTGTGCGTCCTTTGGCCGTTTTCACCGATCTAATCGCTCGCCGCCGTGCTCAGGACCGCCGAAGCCGCCCTCATCGTCGAACCGCCTTCCTCGCCGCGCAATCGTCGTCAAGAACAGTCTAGGTGAGATCCCCGTGCCTCGCTCGATCTATTGGTCCAAACCGCACTCGTTTTAGTGCACCGTAGCGTTGTTTAGGTCCTACTCCGGCGAGGTTCGCCGTCGCCGCCGCCCGCCGTCGTCGTCTTTGTGCAGCGCCGCCGGTGGCCATCCCGAAGCGCCAGAGCCGTCGGATCCGCAACCTTCGGCCCTAGATGCAAGTCAACCGCCCCTTATACCGGTCAGCCTGGCCTTTTTGGTTAAGAGCCCCTAAGGTTTTTGGAAATTAACCCGCCGTCCAGCCTTAGTTCAAAGTATTTATATTTAGGTCCTGTTTTCTTACGGTTTGAACCCCGAGTTTTCAAATAATAGTAGCCGCCGTCCGAGCCTGCTATTTTACGCTGTAGACCTTAGGTTTTTATACGTAATTATGTTTATGCCCCTAGAATCTTACTGTCTAGTCCTTAGGAAGTTCTGGTAATCGCAGTTAAGCCCCTGTTATCTTGTTTTAGCCATATCTTCCACGTTTTAGCTCCAAATTAAGTGATTCTTGCGCTCACGTGATCCTTAGGACGTGTACAGTAGCTTTATTCTGTTGTTTTGTTCCGTTGCATATGTTTGGTGTATTGTTTCTTATTTTGTTGTATTGTTTCTTGTATGTGATCGTGTGACGCGTTTAGAAGGAGAGCAGTTTGAGGAGCAGGAGCAGTTCTTTGAAGACTCTGAGCAGCAGGAGCCTTTCGCAGAAGGCAAGTGTCCTTGATCATGCTTATCCCAAGGATAATCATACTATTATCACATTTACTTTTATGTCATGCATGGTTATAATATTGATGGGACCTATTTTAGGGATGTGCCTAGTCTTGTTTACCTTATTCCTTGCATAACCTGGGTATTTAATTATTGTTGGGTAGCTTTGCTTAGTTGCTCTACACTTGGGTTATGGAGATCATTAATGCTGAACTTATGAATATGTGATATGCTCATTGGACGATAAACAAGAACATACTTTTAATTGGAACATGGAGTGACAACCCGAGAAAACAGTGCAACCACATAACTAACGGGCTCTGGTCATGATTAATTAATTAGAGGAATTAACCTGTAATAATCTTACCGAAAGGGCAAGAGGGGAAGCATAGATGGGGTATAGCCGGATCTCTTGGGAGTATGCTTTGGTAAGTAACTCGGCGATTAGAAAAGGTTATGCTTTGCTATGGCTTGAAACCTTAGCGGGTTGTTTCATGTTAATAATTCTTTGTAAAGATCATGTAATGTTTCTCTGGCCCCTCACCTAAGGAAGTGTTGAAGAGACTCATGACCTCAGGCTATATGAGAATACATTGTGTGTGGGTAAAGTGTACAACCTCTGCAGAGTGTAAAACTGATATATCAGCCGTGCTCATGGTTAAGAGCGGCTTGGATCCTCTCATGATAATTAAACTTGAAGTTGAATTAAATCATGGTTACTTGTTGAGCATTTGGTTCTATACTTTATTTGGGGTTGGTATATACTTATACTTAGTTAAGCTTGCTAATTAAAAACATGACCAACTAAAATTGCTTAATGCTATAGCCTTTTGCCATCCTTGATTAAAGCCTTGCATGTCATATTTATTTGTTACTCCACTTTGCTGAGTACCAACCATAAGTGTACTCAAACTTGTTTATCTGCGGCTCAGAGGGTGATACTTGTGGAGACTACATCGAGGAGTTTGACGAGTTCTAGGTGTGCGTTCCACCAGTCGACTGCCTGTGGATGGATCTGTTATCAGTTCTTAGATGAGACGCTTATTTTTGTTAAGGATATTATTTGTGGCTTGTAATAATGTTACTTAACTCTCTTTTGTTTTCGATATACATTGGTTTGATACTACTAATGATGTCATCATGTGTGTGTGAACGGATCCTGGCGCACATGTGATTTACTTGGTTTTATTCCTCAAAAACCGGGTGTGACACAAGGTTCCGCGGAGACGTCCGCGTAGACAAGATCCTGAGCCACCTGCACCACTTAAAGAATCAGTTGAAGAAGATCAACCTGGAGTTGATAATGCCCCTGAAGAGGCAAATCTACCTGAAGTAGAGGAAGTCCCTGAAGGACACCATCCTGAAGATGGAAATCCCAATGCACCGTGCGCACACCATCGCATTGGAAGGTTGGAACGCCCCAACTCAATCGTTACGGAAAATCACGATGAGTGGGAAGATGATCATGAGGAGATCGCCACTAATTATGTGGAATCAGGAGAGTCATACAATAGAAAGACCACTGTTGTCGACATATATTTTGCCTCAAAAGTTGCTGATTCAATGGATCCGGATCCAGAACCAAAGTCCTTGATGGAGTGCCGGAAGCGCTCTGATTGGGAACAATGGAAAGCAGCAATTGAGGCAGAACTGCGCTCGCTTCGCCATAGAAAGGTTTTTGGACCTGCAGTCCTGACACCTCCAAAAGTCATCCCTGTAGGATGTAAATGGGTTTTCATTCGAAAGAGGAATGAACATGGCCAGGTGGTAAGGTACAAAGCGAGGCTGGTGGCACAAGGGTTCACGCAGAGACCCGGCATCGATTATGATGAAACATACTCTCCTGTTATGAGTGGCATAATGTTCCGATATCTCATTTCTATGGCAGCTAATATGAATTTAAAAATACAGTTAATGGATGTCGTGACCGCATATTTGTATGGGTCACTAGATTCGGAAATTTATATGAGAGTTCCTGAAGGACTCAAGATCCCTGGACCGAATCAAAATCGCAACATGTTTAGTGTTCGCCTGCAGCGATCGCTATATGGTTTGAAACAATCCGGAAGGATGCGGTTCAACTGTTTGAGTAACTTCCTCCTGAAGAAAGGTTACGCAAACAACGATGATTGCCCTTGTGTGTTCATAAAGAAATCCAAGGATGGATTGTGCATCATCTCAGTTTATGTTGATGATTTGAACATCATCGGAACCACAAGGGACATTGAGGAAGCATCGACCTACCTCAAGACGGAATTTGAAATGAAAGACCTGGGTAAAACCAAGTTTTGTTTGGGCTTGCAGCTCGAACACCTCCCTGAAGGAGTGTTTGTACACCAGTCCACCTATATAAAGAGGGTACTTGAAAAGTTCAATATGGCCAAGTGCCACCCTCTGAAAACCCCTATGGTCGTTCGATCATTGGAAGTTGATAAAGATCCATTCCGACCCAAGGATGAGGATGAGGAGATTTTGGGACCTGAAGTTCCTTATCTTAGTGCCATTGGAGCACTAATGTACCTTGCAAATTGCACACGGCCTGATATTGCATTTGCAGTAAACTTGTTGGCCAGGTACAGCGCCGCCCCCACTAGAAGGCATTGGGTTGGCATAAAAACCATCCTCAGATATCTACAGGGTACTCAAGACCTTGGGTTATGGTATCCAAAAGGAGGGGATTTCACTATGGTGGGTTATGTTGACGCTGGCTATATGTCCGACCCTCATAATGCTAGGTCACAAACTGGTTTTGTTTTTCTCTGTGGTGGTGCAGCCATATCTTGGCGGTCTGTGAAGCAGACTTTAGTTGCCACATCTACCAACCACTCAGAGATAATCGCCCTGTACGAAGCCACACGTGAGTGTGTCTGGCTACGTAGGATGATTGACCACATCCAGAAGTCATGTGGCATGAATGTTATCAACACCCCCACCATTATCTATGAAGATAATGCGGCTTGTGTTGCACAGATGCATATGGGCTATATTAAGAGCAATCTCACTAAGCATATTGCTCCTAAGTTCTTTTACCCCCATGAGCTCCAGAAGAGCGGGGAGGTAAATATCCTGCAAGCTAGGTCATGTAACAATCTGGCAGATTTGTTCACAAAGTCTCTGCCTGCCTCTAGTTTCCACCGATGTGTCCGTGGAATAGGCATGAGACGACTTAGAGAGTTGCAGGGTTCAGGGGGAGATCAACCCCGAAAGACATAGCTCACAATCATGACCCTGAAGGTCATGAGTTGATCCAGGAGACCTAACCAAGCATCAACTGTTGTACTCTTTTTCCCTTGATGAGTTTTTCCCACTGGGTTTTCTCATGCAAGGTTTTTAACGAGGCAAACAGGTGCAACTTAAGCCGGTGCATGTGATGTACTCTTTTCTCCTACTCTTTTTCCCACTGGGTTTTGGGAGGAGTTTTTAAGGCATACGCATAGCACTTAATTGGCCAAGGGGGAGTGTTGTAAATATGAGTCAAGAAAGTGTGAACATTGACTCAAAATGGTGGCCAATTAAATGAAGAGGAAGAGAAGTTCAAATGGTTTACATCCTTAAGTAATGTGAACATATCTTGTGAATGATGGCTAAATTAATGAAGAGGAGGAAGAGATCAATTAGGATTCAAACTCTGTAACTCATGCTTATCTTGTTAAGGCCTTTCTCTATAAATAGAGGACCCTTGCATTGTAATGAGATGGATTCAATAGAAAGGAAAAGAGCTCCCTCTTCCTCCATACGATTGTCATCTTGTGTTCTTGCTGTTCTTGTGTGCTACAACAAAGAAGCTGATTTCTAACAATATCCATCATCTCCAATTCTCCGTATAATAGGCTGTCTCGTCATCAACATATTGAAAACTAGGCAGGAAGGCACGCTCTACGGCGCCCGCTTTGGCTTTTACGCGCGGGTGGCAGAGTAGTCTTTGAAATTGAGGCTTTTTTAGTTCGCGAAAGTTGCAAAAAATTTTGCAGAAGTTGCGTATTGGAAAATGTAACTCCTCTCTCGTAACACGGTTCTCAATACAACTTTTGCAACTTTCGCGAACTAAACAAGGCCTGATTGATACCAACGAGAGAAAGGAAGAATAGACTGCGTGAAAAATCATGCGACTGGTGATGTGGAAGGGGAACCTATCGTAGCTTTTGTAAATTTGTTACATCTCTTTGTATCACTCAAATTTAAGCCATTTCTTGTATGCCCTCCTGTGCCATTATGTTATGTTTCACCGTTAGTTGTTTTCAATCGAGCTGTGGACCCCGCTGCCAGTGAGTGAAAAAAAAAACCTTTTTCCCTTTCTCTGGTCCTCCCTCGTCGATTCTCCATCCCGCTGCGGGCGGCAGCTCCGCTGGTCGTCGAGCCACCGCGAGCGCGAGGCCTCGCCCTGGGCGCCGACCGCCCTGCACCGGGCCGCGTGGGCGCGCGGCCCCGCCGGCCATCCCGCCGGCAGCCCCGTCCCGGCTCGCTGCCCGCCCGCTACCCTGCCTGCTGCTGCCGCGGACCGCGGTGGGGAGCCCCAGCCGCGCACGTGCTCGTACCAGCACGCCATCGACGCCCGAACGCGATCGGCGGCCACCCCCACCGCGGCGCCACCTGCTGCATCACATACTGCGTCGCCGCGCCGGCCTTCGAATCTGGCATCGGGAAGTAGGGCTGCACCAGAAACGCTCAATCATCAGTCCATGCGTCTGATATGGTCGAGCTCGGTGCCAAAGCAAGGCACAGGAAACATAGTTTTTTTATTCCTACATCGTTCCCTCCCACTGACGCATGGGGTCCACAACACTTTCCAACTGAGGTGACGATAGAACTTGACAGAATGGCACGTGGGGAGTGTTTAATTCCGGTGAAAAATTTTGGTGAAAAATTTTGCAAAGAGAATTTTACCATTTAGGAGTACTAAATGTAAACTAATAATAAAACTAATTATAGATCTCGTCTGGAAATCGCGAGACGAATCTAATGACGGTAATTAATCTATGATTAGCGGATGGTTACTGTAGCATCACTGTTGCAAATCATGGCCTAATCAGGCTCATTAGATTCGTCTCGCAAATTTACCCGGGGGTTATGGAATGGGTTTTGTCATTAACACACGTTTACTACTCCATGCATGTAAGATTCCCTTTGGTGAAAAATTTTGCAAAATTGAACACCCCGTAGAGGAACGAAAATGTAAAATTCAGTGGCACACCGAAAATAGTCTAAATTTCAGTGACATAGAGAAGATGAGTCAAATTTTTAATGGCATACAGAGAAGCTTTTGGGCATGCGAAAGCTGGATAGGTTTCCCGCACCCTAACACCACGTGAGGCGTCGAGCTCAGGACTCGCAGCATTGCTGCCCAGCAGGCAGCAGCAGAAGCCCATGCGACGCAGCAGAGGGAGCGTATCCACAGTTCGCACGCCGCGAGCCTGCTTGGCTCGGACCCTTCGTTTGACTGACCCACGCGACGCTTATAGGCTGCTGACGACTGGAATGGTGATCGTTGGCAAAGGCAAACTGGCATGTGATGTGAGATGCCTTCGCGGCTAACAGCAACTCTGCGGAGGACTCCAAGCGTCAACGCCGTGAGCCCGTGAGGAACGAGAACGGCGCCGCGCGGCGAGGTGGCGGGGCGCCTCCACGCTCCAGAAAAAGAATGCCTCAGGAATGTGTGGCCGTGTAACCGTGTTGGATCACGGATCATGCAGCGGACAGTGCCCGCCGTCGCCTGAGGCAGGTCTGTTTGGTTGCTTCCCAGAGCGAGAAAAAAAAAGATAAATAAGCCAAGGGCAGGATAAGATAAATGCCAGTGCCCGCTGCACGGCACGTTTTTCTGGTCTTGCTTCGGCACTCGGCAGTGGCCAGTGTGGATCCTATCCACGAATTAGGCCATGACTCGTCCCGGGTCAGGATTCAGGAAGGCCTTCTTTTTTCCTTTCGTGTAAAGGTGAAAGCGCAGTGGTAGTCCTCGTCCCACGTACACGTGCGCGTACCATCAACAGTAGGTAAAAAGAAGGGCTGAAGATTAAGAGAATATTCCATAAGTGGTCACAATTCACAGGAGAAAGATCAAGATGGGTAGCAGATAAGTAGGACCAGGATAAGATTGTGCTGCAACAGTGCCGTCACGCTTCAAGCCCTCAACGCCGGAGTACACGCGGGTACGCACTTGCTCAAGATGTAACAAAAGCCGTCACGCTTCAAGCCGCACGATTAGAGGATGATTACTGTAGCATTACTGTAGCAAATTATGGATTAATTAGGCTCATTAGATTCGTCGCGCAAAGTTACACTCATATGTGAAAAGGTTTTATAAATTGACTTCGTTTAGTGCTCCATGCATGCGAGATTTTTTGCTGCAAATTTTTTGACGCGGCCATCTGAACACGGTTCGGTCCATTCAGATTTCAGCAGAGAGTTGCTGACATCCATCCGTCCATCCATCCATAATATTCGCATGATCGCATCGCATCAGTGCGTCACATGGAAAGAGTGGAGAGCTTTAATAATTTCAAAAAGACAGAGTGGAGACCATGGAACCGCCGTACCGCGATCGCGAAGAAAACGACAATGCCTTTTTTTCATACATACATACAGTTGTAGTACAGTACTCCGTATGACATTACCCGATAAACATAAACGGGATGAGCAGCCAAACACCTAGTTTGTTCCAAGTCTATGTGATGAAGAAAAGTATCTCAAAACATGTCTTTTCTTGCTATTTTTCTTGTGTTTGTATTTTTTGTTTGCTCTCATAGCAACGCACGGACATGAATCTATTCCACAAAACATAAGAAATGAGGTGAGAATGGATGGTATGTGCAAATGGCTAACCTGCACGGTCTTATTGTGCTCCAAAATGTAGATTGTCTATCATGATCGATATTTACGTTTACGGTGGCCAGTTGTCATGCATTTTTTGTTTAATGTCACTTTATATTATTTTTGGCAGATATTGCTGAATTTAACCTTACTAAGACCACCAAGGTCACCTTCCTAAATGGCAGGATCATCTGGTCAACTTTGAGGACACATGTTAATTAAGCACATATATAGGCTATTAGTACTTTAGTAGTGCAAATATTTTACTGAACCATGTGATATAAATTTGTAAATTACAATAATTCTATCTGTTTGGATGCCTCTTACACTTATGCCAGCAGCTGAGCAAAAATTCATATTTATGACTGTTTCAGGTCATTATGGTACATACACATCATTGTTTTTTATTGTGTTTATTTTTTCAGGTAAAAGTTTCAGATTTTTAGTTATGTAAAAAGATCATTTCAAGAGTGTTCTTATTTTTGATGATTTCAAGCAGATGCAACTTGACTCACCCTTTCTTGTGCGGATCAATGAATATTGTCACATGGGAGACGATGCAAGACCAAGATTGAAAATTGATTAGTTTAGCTGTTCAATTATCTTGAACTATTTTGAATTATTGATGATTTGTTTGAATCATGTTATCCAATCTATTCATATTATTTTGTATTCGCTTGAATTATAAAATATATGTGTCTCAATGCGTGTCTTGTCATGTATATTTAGTGCTCTCAATAAATATGTTTTTTTCTTGCCAAAATTTTATCACTTCTACAATTTTGTTTTCTTCCCGTAGCATCGCACGAGCACGAATCTAATCAAAAAGAAAGAATGGAGACCATGGAACCACCGTACGCGAAGAAAACGACAATGCTTTTTTTCATACACAGTATATATAAATGTAGTACAGTATGACATTACCCGATAAACATAAACGGGACGAACAGCCAAACGCATAGTAGAAGGCAAAAGCAAATCTGTTACAGCCGTTATTCAGACTTTCATTCTTAGCGGTACATGGTCACATGGAAGAAACGGAATTACGGAAGTAAATTCATGACAAAACTCCAAAACGGACGGTGCCATCAGAGGCCTTGTCGGATAGCATTGCGGGAACTCAATAGAGATCGAAAAATCCAACGGACACCACGGTGGATGCGTGCGCAGGCAGGCGGCGTCGTTGCGAGGAGGGACCGGAGAGTCGGAGACCATCAGTTGCCTTTCCACAGGAGGGTGGTCTCGGCGATCATGCCGGTGACGACGTAGGGGTCCATGTTGGAGGCCGGCCTGCGGTCCTCGAAGTAGCCCTTGCCTTCCTTCTCCGTGTCGCGCCCCACGCGGATGGACGCGCCGCGGTTCGCCACGCCCTGCGCACACGCACGCACAACATTCATTCATTCACGACCAAATCGCAGCGACGACGGGCCGGGGTGAGCAATCGGCAGAGAGGCGGAAGCAAGCACTGACC
Source organism: Alloteropsis semialata (assembly GCA_004135705.1). Classification (NCBI taxonomy): domain Eukaryota; kingdom Viridiplantae; phylum Streptophyta; class Magnoliopsida; order Poales; family Poaceae; genus Alloteropsis; species Alloteropsis semialata. The sequence continues at coordinate 92,090,338 of CM014278.1, read as the reverse complement.
CATTTGAAGGTGTTGATGTCGGCGGTCTCGTGGCGGCCGGTGAGGCGGCGCTCGTTGCCCTCGCCGTACGCCGCGATGTGCTCCTTGTGCCTCTTGCCCAGCTTCTCGATCGCCTTCTTGATCACCTCGTAGCCACCGGGCTCCCTCATCGACTTGGTGCTGTAGTTGGTGTGGGCACCGGCACCGTTCCAGTCACCCTGTAACACAAGCACAGTCAGTAACCTGCTTCTTCTTGCATGTAATTCCCTGACACGATGTCAGAATCTGAAACTTCACCTTGATTGGCTTCGGGTCGAGGGACAGCACAACTCCGGCCACCTCAGTGATCCTCTGCAACCAACCAGTCCACACAAAAACACTGTTAATAATTTCATCAACATTCTAATTACAAGGTCCAGAGGAATATAATCATAATCAAGCTGGACCATTGCTGGATCGGAGCGGAGACTGGGGAACGGACCTCGAGGATGTAGCGGGCGACCCATATCTCGTCGCCGGCAGAGATCCCGACGGACGGCCCAACTTGGAACTCCCACTGTTTGACACGGAATCCGTTTCAGAAACATCATCACGCAACGCATGGATCAAAGAGATATTCATGTGTGCCATGCTGTTTGGTCAGAGCAACGGCTGCAACTTGCAGTGCAGGGCCGTATGTACCTGGCCGGGCATGACTTCGCCGTTGATGCCGCTGATGTTGATGCCGGCGTAGAGGCAGGCCTTGTAGTGGGCGTCGACCACGTCGCGCCCAAAGGCCTTATCGGCACCGGCAGCGCAGTAGTATGGTCCCTGGTGAAAAGAAAATGCACTGGAGAGCTGAGAATCTTGTAAATAAAGCCTGTTTCTTTTGGGTGGAATTGGTCATCAGAAGCCCAACTATAAAATTAGTACACTACTATTAAAGTTTCGCTATGTCAACTACTCCTAGTTCAAATATTTATTTTAAAAAAGCTAACCTTATTTTCAAAGCTTACGTCACATAACTTGCAAAGTATTAGTGTTGAGGGATCATAGTGAGATTTTTGAAGAGAAGTTTTCTTGCCTGGGGACCAGGGTAGCCACCAACAGGCCAGCCAAGGGGCCAGCTCACATCCTTCTGAAGGAGAGTGTACTCCTGCTCGATACCGTACCTGTTTGAATTCAGAGATATGTCCTGAATCCTGATGAGAAACAAGATAAGATAGAAAAGGTAGAAAGTTGGAAAGTTCCAAATATAGTGGTCCTTCATAATTTTCTTTTAGCCTTTTCTCTTTTTATGTTATACTAGTATGTAATAACTGAATTACTATATGTCTTCATAGATCAAACCGAATGTTCAAAATCTGAATTGTTGTGCTACAAAGGAGTAATTTACCTTACCTGGTATACATCTTTTAACCGGACTTTTCTTAGCTATATGTTACCTTTTCATTTGAAACTGGTAAAATACATTACTGTCTGAAATGCTGAAGACAATTGATATTCGGTCGATATTTCATACCATGGCACCTCAGCAACAACATCTGGGTGGCTGAAGACCTTGGCAGCATTGTACCTCTTGTTAGTGGGGATTGGCTCGCCTTGTGGCGTGTAGCAGTCACACATGACCTATGTAGAGTAGTTTTGAGCAAAGGGATAGAGGAAACCAACCGCACATCTTGCTTGTCAAAAACAAAAGGCACTTATACTCACATGTTTCAGAAAAAAATACTTTTAATCAGAAACTTTTTTATCTTTCTTCTTTCATTTAAAGAAATACAAGATTAGTACCAGAACATTTTTAATGGGAATCTGGTACAATCGTTTGAGAATGGCCTTTGCTCCCTTTTTTTCCTTCCTCCTGTTTTACTTTTTGGCCGTGCTTATGACTTCTAACTGAAACGTAAAACAAGAAGAGAAGCAAAGTCTTACAAGGATGTTGTCACCCCTCCTGAACGGGTCCTTGAAAATGGCCTGAGGGCTTCAGAGAGAAACAAAAAGGCGCAACGGTATAAGCAACAAAAGAGTAAGGTGCTATGCAGGTAAAAGATTAATGAGCAGAGGCAGCAAGAAGATGGGGATCATACTAGAGGATGACTTCGCTGTCCTCTCCAGGAGCCTGCCCGGTGCTGGAGCCGTCGTAGTTCCATTTGGGGAGCTGGCTCGGACTGGTGATGGGGCCTTTCACCGTCTGCTCCAACAACAGAACGGTGAGACATATCATAGTAATGATTCAGAAAGATATGACGTGAATAAAATTACGCACCCTTGCTTTGCTCCTGAGGTCTATGCCGGACCCTCCAACCCTGCACAGGAAAGATGACATCAGATTAGATATTCAAACTTGAACATCAAAATTTTGAGCGAATGGCAGTAGAATTCAGATTACGCTGCGTTGGTAGCTGTGAACATAGTTAATGCAACTACCGACGACAGAAAATTTTGAGTACAAACACGATCTTGAAACACTTCAGATCACTAGCAGAGCAAGAGCAGAGGGAGACCAACCAGATGTACTCGGCAATGATTTTGTTGTCGGTGCAGTCGCTGAGGTTGAGGTTAACGAGATCGGTGAGGCTGGCCATCGCTCACAAGCAGAAGCAAGAACGCAGGAGAGCTTAGTATGCAGGAAGAAGAGGAAGCGATGAGATGTATCGCGGTCGCAGCGGATGAGTCCGAAGCCGGGAGACGCGAGGGGTATTTATACAGCGAAGCTGGCTGCGGTTGGAGGATGGAGGGAAGTACGGAAGCAAGGCAGGGTGTGTGTATCATTTTCGTTAGAGATAAAATGTGGTTTCTTTTCCTAGAGACGTCTGTTTGATCCAAGAGGTTCAGATATTAAATAGATAGTCCGATATCTAAATTTAGAGATTAAATACCAATTCATATCCAAATCTGAGTACTCAAAATTAGATATCTAATATAGATATGAAACATATATTAATATTTGTTCCATAGCCGATAGATAGTATCCATATCTGAATTCGATCTGAGAAAAAATAACTATCTATATTCGTATCCTATCTATTTCCATCTCTATCTTTTCTAGTTCGCTGAATAATATATACCGGCAGTTTGTTAAGATATTGTTCATCATTTATCTCTCTGTTTTTTAGCCTCTTATGCAGTTGTGCAAGGCATCGCCCCAACTTGGGAGGCGGTTATATTTTTTTTTACAGGGAGCACACATAGCAAATCTGTGGATCTGACCGGACCCAAGTGATAATTAGTTTGATCGAGCGGCTTCAGCGATTCAGAATCCATAGGATTCTGCATTGCCCGGGTAACGTAAGTTTGATGGAAGAGACTAGTCAAAGTTTTACAGTATGATCTAACAACGTGCCGTATAAATTCTGCTTTTGTTCATTGAGACTTTGAGAGCTGTGCCTATGGCCTTTGGGAGTAGCGTCTCTCCAGAAGGAATGTCCTGCAATTGAAATAATACAATGCATTAAATAAAAAAAAAGATAACAATGCATCGCGCGGTTTTGTCAATGTCCAACCAAGACTTTGTTTTGTGCTGGATGAAGCTAAAAAACAGCAGGCACAGTTGGATGGCTGCTTAACCTGAACTTTCTTTTAGAAAATGGAATTTCATTTCTGCCTCTGCATCACCGTACACAACATTCACCTTATTACAAAGTCTCACCATAATCGCTGATAGTTTAGGAGAAAAAATAGCAAATTATGCCAAACAAAATCGATTATTAAATTTCTATTCATTAGAAGCAAACAACTCCACGGTCTCCAACCTTATCCTGAACCTGAATTGACAGTAATGGTGGAAAAACCCCACTTCTCACTGTCTTTAAGATTTTCGTGTAAACTGGTACAATGAACGTGGAGCTGCCTTTCATTAGTAACCTGTCGGTTCTTCTAAGCCACTCACACGAAAAGTACACCCAGAAAAGGAACAATGCTTTCACTCTTATTTCCGTGATAAGAAGAATCTACCCAAAAGGATGGACTAGAGAAAACGGGTTTGTTGCCGTTCTTCTTCTCTGTTTGTAGCAAGTGATTGACGGTCAATTGATCATCATACAGTTAGCTAATGGATCATCACAGTTCTAGTTACATTTGCATTGTCGATAAGCTTTGGTAAAACGGACAAGGGCCGTCACATACAAGAACAATGTGTGGGCTGTATTTTCGCTATTCGTCGCATTCCTGAAACTCCAATGATGATTTGTGTCAACTTGTTAGTTGTTACAGGTCTTCTCTTCAAATCTTCAATCCAAGGACGAGTATACAACGCTGGTTTGTTGTTTGATGGTGCTATGGAAGCTTGTTTTGTTATAAACAAGTAGAGCTCTTGCTTAAAGATTCTTCAGAGCGGGACCAGAGCATTATTGTTTTCACCTCCACCAATCTTATTTTGTTCCTCAGTTTGTCCAACTTATTGAGCCGATCTGGACGTACTCGTTGATTCAATATGATGGTATCTGCAACTGCCATGTTTGGAATTAAAAACAGGAAACCAAGGCGAAATGGTGGTATTGTTTGCTTCTTGTAGCATCTCAAACGTCTTCTATTCACCGCATTGGCTGACTTTGCTTCTACATTACTTTTTCGCTCCTAATGCCGTTTTCTTTTCAGACATTGACTTTGTTTGCGTATAATGCCGTCATTTGATGGGTGACATGTTTTTGACAAATTAGTGTGCGCGCCCATTTCTCTCAGCCTTTCACATGTCTCCAATTATTGGAGGTTACAGTTTTCTGATATTGAGATCGAGTTTTTTTTTCCTTGAATGGTCCACTAGGTCTCTAGGTGTATATTCTTGTTTGAAATGCGTAGGTGTATATTCTTGAGATCCCAAATGACTTGAACTTTTTTTATAAAAAAAAAAGGCTTCGAACAAGCTTTGTTTCCTTTTTTCTTCTGTTCTGCAGTGAACCATCGGCGTGCTCTCTATCAGAAACTCTATCAACCGGAGGTTTTATTTGATTTTTGGTACATTAAGCAACAAGGCAACAATTAGTCGTATGTTCATATAATCCAACCCTTGACACGCTGAAGAGAAGATCACCTGAGGATAATGTCCCTTTGGGCTCATAAAAGCCATGCCAAGGTATGTGATACTGTTCCCCCGAGAGACTCAGTCAGCTAATTTATGTTTCTCTGTTCCCATCCAAGAACTCAAGTTGTCGTTCGCCACCAATTTTCTTTTGCAGAATCTTGCATCTTCCTTGCATCACTGCCTTGTCCCAATTGTCCATGGAATCTATAGTCAACAATTCTTTATGTCCGTTTACTGGGTGCAAAGTTTTTGTTTTTGAAGAAGAAAGGTCAACCCGAAACTCATTTCTCCCAATCAATCTCCATCAATGCCATGTAAACTAACCATCGTGCATCTTTCAATGTTTTCAACAAGTGATGCAATCATCGCTCTCTAAGAAAATAATACTAACCGCTGCCGGAACTTAATTTGCCGTCTTCCGTCCAACCAGGGCTACTATCGTGGGGCGTAGAATATTGCTAGTTTAGGAAAGTTTAAGTTAGAATAAACCATAAGAGTTGCTATCATGTTCAAACTTGTGCAAAATATCTGAGGTAGGAATGTAGGATGCATACGGTGGATTTAGTATGATGAATGTCCCAAGCCGCACCTGCTTCCTGTCCTGTGGAACTTATATATAACACTGCGATGACAAACCATGGTGAGGTCACGTGAAAACACTGCCACCGCAGCTGTCATGTGGGGTGTTTTTTTTTTTTTTTTTTTTTTTTTTTTTTTTTTTTTGGCGAAAGCTACCTTGTGGCTTTCATAGCCCAATCAGCCCTTTGGCAATTGGCAGTCATCTTCTCCCAGCGACAGCTGCCGCATACCATCAGATTCGCTCGTTCGCGAAATTGGCGAATGGTTGTGGCGTTGAGACTGAATGACGATGTGCGGGTAGCCAAAGATGTGTCGTCCTCCCTTTTTTAACTTCCATTCGACGGCAACGGAGGAAGCAAGTGAGCAAGAATCATCAGATTTGGGCGTGCATGTTCGCTGCACACGATATGCCTTCTGGATGAATGTGCGTCGGTCATTGTAGATCTTCATCTTCTTGGGCTTTTGACAGATTATGCTCAGAATCTATACTCTAGATGGCTGGATCAATTCCCTGAGAATATTTCCACTGCAACAAGCTGCTCGGCCATCCCCAGCTCTCTGCATAAAGGGGATCAAGTGGTAGAGAGCTGGAAAGAAACAAATATACGTGGAGTGAGTTTCCGAGCTCACAAATGAGCGTGAGTCTGACTTGGCAAGGGAAATCTCCAGAAGATTAATCCAGCGATACAAGAGGGAAAATGATTCAATTTTCTTTTTTATCCAGATCCACAAAAGTCCCAGTCGTTTTCAGTTTAAATCTTTACATGATCAGGATATCAACTACATGTTACAGAAGATATGTGACATGCGATGCTGGAAGCCCTGGAAATCAAGTCATACATCTCGACACCTAACTTTAGCCTAGAGGAAAAAAAAAAGTTTTGTGCGGAAAGACAACTCCACATGCACTTGTGGCCACAAGTCTTATCTCATCCGTTTATTCTCTTTCCTACGATATCCATCCAACCGTTGATTTTCTCACGTACCCAAGTTCCTATAGTGTGTTAAAAAACTGGAAACAGGGGCAGAAATAATTAAGTTCTAGCTTCATGTCATACTGAATTCAACCATGATTGATGACAGATGTAGCAGTAGAAATCGGATTACTTTTAAGGCTCCTATTAAGATCAGAGTCAAAAGGAAATTTTGCATGCACCAATTTCAAATGATCCGGATCTGATTAAATATAAAAAGGGACAAGTCGGGCATAGCTTACAACAGATAATAAAAGCCAGGAACAGTAATTTACATTGCAGCGCTAATTTATTGGAGATCCATATGCTGAACAGTATTAACATATCTCCAAATACTACTTGCTCATTTGGCCTTCAATTGAAAAATTACAGAAACCAGATGAGCAGTGAAACGGCTACGAAAAAATAAGAATGACTAGAGAGCGGAAACGAGCTTTCTCCAACAAATAATTGCCATTCCTTGACAAAATCTACGGACGAAACAAAAAGATTACACTCTATGTACCCTATGTAACCTCCTTTGAAAAAAATCAAGGAGACTAACCAAAGCCCCAACAGATTTGTGATGATGCATCCGGCAAATATATCATACATCCTGAGCAACCAAATGCATCATGAAATGCCTTTGGATGTTCTTGAAGGAGGCCTGCTAATCTCTGATAGTGAAGAGGAATGTGCTTCTTCGTATCTTTGTATCTCCTGTATGTAATTCAGGAAAGTTAGATACCAATCTTCTGTTTAAGCGATAAGCATCTTTACATAAAAAATTGGTTAACCAAGTTGCAGTCCTATTGTCAAAGAAAACTAACAGCAGAAGTGTAATTCTATGGTCTGCTACCAAAGGACAATTGATGTCTCTGGTGGTGACAGGTTACCATCTCTAGGTTTTTTCAGCCAGCAATCTGCTTTCAGCTGAAAAGCAGCTTAGCTAGAACTTCCGACAGTAATAATAAGAGCCTTTGGGAATAACCCAAAAAAAAAAGCACTAATCTCTCCATTTGATATTACGAGGCATGTTTCATTTCGCTAAGACGAGGCTTTGACCAACAATTACTCTATTAATATATACTTTTGTGTCAAAGTTGATAATTAAAAACATTAATGAGTATACTTTTGTATCACATTAATTAAATATTTATAGCGTAATTGTTGGCCAAAGTCCTGTCATATGAAATGAAATATGCTTTGCAATTTCAAAAGGAGGGAGCATTATGTAAACTTGTAGTATCCATAGAGATGGCAAACTCAGGCAGACCTAAAGGTTAAAGCAGAAATGAAACAACGGGATATAGGCTACTCGATACTTGACAGGTCAAAAACCTAAATACTTTAGTCCGCATGTGGAACAGGAGCATGCAACCAGAAATTTCAACCGCGACTGAACAAATTTCAAAAGGATATGTCAAACTGCAGCAAGGGCACAGCTGTTTCTTCCATAGCAATAGCAACAATAACTACTCAATCAAATATAGCACAATCAACTATGTGAGCAAAAGTAAAAAACCTGCGATAATGTTGCAGCTGAAGCAGATTTACGGGATTGCAGTTGATCCTTCAAATGGTTCCGGTGCTGCTGCTGCATATTCTCAAACTGCTGGAGAAGGGATGGGAAATTGATTGCACTATAGTTCTGCGTGTCTTGGTTCCGAGTGCTGTCTTCTGTCACTTGAAGAATCTGAGAGTATGGATTTGCTGAAGATGTGCGCCTGAGATTTTCACTGAACGGCACAGTCTTCAATCGAGTCCTCAAGATCTTGAAGGCCGCACTTTGCTGCATAAAGATATGAAGCCAAAGTTATTATATTATAAGGAGTGCCAACTTGCCTTAAGTAATATAAATGTTCAAGAGGGCACATGCAGGTTGTATAACCTCTCCAAAAGAGTCTGGTTATAGAAGCTAGACCTCATAGGAGGAATAATGAACCACAGTTCAATTCATTCTAACAAAAAGGTGATACTTTAGAAAGACCGCATTCCACATACAAAGTGGAGAGAGCACAATAAGGTAAATAAGCAAGCAAAACATGAGGCCGTGGAAATACGATTTTGAACATCACACGCTATTGCAGCATATAGTTTCAATGTATGATTACAATACACATCCTTACAGAGGACTATTTCACAATTACAAAGTATCAACCAACCCCTATACTAGGAAACTAATCAAATATTTGGGGGGAAGAAGAATGGAATAGCCAAGACTAATCGATCATTGCAGCCAAAAGAAAGATAGTGCCTTCAAAAGGTGACGCCCATTCATGAGGTACACATCTTAATGTAAGATTACACCAACTATCTGGCGCTTTGCTTATGAACTGGATTAAAACTGTTCTACAAACTATGCAAGAAGCTAAATTGTTACAGTACTGGAGCATGCAGCATGCGCTTTTTGTCTAGTTCATGTTACCCAAACCTTCATTAAACATTAACCAAAGGAAGGCTGTAGTAACCGCAACACAGAGATACTAAAGTTTACATACCTGAGGCAACAGCATCAGGAGACCATAAAGAGTTTTCAGAAGCCAGGTGTGTTTCCCAGGCTCAAGAAGCTGCAAGTTTTATACAGTATGTTATGGAACTCCCATGCCGAAATGATTAGTAAGAACAGTGTAACAGTTAAATCTTTGTACTAACAGGTAAACCCAAAAAAATTGCAAAGCATACACATTATCACAGTTTCATATTGCACTACATAAACCCTGACATGTTAGTTTTACAGCATCCAAATTGAATGTGAAATCATTAATTATTTTGAGAGAACCTTATACCAAAAGGACAGCGAGCATAGTAAATGTACATATGAATATCAGGATACAAAGATTGATTAAGAACTATCATGTCATCGATCACACAGAACTAGAAATCAAATTAAAACAGCAAGAAAGCCCCCGATTTTGGAACTCAAAGGTGCATGAGAAACAGAAACATATACTTGCTGGAAGGGATTATGAGAACAAGTTACCTGTAAACGCAAGTAAGTAAATACAGGAGTCTCTAAGAGACGGGTCAATTTATCTAATTGAACCAAAAATTTCACATTTATGTCCTCTTCTCCAAGAGACTGAATAACACAGCTCGCATGACTGTATGCCTACACACATTTAGAAATCACATCCAAAGATCAGTGGAGTCCTAGTAAGCAACACAAATTGCAAATCAATTATCATTACCTGAGCAAGTAAACACAAGCTAATCGTAGCCATCGAAGAGTGACGCCACGAAGCATACAAAGACTGAAACAAGTCCTTGCCCCAGGAATCCACTAATGACTTCTTAAGAAGAGAGCGGAGCCCCCCAAGTTCAGTTGATGTGAGCAAAATCAAATTCAAAGCCTGCAGGTGGTTAAAAAATAATGCACAAATCTCACAATCATTTGGCAGTAGAAGAATGTTATAAAAGTAGCACACACCTGAACCATGACGGATGCAAAATCAAGGTCAATTTCACTCTCAAGGATAGTGGAGAACTCCCGATACACTTTTTCAGCACCCAGTAGAACACAGAGCCGACGTACTATCAAAGCACCACGCCTGTAGAGTGTAGAAGTACCTCAAACAATTATTTTCTAAGATGTTCACCAAATATTGAATCACGCATCCTAAAATCAACAGATATGATTAAGAAAGAAGAGTCGGCTTTAGAATTGAAATTTTACATACTTCTCCAGCAGAACATGATTGTTGTGGAAGGTGCAAATTAGGTAGGATACAAGATGGTGGAAGTGGTGAGACTCTTCAGCAATACATGCATGAACTTCTAATACTAATAGGACAACCTGCATAAAATAAAAACGCTGTGAGAAACAACCGCCATGCTCAATGCTACTAACAAAATGCACATGGTGGTTAAACCCATACAGCTATTCTACAGCAGCAAGTGGTCTGACATGGTTGCCTAGCTACCGTAGACTCTCGCTAAAATAAAATATATCTTATTTGAGTTTAGTCAAAGAACATCAGATTTTCAGCCTTGAGCAGCACTGTTAATCTATAATAGCTAACAGCACAACAATTGGAATAATATTCAAACCAGGAATTACAGATTTGGCTAGTGATATGTTTAAATAACTAGCAGCAGCATGTTTCATCCTCTGAATTCAGGCCTTCAGGGGGGCCATAGTACAAGCTACTCAGAGCATGCTCTCCAGGACCAGGGTGGAGGTGAAAATGTGCTCCAGGGCAAACCTGGAGGCATCATTTATTTCTTTCTTGCTTGCCTCAACTCCAGTATCCGTGGCTGCCTTCATAGTCATAGCCCATAGCCCCCTTCTAAAGAAAGTAACAATCACCTAACAGATCTTATCTAACCAAACCAAACCAGATCTTAACTAACTTAATACATATCTCTAAGAAGCTAACTATCATCACAGTTCAAAAAAAAGCTAAGCTATCATCTGAGCAAATTAGCAAACTAATCTGTTGGTGGGTGTGATGCTACAATGGCCACACCATAGCAACTTGGGCCCTCCAAATAGATCCAACCCTTGCTTGAATTATTAAATACTTAACTATAAAACACCGCAAACACTCAAAACAAACAAGTCAGCCTGGAAGGCTTTCCAAAAAAAAAAAAACTCACCGCATCTGAAGGATCAGAAAGTGCATTTAGAAGTGGATCGAAAATGTCGTTCAGGTACGCCAAAAACTGTTCCAGAAAATATGTAATAAATCATAGGGCTTATGGTATTTTCTTAATCAAAATGAATTGCAACTCTCGCATGTCCAATTCGAGGTTGACAAATTACAACCAGGACAATGTCAAAGGCTAAAAGTTTGAAAACATGTAGGTCATAATTTGTTAATATTTATCCAAAATGCGGTCCAAAAAAGCATCATAGTCTTTTAGTACCTCAACACGATATCGAGCCAGAAGAGTGGAGAACCAATGTAATGCTTCAATTCGAGTGGCCTCATGCTCACTATCCAATTCTCTGAAAAGAAAGGGAGAAAATGTCAATGTCATATCACAAATTTCATGTCAATATAATTCTCAAATTACCAGCGCAAGTAGGGCATAAACAACTCAAATTACCACACACAAGGTGCCTGACATTAAACATAATTTCATATACTAGGGATTGAGTAAAGAACCTTTTCGCAATTGAAAGAATTGCTCCAATATCAAATCCCTCAGTTGGATCAGCTTTTATAGCACGAAGTTCCTCATTTGTTTCACGTGCAACCTTGCAAACAAAGAAGTCAAAAATTTAAAAACATAATGCTGTCCCTGAAGAGGCACACATCACACAGTTTACATCTGCAGTAACTGTACGAATCAAAAGCATAAAACAGGAAAGTACCACTCGGATTTTCTCTTCCTCGTCAGATATGCATGGTAAGATAGCACCCAATATATCTGCATAGTAAGGAACGAGTTGTTCCCCACCGAGCTTGACAAACTCGTTGATCTGCATTTTAAAGGATAAACCATTAGAAAATCATTCCTGCAAGTATCCTCTATGCAGTCTAAGATCACAGGAACAACATAAAAGACAAAATTACCCATGTGATAGACGTCAACCGAGTAAATTCATCAGTAGAGCCTGCCCTCCGAACAAGTATTTCAGCCATACGACCATAGTCTACATTCTTTTCATTAAGGTAGAATACTCAGCATTGAAAACATAAAGCATGAAGACAACCTTATATAACGACAAAAGGATAATTGGAGGAATATACATCAACAAAATGGCTTTTATGTCTATGCTGTTAAAAAGATGATACAGATATAGAGCATGTTTCGGGGGAGCAGCCTTACTGGTGAGTTCTTTATCTCCTGCAGAAACTCTGAAAGTGCTGCATCGGCTTGCTGCCTTATCTCATGACTGGAATCGCTAAGCATATTGAATAAACCTGCAGGTGTATGTAACAATAGAAAGGTTGCTGAACACTCTATAAAAGCAATGCACTTGGACAAAAGGGAGGGATTACCATCAAGAAAATCAGGAAGGAAACCAAGCATGTCGATATCAGGAACACTGTCTAACACTGTTATCCACCCCACCAAAAATTGTCTCACATAAGGGTTCAACACATTCATGCGTTCTCTCAATAGCGGTATGAATTCTTCTATGCTAAAGAGCAAACACAAGACAAGGGGAAATCAGAAATCAACACTAGCATTAAGATAAGCATATCACTAATATGGAAAGGCAAATCATATGCACATACCTGAACTGATCACTCTCAGTAACGATATCCTGGTTGATAAATAATTATCTTATCAGGGGCAGTTATAAGAAGATTAAAATGGACAAGATTAGGATATATGAGCACAGTACAGGCGGTTATACCTTGACAAGCCTGTCAAGAAGATGAGCGGCACTCTGCACATTAGCATCGGAATCTGCAGAAAGCTTGCATAACGCATCGAAAATCTTGTTGAAGTAGACAATGAAATCCCCTCTTACAACCTACAGATAGAAATTCATTTAGTGTGAAGTAAATATGCTATCTGTGTTTCATCACTGAACTAGATGCTTACCTTTGCTATGTTGTATAATGCTTCGCAAGCATAGTAGCGCACTCTGCTATCTTGGTCCAAGAAAGAATTAAGCACAGGAGGCACGATTTGCTGGAAGCGCAAATCAACAGAGCTTACTGTAAAGTCAAATTGATAAAACAGAATAATAGCATGACCAGTTTAATGTACACATCAGCCCCGTAGTTGCCGATTTGCCATTTACAGATTATGTGAAAGCTCATAAAAATCAGGCATACAAGTTTTAAGCCAAGTAGCTGTAAGATTTTCTTTACCCATACAGATTCCGCCACATAAAGAACGACATTGCATAAACTTGAGTATGAATAAACTAAATAGAATTTGTGAGAGTTAAATGCTTGCACTAGCAAACCTCGAGATGCTGAGCTGCCTCACTGGTGAGTCCAACAGTAACTGCTGCAAGACCAATCAACCCACCCTGCTAACATCAAAGCGCCACAGAACTCAACAAATCTGATCCCGGCAACACCGGAAGCATGAACCACAGCGGTCTAAGCAAACCTTCCGATGATTGGCCTGTGGCGAGAAGGTGAAATCGCTGATGAGAAGCGAGATGACCGCTGTTATCTTCTCATGCTCCCCAGCCGTTGCGAGCTGCTTCACGATCCCCTCAATCTATACGAGACCCCATGGCAACAAAAAATCCACCTTAAATCCCTGGCGATCGCTCGAAGACCAAAGCCTTGCCAGGAATCGAAACCCCTCACCTCGAGCGCGGCGTTCTTCCGCTTCTCATAGAGCTTGTCGGAGAGGTTCCGCAGCACGGCGCCCGGGATGATGGAAAGCGCGTCTGCGGCCATCGCCGGTGAATCCGCCCGGGAGATCCCCCTCCCCCGCCGCCGCTACAACCTCCCGATCGCCGGCGATCGCTGCATCAGCCGCGCCCCCCACCCCACACCACGGCACCCGCAGCCGCGACCCAACCCTAACCCGACAGGCCAAGCTCCACGGCGATGCGCCCAGGAAAGCGAGGAGGCGAAACCCTAGAGCCCTGCGCCGAAGCCGAGCTCGCTCGCAGCAACAGCGCGAGCTTTGGAATGGATTTGGGGGCGGAGGCGACGGTGGTGTGATCTGGAGGCGAAGGCGAGGGGGGAGGGGATCCGGGCGCTGCTGCAATTTTCCTTCTCCTTCCCAGGGGTAACGTTTACCGTTGCGGCGGCCATTAACGGCGCCAGTTTCCCGTGGGTGCGGGTCCAAGGCGGAGGCCAGCCTGGCAAGTGGGGCCGAGACCCGTGACCTGGACTGCGGCGTAGGAGGCTCGGTCCAGGGGGGGTTCCGGGTGGTGGTCTGGATTGGCTGCCTTCCTTCCTGCTGCAATTGGATACAGCAGAGCTGGTGCATCATGCATGAGCTCGGTCCGGGTGCACCGTAAGGAGGATGCTTGGGAGGACATGGGAGTATGGTGCGTGGAGCAGGTGTATCCAGGTCTCCGGTCGTCTCCCCCGCTTCTCTTTCCACAGAAAAAGGAGGCTGCTCATGCTATTGTCGGTCTTTTTGGTCCAAGTCCGTTCGTGGCACCCGGTGGCCGGTGCCCTGTTATGGCGCGTTTGGATGCAGCCCTGATCCATACGGCAATCCTATACCCAGCCTTACGAAGTCAAGCGCCTGGTTTCCAAGGTTGCATCCAAATAAGCTCTAGTGTAAGGAAGAGGAGGTTTTTTAATGATCCAATCATGACGATGAAAACATGATACGGAAATTTGGAAACATTATGCTCCTTGCATATAAGGAATTAAAGATAGAGTCAATACGCAAACCTACACAAATGAGTCGTAATCAAGGATCAGCATACTACACCTTCTACAGTGTTGAATGGGCTTAGGTGAAAAGCTTAGGTGATCGTGGCTTGCACTGTTGAGTATAAATTTTTCATTGGTTTGATTTGATTTTTTTTGCGAAAGACCAGTACAAACGTTAGGCATGCAAGTGGGCGTGGGCTTTCCTGCGAGCCCGCTAGGCCCGCCTGCGAAAAAAGGCCTTGTGGGCACCTGCAGACGTCCTCAATTCCTTCGCGGGCTTAGGCAGGCAGGCCTGCGTAACCCAATGGGATTCAGTGAGCAAGCCCGCGAGGCCTGCAGCAGCTTGCGAGGCCCGCAAAATTCACTCTTTGCTCGAGTATCCAACGAAGCGTATCCAACCTAAGGTCGTCGGTCGCGTCTTCCGCGTCCGCAGGCCGCAGCAGCTGCTCGGCGCCGCCGCTCCCGCAGCGCCGCCCACAGCTCTGCTCCTGAGCGCCGCCGGCACCTCCGCTCCCGTAGCGCCACCGCTCTCGCAGGCCGCCGCCGGCGCTCATTGCTGCCTGGTCGGCTTCGCCGGCCGCCACCAAACCCTAAGCCGATCTGTTTGCGCCGGCGATGGCCAGCCGGCCCGCCTCCTCTGAGTCCTTAGCTGTCCCTGGCGAGAAGACCATGGGAGCGGGTGAAGGAGCAAGAATTCAACCTTCTCCGCTTCCTCCGACGGTACGTGCCTCTTTTATCCCCCTCTGCTCTGGTATGAGCACATGGTCTGTAGATAGCCGGAGCGTGGAGTTCTTGCCGCTCTTGTTCCTGTAGAGGAGGAGATGGGCGATGGAGGGAGGGGGACGATGGCTAGCACCAGGGTCTGCCATTGCTGGTGTTTGCGAGTTCTTGGATGATTTTGGAATTGCTGACCTTAGAATAAAGTAGTATTCCTAGGGTATATATGTATCTATGCATTGTTCCATGTAGATAAGTGACCATACTCAGCATATTTGCTGACCTTAGAATAAAGTAGTGCTACCGACCTGCCAAGTCTGATTCCAAGTTCACCTGCATCTTTTTTTTTTGGACAAGTTCACCTGCTAGGAATGCATGCGTATATAGTTAGCTTGAGCAATTTACATTAGGCTTCCTGTATGATTGACTCTTGATGGTACCTCACTTTTAATTTACAGTAGTGTTCCGGGTTCAAGAGTGCTCACTTTTAATTGTTAGTACCTTCCTGTATGGCTCTATGATTGACTCTTGATGGTATTCATCTATGAAGCTGAATGAATTGTGTTCTTGATGAACTGGTTGTTGTCACTATTAATTTGTGCTGTTGAAAAAACAATCCACTGCTATAAGTTCATATATTTAGGGCATGTGTTGGAATGCACGACTTGAATCAAGAAAAGTTTTTGTTCAGTACAGTAATCTGTGAGCAGATTTTCAGCAGATTTTTCAGCAGCAATCATGATCACATCTCGAAGGGCTGGCCTGGTGCAAGCGGTAGAGTCTTACCGCCTGTGACCGGAAGGTCCCGGGTTCGAGTCGCGGTCTCCTCGCATTGCACAGGCGAGGGTAAGGCTTGCCACTGATACCCCTTCCCCAGACCCCGCACAGAGCGGGAGCTCTCTGCACTGGGTACGCCCTTTTTAATCATGATCACATCTCACATGTACAGACCATAGATTTTGCTGCAGCATATACAGTAGCTCTCGATATCAGTTTTCTATCGCTTGGAATGTGCATTTTTGTTAGTACTTTCTGCAAGATTAATAGATTGATTCCTATCAACTTTCCTGCATTTGCCAGGTGTGACTAATCAATTTTTTGTTACACATTTCAGCTCACAATGCCAGCAATGCAATCACAACCTCAGCTGCAAGAAGTTGGGGGCTCCTCAGGTGCTCCATCTTCGGTCTCCTCATTGGCAAAAAAGCGTAAAAGGCCTCCTATGTTGAATAAAAAAAGCAGTCAGATGCAAAGCGGGTCAAGTCACAAACTATGGTCAATGCTGCACTAAAGAGGCCCGCAGAGACAAGTGCACAGAAACAAGTAGTTTCTAAGAGGTTCAAGCCTCCAATGGCAGGGTCTCCCATGGTTACAAGGTCTCCCATGGTTACAAGGTCTCCCATGATGAGACTGATTGTATCTCCTGTGGTTATGGGGGCAAGGTCACCGGCACTCAGCCCACAAATCTCTCAGCCAATGACAAGGTCTCCATCCACCAATACTACACCACCACCTTCCTTTGATGATGGAATAACACCAACACAGATTCCTGGTAATTACATTTCAGAAGATTTTAGTGTTGATGCATATGTGCTTGCTGTTCTCAATTCTTCAAAATATATGATGCATGAAATGAACTGGACATTAATATTTCTCTTACACCATGCTGTAGGTACCACTTCTGTCCAAAGTAAACCACGAAAACTCAAATCTAACATCTGGAAGGATATGGACCCTATCTACCAAGGTGGAAAACTTGTTCAAGCTCGATGCAAACATTGCAATGAGGTATTTTCTGCCACACACAATTCAGGGAATAGTCATATGCGTAGGCATTTGGGTGTATGTGAACCAAGGCTTAAAATGATTGATATGGTTGAGAAATTGCAAGCTTCAGTAGTGTCAACAGAGGCAACTGTTCCGAGTAATTGGAAGTTTGATCGTACAATCACTCGTTGTGAGCTTGTCAGGTTGATTGTTCTTCATGAGCTACCTTTTTCTTTTGTTGAATACGATGGATTTCGTAGTTACTCTCTTAGCCTGAACCCACTTGCTGAACTAGTTTCAAGGACAACAATAAAAGAGAATTGCATGGAAGCATATAAGAACCAAAGGCTGTCACTAAGAGATTTGTTTGGGGATTGCAATTGTAGATTCTCGTTGACTGCTGATTTATGGACTTCAAATCAGACAACTGGTTACATGGTCGTTACATGCCATTATATTGATTCTAATTGGAAAGTGCAAAAGAAGATAATTAGGTTTTGTGTGGTAAAAACACCGCATGACGGTTTCAACCTTTACAATGTAATGCTGAAGACAATTCGATATTATAACATTGAAGATAAACTTTTTAGCATTACATTGGACAATGCGGGTGCCAACAAAACTATGATAGATCACCTGAAACTACATTTTTTTGGGGAAGTCTATGCTACACTGTGATGGTGATCTACTTCATACTCGTTGTGCTGCTCACGTGCTTAACCTTATTGTAAAAGATGGGCTGCAAGAAATTGAACATGTCATCAATGATATAAGAGAGAGCATAAAGTATATTAGAGGCTCTCAATCAAGAAAAGAGAAGTTTGAGGAGATAATTGGAGAGATGGGAATAGATTGTCAGAGTCGTCCTTCACTAGATGTGCCGACACGTTGGAATTCAACATATGACATGTTGGAGTCAGCTTTCCCATTTAAAGATGCTTTTAGTGAGTTAGGACAACAGGACCCCAACTACCTGCACTCACCCACACTAGAGGAGTGGCAAAGAGCCCATGCAGTTTGCAAGTTGTTGAATGTCTTTAAGAAAGCAACTACTGTGGTTTCTGGTTCAAAATACCCCACAACCAATCTTTACTTCCATGAAATTTGGAATGTGAAACAAGAACTGGAATCAGAAGCATCAATTAGAAATCCAATTATTGCTTCTATGGTTTCAGAAATGAAGACAAAATTCGACAAATATTGGAAAATCTCGTACTTGTCAAACTGCATACCAGTTATATTAGATCCTAGATTCAAGTTTGGGTTTATTGAATTTCGTTTGAGGCAAGCATTTGGAGACAGTGCCAGTGTTCATATTGCCAAAGTAGATAAAGCTATAAGAAGCTTGTTCAGTGGTTACTCGTCTGAAATGGAAGCTGGCGACACAACTTCTACCCCATCAAATGAGAATGCAACTCCTGTGCAAGGTCGTTCGTGGTCTGATTGGAGTACCCACATAGGCGTACGGAGCAATCCAGTGACAGGGGAGTTGGATAGGTATCTGCGTGATGAGTTGTTCCCTTGTGATGATGACAACTTTGACATCCTTTATTGGTGGAAGATGCATGCATCAAAGTACCCTATTGTTGCTCGAATGGCTCATGATGTCTTGTCTGTTCCAGCATCTACAGTGGCGTCCGAGGCAGCATTTAGTACGGGCGGTCGAATCATAAGTGATCACAGAACTCGGCTATCGGCCAACACGGTTGAAGCTCTTATCTGTTTTCAGGACTGGCTTAGGGTGGCAGGTAATTCTTTTTAGCATTGGTTTATTCATTTGACTTGTAAAATACATGTTGATTGGACATGCTGGCTTTGTAAAAAAATTACAGGCGCATCTTATTTGGACATCATAAAGATTGATAGCTTGGGTAGCAACATCGAAGAACTTGTAGCCGATGCATGATCAGTTGCAACACAAGGTTAGTATCAGCCTAATCTAGAGATTGTTTTATTCAACACTGCATGACTAGTACAGAAATATTCTTCAAAGTTTAGAATCAGCAAGCCAATGGTTGTAGAAAGCCAATGCTTCTTAACTGTGAGAAGCTAGTTCCTTTTTCAGATAGACTATCAATTCTTTTTCCAAGGGACAATGTAGCTGTTTCTATAATTTGATTTTCCCTCATTTTGTTTGCAATGGGGGACAGTGGAGTCTGTGTTCTTAGTTTATCCGAGAAACTAATTATTTAGAAAGGAGTATGTCTGTTGTTTCTTTCATCATTTGGCACATCTGGGCCTAATTTGCAAAGTTAATATAAATGCATAACAGAATATGCAAGCATCGATGCAGCAGATTAACTGATAGAAATCACAGAATAGATTGGTCTCCTGTCAAAATTCAGTCAGTCAGGGGTGCATTGAAGCAATAAATTTAGCCTACCATATGCATATAGTCATATACATATAGTCATAAACAATTGCAGTAGTGAAATAGTGTAGGTAGTATCTGTTGTGTTGCCATTTTCTTGGTACTGCTGGTCACTGAAGTGTGATTTGTTTTTTGGAGCAGGTGCACTTGTTTCTTTTCTGGTACTCCTGAAGTGAAGACAGCTGCCATCTTCAGAGAAATGGTGTATCTATGTAGTTCGTCGCAGTAGTAGGCCACAAGATTTATGTGCATCTGATTTGAAATGCTTGCCAGTGACAATATAAACATGTACTGGTTGATTCCGAAGGCTTCTTTTGCATGTCTGTGTTAGATGAGCCCTTATCATATTTGGTTACTAGGGACCAAACTGTACCAAACTGTAGTGATGCTTGCCGTTATATTCTAGCATTGTCAAACATTAATTTAGTCCTGTGACCAAACTGTAATGATGCTTGCTGTTATATTGTAGCCATGTCAAACAGTGGAAAAGTTCTGAGATTAAAACATTTGTATTCCATCCGTCTGTAATGGCAGCTATGATGAGGTTAAACGTGCGGGAGCTAAGCGGGCTCCTGCAGAGTCTGCTAGCCTGCTAGCAGGCAACCTGCAAGACCCAGCGGGATGTTGCAGAAAGTCAATCACGCAAGCGCGGGCTCCTGCAGGACAGCGCTTTTCTTATTGCGGCGCTTGCGGCTCTTCGCGGGCCGCCTGCAGGCGCGCCTGCCTGCATCAAACGTAGACACTCACACACGCACGTACACCCACCCCTATGAATACACGTACGCAAACCCTACCCCTATGAGCAACATCTATAGTACATAATGGTAATGGGAAGAGCCCTGCCATTTATTTACCTCGTCTAATCCACTTATAGTCCTGTGAGAAATAACCCAGAAAGTCATTCGTCAAATGGATTTGCTTCATTGTTTTCTAGAGTTCAAGGTCTTATAGGCAGCAACTCAAGTTGATTCTACTATGAGGCTCTAGAAGTTGGGAAGAGGAGTCCGGAATGCAAAAGCAATACAGTCTCCATAATCTATTTAGTTTTACGTCAAATGTGTCTTTTTTATTAGAATTAGATGATTTATATTAGGAAGAAGATATCAGATTCACATCAACGAGGGTATGTCTTTTTTTCACACTTCCTGCAGTTGCCTATTCATCTAGTCCTTGGATGACAACTGTTTGTTGCTTGACAAAAACATCGAATAATATATTTAAGATTTGTACAAAAATCAAGGAGAAGGGATTATTTGTTGCACATTGTTGTTAGGAGTTAAAACTACGGAAATATTGTGTTTTTAGTTTTTCAAATTTAGGTATCACTTAAATTAGTCTTGTTAATGGCTTCTGGTCATACTAGTTGTACCACACAGTCATATGACCACATGCCTAGGCTATATATACTATATTACATTGACTTCGACATATGTCGTGCAAAATCATTTACTTTATATTTTAGAGCTCGATAAAATTTTCTCTTATACTTGTTCGATTGCTGCAATAAAAGCTCAAAAGCAGGCATAAATACATTTCATGAACATAGGAATCAAACTAGTATTGTGCTTGACATTATAGAATGGTGAAACGGATCAGGTCCTGTAACAAATTTTGCAAACTTCCTGATGAGGATATCAATACCAACAATACGTCCACACCGCCTACGCTTGTACCAAGTTCTGGTCCTATTACTCGTGCTCGTGCTCGCCAGCTCAACAATCAAGTGAGTTCATTCTTGAGTTCATATTCAGATTATTTAGAACATAGAAACACGTGCACTCTTGTTTTGCTTAGGAACGATGGAGAGGACCAAAAGGGGAGAGGATTCGCGCAGGCAGGATTCGGGTTGCAGGACAGCACCAACTTGTGATGGATGCCACGACTTCATCTGGACTCCGTTTTGGGTGTTCAAGTACTTCACGAAAAGCTGATAAAGTCTACTTTCCAACGGATCTGGCCTCACGGTCATTGTCGGTGTGCGAAATAACCAACAAGTAAATTAGTGGATTGCGCGTTTGGGCTTCGGATGGTTCGCGAGAGGACACAAGGGATTATACTGGTTCGGGCACGAACGCCCTACGTCCAGTTCGAGGCTGCTCGTGTTACTCGCGTTGCTCGTAGTAGGGGTTACAAGCGGTCGAGAGAGGGAGAAACTCCCAAGTCTCTGGGTGCGTCTAAGAGTGAGTGTTTCGTGAGTTGTGTTCTGGTGTGTGTGTTGTGTGACCGTCCTCCCTCTCCTGAGGCTTGATTTTTCTATTTATACTCAGGAGAGGTGAGGCTTTACAAGGCGTGCTCAAGAAGGTAAAAAATAGAAAGCTTGCTGAAGAAGCTCCGCCGCCTGCGGGATACTGTGGACGCCGTACAGGACACTGTTCGAGACGCTGATCGGAGTTGTTGGGGACGTGGCTCTCCCTGCGTGGACGCTGATCGGAGTTGTTGGGGACGTGGCTCTCCTCGCGTGGCGCTGATCGGAGTTGTTGGGGACGTGGCTCTCCTCGCGTGGCGCCCGCGTACGGGCCAGTCAGTGGGAGTCACATCCGCTGGCCGCGCCGGACAGTGCTTGGTGAGGCCAATTAATGCCGATGGGAAACGGCATGGGCGTATGGAGACACATCCTTACGCCGGGTCTTCCGGACGCTCCACTTCGTCTCGGGCTCACGCCGATTCGGGCGAGACGAAGAGAGGTCGGGCGAGATAGCGACAGGAGTGGATCGGCCGAGGCGGGTGAGGGTCGGCCGAGGCGAACGGGAGTCGGCCGAGGCGGACGAGGGTCGGCCGAGGCGGACGAGGGTCGGCCGAGGCGGACGAGGGTCGGCCGAGGCGGACGGGGGTCGGCCGAGACGGATGAGGGTCGGCCGAGTCAGGGGAAAACTGATCCTCCCCTAATCTGATGTTCTTCGGGTTTTCTTATGCCTATCTTCTTCCTGAAACGGCGTGGTCCCACCCGTCAGTGAGAGGGTCGGATATTGATATCCGACAGTAGCCCCCGAGCCTGCACGGAGGACAGGTGGTTCTCCGCGCAGGCTCTTTCTCGATGCCTGATCAGATGTCACTCGGGGGTGCGCGCGAGCGCACCCACCGGGTGTAGCCCCCGAGCCCGTAGGGGAACGGTTGGTTCGCCTATGGGCTGGAGTAAAGTTTGTCCTTTTTCCCACCGGGGCGCGCGAGCGCACCCGGTGGGTGTAGCCCCCGAGCCTATAGGGGAACGGTGGTTCGCCTATAGGCTGAAGTTGGGTTTGCCATCTCTGTGCGGTCCCTACAGGATGACGCCGTGCGTTGTCCGATGGACCGGAGCATGGTTCGCTTTTTTCAGAGGCACTGGCTCCCTTCTGAGCCGTCATGTCGTCCTTTCTGAGGTCACTGTTCGTTGGTGATGCTCTGTCGCTTTGCATGGAGGGCCACGCGGCGCGTTCCCGTACCCGGCTTGAGTGCTGACTCAGGTTCCTTCGGGCTATAAATAGGGTCGGCCGAGGCGTCTTCCTGGGCACGCAACTATCCTGCCTCTTCTTTCTCCTGTTAGCATGAGATCCCTGGTCGGTGAACCGCCTCGAGGGCGTCCCCCTGGTCCAGGGGCTGAGAGATTAGTCGCCTGATGCCACAAGAATGACTGCGACTTCGGGGAGTTCCGGCATGGAGGAGTGCTGCTCGGCGTCGCAAGTGAAGGACGGCTCTGGCTCCGACGACCCCTCCCGTCCGTTGGTGCTGCCTCGGTGGCGGTGGAACGGGTTCGAGGGGGAGTGCATGAGCGGGAGCGCCATGTCCGTCAGGCATCCGGACGCATTGTGTGCCGCAGCGAGCCGAAGCCACTCCCCGACTTGCGTCGCCGGGGCAGTTGCGGTGGTCGTGTACAGCCACCTGCACGCTTCCTCTCCTTTCCCTTGCGCCGATGTGATGCCGATGCCGGCAACCATCGGCCCCAGGACGACGGAGAGAGTCGGTGGTGACACTCCATTGTCGCGGCACCACGGCGTGATCCTCTGCCGAGTTCCCCTCGCGGCGTCGGCGGGCGGGGAGATGCTACAAGAAGGACTGCGACGTTCGCAGTTCGGCCCTTCTTGTTGCATCGGATCTCCTGCTCCCTTCGTCGCTTGATTTCGTCACCGAGGGTGACGAAACCCGTTTGTGTTATCTCATGGCCCTCGGCCACATGTACTTTTTGCCCTTATTTGAGAAATAAAGGAATCTGGTTGGCTCGGGGTGTCTTTCTGCGGCCGCGCAGTCGGCCTCTTTTTGCGATTTCGGCTCCCCCGTGCGCCCCCGAGTCGGTCGGGCGGGAAGCCGTTTCGTCTTTTTATCGTTTTCCCCTCACGCACTCCCTCCGCGGGACGGAAGGTAAGGGCACGCCTCGTGTTTTACCGCGTAGGCCGAAACACGGCTCCCGGTGAGCTACTAGCGGGCTAGATCGAGCGAGGCCTCGGTCCTCCTCCGGGAGAGGACCGTCGGATCACTGGTGATCGACCTCGGATAATCCCCAGAATTCCCGACCCCCTTAGTTCCCGCGGTCGTTCGACCGACCACAGGGGCTCGTCGCCTCTCTTCGGGGAGATACATGGGGTCAGGAATCTTAGGCTCGAACGCAGGTCTGGGCGTCCTCGGCACCCGTGTGCCGAGACTGCGGCCTCTAGTGGGCCCGCCCATCTCTGCCCCTTCGCTCGGACGCTTCAGAGCGGCCGTCGGACCCTAGGGCCGGCCTTCGAACTCTTGGGCTGTTTTTTCGATTTCGCGTCGTGTCCCTTGGGCCTAAGAACGGCCCGGGCTTATTTTGTTTTTCCTGAAAAATAAACACGCAAGAGAAGGAAACGTGAATAGACGCGGAATAAATAAAAGAGAGGCGGGACATGGAATGCGAAGGGGTAGAGAGAGAGAGCCTGGGCGCGAATCTCGGGACGTGGGAGACGTGGGAGACGTGGGAGATCGTGGGCGCGGGTCGTGGGCCGCGTGGCCATTGCGTGCCGAGGCGCCGGTGGGAGACCCGAGGCGTCGCACCTGTCCCCTCACCTGCCCATTTAAGGCCGAGAGGAGGGGGGCCCCGGACCTTCTTCTTCCTCCGCTTCTTGTCCCCAAATCGCCGCCGCCTGCAAGGGAGAGCCCGTACCTTTCCTCTCTTGCCGCCCGCTTGCCCTCAAATCGCCACCGCCGCCTTTCTTCTCCTCGCCTTCCTCGCCTCCCGGTCATGGCCTGGACCCGCTCATCCGTGACGGAGAGTGAGCTCGAGCGTCTGGTGGGGCGCGGGCTCCTGTGCCCGCGGACCAACCTCGTAGAGTGGATGGCGCCGGGGAACGAGGAGGTCCCTGCTCCGGCTGATGGGTACGTGGTGTCCTTCGTCCCCTTCCATGTGCGGGGCTTAGGACTTCCCCCACACTACTTCCTCCGCGGGCTCCTGCACTACTACGGCATCGAGCTCCACCATCTCAATCCTAACGGATTACTCCACATGGCGGTCTTCGTCGCCATGTGCGAGGGATTTCTCGGCATCGAGCCCCACTTCAACCTGTGGCGGTCCTACTTCCACGTCGAGGAGGTGAGGGCGGAGGGGCGGCCGAGACCACACGGCTGCGCCGGGGTGCGGCTGCGCACCGGTCAGGGTGAGAGTTACCCCTCGCTCCCTTGGATCTCCAGCAACAAGGGGTGGCAGCCGAGGTGGTTCTACCTGCGGAGCGACCCGGGCGCTCCCTTCCCGGCCTTCACGGGAAGGCTCATCGAGGGGCGGCCGAACTCCTGGCATTGGGGCGTGCCTCAGGACGAACGGCCTCACCTGACCGGACTTCGGGACGCGGTCGCCCGGCTTCGCGAGCGCGGGGTTACCGGCCCTGGGGTTCTCGCGGCGTACCATTCGCGCCGCGTCCTCCCCCTGATGGCCCGCCGTCTGCGCCTGGACCAGATGACCCTGGCGGCAGATTGGACAGGGTCGGTGATGGCGGTCGGGGAGCTTTCCGCCGAGGAGGTGGCCGCCCGCCTTCGCGAAGCGGTCCAGCGTTCGTCCGCGGGGTACCCGCTGCCGAATCACCCTGTCATGCTCCCCACGGGCGATCCCCTTATCCAGGTTAGTTGTCGGGGTTTCTCCCTAACCTTCGCCATTCCTTCTTTCAGTCCGGAGATTCATCTGAACCTCTTTCTCTTCAGCGCCCCCTGTCGTTCAGGGTCTCCCGACCCCCGCTTCCCGAGGACGCGGCCACTCGGGCCGTGAACCGTGCGCGCGCGGAGGCCGACCGCCTGAGGAAGAAGGAGGAGGAGGCGAAGAAGAAGAGGAAGCGGCTGGCCCGCGAGAAGGCCGAGGCGGCGTACCGCGAGCGGCGTCGGTAGGCTCAGCAGGACGGGCTGTGGAGGGAAGATCAGGGCTCCTTCGAGGGGGGCTTTGAGTATGCCTCGGACTCCTCCACTGGATCCGGGTGGAGCGGCCCGGCCCCCCAGCGCGAGTCCTCGGCCGGTCGGGAGACGCCGGAGGTCACGGGGCCGTCACGCGATGGCAGACCCGCGCCGATTCCACCCCCGACCCGAGGGCGGACTCCGCCGAGGGCCGACCGGGGCAAACGGCCGCGGGAGGAGGGATCGGGGTCGGAGACGGCTCCGCCAGTCAAGCGACCGTCCCGCGACTTTCCCGTATCGAACCGGTAAGTTTCTCCCCTTTCTCTCGTCGATCCTTTTTCGCCTATATCGAGGGGAGTGTGTGAAGGCTCCTTTTGTTCGCAGGA
Source organism: Alloteropsis semialata (assembly GCA_004135705.1). NCBI lineage: Eukaryota > Viridiplantae > Streptophyta > Magnoliopsida > Poales > Poaceae > Alloteropsis > Alloteropsis semialata. The sequence continues at coordinate 92,064,020 of CM014278.1, read as the reverse complement.
GGGGAAGTCAGGCGACCCCTTTGGGGCTGGCGCCGATCAAGCGGCTCGCGCGCCGGACCGCCGAGGTGGCGACGAGCCGAGGGATCAACCTGGGCGACCCCCAAGTGGAGAGGACGCTCGCCCCGCTTCTTCCCGAGCAGCAGCTCGCCGCGGTGTCGGGCGACGTGTTGGCGCACTCGGCGGAGGCGATCCCGGCGGCCCTCGTCGGGGCATACTTCCCGCTTGCGGACGATCCGGCCGGGGTGGAGGACGAGGTACCGCCCGAGTCGGCAGCGCCGGACGGGAATGCGCCTGAGGAGGAGGAGAGGGTGCCCTCCGGTCCTAGCCGTGACCAGGAAGGTCCTATTTCCCCGGCCCGAGCGGTCGGGCCTTTGCCCGAGGCGGGGGCGGACGAAAGGGAAGAGGTCCAGAGGGACTCGGCACCGGTTGCCTCCCCGAGCGCCGCCGGCCGCGAGGAGGGGGAGGTCCACCAGGCGGGAGCGGTCGAGGAGGAGGAGGTTCGGAGGGACCCGACACCGGTTGCGTCCCCGAGCGCCACCGGCCGCGAGGAGGAGGTCGTCCCCGAGCCGGACGCCACCGCCGCCTTACCCGACCCGCTGCCCGATTCGGGCGAGATGAGGGCACCTGTTCCTCCCGAGGCGGGAACGGAGGACGCCGAGGGGTCGGGCTCAGGTCGGGAGGCGCGCTCTGCCGCTGACGCCCCGGAGGGCCGCGAGGTTGTCCGGCAAGGGGATGACCCCTCGGAGTTCGGGGGCCCCCGCGTCACCTGGACCGACCGCGCGTCGGGCGACGTCGTCTTCTCTCTGGATGACGCCGAGGAGAGGAACGAGGCCTCCCGGGTTCGTGCCGGGGTCGAGTTGGCGGTCCGGTCGCTCAACTCCGCTTTGGAGGCCATCCGCGACGTCGCCATTCCTTGCGGGGAGGTAAGCTTTTCCTCATCCGCTTTTTCTCTTTCTTCTTTTCGCGAGCGGTTTCCGAATCCGACTTGTTTTTTGGCAGTCTTTGATGGCCCGCAGCCGGGACAAGTCCCTCTTCCTGCGTCGGGAGAAGGACTCGTGGGGCCGACTGTCCTCGATCACTGCCGAGCGCGACGCCCTGAGGGAGCAGCTGGCAGCCGCCCGCCAAGAAGCCGCCTCCGCTCGTGCCGATGCGCGAGGCGAGTTTGAGGGGCAGCTGGCCGCGGCCAACCAGGAGATCGAGTCCCTGCGGCGGCGGGTTGCGGAGGCGTGCCAGCATGCCGACGAGGCCGACCAGCGCAAGAGCGATGTCCTGGTCTCTTGGGAGAAGGACTCGGCGGCTCGGGAGCAAGTCCGGCTGGGCCTGGCCCGCGAGGTGGAGCGTCTTCGGGCCGACCGGGACCGGGTCACCGCCGTCCTCGAGGAGACCACCACTCAGATGGACCGGGCGGTGGAGGAGCGGGACGAGGCCAGGAGGCTCGTCGAGGGGCAGGCCCGCGACCTCGAGGCGGCGAGCCGAGCCTTCAATGTTGAGCGGCGTGCCCGCGAGGAGGCCGAGGCGCAGTGCGCCTCCCTGGCCGAAGCAGCGGCGGCGGATCGCGCCACAATCGAGCGCCTCAAATCCGAGGCGCGCAATCTCGAAGGGCTGCTGCAGAAGGAGGGGGACGATTACGACGCGCTTCGGGTGGCGGTCGGTGCTGTGCTCAGTGACCTCCAGGTGCGGTCGGAGCGGGGTCCAAGCTCGCTGCTAGCCGACGTTGAGCGCATCCCGGCTCGGGCCCGAGCCATGGCGAGCGACGGGCTCTTCCTCGGGGTGCGCCGCACCTTCGCCGTTGCTCGCTCCCACTACTCCGAGATCGGCCTGGAGTACCTCGCCGACGGGTTCGCCCCCGGTACGACGTATGAGGAGGTGATCGCGCTCGAGGAGGAGGTGTCGCCGCTGTCGTCCGTGCTCGCCACCAAGACTGCAAAGGAAGAGGGGCCGTGGACGGCGCCTTGATTAGTTTTTGTTTTAGTTTTTCAGACAGTTAAACTCATTTCTTGTAATGAACTTAAGCATCTGCGTTCGTTAACACTCGGCCTTCCGTGTTTCTCTGATTAAGCCGTCGGGGCACGTCTGGACTAAAATGGGTTCGCCAGTGAGCCTTTAGAACCGTTGCCTCCGAGGCCTTTGTCCGTTCGGCATTCCGACCGGCGAGCGCACGCCACTTTGTTATCCGGCGCTCCCTTTTTTCCTTAATCTCGAGTACACGAATATGCCGAGGGTCAAGGACCCGGGGGACGCAGGTTAGCCCCCGAGTGACGTCCGACCCTTGGCCAATGGGCGAGGGTCGGGCGTCGCTCTTTGAAACGAAAAGGAAAAAACTAACGAAAAGGAAAGTAGCCTAGAATAATCAGGGATAGAAACGACGTAGCTGTTCGATGTTCCAGGCGTTGGCGTATTCCTCTCCTTGTTCGTTCTTCAGCTTGTACGAGCCGGGTCGGAGGACTTGGGAGATGATGAATGGGCCTTCCCAGGGCGACGAGAGTTTGTGCCTGTCCTTGTTGCTCTGAACGAGACGTAGCACCAAATCGCCGACCTGGAAAGCTCGGCCCCTAATGCGCCGAGCCCCGCCGCCGCCCCCCCCCCCCCCCCCCCCCCCCCCCCCCCCCCCCCCGCCCCCCCCCCCCCCCCCCCCCCCCCCCCCCCCCCCCCCCCCCCCCCCCCCCCCCCCCCCCCCCCCCCCCCCCCCCCCCCCCCCCCCCCCCCCCCCCCCCCCCCCCCCCCCCCCCCCCCCCCCCCCCTAATGCGCCGAGCGTGGTAGCGCCGTAGGGACTGCTGGTATTTTGCCGAGTGGGCCAATGCGACTTCCCTGGCCTCTTCTAACTGGTCGGCCGCGTCCTCGAGAGAGGTTTGGTTGCCTTTGTCGTCGTAGGCGCGGACACACGGGGACCCGTAGTCGAGGTCGGTCGGGAGTACGGCCTCCGACCCGTACACCATGAAGAACGGGGTGAAACCCGTCGCGCGACTCGCCGTCGTGCGCAGGCTCCAAACCACCGCCGGAAGCTCTTCGACCCATCGTCCTCCGAACTTTTTCAAGCGCTCGAATAGCCGAGGTTTGAGCCCTCGTAGGATTAATCCATTTGCGCGCTCTACTTGCCCGTTTGTGCGTGGATGTCCGACGGCAGCCCAATCGACCCGTATGTGATATTCATCACAGAAGCGCAGGAATTTCTTCCCGGTGAACTGAGTTCCGTTATCCGTGATGATCGAATTGGGGACGCCGAAGCGGTGAACGATGTCGAGGGAGAATTTGACGGCTTCTTCCGATCGGATCGTTGCGATTGGGCGGACTTCTATCCACTTGGTGAACTTGTCAACGGCGACAAGCAAGTGGTCGAAACCGCCGGGCGCCTTTTTGAGAGGCCCGACCATGTCCAATCCCCAGACTGCAAACGGCCAAGTGATGGGGATCGTCTGTAGAGCCTGTGCAGGAAGGTGCGTTTGCCTTGCAAAGAACTGGCACCCTTCGCAGGTGCGCACGATCTTAGTGGCATCCCTCACCGCCGTCGGCCAGTAGAATCCTTGC
>CM014278.1:92033124-92057881 GCA_004135705.1 Alloteropsis semialata | reverse complement strand
CAACGATGAACCTCCGGCATATTGGCCACAAGGATTCTATATCTATTCGCTCTTGGGTGGCAGCTCAGGCTCCCCGACGGGTATTTATAGCCCCTGGTCGCCAAAGGACGGGAAATTTACTCCGTGATGACGAGCGCGGGCTCCGCGCCACGCGTCTCTCCTCCAGCATGGAATGCACAGGTTGCCCTTATCTCCTTTGGCTCCACTCGGCCACGGGAGTGCCCTGTGCAGTCACGAGAACTCTATTCCTGACGCCGCATCACAGAAGCGACGCCGCCTTGCCTGCCTCTCCTTGGCATATCCTACGAAGAAGGAATCCTCCGGGACTCGAACCTCTCGCCAAGATAAGTTTCCATTGATTATTTTCGCCAATCCCGTGAGCTTTAAAACAAGTTGCTAAAGTACTCGGGAGCACACGCCTTAATCCGTGAAACCTCGGCTCTTCCGTACGCCTACCCTCCTACGCGTGCACGCGGCCCAGCTCCCTGCGCTATGGACTACGGCTATCGGGGACCAGGTGCATAAACGTAACAGGCTAACTACCCGAGGAAATTAAAAGACTTGAAAGCAGGGAGTGGAGTTCATTAGTATTTGTATCGCCGAATGTTTTCTCCTCGAGTTTTTACCTTGTTACAGGGTACTGACGACCACTCGGCGTGCTCAGCCCTCACGCTCGGGGGCTGGCGCCGGGACGACACTCGGCGTGCTCAGCCCTCACGCTCGGGGGCTGGCGCCGGGACGACCACTCGGCGTGCTCAGCCCTCACGCTCGGGGGCTGGCGCCGGGACGACCACTCGGCGTGCTCAGTCCTCACGCTCGGGGGCTGGCGCCGGGACGACCACTCGGCGTGTCTCGCAGGACTCCGCCGGCCCTCACGCTCGGGGGCTGGACGCCGAAATTAATGTCGGATGATTTAGCCAGACGCTCCTTGACTAACCCTTGGACCGATTCCTTCGGAATCGCTTCAAGGCTCGGGGGCTACGGCCAACGGACGCACCTCGCGGCGCATCCGTTGATTGTCTGACGACTTCAGAACAAGGCTACTAACCCTTGGACCGATTCCTTCGGAATCGCTTCAAGGCTCGGGGGCTACGTCCAACGGACGCACCTCGCGGCGCATCCGTTGGGTAAACGGCTCTTTTCTCTCCAGTATCACGCGGTTTCGCTTCCAACTGCAGCAGGCTCGACGCTCATCAGGCAGCACGACCTCGCCGACTTGTCCCTCAACCACGTACTACTCGGGGGCTTGTCGGGGGTAGACCCCCAGGGGTACCCAGCAGGCGGATTGGCCCAACCAGCAAGGGGCGGCCCAATCCGAGTACATCTGGATCGGTTTGTCGGACTAGGTGGCCCACCAGTCGGAAGGCCCACCAGTCGGGCGAACCGGATGGGCGCGACGACGCGCGCGGCAAGGAAAGCACACGGCGTATCCCGCAAGAAGATCGGAGATCAAGATAGACTAGTCGGAATTGTAGGGAAAGATATCTGTAATCGTTATGGGATCAAATCCTTGTATTCCGGGTAGGTTACGATCTCTGGCCGACTTGTAACTCAAGGCAGCCGGACTATATAAGGCGCCCTGAGACCCCCCTCCAGAGCACGAAAAACAACGACCTCTACAACCCTAGGACAGAACCCAACTACGGAGATCCTTCCAGGAACTTCATACACAGCAATACAATCGCCGCCAACACAGGACGTAGGGTGTTACGTCATCTCGACGGCCCGAACCTGTTTAATCCTTGCGTCTTGTGTTACCATCGACTTCTGATCCTCGATCTGTCCCTCGACAAATCAACCACGTAGGCTACCCTGTGTGGACTGCCGGGTCCAAACATCCGACAGACCAGCTGCCGATTTGTCCGGCGGGGACATGCTGGAGCCAGGCCCGCGCCGAGTCGGCCAGATGGAGCGGCAAGTTGTGGATGATGAAGTCATCATCGTCGGCTCCTCCGGCTCTGCAGGCGAGTCGGTAATCCTCGAGCCAGAGCTCGGGGTCGGTTTCCCCGTCGTACCTCGGGAAGTTCGACGGGGCTCTAAAGTTGGCGGGACGAGGAGCCGCACGGATCCGCGGGCTGAAAGCCCGTGGTCCCGGCGCCTCCGGACTCGGCGTCCTCTCGTCCTCGTCCTCGTCGTCGTACCGGCCGCCTCGCCGGGGAACACGTCCTCGCGGTCGCTCGGGTTCGCCCGCGGGGGGTCGCCGCCGGCGGGCGTCCAGTATGCTCCGAGCATCCTGGATCGGGCCGACCCGTTGTCGGACCGGAAGCGCGTCCCCGGGGGGACGGGGCTGGTGCACCGAGTCACCTTGTTGGACGCGTCCGCCGCGCCCGGCGGCCGGCTGCCTCGAGGCTCCGCGGTGGGGCATCTGCGACGCTCGCCGCCGCGACTGCGAACTCTCGGCCTGCTGCGCCGCGGCTCGCTCCAGTAGCTCGGCAAGTTCCCGCTGCGCCTTGCGGGCCTCCGGGGTCACCGGCGGCGGGAGCCCTCTCACGAGCATGGCGGCCGCGGCTATGTTCTGCCCGGCGTGGGCGAAACACGGGGGCGGGGCACCGTCGTCGTCGACGATTTGGCGCTGCACGTCCCGGGCGCGCTCCCGCGCCGGAGGCGCGTCTCTGACCTGCAGGAGCTCGCGCTCGATGCGCTCCCGCTCCTGCTCGATCCGCACCCGCTCCTGCTCCAACCGGCGGCGAGCCTCTTGGAGCTCCTCCCGGCGTTGCCGGGCGTCGTCGGCTTGGGAGCGTCGTGGCGGTGTAGCCGCTCGTGGCGGGGCTGGCTGTCCTGCCGCTGCCGCGGCTTGGGCTGCAACCGGAGCGGGAGCAACGGGCGCGTCGGCCACCGGGTGACCGTCGTCAGGGCCCGCTGGCCCTGAGCCGCTCTCACTCGCTTCTCCCTCTGCCCCGTCGGGAGTGTCCGCCATGAAGCATTCCCGAGAGGGGTGGTGGCTTTCTCCGACGAGCTCCGTGTCGGACGCCTCCGAAACGGGATCGTCCAACAGGTCGAAGACCGATTCGGAGACGTGATCGATCACCCCGACGAACTCGCTGTCCGCCGGGGTGGGGCCCAGGAGGCGCGTCACCAGGCGGGACACGACCTCAGCCGCGTTGCGCAGACCGTATGGGGCCGCATACGGTGGGACGGAGTCCAGCATCCCCGGGGGGAGAGGAGCTCCTCCCGCAAGTTGAGCCGCGACATTCGCCAGGGCGAACCTGACAAGGCGCGCATCCTCCTGCGTGGGCCGGGGCCCCAGGAAGCCCTCGAGCTGCTCCCACAGCGGGGCCTCGTTGGCCCTCGAACGAGGGTTGCTAGCCTCGTCGCCAGGGGCGTTGATGTTGATGTCCGCGAGGGCCTCGGTGGCGGTCGCGACGTCAGCATCGGCAGAGTTGACCGGGGGCACGAGAGCGACTCTCTCCAAGTCCCCGGCGTCGGTGATGACGAAATCCAAACTCCCAAGACGCAGCTGCGTCCCAGGAGTCCAGCTCGATCCGTGGGTGGCCATCCGAAGCCTGGTGATCGCCGAAACGCGCAAAGGCCCCTACCTGGCGCGCCAACTGTCGGTGTGCGAAATAACCAACAAGTAAATTAGTGGATTGCGCGTTTGGGCTCCGGATGGTTCGCGAGAGGACACAAGGGATTATACTGGTTCGGGCACGAACGCCCTACGTCCAGTTCGAGGCTGCTCGTGTTACTCGCGTTGCTCGTAGTAGGGGTTACAAGCGGTCGAGAGAGGGAGAAACTCCCAAGTCTCTGGGTGCGTCTAAGAGTGAGTGTTTCATGAGTTGTGTTCTGGTGTGTGTGTTGTGTGACCGTCCTCCCTCTCCTGAGGCTTGATTTTTCTATTTATACTCAGGAGAGGTGAGGCTTTACAAGGCGTGCTCAAGAAGGTAAAAAATAGAAAGCTTGCTGAAGAAGCTCCGCCGCCTGCGGGATACTGTGGACGCCGTACAGGACACTGTTCGAGACGCTGATCGGAGTTGTTGGGGACGTGGCTCTCCCTGCGTGGACGCTGATCGGAGTTGTTGGGGACGTGGCTCTCCTCGCGTGGCGCTGATCGGAGTTGTTGGGGACGTGGCTCTCCTCGCGTGGCGCCCGCGTACGGGCAAGTCAGTGGGAGTCACATCCGCTGGCCGCGCCGGACAGTGCTTGGTGAGGCCAATTAATGCCGATGGGAAATGGCATGGGCGTATGGAGACACATCCTTACGCCGGGTCTTCCGGACGCTCCACTTCGTCTCGGGCCCACGCCGATTCGGGCGAGACGAAGAGAGGTCGGGCGAGATAGCGACAGGAGTGGATCGGCCGAGGCGGACGAGGGTCGGCCGAGGCGAACGGGAGTCGGCCGAGGCGGACGAGGGTCGGCCGAGGCGGACGAGGGTCGGCCGAGGCGGACGGGGGTCGGCCGAGACGGACGAGGGTCGGCCGAGACGGATGAGGGTCGGCCGAGTCAGGGGAAAACTGATCCTCCCCTAATCTGATGTTCTTCGGGTTTTCTTATGCCTATCTTCTTCCTGAAACGGCGTGGTCCCACCCGTCAGTGAGAGGGTCGGATATTGATATCCGACAGTCATATCTGTTCGTAGTCGGCCGCAATCGTCGGTTTACTGCAGAGTACTTTTCAGCCTATGGTGCTGAGTCACCTGATTTTGGCCCAATGGGCTATGTATCAAGTTGGGTCCATTAGGGACGCGTCTTAGGGTTGGGCACGACCACAACACCCTTGTAGTCGTCCTCCCCACGTCATATACCCCTTAGCCGCCACCAGGAACACTTGGGTTTTGTATAGTCGAAAGTTAGCCATTGCTACTTCCTTGTGAGAGCACCGGCAATGGTGGACCCAGCTTTTTGCTAAGACTAGGGCCAAAATCCACCGGCCAAAACTAACACATGTAAAGTAATAGCTACAGTAAATAGGTCCAAATTGAGAAATATGATTAAAATTACATATTTAGTAGTGCGACTAGCAATTGAATTGAGTACTGAGTTACTGGCACTATACATACAGAGTTACAAACTACAAAACCTCCTATCATATGCTTGTTATTACAAACCATCAGAGAAAGAGATCACCAAATAACTGCAGGGAGACAGAGATGACCAAATTGCCTTTTTCTCAGATTTTCAGAGTTTAGATAGGCACAACTATATCACTAGGATAGTGCAAAGAATAAAAAAGAATCCATCTAGCCAAGATCCTACTTTGGCTGGATCTCCACTGCAATCCACAACTCCACACAAGTGACCAGTACTATACAATCGAATCACCTGACTATGGATTTTAAAAACTGACCTTTTACCATTGTCTATTGTTGCTGACTTCTGTTGTGCACTTTGCTGCACCTTGTACTCTTGTAGCTGCGCGAGGTGGGGGGCTTAGCCCTGCGCCGTTCGGTGCTCTTTGCCTTTAGCCATTACCCACCGGTGAAGAACAGGCACGATTTGGTAAGTTGGGACTTGGGACTGTCGGACTGCGGAGACAGCAGCCAGGGAGGCCAGCGGCGGCGTGGATGCCGGCCTCACGGCCTGGCCGCTTGCTTTCGGAAGGGCGAGCGGCGGCGCCAATGCGCCTGCTTGATTCGGCAGGGGATAGCAGGATGAGAGGGCCCGGTGGCCGATTTACCCGGCGGGCTGACAGGCGCGAACTCACGACTTCGCGAGAAAAGGCCGCAAGGGCGACCGGGCGAGGAGACAGTGGCCGAGGGGGTCAAGCGGAGCAGACCTGCAGACGGCGGCGGCGCGGCGCTGTGTCGTGACTCGCGAGGAGAAGACGAGCAGCGAACGCCGGATGGGCGAGCTGTGCGTAGTGCTCTGCTTGTTTTCGCCCGGCCTACTCTTTGGATTAGACCTTTAGCCTTTAGATTTTGGGCCTTATCTAAGGGCTGTTAAGTTTCCACCGAAACTTTTAAAACTTTGAAACTTCACTATTCATCAAAGGGAATTTTACATGCATAGACTATTAAACGTGTGTTAATGACAAAACCCATTCTATAACCCCCGGTAACTTTGCGAGACGAAACTAATGAGCCTAATTTGGCCATGATTAGACAACATCGTGCTACAGTAAACAATCTCTAATGATGGATTAATTAGGCTTAATAGATTCGTCTCGCGATTTCCCGTCCATCCGTGTATTTAGTTTTATAATTAGATCATGTTTAGTCCTCCTAATCTTTGATTTAGAATTGGAAACTTTCTTTCGCAAACTTACAACTCTAAACTAAATAGGCCCTAAGAGAGGTACTGGGGATTTTCGGACCACGACTAGGGCCACGGCCTGGGTGGCCCTAGCCGCAGGCCCGCCCCTGAGCGCCGGTCGCCTCCTTGTCTACGGAACCCCATCATTATTGAGATTCAGTTTGTGACCGTCAATTTTATCTCGCAAATTCAGTGCTTGTTTACTTGTTCTTGCTGGTGCTTCGATTGCTTGCAGGAGGAGTGCCCTAGCGGCCGGTTGTCGCACCGCAGGATCGCGGCAACCATTGGAGGTGGTGTATGGATCACTAAGGCGCAGCGTCCCTGGACGGTTGTAGTCGGGCCGTGAACGTCATCTTCTTCCATCAATCGAGTTATCCTTCGCCTCTCATCGAAAGATCGTCCACCAAACCCTAGCGGGTTCATATCAGTTGGTAATCAGAGCAAGGTTTATCGGTGAGAGACTTCCAATCCATCGTTGTTTTTAATTTCCTATAGTACAGAAAAAGCCAAAAATATTAGTAGATTAGTTTCTCCTGCAGTCCTATAGACACTTTTGAGCCTTACTAGTACTGCTTAGTTAGGGCTTGTTGAGTCTTCGGTTGGATCAGTTGTGTCGTGTTGCTGGTCTTAGTTTGGGTCAATTAGAGTTTCGAGTTCTTGTCACATCCTGGTTTTCAACACACACTATGATATTGTATCTCTGTTGGCCAAATCTGAGCACAGCTATGTTCGACTTGGACTCGGCTAGCCACGCGCCTCCTTGTGCTAGGGTTGGCCGAAACCGAGTCCCACTTTGTGTTGCAATCCGAGTGAAAATCGGTGGAGAGTTGAATTCGGAATTGCATTGTTTCACTGTGTCACCAAGTATTGTTGCTGTTCTGTTGGGGCTTCATATTTTCACGTGATCACGCAGCAAGTACCTCATATCCCACGCAGCAATTTCCCATATTTTTTTTTACCGAAATACCCCTACACTTCCGGAAAAAGTGTGTGTGGTGAATTGCTCATTTGACATCTCTCTGTTTATATAATTAGTTTTGTGGTTCCCCTGAAAAAAAAGAAAAAAAGAAAAAGAAAAAGAAAAAAAAGAGACAAAAAAGGGGCTGTTCTTTGCATTCTTTCTTCAGGTGGTGCGTTGTGCTTTCCCTTGTGCCTAGGCTCGCGTCTCTAGAACGGTCTTAACGCATAATCCACTAAATTCACTAGTTGGTGATTTTATACACAGGCAATGCCTCTCTAGACTGTGCACAACATCTAGAAAAGCTGTTGAAGGGTATAAAGATATAGAAAACGACTTTTAGTTAAATGACTCTTCAAATGATGACTTGAAGAGTAAATTTTAGAAACGCTCTTGAAGATGCTCAAGAGGATAGCATTTGGATAGTTTATCCACAGCTGTTGCAATTAATTGAGATATATTTAAATTGCTGTACTTGAGGATTTCACGTGCCATATTATGCTAAAATTCCATATGTCTGTCAAGCGATATGAGGTAATTAAACTGGCCATATACAAGAGGTAGAGACTACTCAACACTGAACATAGCTGAAAGAACAATTTGAGCATTGAGTACGTGACTAGCACTTGTTGATAGCAAAGAGTGCAGCAAGTGCTTAAGTGCGAACCAAACTTCTAATTTCAATTTTAGTTGGCAATGCTACCTTCAGCCTGCACCTCTGTTAGTAGGTCCAAGTGTATACATGATCCTTGATATCCCAACCTCCCCGACCAGCAGTACCGCAAGTGATGCCTTTTATTTTCTCATCCACCAGCGGGTCAACTTCGTCCATCATCTTCAAATAAGATGCAGCGGCACTGAGTTTCCAAGATTGAGCACCAATAATCTCTGCGATTCTAGTTACTAGAGTCATCCTCTTCATTGAACTCGAGCTCTCAAACAACAAGCGCACAAGGTCCATCTCTTCTTTCGCCCCTATAAAACCACCTATTTCCACCTCTTCCAGCGATCCTAAGGAAAACTTTCGACGATTTTCCCAGTCACTACAAAAGCATTCGTATCTAGTACCCTATGGATCACAAAAGGAGAAAAACGTAAATTCACTTTATATTCTATATATTATGTTTTAGCCAAAAAGTAACACATTATTGGTTCTTTTTCAAGTCAAACTTTCTAACTTTGACTAACTTTGTAGAAAAATATATCAGCACGTACAAAACCGATAAATGTACTATCAATATTTTTTACGGTAAATTCAATGTACCTAATTTGATGTTGCAGATGTTGATGCTTTTCATAATTTTATAGTCAAAATCTAGAAGATTTTGACGTAGAAAACGCAAAAGGGGATGGTAAGGTAAACAACTCACCCGGCGTGCATTGCTGATGCTCAATGATGTCAAGTGAGGGCACCTGAAGAGCAGCGACGATATACTTGCCACGAGGCGATTTTCTGGAAATGAAGTCGTATTCACCTTTAAGCTTCTGACATTGGCAAATGGCGCGGCACCTTCCGCTGCGAGATCAATGAGCTCACCGGCGGTTCTAAGCTCATCGCCTGACCCGGGCAGATACATTTGGTTAGGGTCAAGGGCTTCACCCGCATGGGGGACAAGAAACCCACAGTGGCCAAGAGAGACCTCGACGTCTTGGACACCAGGGCAATTCTCCAGGAACCATATACTGGCGTTCGTGTTCTGGTAGTACCGCCCGTGCATGTCTAGATGAAGGTCAGTGAGACGGCGAACGCCAGTCAGATCATGAATATCCAGGCGCGGATGCTTGATGAGCGGCAAATCGCGCATGCCGATCGCCTCCAGCCTCGGCGCCACGACTCTGGCCACCCTGTTCGCCATTGCCAACACGTCGTGCCGCGGCGCGCCATGGAAGCAGCGGTTCAACCGGAAGACGCGTAGGTTGGGTGCCGTCACGTCCAGCGTCCGCAGATCGTCTGCCTCGGAAAGGTCGAGCTCTTCGAGCGCGTCGACGCGGAGCACCAGCTGCAGCAGGCCCATGGGGTCCCTGACGTCAAGCCTACGCAGGCGAGGGCAGCAGGACGACACGAAGTCACCGAGTGCACGCCCGCCGCCGTCGAGCCGCGCCGATTTGAGCTCGAGCTCTGTCAGCGCTTCGTACATCGATGCCGCGGCCGTCGGGAGTTGGAGGCGGTTGCCAGATAGACTCAGCTTGATGGAAGCCGTCCTCCCATGGCTGGGCAACTCGATGGGTGTGGTTGATTTATCTTTGAGTCGAAGAAGGAAGGAATCCACGGCGTGTCGCATGGCGTGGCGGATCCACGCGTTGAACTTCGCCAGCGAGGTGCAGCGGTGGTTGTACAGACGGATCTGGAGAGATCCGATGCCGGCGTCGCCGCGTTGGGCGAACAACCGATCGACGAAACCGGCGAAGTAGCCGGGATTGGTGCGGCATCCCACGTCGTTGCCGACGGTGGGTACGATGTCTGAGAGGACGAGGTTCCGTGCGTGAACCCACACGTGCCGCCACCGCCGAGAGAGCACGGCCGTGCGTGCGGCGGCGGTCGCGTCGGGCAGGAAGCCGAGGATGAGTTGCAGCAGATCGTCGGGGAGGGCGCTGATCCGATCCAGATCATCGGCTGCGTCCATTGGACGCGGCGGCCGTGTAGACGGGGGTGCTAGTATATGGAGTACTTTTGATTTTGAATTGAATATTGAACAAAATTATAATAAACATACATGATTTTAATTTTTTTGAGAAAAAATACACGATTTTAATGACTGAGAAAGTTCTGATTGGTTACGAGAGGCATTGAATTGCATGACGTACTGGATTCAAATTCAGTATAAATCCTCGTGTTAATTGGGCATGATGTACTTGTTGGGTGGCTCGCTGTCTCTCGTGTTCACATCCGTGCCTGCAAGTCTCTGTCCGATGCATTTTCATTAAAAAGAGAGAAGTTTCATCGTTTATCAAAATTATTTTCTAAAAGTGCTTAACACTTGTACAGTAAACTCTACTCCACTCTCAGTTGACAACAGCGACAACAAACGACACAAAACAGTGGAAACCAAAAAGGTCAATTCTGGATGTTGCACTCGTGCACAATGATAACAGAGCACTCCCAAAGACCCAGACCATCAAAAGGTCATTTGGATGCAGCTACGCCATTATATTGCGTCAACTTCTTCATCTGCGATTGATCTCCAAGCACTTTTTTTTTTCTGGTTTTTGTTGCAAAAAAAAAATCTCCACCAGCCCATCTCTTCCTTGAGCGCATTCATAAGTCTCAGCACCGAACCCAAACCCCACCTTGATGTCTGCAAAGATCTATCTGCGAAACACAGAATTATTTTTTCAGAAGCCACACGCTACATGTCTACATATTAATTGTCATAGCACAATCAATATTTACATTTTTGTACTTTTTCTCACTTGGCCATTTAACAGCTACTGCTTCATACTTGCGGTTACATTCAAACCTACAAACTCTGAAAACTAACCCAGCATAGATTTACCTACCACACAATCAAAAAAAATATTCATAGTTGTCACAATCAAAACCTACAAACTCTAAAACATACCCCCACATAGATTTACCTACCACACAATTAAAAACAGTGTTCAACTTAATTAGTCTTCTTTACTAACACAGAACCTCCAACGAAGACCCCTTATCTTAGCGATATACACTGGCCAGAGAACATATATATGTATTCTAGGAGGAAACTAAGTTCTCTGGAAGGCACGAATATGTAAATTGGTTGCACACATCTGAAATCAATGATAGCATAGTGAGATTGATAAGCGTAACCTTTGTTACTTATTGTCAAATTAAAGCATCACGAAAATCTATGAGAGATACTATCTACACAAGCTCAAACCATCATAGACTCCGAAGGTACTTCCAAAGGATCATCATATCACTACCATTCACACATCACTAATCGTTTGCATTCACAAAAAGTGACCTTTTAGAAAGGTCGTTTGTCGGATTTATTGTTGATTTGCTCCTATCTTCAAATTACTTTATATTGTTCTTTTCCATGCTTGTGATGTGAATTACTACATTTGAATTTGAGGGGATGTTGTATGAGGATCGGAGTACGAGAATACCCTCATCGTTGCTCAGGATTATGAGTACTTCATCATCTAAAGAGAACTCTCAGCTCATTTTCTATTAATGATTGTGGGATATGGGTATCCCTGGGCCCACTACCGACCGGGTATACAGTTGGCCTGGGCCCACGTCTGACAACGATGTGGGCCGACCCCAGGCCGGCCCACGAGGATCCTCGACTTGATGGACAAGATTGGTGAAGACTTAGCCCGCAAGACGTGCAGCGATATACTCGGATCTCGTCCAAGGATCACGGAGATTACGTTGCAACCAACTCGGATTACTTTCTTAGTTGTAGTTGGATACGACTAAGGAAAACCGACTTGTAAACCCTAGGCCGCCGGCCTATATAAGGTGGCGTAGGTCGACCTTCTTAGATCATTCAATCTCATCTCCACCCATCCTACTGTACGCCATTCGTCTTCCCCCATTGTAACCGCAAACTCGCCATTGTTCCCCGGAGCATTGCCGAGCGAAGCAATACAAGACTTCCGAACATAGGATGTAGGGTATTATACCTCCGGGTAGCCTGAACCTGTATAAACCTTGCGTCTCTGTGTTACCTCGAGCTCCCTAGCCTTGCGATTGCCCTTTGCCTACAAATCAACCACTTGGGTACCCCGGGTGGACTGTCGGACGATAACTCCGACAATGATGGCATTACATAAACAGCAGTTGAAAGAACTATGTGGAACTGAATATGGGGGGCAATACACCTGCTATCAAACCAGCTTGATTCATGTGGCAAAATTGAGAAGAAATCATAAAATAGACCTTTCATTGACATGTCGATGTCTAATTTTATATGGAGTTGCCTGACCTGCATTCAGCTCAGACTATTATGTTGATGTGCCCATTGTTGTGTAGCGTGTCCAAGTGTACACATCTTCCTCATGTTGCCAACGGCCCTGATCAGTATAAGGGATCTTCAGTAGCTCCTGATCAATCGTGTCTATGACATCTTCTCCCATCAGTTTCAACAAAGAAACAGCACATGGCATGTCTCTGGAGGTGCTTAGAGTCATGCTCTCGATTGATTTCGAGCTCTCAAATAACAAACGCACAAGGTCCATCTCCTCACGTGCTCCTGTGAAACCACTTATTTTCACCTCTCCCAAGTATTCCAGTAAGAACTTGTTATTTTTTTGACCAAAATTCGGGGGGAGGATCCCCACCTACTTCAATATGCTAAACGCAATAACGTTTGATACAAAGGGAGGGCGCAAGACCCGGTGAAGGGGGTGAGGTACAATGGGGAGTGGAGAAGGGGGACAAGATATACATTTAACCAATACAATCGTCGATGAACGCGCTCCAGACCAAGAGTTCTGCCATCTTCTTTCCGTAGCGGCCTTTCCAACTTGCCAAGTCCGTCGCCACCCGCCTAAGCGTGGCTGTAGCATTCGGAGTAGTGCCGTCGAAGATCATCGCGTTCCTGGCTTTCCAAATATGCCAAAGGGTGAGAAGGAGGACGTCCATCCTGAGGTCCTGAGGGAGATGGGGTGCCACTTCTATTGCCCAGGGGGTTTGGAAGTTTGCCTCAGTGACCACAAAACCCATGTGAGCCCAAATAGCTTGCGCAGCCGGACATTGAGCAAAGAGATGCTCTGCCGTTTCCATTACATGAGTGCAGTATTCACACATGGACTCCTGCTCAGAGCGGATGTTCCGATGGTGCAGGTAGGCTCTAGTGTTCAGGCGACCGTGATGAAAAAGCCAACCAAAGAATTTGACCTTAGTCGGGAGCTTGGTCGACCAATAGAGGATAGCGTCGGGGTTTGGAGTCCCCTGGGGACGTAGAAGCTCGTACGCACCCTGAGAAGTGAAGGGTCTATTCTGTGGGTAAACCAAGGTGCGAGTGTCCTCGTCGTCCTGCAGAGCAAACATGCGCAAGCAGTCCCCGAGGACAGCAAGCTCGCTCCTGGCCGCCGCGGACAGCCGGGGCTGAAGGTGAGACGTCAGAGAAGAGAGGAGGACCGTCCGGACTGAAGCCTCGGTAGCTCGGCAGTGTGAGTAGAGAGCGGGAAAGGCTGTCGCGAGAAAATCCAGGCATCATGCCAGAACGACGCGTGACGCCCGTCACCAACCTGGACCATGGTAACGGCTCTGTAGTAGGGGAGCAGCTTCGCCATCAAGCGTGCGAGGAAAGTGTCAGGAGGACTTCCACTGGACGTATCACCTAGATGATGAAGGAACCAGGACTTCCACGGAAGCGCCCCAGCAGTGAGCAGACGGTGAGCGAATTTCATAAGAAGGCTGATGTTAAACTCTTCCATGCTCTTTATCCCCAAGCCACCTTCTTCCTTGGCCAAGCAAACTTGCTCCCATGCGAGGAGACATTGGGAACCATGGCATTTCTCCTCGCCCGTCCACAGGAAAGCTCTACGCTTCGCATCCAGGATTTTGCAAACTGTCTTAGGAAGGACAAGAGTGGACATGTAGTAGACAGGTAAACTCCCCAACACCGCGTTAACCAAGGTGAGTCTACCACCGGTGGAGAGCAACCTAGCCTTCCAACCAGCGAGATACTTGTCGAAGGAGTCGATCAGAGGGCGGTAATCACTGAACCGAAGTTTATGCGGTGAGAGAGGCAGGCCTAGATATTTCTGGGGAAAGGAGGAGAGTTGACAGCCCAGCACACTAGCCATTTCAGAAGCAGTGGCGTCCGAAACATGCATGGGGATGAAAGTGGATTTGTGGAAGTTGATCGCCAGGCCAGTGGCGTTGGAGAAGTCGTCCAGTATTCGTCTGAGCCTCTCCATCGCTTGCACGTTGCCGCGGGTGAGAATTAGAGTATCATCCGCGTACTGCAGCACCGGGCAGCCTAGGTGATCATCAAGGGGATGGTGTAGTAACCCCTGCGCAGAGGCGCGAAGAATCATACGCTGAAGCACGTCGGCCATGATAATGAAGAGAAAGGGGGAAATTGGGTCTCCCTGGCGCAGCCCCCGCCTACACGTAAGCCAGCGACCTGGGACTCCATTGAGAAGCACCGCGGTTTTTCCACTTGTGAGAATACTTGAGACCCAGGTGCGCCAACGTTGGTCGAAACCCCTTGCGTGCAGAATTCTATCTAAGCTATCCCACGACACTGAGTCGAAAGCTTTCCTGAAATCTAATTTCAGCACGGCGGTGGGGGCACCACGCTTGTAGCAACAGCTTAGTAGATCCGCTGCATAGACAAAGTTCTCTGAGATGTTACGGCCATGGACGAACCCAGTTTGATCTGCATCCACAAGAGCCGAGATGACATCCTTGAGCCGCTTTGCCATCACCTTAGTGAGAAGTTTCATGGGGCAGTTTTGCAAGGAGATGGGCCTGAACCCGTCGGCCGTCTGCACCCCAGCTTTCTTGGGCAGCAAGACGAGGTGCGCCTTGTTCAGTCCATCCATCTCCAGAGAGTGGGAGTGGAAGGATGTGAAGAGGCGTAACAGATGCGGTTTAGAAAGCGTCCAGAAGGTTTTGTAGAAGGAGGGGCCAAAGCCATCTGGCCCAGGGCTCGCGTTCATATCCATGGCGAATAGAGCGGCTGCGATTTCATCAACAGAGAAAGGCTGAGAGAGCACCGGCCCGTCCACGGCCATAGTAGGGTAGAGATCAGAGAGTTCGAAGTTCCAGCTCGTGGGACAAGCAGTGCCAAGCAGAGCGGAGTAGAAATCGTGAAGGATGACACTTTTTGCTTCGTGCGAACGGTGCACGGCCCCCTCGTGCTCCAGACATTGGATGGTGTTCTTACGGCGTCTGCCTGACGCAGCATCGTGGAAAAAACGTGAGTTTTCATCCCACTCTACGGCGAGCCGCAGGGTGAAACGTTGGCGCCAGAAGGCGAGCTTCATCGAATGAACCATTTGCAGTTCATGGAGGGCACAGTGACGCAGTTCCGCCTCTTCCGGGTGCAGGGGGCGACACTCCTCCAGAAGGTCCAGGGCGTCAATGAGGGTTTTGATGTCCCGACCTTTTTGTTCCAAGGGGATTTGTCTCTTGGACCAGAGTTTGCACCGGCGCCTACACAGTTTCAGCAGAGCACCAAGACCAGAGCCCGAAGGGGGGACGACCTGGAGCATATCCGACATGAGGGTTTTGAAGGCCGGGTTCAACACCCAAGCATTCTCAAATCGGAAGCAAAGGCTCCTTGGCACCGTCGAGGTGGTCGTGGCCAGCAGAGCACATGATCGGAGGCAAACCGAGTTAAGGAAGCGAGAGCAGTGTTAGGGAACAGATCGTCCCAGGAGAGATTTACAAAGCACCTATCAATCCTGGCAAGGGTAGGGCTTTCACGTTTATTGGACCAAGTGAAGGAGCGGTCGACCAGAGGGATTTCGATGAGCCCTAGCCGGTTGATCAGATCGTTAAAACGGGTCACGTCCGCAACATTGAAAAGATCATTGTTCTTATCTTCAGGATCCCGGATCATGTTAAAGTCCCCCATCAGGATCCAAGGACCGTCAGCCGTGGCCGCGAAAGAGTCCAGCTCAGCGAGGAAAGCCGCTTTGTCCTCACGAGCAGTGGGCGCGTAGATGTTTGAGACGCAAAACGGGCTCCCGTCAGCGGCTAAGGCAAAGCGCGTGTGCAGGGAGAACCTGCCAGAGCAAGTGTCGATGAGGGAGCAACTGCCCGCATCCCAGGCTGTAAGCATGCCCCCCGCCCCTCCAACTGAGTCGAGCCTAGCATGATCTTTCAGCCGGGCGGGAAGGAAGGAGGAAGGTTGAATAGGGTTTGAAGAGGAGAGCTTGGTTTCCTGAAGCAAGGCAAGAACCGGGCGCGTAGCAAGGAGCTCACAAAGCACATCCTCACGCCGGCGATCCTGGCCTAGCCCGCGCACATTCCACAAGAAAATGGAGACCGAACGGTTTAACATAAGCACAAGCGGGACACCAGCGAGAAACACGAACAAACACATGCACTAACATCACGCAACAGGGTAGAAGTAGACAACACGCTACGCCGGCGGCCACTACGTCGGGACCCAAACCACGACACACTGAAAGGAAAGACAGACACAAGTACGACCCGCACCCTACCACACCGAGGGGGGACACCGCATGCGTGATAACAGCGAACACATTCACGCAGCGCACAGCTAACACAGCAGGGATCTAACATCACACATTAACCGAGGTCTCCACATCCTGCAAGAAGCCGGACAGACCACAGAGCTTGCCGAGGATCTTGAGCTTGCGCGAGGGAATGCGTGTCGGAGGCGGGCGCTCCAGGAGGCCGGAGGAGTCCAGGGCGTCCTTCATGCGCTGCGATGCACGGGAAAGGTCGAGCTTCGCCGTCTGCACCCTAACCGCCTTTTCCGCCACCGTCTCGAAGAGGGGGTTCTCCTTCTCCTCCAGACGGCGGCTCCGGCGCACCTTCGAGGCGCTATCCACGGCGCGCTTATGGCGCACGCGACGGCGCCGCGCACACACCTCATGCTCTTCTTCCACGACCAGATCGTGAAGCGAAGGAGCTGAGGAGCGCGACCGGGGGGCCTCCTGGTTGACAGCGCCCCGCGGAGGAGAGGCGCGAGATGGCGTGGGAGCGCGCGCCGGGGTGGCCGTCGGGGGAGGTAGCTCGCGGATCTCCAGGTTTGGCACTCCGGCCAGCGCTGTGGCGCGCGAGACCGCCCGGAGTGCGCCCGCACCAATGCTCCACAGGGGGACCGAGGGGAAGAGGAGGGCACCCAAAGCCCTGCAGTTGTTCGAACGAGAGGAGGAAGGCCCAGTCGGCGGAGCGGACCTGGCCGAGTGGAGGCCAGAGCCCACTGCCGGCCCAGGTGTGGACAACGGCCCACGCGCCTCCCGCGGAGGAGCGTCCCGCCGCGGCGGGCTGTCGCCGTCGGGGTCGGAGAAGTTGTGCTCATCTGGCGCCGGAGCCCCCAGCGGCTGCGGCCAGTCCGCCACCACGCGGAGCGAGGCGATGCCAGCGAGACTGCCGCGGGGGTTGCGGATGATCATGTATGGCGGCACCACCTTGCCCTCATCCAGCAGCACCAGTACCCGCACAGCAGAGTAGTCTGCCACCCCGCAGCCGTAGGGACCCGCGACCTCCTTCACACAGTTCTAGTCAACGCAGCAAACGCGACCAAAAACGTGGAAGGCGGCCTGGATCCCCTCCTCGTGCCAATGCTCAGGGGGGAACTGCGTCGCCGCGATTTCCACCAGCCGGCGGTAATGACAGATGAAGCGGAAGTCCGCTTCCTCGTGGCGAATGAGGGTCAGGCGATGGCCGTCCAGTACGATGGGCCCACGGCCGACGGCCGCCTCCCTGAAGAACGCCTGCCTGAAGACGACCATCATGGCCCCATAGGAGGATGGGGCCAGCCGGATAGGGGGGTCGCCGCCATGGCGCTCCAGGGCCATCCGGATGAAGTTGCCGGGGTCAGCACGTTCTGGCTCAATGATAGCGTAGGCCAGGCAACGGCTGGGCTCGAGGTCCACGAAGGGCATGTGGACCTCCACGTACTCATGGCCGTCGGTGTTTGGAAGGGGAGAAGCACTTGCTGGGACGAAAGGAGTGGCGGCACGCCAAGCTCTCGGAAGGGCGGTGGTGGTGGAGGTGGAAGAAGGAGGAGTGGGGTAGACGAAGCGGACTGCTGGAGACCGGCTCCGAGCTCTGGTGGGTGGTGGGGAAGGGGTACGTCGAAGCTGCATTGGGGAAGGAGTACGCCAGTCCAAAGTGGGGGAGCGTCGGATCGCCGGGCCGGAGAACGCCCACGGCAAGGTCCGAGGCGGTTGTGGACGGGGCGGCGAGGGGGTGCCCTCGCTCTCCGAGGACCAAGGGGCTCCGGCCGCGTACTGGCGCCAGAGCGATCGCGACGACGAGCCCGCCATCGGGCAGGTTGGGCTGAGGTGGCCGTAGCGAAGGCAATCACGGCACCGGATTGGATCGCGGCACGTGGCGATGAGGTGGTCACCGGCCAGGCAGCGGAAGCACCTAGAGCGGGGAGAGGGCAGGGAGTGCGTTCGACGAAGGCCTCCACCCCCCTCCTTTATAGGCGGACCGGGCGGAGCGCACGGCGGGGCGAGGAGAGCCTCCAGGTAAGACCGAGCTGGAGCTGGAGCAGGGGGTTCACTGTCGCTCATTGACTGTCCGGAGGATGCGGCGTCTGGCGCGCTGAAGGCCGCGGCGTCCGACGCTCCGGGAGACGCGGCGTTCGGCGCGTTACGTGCGCGAGCCGACAGGTTGGGCGCGTCAGGGGATGGCTCCAGCGGCGATTTACCACCTGCGATCGGACGACGTGCAGGTGGAGGAATGACACATTCCAAACCCCCGCCTGCTGAGTGAATGAACTCAGCCGAACCAGCAGTGATCGGGCAGTTGGGGAGAGGTTGGCCAGCAGTGAATGCTGCAACGGGGGAGAAGAGAGCGCGGGAGCATGAACTAGGCGAGAAGGGGGCGGAAAAAACCGAGATGGACCCAGGTCCGTGTGGGCTTGGCCCAACACTGCCAGCGGACCGAGGGAAGGAAGGCCCATGTTCACCGCACTCCCCACCAGCTCCCGTATTGGAGACGGAGTTGCCGGAGTTGGGCAGGACCGCCGCCGCGGCAAGCGCGAGGGAAGGGTAGAACAGAAGAACTACCGGGCCGAGGCGGCAGCCGCCACGAGACACGAGCACCTTGGCAATCGAGCTGCTAGCCGCCGAGGCGACGAAAACACCCTGAGCACAGAGGTTAACCCGAAACCGGCGGGGGGGGAGGGGGGGGGAGGATGCAGAAGTTGAAATTCAGAGCATCCCCCACCTCGTGAGCGGAGGCGGTCCCCGTCAGGGGAGCTTGAATGATCCAGAACTGGGCTCCCTCAACGGGGGCAGAACTAATTCGGGCCGCAGGAGAGTCCACGAAGAAATTCCTCATCAGGAAGTCACGGAAAGCCGCACCTGGGGGGGCGAAGGAAGACCGCGGCCGCGGAATCGCAGGCCTACGATCTGCAGCAAGAGCCTTTGGAAGTCCGCCACTGGAGCAGGATCCTATCGGTGCCGAGGACGCCGGGGTCGCCCCATGAGGCCGCGAGGAGGAACGGGCCGCCGTGCGTCGTCGAGGGGGGCGCCGTGGAGGGGGAGGAACCGGCGGGTTGGAGCGGTCCGCAGCATGGCCGCCACCGGAGCAGGCTCCCACCGGCTCCGAGGCCGCCGGGGCCGCCACATGCGGCCGCGAGGAGGAGCGAGCTGCCGAGCGTCGTCGGGGGGGAGGCCGCGGAGGAAAGGGAACCGTGGCTCCCAAGGGGGTGAAGCTAGGGAGGATGTCTGGCGGGGTGGGGAGGAGGGGTGGGAAGGGGGAGGTGAGCTTTGGGTACTCCGGCGAGGGCGGCGGAGCGGCCATCGCCGTGCCTACGCCATGTCGACCCTCTTCCCCCAAGTAGGCAAAATTTGGGTCGTAAGAACTTGTTATAGCTGCTCCCAGTGTTGAAGTCATCACAAATGCATTTCTCCCACCACTTGACCTGTAGATCACAAAAGGAAGTAAATGTAAATCATGAATCAGAAGCAAATATATCCAGTTCGCATTTAGGTAACCAGGTGTGCTTTTCTCAAGGGAAGTGTACTAGAGCTTTGTTTCAAGAAAGAACATACCGTGTCTGCATCAATAAGCTGGATGCACAACAATCTCAACCGGGGGCACCTCGAGAGGAACGATGGTATACTCGTTACAAGATGATGGCGTGGAAATATACAGGCTTCCAGGTGTATGATTGTAACCCTGGCAAATGGCGCAGCGCCGTCGGACCCCAAATCAACCAGCTCGCTTACGGTGACAGTTTTAGGGAGCGGCACCACACAATGGTAAAGTGAGGCACTGATGTGCTCGACGCGAGGGCAGTTCTCCAAGAGCCACAACCCGACATCCGTGTCTCGGCAGTATTGCCCTTGCCCATGCATGTCTAGATGCAGGCCAACGAGACGACGAACACCTGCGAGGTCATGTATATCCAGTGCTGGACGCTCGTGGCGGGGCGAGCTGTAAATGCCGATCTCCCGCAACGAGGGTGCCGTGACTCTAGCCGCCTTACTGATGGTGGCATTGCTGTAGCTGATATAGCTGGACCGGTTGCAGGCGTAGGCCTGAACCCTCAGTACCCGCAGTTTGGGCGCCGTCACGTCCAGCACCGGCAGGTCCTCTGCCAAGGAGATCTTGAGCTCCTCAAGCGCCTCAGAGCGGATCACCAGCTGGGGCAACCTTCTCGGTTCACAGATGGCAAGCTTACGCAGGCGAGGGCAGCAGGACGACACGAAGTCCCCGAGGTCGCGCCCACAACCCGGCGCCTCCTCTTCGCCGAACGACGCATCGGAGAGGCTGAGATCTGTTAGCGCTTCGTACCTCGCTGCCGAATCCATCGGGAGCTGGAACCTGCTATAGCCCGAGAGAGACATCCTGATGGTGATGGACGTCGCCCTCCCATGGCTCGGTAACTGGATGGCCGGCGGATCGTCCCTGTTCGGGACCCAGATGGACGTGGTGAGCAGGCAGAAAGACTCGGCGACGTACTCCATGGCGTAGCAGATCCACTCGTTGACGCACCACGGCGAGGTGCAGTGTCGTTTCGAGTCGATCTTGAGAGACCGTATCTCGGCGCCGCCACGTTGAGCGAGAGCCCAGGCCACGAAACTTGCGAAGCGGCATGGCGCGGAGAGTTTCTTCTCCAAGAACGAGCGGCCCTGGGCGTCGTATCCGTAATTCCAAATGCGTTCGGATCCGCATGCCACTTCGGTCTCCAAGAACGAGAGGCCCTGGGCGTGGATCCACACGCGCCGCCATCGCCGGGAGAGCACGGCCGTGCGGGAGGCGGCGGTGGCGTCGGGCAGGAAGCCGAGGATGACGTGAAGCAGATCGTCGGGGAGGGCGCTGATCCGATCGACATCGCCGGCTGCGTCCATGGGCTCCTTTGCCGTGGACAGAATAGAATGTATGCGACGGGTATTTTTTTAGCCAATGCAATGCGGATAAATAAATCTACAAGATAGCGGTCCCAGGTTTCCAGACTGATTACTATAGTAGTAGCACGTAGGAGAGGATAAAACGTGCGTCAGTTAGGGCCTGTTCAATTCCCCAACATATTTTTCACCAAACTTTTTCCCAAAGGAATCTTACATGCATGGAGTAGTAAACGTGTGTTAATAACAAAACCCATTCCATAATCCTTAGATAACTTTTCGAGATGAATCTAATGAACCTAATTAGACCATGATTTGCAACAGTGATGCTACAGTAACCATCCGCTAAACATCCACTAATCATAGATTAATTACTATCATTAGATTCGTCTCGCGATTTCCAGACGAGATCTATAATTAGTTTTATTATTAGTCTACATTTAGTACTCATAAATGGTAAGATTCTCTTGCAAAATTTTTCACCAAAAAACTTTTCACCCAATTGAACAGCCCCTTAGTTTTCTCATTTTCTTTTCGCATCTCGATCCGTTTGTTACCGGGGGGGGTTGGGGTTGGGGGAGGAAAGAAGGCACCTTCTACTCTGGGCACGGAAGATCCGAATTTCTCGCAGAATGCCGTTTGAAGTAAATTAGCACTTGCCCATTAGATAAACTAAATAAGGGATAATTTTAAAACTAATTACATAAGTCATGTCTAATTGATGAGTAGAATCTATTAGTCCTAATTAAGTATTAATTAGCCCATATAATACCACAGTAAATATGGGCTAATTAAGACCTAATTAGGACTAATAGATTCTACTCATCAATTAGACATGATTATACAATTAGTTTTAAAATTAGCCCATATTTAATTCATCTAATTAGCAAATAAATAAGTGCTAATTTTTAGCAGCTGGGATTCAAACAGGTCCTAAGCCGTGTTTGATCCATCCAGCTAAAATTTGAATCCCCAGCTAAAATTTTGTTTGGATTCACTCAACTAAGGCCTTGTTTGGATCCACCCAACTAAACTTTAGCTGAAGTGTCCGTTTGATCCCCCACTAAAGTTTAGTCTGTCTAATCAGCTAT
Organism: Alloteropsis semialata; assembly: GCA_004135705.1. Taxonomy (NCBI): domain Eukaryota; kingdom Viridiplantae; phylum Streptophyta; class Magnoliopsida; order Poales; family Poaceae; genus Alloteropsis; species Alloteropsis semialata. The sequence goes on along the minus strand of CM014278.1, from coordinate 92,035,691 downwards.
ATTTTAGTTGTGCGAATCCAAATGGGCCCTAAAATTTAGCAACTAAACTTTAGTTGGATAGATCCAAACGAGGCATAAGGTTTTTTAGGGCTTGATAGTAATTTACGTGCGCCTACACGGAGGCTGTCTCCTAGTACACCTTCCATCGTCGTTGCAATCCAATAGAAAGCATGTTGGCTTGAAATTGGAGATGTTCATCTACACGCTGCTCTTTCCAAAGTTATACATCGTAGTTTTGGTCTGAGGCTAACCGAAATGCTTGGGCTACACACACACATACACCACCCACTAGGTCTTTTGAAGGTGCAGGATGCTACTAAAATTCTAGTGACCCCAGGACACATCAAAAATGCATCCAAACCACAAATGTGCAAAAGTGATCATCACAACCAATTAGCACGCTTAAAAGAGTTATTAGTGCTATGTTAGGCCTTGAGAGTGAGATTACAAGATGTAGTTGCCTTGAGATTGGTTCTTGAAGTCATGAACCGACCTTGTAAGCTTGATGTGCCAGCTCTTGGAGCCTTGGGTGGCTCACTGACAAGTTTTTGAACCACACACCCCCCCCCCACCCCACCACAATCGGCTTTGTGTAGAGCAGCGTCGATGACCGTGTGCGGGGAACAAAGAGACCCCTTTCTTGGTGGAGAAGCTTCTTATTGGAGACGACATAAAGGTGACCGGAATATAGGTGTGGTGAGCCTTTATGGCAAACCCAAGACTGTGACCGTGATGGACTTGGTGACTAAAAGCATATCTTGGTGGAGCTCCAATGTGGACTAGGGGTGGAATTTGGCTACTTATACCACTTGGATACATCCTTTTGTCGAGTCTGCGCCCTCTTATTTTCTCATTTACATTTCCACATTTCATAAGTGCAATTTATGTGCCCACTTTCATGGAGTACTTTTTGTTATGATTGGCTATAGGTTGCAGAACTCTTTTGGGATGGTGCAAACACATAACTCAACCGTAGATGCACATCTAGATAGAATATTTCAATTTATATAAAAAATAGTGGAATCCATAGGTTAAATTTTAAAAGTTGCCTAAGTCATCTCCTCACTCTCAGACTACGAACACCGATTTCTTTCAGCATTATTTTTGGTGTTGTGTTAGAATATATAATAATAGGTAAGTAAAACTCAGTAGCATGGGCAGCATACTAGTATGGATAAACCGAGCAAAGTATGAAAAATTACTTGATAAACAATCGTCTTGATTTACATAGCCAAATTGCTAAATTATAATACTTGCTTTTATTAGGAACACCGATGCCTAATTCAACGCTGAATTGGCATCACCATGAACTTGTGTCGCGTAGCAGGTCCAAGCTAGTGTATATATCTTCCCCAAAATGCCAACACCCAACATCAGTGCAAGGGATGTTCATTAGTCTTTTATCGGCGGTCTCTGTTTCATCTTCGTCGTCTCCATCCTGACCATCCATCAGCCGTTTCAAACAATCATAACCAGGAGACTCGTGTGTAGCATGTAAAGTCACCCTTCTAATCGAACTCGAGCTCTGAAATAGCGAAGTCAGAAGGTCCATATCCTCGACTGCTCCTAGGAAGCCATCTATTGTCACCTCTTCCAGAGATCCCAGGAAGAACTTCTGATGAAACTCCCACGTATGTACTCCATCACAGTAGCACTTCGTCCCTGAATAACCCTGCAACTCACAAGAGAAGCGAGCATAAATTCACTCTGCCTCTATGTTAATTTTTTTAAAAGTGCGCTTCCTTGGGGAACAATTAGACCTGTTGTTGGGTATCCATAATTCATACCCAAATCCACATCCACCTCAAATGGGGAGGGTATGGACAAAAAAATACTTATCCATTAGAAATGGGGAGGGTAGGGTATGGGGAGAAAACTATTTATCCATTAGATTTGTATAGTATCTAGTTAAAGAAAAATTATCCATTGGATATGAGTAAGAATGAAGAGGGTGAGGATTGGATAATATATGTCGAGGTTGTACTCGTCAGATATTTGTCCGGCAGACACCCCGCTTCGTGCGAAGATTGATCACGGTGATGAACAGAGAGACATGGGATTTTTATACTGGTTCGGGCCCTCGAGATCGAGTAATAACCCTACGTCCAGTTGCTGCTTGTATTATTTCGTCGAGTACAGATTACAATGCGTAACAAGTACCCTCGGGTGGATTGTGGAATACAAACTTGGATGTGGGAATCTTCCAATACCCTCTACGGACAGGACCCCCGCTATTTATATCCAGGGAGACGTGCCTTACAAGACAAAACAGACCTAAACCTAGTAGGACTCGAACTGTCTTCGGGCTTCCCTTCTGCGATCAGGCCATCGTGTCTTGTTCGGAGTCTTGGTCATCTTGGAATCGGTAGTCGGCAATCCTCGTGGTCGGGCACCCTGGTATTATGGCCTCAACAGTAGCCCCCGAGCTTATCTTGTTCAGAAAAGGTTGATTGTTCAATAGCCTTCGGGTCTTTTTGCTCTTCGGGTGATTTTTGGATATGTTAATACCTCGTCAATCACTTCTGTATAAGAGCCAGAAAAGTTCCCGAACTCTTGAATGTAGAAAC
>CM014278.1:91989601-92032450 GCA_004135705.1 Alloteropsis semialata | reverse complement strand
CGCCTCTGGCCTCAGCCGGATTCCGCTCCCTCCTGGTGCTGGCTCGTCGTCGGAAGAGAGGGAGACAGGAGATGCCGGGGCTGGAGAGGGAGACGCAGGACGTTTCCCGGCGGCAATGCTCGATGGAGAAGCCTCGGGAGATGGCGGCGCTACCACCGGAGCCTCCTCCTCGGGTGGCTCGACCTCGACTCCTTCATCCCCGTACCAGGGGAGAGCCAGGAGCGGAGCCTGAGGAGGAGCGGTGGGTGATGTCGTCGCCGGCGGGTCCTCCGGCTTGTCGGGCGGTTGCTCGCCGGAGCTGCGAGGGGAGTCTCCGAAGAGGAGACGAGGAATCTTGAATCTACTACTAAGCTTTTTCTTTCCCATGGCGAGTGGAGGAAGAAGGCTTAGGATGGAAGTTTCAAGTACATAACAATCCAGGAGATCTGATATTTAAAGACTCAGGGGTGCGACGCTTCGCGCGAGATTCGAGGAGCCGGAGCAGAGCTGTATCGCGTGCGCTGCTAAAATCCCGGGAGACGTGCGGAGTGGGTTTTTAAATGCCCTGCGCAGCAGTTACATCACTCCTGGGGCGTTCCATTTTCCAAGGCGGAACAGTTCTATTTTATTATTATGGCTGATATTTTTCTTTGACCTTATCATTCAGATGCAGGTTTCTACATTCAAGAGTTCGGGAACTTTTCTGGCTCTTATACAGAAGTGATTGACGAGGTATTAACATATCCAAAAATCACCCGAAGAGCAAAAAGAACCGAAGGCTATTGAACGATCAACCTTTTCTGAATAAGATAAGCTCGGGGGCTACTGTTGAGGCCATAATACCAGGGTGCCCGACCACGAGGATTGCCGACTACCGATTCCAAGACGACCAAGACTCCGAACAAGACACGATGGCCTGATCGCAGAAGGGAAGCCCGAAGACAGTTCGAGTCCTACTAGGTTTAGGTCTGTTTTGTCTTGTAAGGCACGTCTCCCTGGATATAAATAGCGGGGGTCCTGTCCGTAGAGGGTATTGGAAGATTCCCACATCCAAGTTTGTATTCCACAATCCACCCGAGGGTACTTGTTACGCATTGTAATCTGTACTCGACGAAATAATACAAGCAGCAACTGGACGTAGGGTTATTACTCGATCTCGAGGGCCCGAACCAGTATAAAAATCCCGTGTCTCTCTGTTCATCACCGTGATCAATCTTCGCACAAAGCGGGGTGTCTGCCGGACAAATATCTGACGAGTACAACCTCGACAGAGGCGCGCCAGGTAGGTAATGGGTACAATTTGATCTATCCTAGGTAATGGGTATTCAGAAGGGGAATACAAACTTGGATGTGGGAATCTTCCAATACCCTCTACGGACAGGACCCCCGCTATTTATATCCAGGGAGACGTGCCTTACAAGACAAAACAGACCTAAACCTAGTAGGACTCGAACTGTCTTCGGGCTTCCCTTCTGCGATCAGGCCATCGTGTCTTGTTCGGAGTCTTGGTCGTCTTGGAATCGGTAGTCAGCAATCCTCGTGGTCGGGCACCCTGGTATTATGGCCTCAACAATATATATTTGGATTTGGATATGAACAAGAGTGGGTTTCTCCATACCCTTCCCAGAGCGGCAGGTCTAGGAACAATACTGACTCACCTGAAGTCCTTGGTCGACGTGAACACTCAAAGATCGCACGTGAGGACACCTGGAGAGCAGCGACCATATGCTTGAGACAAGGTGATCCCCGGAGCAGAGGGGTGAGTTCACGACTATGCTCCTGACATTCGCGAAAGGGGCCGCTCCATCAGCTGTTAGATCAACGACGCCACTATCGGCGCCAATGCCATCCCTTCCGTGGAGAAGGGACACGTCAAGGTGTTCGACGCCAGGGCAGTTCTCCAGCAACCACATATTGCCGTCCTTGTTGGAGCAGTACGGCCCGTGCATGTACAGATGGAGTCGTCTGAGTCGGCGAACACTAGCTATGTCACGTATATCCAGATCGTCCCAGCAGCCTTCTATTGCGATCTCCTCCAGCCTCGGCGCCACGATTCTGGCCATGGTTTTGCTGATTATTACATGGTCGCTGCTCTCGAATAGTCCGAGCGTGTCCCCAAAGCAGCTCTCGACCTCCACGACACGTAGGCTGCGTGCCGTCACGTCCAGCACCCGCAGGTCCCTTGCCAGTGTAAGCCTAAGGCCCTGTTTGTTTCAGTTTCTGGCGAGCTTTCCGTGTATAGCTTTCCATATATCCGAAAGCCGGAAAGCTCTGAACAGTGGAAAGCTGGAAAGCTCACAAAAAGTGGCTTCTGGCTTTCCACTGTTCAGAGCTTTCCGGCTTTCGGATATATGGAAAGCTATGTACGGAAAACTCGTAAGAAGCTGAAACAAACAGGGCCTGCTCTTGGAGCGTCTCGGAGCGGATCACCAGCTGCGGCAACCCGGTAGAAAAAGAGATGTCAAGCTTATGCAGGCGAGGACAGCAGGACGACACGAAATCGCCTAGGGAGCGCCCTCCGCCGGGCGCCCTGCTCGCTGAACGACGGGGAGGAGAGCACCAGCTCTGTAAGCGCTTCGTACTTGGCGTCCACCGCCACTGGGAGATGGAACAAGTAATCTGATGGCTGGGCAACACGACGGCCTGCTCGTCGGCGTCATGGAGCGGCAGTCCGAACAGGGGCCGAAGCCATCTGCTAGGTCTGAATATTCGGAGCGGGAGTTCGAGACAGAAAGATTTGACGACGTGTCGCATGGCGTAGCGGAGCCACTGGCCGGTTGAACCGCTCCGGCGAGACCCTGTCGTCGTCTTTGAACATTCTGATCTCGAGAGATCCTATGTCGGCGTCACCACGACAAGCGAGCACCCAGTCCACGAAGCCCGCGAAGCTGTCCGGGCGCATCACTTTGGCGTCCTGGAGATCGAGGCCCTGTGCATGAATCCACACGCGACGCCATCTCTTGGAGAGCACGGCCGTTCGGATGACGGCGGTCGCTTCGCCCACGCCGGCGAGGATGGCGTGTTAGATTAATTAGGCTGATGGCCTATATATTAATTCAATTAAATCCCAAGGCATATTAACCATGGAAGTTGAGAAGTTTTGCAGTTTTATATCATGGTTGATGACTAGTAACTTATGCTAGTTGATGGCGTTTAGTGACTAGTAACCTATGATGTTTGAATGACTAGTAACCGACGATGCTTCAATGGCTGACCGTTACTAGTAGCTGCATTAAACTGGAAGCTCAAAGGTCTCTAGGTGCCTATAAGAGAGGCACTCCTTCTCATTCTTTCGTGCGCTCAACACACGTCCAAAGCTTGTTCTTCCATTGCTGCGTTGCACTCTTGCCATCTCCGTTCCGGCAATCCGTGTGCACGGATCTCACCGGAAGAGCAGGCCTCCGAAGCTGCGCCCTCGTTGGAGACTCTGCACCTGAGGAGTAGAAGGGCGATCAAGTTTTTGGGGAGCGTATCTGCGCGACTGCTCGCTGCACACCTCTACTTCCCGGCGATCGGCGACGCAACTGCACGGCGAACATCGGCACTGCAGCAGATTTCGATCGACTACATCGAATAGGCTCGACTAGCAATGTCGGGTAACGGCGTGTCCGGTTCCTTCAAAACTGGCCCCGCCTCTGGGTACTTTCTAATGAACTTTCTTGTTCATTTCTTGTGTTATATAATTCCCTTTGCATGCTTTATGTTCACTGCAAACATATTAGATCATGCTCTTGTTCATGCTATCATATATGTTATGATTTATAATTTATTTTGGGTTAAATTGTGTCTGAAAATATCCTTAATTCCAACATGGCGTGCAGCAAGTCGTCGGGAAGGGCACTAAGCTGATCGATATCACCCGCCGAATCCATAGTACGATAGACGTAGAAATTGTTGACGGCGGACTTGCTCTACGTACAAATTAGAAAGATTAAATGATCGGGGAAATAATGCCTGAAGAGGACTTGAATTGCATGCCGTGTTGTACTCCAACTAGTTTACCTAAGTTACCTGAAAATCAATACGGTCCATAATCGAGCATGCATGCGCATAATAAAAACAACTAAACAAGCCGAGTTCACAAAACCACACATGAGTATATTTTAACAATGTTTTTCTCGAAAACATTTCATGAAGGTGGAACAATCAATTCATTTGGAACATGACTCAAGTGAACAACAAATCATCAAAACTCGTGGAATATTTTAGAGGGAAAAAATATATACATGTGAAATAAGCATGCAAACTAGCAGAACAAAACATTACTCAACTAAAAAAATATACACATGGAAAAATTATGTAGACCCGTGGAACAGAACATTCTTAAATGGAACAAATTATGGAAATCACAGAACAATATCATGCTCAAGTGAAACAAAAAAATTATATATCTGGAACAAATCATGCAAACCTGTGTAACAAAAAAATATATCAGAGCCAAATGGTGCAACCTTTTGAAACATATCAAGTTCATAGAACAAAATATTTTACACCAAGAACAAATTAAACAAGCATAGAAAACAAAATCAAAATGGATAGAACAAACAATACATGCCAAAACAATACTAAGATGTATTTCTTGTAATAATAAGAAGGGAGAACTGGCCCATAATGAGCGCATATATCTGTTTTTCAAATGCAAGTATGTAAAGGGGATTTGGCAAGCTCTGAATCTGGAGGTGCACAGAATTCAGCTGGCAGCAGAACAGTCGGCAAAAGATGTGGTAAGGACCATTCTAGCAATGAAGGAGCATAAACAGATAAAGGTGGTCATGTTGTTATGGCAATGGTGGCAGGAGAGAAATAGAGTAAGGGAAGGAGATGGTCGAAGGACTCCAGAAGATTTAGCTTATATCATAAACAAACAGGCAGAGGAGTTCATGGGTTTGAAAGAAGAAACGACGAAGCAGGAGGTACGTCGATAACAGAAGTGGCAGAGGCCAGGAATTGATACACTGAAAATAAATACTGATGGTGCCTACAATCCTAGTACGGGAGCTGGTGGATGGGGCTTTGTTATCCGTGATGATCAAGCAATAGTCACCCATGCGGGAGCCGGCAGCTGCCTATTTATCTTGGACGCTTTTCATGCCGAAGTGCTTGCTTGCTTGTATGGAATTAGAGAAGCTGTGGTCTTAGGCATACAACGAGTAATCCTGGAGACAGATTCAATGATGATGAAGGCAGCTCTGGAATCAAATTCTTTCGCTCTGGCTCCAACTGGTGGGTGTGTGTTCGAGTTAAAGCACTTGATACTCTCCAATTTTACAAAATTTGAGGTTTCGTTTTGTCCTAGAGAATGTAATAAGCTTGCGCACGCTGTGGCGTCGCTTGGTTGTAAGTGTCCTAACACAGCACCCCTTCGTTGGGAGGGGACGCCTATGGGGTTAGAGATCCTGGTGGCCAGTGATTCCGCTGTGTCCTTAAGTTAATGGAATTTATATTCCTTTCAAAAAAAAACAAGTTTGACTAAACTTAAGAAAGGGCAGTAGGGTGGGCGGTAGGAAACCTCCCACCGCCCGAGCAGCATAAAATCTTTCCGCAGTTTAGACAACTGCTGTCTATTTAATATATAGGCAGTTAAATAGACAACTTTACAATTGGTTGTTTATTTTTCTATCTATGTGATATTTAATATGTACTCTGATTTATGTTGTTTTATCTAAAAGAACGGGTCAAAGGAGTAGACGAGATGGTTGACAACAACACACTCTTATCTTATTTAATGATGAACATGTCAGCTCATTTTACTTAGGAAGAAGTCCATAATACCCCCCTAACCTCTTCCATAAGTCTAAAACTCAACCCGAATCTACGAAACAGTCTAACTGACACCCTCCATCTCCCCATACCGGACATCAGACATCCCCGACCCAAAACAGTCTTGTTTTCTTTCTTTCTAGCGTCCACATCGTCGGTCATCCGTCCTAGTCAGCAAAGGGGTACTAAAACAGATGGGGATCCCAAACAGATGTGATGCCGCTTGCCAGAGGAAGGGAGGACTCCAGAGGAGTCATCGAGCATGCACGGCGCCGGCAACCTGGTGATGAGGCGAGCGACTCCATGGGTTGATGTGAGGATGCGGTCGACATCGGCTCGGCTGGTGATTTTCCTGGACTTGGGAGAGGAAGCGGCGGAGGCCATAGGACCCCACCCCTGGGAGTGCTAGTCCCATCAAAGATGAACTGCAACAATAGGGCAAGTGGGATGTGGGAAGAGTAGACTCGTGCAGCAGGTGTCCATCAAGGAATCGGAACTTGCGGTTGAAGCACATGTAGTACTTGCTCCCAATCTTCTTGATCGTATTTCTTGAGCTTTGATGGCAACCGTGAGGAAGAAATCAGGAGATTCTAGTACCTTTTCATACGGCACTATACTATGACTTTGGCCACGCTATCCTTCCCCTTCTACTGCTACTTCGGCAAGCAGTTGCGGCCTTGCGGGCAACAGCAGACGGCGAGCGGGGAAAGTGATCGGCGGCGTGCAAGATCTGTTTAATCACCCCTTTGCTGACTAGGACAGATGGCCAGCCAACGTGGATGCCAGCGGGGATGAAAACCAGACTGGTATGGGCCAAGGGGGTCTGATGTCTGGTCTGGGGAGATCGAGGGTGTCAATCAGACAGTTTTCTAGATCAGGGTTGTGCTTTGGACTTAGGGAAGAGGTCAGGGGGGTAATGTGGACTTCTTTCTTTTACTTAGAGCATCTCCAAGAGTACCCAAAATAGATGGCTAAAAACCAGTTTTGGAAATAAACTGTAAAATGCTAGCTCCAACAGCGGGCCAAACGGCTGCCCAATATTCCCGCACGCCCAATCCAAGCGGCAAACCGAGCCATTTTTTCGCCGCTCGCTAGCACTCCCAATCACCGAAATTGAGCGGAAGCCCGCCGAATTTCTTCCTCCCGCGTGATTTATTTCCCTGCGCGCCATTTTTCCTCTGCCTCTTCCTCCCGCAGGTGGACAACACAGGACCGTGGGTTATGCTAACAAGCATGAGGTCCATCGTCCCTTCGCACGTGAAGCAGGCGCAAGGCCCTAGGAGCGACGATGGAATGGAACATAACCTGACGACAAGTTGGCGAGCCGTGCCTCCATCCGTGGATCTTGTCTTGTGACACCAGCAGCTTCAATTTCATTGTATGGGCTTGGACCTTGGAATACGGGAGGCTTGCGAACGCAAGCAGGTTGCGATGGCAGCGGCTGCGCTTGGCAGCGCCGGCGATCGTGCCATCGTTGAACTCGAGTTGAATCGAACGAAAAAAAAATGACAAGGGTTTGATCAGATCCACAAGACAGAGGTGACGTGAAACAGTTTTACACTTTTGGAAACTAAAAAAAGGGGGGTCACTGTTGGAGGAGAGGGTGTTTGTTATGCCTAATATTCTTTTGGGAGGTCCCAATTCTAAGTTATTGGGAGAAAAAATATTGGGCACTCTTGGAGATGCTCTTACTGCACTCATATGGTCTGGGGGCTGCAGTTAGCCCTGTACATGAGTCGGCACCAACCAGCTGACCCGTGGAACCGGCCCAGGATGAAACCGTGTCAGCGAGAGGCCAACACATGCTTGGGTTCGCTTGGCTCCGATTACAAGCGGCTAACAACCCGCCATGGCCGTGGCGATAGAAGACCAGGATAAACCCACTCGTGAGCCACACGATTCAAGTGATGGAAATTTTTAGCTAACCGTGCTCGACTAACTAAATCAGGAGTTATTTGAATTTGAGCTATGGAAAAAGTCTGACTAATATTGAGAGAGATCGAACTGCGAAGGGACGAAGCTACATTCAGCTTCCATGGTGCACTGGCATCAGGGTAATAAAAAAAGTTAGCATGAATTCATCTCCATTTCTTAATGTAAAATAAACTTGTGCACTAGGGTAATTTTGTCCCTACATTCGCCTCTACTACGTGTTGTAGTATTCCGACTAGTGTGCGCATATATGTCAATGACATTGAAATGGTCTCCACTATCATTTTGAATACAAAGTCACGAATTATAAAAGTATGTCATATGATTAATAATCTACCAATATTAACCGATGTGTGACCTTTTATTATCAATGGCAAAAGAAGGTGAAAGTTAACACGGTTGATTTAGAACAAAACTAAATGGACTTATATTCAAGATCATATACAGGGTGGTGATGATACGTTAATAAGGCTTGTTTGGCCGGGGAAGACAGCATAGCGATTTCCCAACTAAGGTGTGGAGGACGCGGAGACTGTGATAACCAAACATGAGAGCTGACATCTTACATGAGAGCTGACATCTTTTGCTGGGGTGTCCCTATCCCATGTCATTGTAATCAAACACCAGTAAAAACAGAATGGATCGAATGGTTCCATTATATCCCATCCCATGAAACAAATGCCTCCTAAAGAACTCTAATAGCCATTGCAGGTTGAGCCGCGTCAGAACCTGTTGCTTGCATAAATCCAGTGCTCATAAACTTTGTTGCAACAAAGGCATTAATTAAACAAAATAAAGCTTGAAACTTTCATGAGAAACTTGAATATTTTTTGTTAAATGCGTAAATATAGAATGCACATTTGTCCACGGTCATGTTTCTCCATGACTTTCCTCTAGCTTTTTCTTAGATAATGGAAAAGAATTTCGGCTTCACCTTCTTCGAACTCACATCATTACAAGAGTACCAAGACCTTCACACATAGTTCTTTAACTTAAACACCAATCCTTAAACTAAAAGACCATCCATGTGTCATGAAGAAGCGTAAAACAACCATCTCCAACATGCAGCATGCAGACACAATAATCTCTTGGTTGCCTTCACTTCGCTGCAACTTGGCCCAAAGACAGCCAATATGTCCCATGAATAGTACCTGCAGAAAAATTTAGGTTGGCATTTATCAAAAACCACTTTGCCCTTGTGTTCCAAATAGCCCAACATACAAATGCAGCTCCCGTTAGTAACAATAAATTTGGCCATTGCCTCCCTCTTTTGCCCAACTATTAAACAAATTAGTGAAACTTGTTGGTGAGGAAATACCAAATACAATATGTGGAGCCCTCAAAAGGATAATAATAAGCACACTTGAAGAACATATGGTTAGTAGTTTCTAGAAAACTATAGAAACTGCAATATTTGTTATCATTCCAATTTCTTCTAGCTAACTTATCCTTTATTAAGATAATCTCATTTTTCAAATACCACCTAAAGATTTTATCTTTAATGGTATTTTCATTTTCCAAATCTCTCGTGTGACTCTAATACCAGTACTAACAAGATATTTATACATAGAGTGAACAGTGAAGATATTATTCTTATGAAGTGACCAGAGGAACACATCACTTCCACCTTGAAGGTTTACATTAAGTATGGTAGCCACTCTCCCCACAAATAGCATTTTATATTTCCACCCACTCAATCTTTTCTCAAATCTATCTTCAGTCATTTTCCAATCTTTGTTGTTCAATTTTGAATAATGCATCAGAACACCTAAATAACAGAAGGGATATGTTTCTAATTTGCATCCGAATATTTGCGAGTATAAAGTCTAATGCTCTTTCACTTGTCCAAAGCAGAAGATCTCACACTTACGAAAATTTATCTTGAGACCCGGCAACTGTTCGAACATACAAAGTAATTACTTCATTTTCTTAGCGTGTGCAATATCGTGGTCTAAAAAAATCAATGTATCGCCATCATATTGTAAGATAAAAAGCGGCTAGAATTGTACAGAAGGTGTAAGACTACATTTGTCCATAGCTATGTTTCTCATTATCGCATTACTAATTGGGACTCATTTCTAATTAAGAGATGAACCTTGGCAAATGAGAAGTTATTTAAAGTAGTAAGAGAAGGAGAGTTTTACTCGCGGATGAAGGTTACATCTCTATTAAAGGTCTCCAACTAAAAATGTATATTTGTGCGAACATTTTAGGAGCAATTTAATCGTTGTGGCATAACTTATAATATCATAGGACAACAATTCTTTTTCTCCGGGAACATGTGCTACACTACATCACTTATAAATATGACAACAAGTAAAGTCTGGTAGGCTTAGCCCACAGAGAAAATGAAAAGAAAAACTATTATGTGGAGTTCTTGCACTCTGGGTAGAATCTGGTTTTTTTATACCGACTCGAGAGTGTGTGAGGAAACACATAAATTTATATTATTATGTAAACTTACTGGGAAGATGAATGAAATGTTGGCCTTAGTTTTTTTTGTTTTTCTTAGTTGTGTTTAAGAGTTGTCTGAAACTTCATGCTCTACTTATGGCTTTTATTTCCTCGGTTGCTATACTCTTTTGGAATCAAAGTAGAGTTAGTGTTGTTTAGTGTGACAGTGTGACATTATAGCTCTAGTATAGGTGCAATGCTTTAGAAAATTAAGTTGTATTTGTCCTGAGCATACACCATTGTGCATTAAGAGTACGTTAAGTGGTAAAATGTGCAAGTGTAGATGATGGTGAAGTTTGCCCAAGATGCAGGCTGGAAATTGTAAACTATCGCCTTTAATTTTCAAGAATGGACATAATGTCTTGTTTTGTGGATGTAGCAAAATTTTATCTATTATTTGTTAACTTTTTAAGGTAGTAGTTTCTTTGATGCTAGAATTGGCGCATTCTCTTGTGCTAACTTTGCCTAGAGTTGCAGAGTCCATCTATTACAAAACATATAGTACTAGCTAGTTCTTCTTTTACCAACTCACTGAAGGCTTTGGTCGACGTGAATAACCAAAGATCGCACCTCACACGTGAGGACACCTGGAGGGCAGCGCTGATATGCTTGACACAAGGCGAGACCCGGAAAACAGGGGTGAGTTCACACTATACTCCTGACATTCGCAAAAGGGAGCCTGCCCGGCCCCACGTTCCCGCTATGCCGCGACAGAGATCCCCAGTCAGCAATTTTTTTTTCTCTAATTGGTTTTAGGAACATTTGTTTCACTATTGTTTCGGGTGGAATGTTCTCAATTTTGTGTTTCTGGCTTCGTGCCTATGTGTTTCTATAAACACTACAAATCATAAATAAATGTTATATCTTATCAGCAAACATCAGTTCAATAGATAACATTTTATTTAAAATAGATTTATTGAAAAAATAATGTTTATTTAAAATCTACAATAGGTGTTATGCCAAATCAAAAAATATCAACCGCTATTGAGTTATCTCATCCATTTACAAAGTTCTAAGATTTTTGAAACCATTGTTAGTGTTTCACACCTCACTTGACAATTTAGATAGAGTTCTTTAGTAACAATTTTTATTTAAAATCTACAATAGCTATGATGCCACATCGATTAAAATGTATCGCTATTGTCAAAGTTGTAAAATACCTTGGCTGACAATTTAAAATAGTTTTTTCAAAAAAGTAATTTAAAATACTAATTTACTATCATGCAAGATCCAAACAAAATGGATCACTTTTAATTTATAATATTTTTTATAAAGCTTTAAGAATTTTGAAATCCATTATGAATTTAAACAACTCGCACGACAATTTGTATATAGTTTTTTTAATAATTTTTAGTTTAAAATCCAAGTTTACTATCATGCTAGATCAAAGCAAAATGAGTCAAATTTTATTTATATTATTTAGTTACAAAGTTTTAAGATATTTGAAAACCATCTCGAGTGTAAACAACTCACATGACAATTCAAATACAATTTTTCAGAATAGTTTTAATTAAAACTCTATATTTACTAGCATGCCAGTTCAAAACAAAATGGGTTACTTTTGATTTATAGTATTTGCTTACAAAGTTGTAAGATTTTTTAAAACCATCTCGACTGTAAATAGCTCACTTGACAATTTAAATTTAATGTTTAGAATAATATCTAATTTAAAATGAAAAAATACTTCATGCCAGATAAAAGTAAAATGGATCACTTTTCATTAATAGTATCTGTTTACAAAGTTCTAAAATTTTTGAAAACCATCTTGTGTGTAATAGCTAACTTGACAATTTAAATGTAGTTTTTCCAAAAAATATTAATCTAAATCTAAATTTATTATCATATCAAATCAAAACAAAATGGATCACTTATGATTTATAGTATTTGTTTTTAAAAAGTTTTAAGATTTTTGAAAACCATTTTTGTTATAAACAGCTCACCTGACAATTTAGATGTAGGTTTTTAGAATAATTTTTAATTAAAAATCTAAATCGACCAACATGTGAGATCAAAGTAAAATAAGTCATTACTGATTTATAGTGTCTACTAATTTTTTCAATAGTTTTAGAATTTTATATGTTTTATTTTGTTTTGATTGGATTGTTTGGTGGCATTGTGTTTCGAACCGAAGGGGAGACAAGGATACGAGTGACGAGGTGTGTGGGCGGTGGGGCGAGGAATGAAGGACGACAACCCATTGTGACACAAAAAAATGTCTATTTTTGTATCCTTTTAGGAGTAGGGATTTGGCCAGACCGTCTTTAGTGTTGTTGGACTTATGAGGTGACCTATGTGGCGGTAAAAGTAGGAGGTCCTATGTATAGGGGCCTTGCAAGGTTTGATTCCGATTCCAACTCGCAAACCCCCGCCATGGCTATCGCCCCACGACTGCATGCGGAGACTGATCGGTGGGCTTCATGGAAAAAATAAGAAAGCCGAACACTCTTTTTCTTTCTCTCACCGGTTTCTTCCTCTTTTTACCACCTCCTGGGTTAGGGCTTCAGGGTTCGGGTTGTTGATGTTGAGGGATTTTCCTGTGGGTCCTCGACTATAGAGGGAGAGCTCTTGGGTGTGTGGTGGACCGACTGTGGTGCTGGGTTATGGGTGGGGCAATGAGATGACAGGATGTTGCCAACCGCGGGAAGAAGAGGACATCCGATGGGTGGCGAAGGTGAGGACCAATGGAGGTCAGCCTTGGATGATGAGTGATTGACAACCGTTGAGTGGATTGATGTGTCTCTTGGCTCGTGATGTGCAGGTGCAGGATGCGACATGGCGGCCGACGGCGCGCGGTGAAGGTCAGGCGCGAAAGGTCATGCCGATGAACCAAGGGCGGTGAAGGATGAACGAGTACGCTTGGACCGAGGGACCCGAAGAGTCCGGGCGGAGTCACGTGCGATCCGCATGGTGCATGGAAGAGCAAGAGTACACGGCGTGATGAAGACGGCGTCGGTCGAGTCAAGCGGGACGGAGGCGTCAAAGGCTTGGTGGAGGCCGGACACGCGTCGACATCGAAGAGGTCGCGTGGCGGCCAAGGGGAGATGGACGGTTTGGGTGGTTTGGGCCTCAAAACCACCATGCAAGCAGGTTTGCCGGTTTGGGCCTCAAAACTGGGGGCGCGTCTGGTGCGGCCGGGTGGCGGAATGGAGGGCACGTGGCGCCATCACGAAGCTTGCGTTGAGACGAAGCGAAGTCGTGAAGGTCCCGTGTCCGTCCAGTGCGTCTACAAAAAACTGGACAACTTTGCCCCTGCAGGGTATGTATCAACTTAGGGGTAGTTTGGTCTTCTGGCCAAAGGACTATATGTAGTGGGGGGCTGAAATTTTCAGCCATCTCTTCCACTCCCTCTTGTTTATTTTCTTCTTCAAAGCTAGGGTTTGCTTAAATGAGAGAGGATTAGGCTTAGAGAGTGATTACTCTAGGTTTAGTGCTCCAATCTAAAAGTGGGAGGATGAGGGTGGTTTCCTAGCCACGAATCTTGTTAAGATTTCAGTGATTAATCATTCATGGTGGATTCAAGGCTTGTCTCCCTCGTTTTTCCTTTTTAACTATTTTCGGGCTATTTTCTTGGAATTTTCGTTCTTCGGATTTGGGGCCGTTTCTTGTGGGGTTTCTTTGAGGGGATCACTCATAGATTCTGTGTGACCAATTTCCCCGTGATCTTCCCCCTCAAACCCACGAAATCGCCTCGGATTTGAAGTTCCCCTCTCTTCTTTCCTCTCTAGTGTTCTTGACCGATTTCACGAAATTAGTGGGGAAGTCTTGATCTTTCTGAGAAGATCTTTTAGAAGAAGACTCACCACGAAGTAGTGATGCTCTGGTTCAAGTTTCACAAAGAATGGATGTCGTTTGGTGAAGTTTGATTGTTTCTTCAAATTTCTTCTGCGCCCAGGCAAAATTGGTGGTACCGGTTTTGGAAATCCGATGGTACTGGTTTTGGAGTTCCGAGGGCAGATTCAGCAAAAACTGGTGGTACCGGTTTTGGTTTTCTGGTGGCACGGGTTTCAGTGTGAGTAGCTTTTGCTCTGGTTTTCGAGTTGGAATAGTTCTAGATCTTGTGCTTGGCCTCTGGAATCTTTGTGATGGATTTTGGAGGTCATTTGGTCTAGTTTTGGGTTTTTCCCGAGGTGCCCAGCAGCTCCAGGAAAAACCGGTGGCACCGGTTTTGGCTTGCTGAGCACAAGAGAGTCTTCCGCTGTTTTGCTCATTTCGCTTGCTCGCTCGGTTCTTTGGGGTCTAGACTTGTTCCTAGGGTCAGTAGGCACTCAGTTGCTACGTGATCTTGGCAAGCACTAGAATTCTCGCTCGTGGTGTGATTTGGGACATAGGCCCGTTCTCGATTGCGATAATTTTGTGAGGCTCCCATTCACCCCCCCCCTCTGGTCGCCGTTCCGGTCCTTCAATTGGTATCAGAGCTTTGGTTAGGATCACTTCACTTTAACCGGCTCTGTGATCCAAGATGGCGACCGCTGAACGCTCTTCCTCGACTGCGCCTCCTTACTTTGATGGGACTGATTATCGATATTGGTCGATTTGCATGAGAGCCCATAAAATCTCAATAGTAAAGGAGCATCAGTCTGGAAGATCACTGTGGATACCACTTATGCTATTCCTGATATTCGTGCTTCTCAAGAGGATAGAGACAAATTTCAAGCCAACAGCAAGGCGGTCGATATCCTGCTTTCGAGTTTGAGTCGTGCTGAGTTTGATTGTGTTGATGACCTGGATGTCGCTCACAAAATCTGGACACGCCTCAAGGAGGCTCACAAGGGGAATAGCCAGGTCAAGGCACGTCTGTTTGAGACCTACCGGCGTGAGTATGAGAATTTCTCTCATCTTCCCGGTGAGTCTACCGACTCTCTCTTCCAGCGTTTTCGAGCTATTATGAACAAGATGAAAGCGAATGTCACTGTCTTTCCCTATACCGATCATGATAGTGCTTTGAAGCTCTTACATGCTTTGGATCGAGGTGTATGGGGAACGAAAGTTGATGCTATCATTGAGTCCACTGGCTATACAACTCTTACTCGTGATAAACTTTTCTCCAAGCTGAAGTCGACAGAAGTTGACATACAACTTAGATCCAAGCATGTGAACCCTACTGATCCTCATAGTATCAAGTATGGCTCTCATGTCAGGATCTGGACAGTCCTCTTCCTTGGCTAACGCTAACTCTTCCACCAAGTTGTTTGCCTTGTCTTCTTTGTTGACTGTTTCAGAGGAGCAGTTGGACGAGCTGGAGGACGAGAAACTTGCCTTGATCATAAGGCGGTTCATGCGCTTCAACGACAACCGCAAGAACCGGCGGAAGGGCCACAACAACTGCTTTGAGTGTGAGAAGCTCGGCCACTTCATCGCCGACTGTCCTAGCAAGGACAAGTCCAAGGGCGGTACGACTACTCCAAGCACAGGTTCAAGGAAGAGAACGACTACAGCAAGCACAGGTCGAGGGACAAGAAGAAGAAGAAGCACAGTGACCGCAAGAAGGCCAAGGCACGAGCCTTCATCGTCTCCCTCAGCGACGTCGACTCCGACACTGAGGATCAAGCTGATTCAAGCTCAAGTGAGGACGATCGCAAGAAGAAGAAGAAGGACGCCAAGAACGTCATCGGTCTCTGCTTCTACTCCAGAAAGAAGCGTGGCGGGTACTGTGTCATGGCTCTCAACGCCGATGACAAGGAGGACGACAAGGACAGCGACTCCGAGTCGGAAACTAAGGTACCTCCAACCCACAAACAACCTCTTCTTGAGAATGATAAATTGAATGATTGCTTGGTCAAGCAAGACAAGCTGTTGAAAAGGGCCGCTCGTGAATGATCCGAGCTGAAGGCCAAACTTGAGAATGCTTTGATGGAACTAGAACTGTTTAGGTCTGCTCCTACTGTCTCTGAAGTTCCTGAATGTGAAGAATGCTCTGTTCATATGGTTAGTCTAGCTTCTTTGCAATCTAAGCATGCTTCTTTGGTTGATGAACTAGATTTGGCTAGGGCTGCTTTAGATGAAGTTAAGACTAGACCTATGCTGCTTGGTGCTTGCAAGTCTTGCCCTGCTTTGCAAAGTAAACTTGGTGATGCATGTGCTAGGATTTTAGAGCTTGAGAAATCTGCTGTTTTAGCTAAGTCTAAAATTCCTGCATGTGATGTATGTTCTGCACAACTTGTTGAATTGAATGATATCAAGTTTGCTTTGGGTCTTGCTGAGGATGAGAACACCTACTTGCACATTATTCTGAGTTGGGTCTCAAGTAGGGAACCTCAGTTGGGTATGATGATTCAGTAGTTCAAGAAAGCTGATGGTTTTGGGGTTGGGAGTGTGCCTCATGACAAGAAGTGGAACTGGTTGTATAAAAAACTTGATGAGTGTCGAGGGGTGATTCTAAACAAGAAACCAACAGAAGCCAGCACCTCCAAGCCACCCTTTCCAAGTGAGAAACAAACCAGTCCTATGAGTGAGGAAAATCCCAAGAATGGAGTGTTCACTAAGCCACCAAGACACCCACCTAAGAAAGCTATCAGGGTAGAGAAACCAAACTCCCTAAGAAACAAGCTAGACACTCTTCCAAATATTGCAAGGGAGCGTCTCCACCAAAACCAAAAGCAAAACCCCAACCAAGAGTGAATCCACAACCCAAAGCTAACTCTCAACCAAGAGTGAAACCCCAACAGAGAATGAACCCACAGCCAAGAGCAAACCAACAGCCAAAGGAGCGTGTGAGGTTCTTCTGTGAGTTCTGTCACAGGGAAGGTCACCTTGAGGAGTTCTTCTTTCGCAGGAAGAAAGCTTTGATGCGTGAGCGTGATTGGGGTAACCAGGACATGTACCACCCTTCTCATGGTGTACATGAGCCTAGGCCAGCTCCTTTGCCTCATGGGGGTAGGCGTGAGTTTACCAGGCATGGTCCGAGTATTCCTATTTTTGGCTTTGGACAACACCGTCTTGGTTACTCGTCGCGGAGGTTCCACGGACCTCGTTACCCGCCTTTCGGGGAACGTCCACCTCCGACGAGACGTGAGTTTGTGGATTGTGCTGACCCTACTTTTGAGCAGATGGCTCGACACTGGTACTATACTGGTTATACTAACCCCAGTGTCGAGACATTTGCTCATCCTTACTCTTACCTTTCATATTGAGCAGGTCGGAGGCCTGGAGAACACATGGCTCATCGACTCTGATTGTTCTCGTCACATGACCGGTGATCATAGATGGTTCTCCAGCCTCACCACGGTGATGACCAAGGAGTACATCACTTTCGGGGATAACAGCAAAGGTAAGGTGTTGTCTGTAGGTGCCATCAAGGTAAGCGATAATTTCATGCTGAAATAGGTTGCTCTTGTTGATTCGCTTGGTTTCAATTTGCTTTCTGTTTCATAACTTCTTGATGATGGTTTTGAGGTTTGCTTCAAGAAAGGAGCCTCTCGGATCTTGGACTCTCGAGGCGATCTTGTGTGTATGATCGTGCCCGAGGGTCAAGTTTTTCGTGTTGACTTCTCTAAGTCTTTCGGTCTCTCTCATTGCCTTGTTGCTGGTCCTTCTTCTGAGCTCTAGAAGTGGCATAGGAGGTTGGGTCATTTGAGCTTTGACTTGCTCACTCGCTTGAGCGCCCTTGACCTTGTCCGAGGATTGCCCAAGCTCAATTTTGAGAGAGATCTAGTTTGTTCTCCCTGTCGGCATGGCAAAATAGTTGCTGCTTCTCACCCACCTATAAACCAGGTGATGACTGACCATCCAGGGGAGCTATTGCATATAGATACTATTGGTCCAGCTCGCGTTTGTTCAGTTGGTAGGAAGTGGTATGTCCTTGTTGTGGTCGACGATTTTTCGAGGTACTCTTGGGTTTTCTTCATGGAGTCTAAGGAGGAGGCTTTCCCTTTTGTTCGAGATCTGATCTTGATGTTAAAAAATGAGTGACCAAATGATGCCATGAGATCTATTCGCAGTGATAATGGCACGGAATTCAAGAATGCTCGTTTTGATATCTTTTGTTGTGATCATGGTCTTGAACACCAATTTTTTTCGCCTTACGTTCCTCCTCAGAACGGTGTTGTTGAGCGGAAGAATCGGACCCTTGTTGAGATGGCTAGGACGATGCTCGATGAGCATAGGACTCCTAGGAAATATTGGGCCGAGGCCGTGAACACTGCTTGCTATATTGCTAACCGAATCTTTTTGCGAGCATTCATTAAGAAATTCTCATATGAGCTGATGCATCGTCGAGCCCCCAAGGTGAGTCACCTAAGAGTATTTGGTTGCAGGTGCTTCATCATGAAACAAGATAATTTGGACAAATTTAAGTCTCGATCATCCGATGGTATCTTTCTTGGTTATGCTTCTTATAGTCGTGCTTATCGTGTACTTAACCTTGAAACCAACCGGATCATGGAGACATGTGAAATTACCTTCGATGAAACTATGCCTTGCACAACTCCTGTCTTTGAGCGTACAGGTGACCACGAAATGGGACAAAGCATCTTTGAGGAAGAGGTTGAACTCACAGATGGTGGTGATGAAGATGAGGATGTGATCAATCATCCTCCGGCTGTTGCACTTGTACCTTCTACTTCGACTACATCACTTGATGGTCCAGACCCTACCTCCACTACACCAGGCCATCAAGATGTACCACTACATGATCAAGATGAAGAAGATCAGGTTGACCCAGCTGCTGTTGAGGGGGAGGCTACTTCAGAGGGTGAAGCTCCACGGCATATTCAACGTCGTCATCCACCTCAGCAGATGATTGGTAACTTACATGATCGTACCACCAGGCACAAGTCTAAGCACATTTCACACTTTACACACTCTGCATTTGTTGCCTCTTTTGAAACCCAAGATGTTGGACACGCTCTGTCTGATCCAAACTGGGTCAATGCCATGCATGAGGAGTTAGAGAACTTTGAGCGAAATCGAGTTTGGGTGTTAGTTGAACCTCCACCAAATTGCCATCCTATAGGAACCAAATGGGTTTTCAAAAACAAACAAGGTGAGGATGGGTTGGTTGTGAGAAACAAAGCGAGGTTGGTTGCCCAGGGTTATCAGCCAGAAAGAAGGGATAGATTATGAGGAAACCTTTGCTCCAGTTGCCCATTTGGAAGCGATTAGAATTCTTTTAGCCTTTTTCGTGGCTAAAGGTTTTAAGCTCTTCCAAATGGATGTTAAGAGTGCCTTCCTAAATGGGTTCATTGAGGAGGAAGTGTATGTGAGGCAACCCCCGGGTTTTGAGAATCCTAAACACCCTGACCGTGTCTTCAAACTCCAAAAAGCTCTTTATGGGCTAAAACAAGCACCTAGAGCCTGGTATGCTAGGTTGAAAACCTTCTTGCTTCAAAATAGGTTTGAGATAGGTTCAGTTGATAAAACTCTTTTTCTCCTTAGGCAAGACAATGATACTCTGATCGTTCAGATTTACGTGGATGATATCATCTTTGGTGGTTCTTCTCATGCTCTTGTTCTCAAGTTTGCAGATACTATGAGCAGGGAATTTGAGATGTCCATGATGGCTGAGCTGACCTTCTTCCTTGGGCTACAAATCAAGTAAAGCCGAGAAGGCACCCATGTTCACCAAAGCAAGTACACGAACGATGTGCTGAGGAAGTTTGACATGGCTGATGCCAAGCCAATGTCAACTCCTATGGCGACAACGACGGCTTTGGATGCGGATGAAGATGGAGAACTGGTGGACCGCAAGGAGTACCGGAGCATGATCGGCTCCCTCTTGTACCTGACAGCTACGAGGCCGGACATACACTTCGCCGTGTGTCTGTGCGCTCGTTTTCAAGCTTCACCAAGAACCTCTCATCGCTAAGCGGTGAAGAGAATCATGAGGTACTTACACTTCACTCCTGACTTTGGTTTGTAGTACTCTGCCTCCTCGACACTCACACTTCACGGATACTCCGATGCGGATCTTGCTGGGTGTCGGTTGGCTCGCAAGTCCACTTCTGGTACTTGTCAATTTCTCGGTTCTTCTCTGGTTTCTTGGTCTTCTCGCAAGCAATCCAGTGTTGCCCAATCCACCACAGAAGCCGAGTACGTTGCCGCTGCTAGCTGCTGCTCCCAATTGCTTTGGATGTTTTCCACTTTGAGAGACTTTGGCCTATTCTTCTCGAGAGTTCCTCTCTTGTGCGATAGCACAAGTGCCATCAGTGTAGCCAAAAATCCAGTGCTCCATTCCCGAACCAAACATATCGATGTGCGTTATCACTTCTTGAGAGATCACTACGAGAAAGGAGATATAGATCTTTGCCACATTGACACCTAGAACCAACTCGCAGACATCTTTACCAAGCCACTAGATCAAGCCACCTTTGCTCGTCTGCGTGAAGAGCTAGGAGTTTGTTTCGCTTTCTGAGTTGGTTTCCGAGGGGTTTTTCGCTTGTATCATATTGTATCATATATGTAGCATACATTTGCATATCATGTATCATATTGCATTTCATATCTTGCACTAGATGAGCTTCTCTTATATATCCTGAGTATTTGCTTATGCTCTTGAGAACTAGTGCATAGGATTGTGGTGATTTTGCAATGTGCTGCTTATTCTCTTGATGATATTGTCATAAGAAATCTTGTGAGCTAAGCTTGTTTTTATAAATAATGAATCGTGAAATGCTTATCACCCATGAGTAGTCTTTTGGTCATGCGCTGCTCTTGCTTGAGATGCTAGGTTGTGTTAGCTTGTACTCGGGCGACTTATTCTTTACACATGGCTTATCATTGTGCTTGCTTTACATTACCTAGGGGGAGCATGTTTTCTGTGCTTCACTTGTGTCAAGGGACACCTCATAAACCTTGGTTTTATATGTGCTTAATTAAAAATTAAAAGTAATATGAAAATATGGAAGATAGCAAATAGTATGCATGAAAATGCTGTTAATCTATGTTGCTCACTTAAAATCATCACCAGGTTGCTCTGCTGTTACATGTGCTTGCCATAGAAGTAGGCTCATGGTCTCAGTGAGTTTGAAAATGAGTAGGAATGTCTTGCAAGTGTTAGCAATGATCTTATGTTGAGAATGTGTCATCCTTATATGAGCTTTTGTGATCTAGTTTGACCTTGCTCGAGTTATCATGGCTAGACTTTTTCTCATGTGGTGATATCCTTTATAAAATGTTAAAATCTGAAATTCTGCCTAAGCCTCCTGATTTTATCATAATATCTTCATGTCGGCTATTTGTGCTTGCTCATGATCTGCTTCTTTGTGCTCTAGTTCATTTGTAGCATTAGTAAATGCCTTGTGATATATTTGAGAAGCTTGGTACTTCTTGCACTTCATAGCATGCATTGTATTCTCTCATGTCATCCTTGATGTTTGCATTGTCAACAAGGGGGAGAAGTTTATGCTGCATTTGCTCAAGGGGGAGAGTTGGATGCTTTAGGCGAGATGTTCATGGAATTGCATGCATTGTGTGAGGCGAGATGCATTTAGCCAGGGGGAGTACATTGCTTTCATGCATATGTTCAGGGGGAGTTTGCTCAGTTTGCTCTTTTGCCGATCGTGTTGAGCTTTTACCTCTTCTTGAGGAGCCAGCGGTTGTTTGAGCTTTCGCTTGTCACATGATTGGTGTTGAGCCCTTTCTGTCTCTTCTCGAGGGATCATGTGTTCTTGTCTCAGTTGTGTCGAGCCATTGCCCATGTCTTAGGGGACTGAGACCTCTCATCTCAAGAAGCCTGTTCTTTGCCTTTGATTGGTTTTTGATCACTTGGATGAGCTCTTTCTTTTCTTTTTCTGTTCTCGTTCTGTTACTATCTTCATGTCATTTGTGTTGGGTATTGTCAATGCACTCATCAAGGGGGAGATTGAGGACCAATGGAGGTCACCCTTGGATTATGAGTGATTGACAACCGTTGAGTGGATTGATGTGTCTCTTGGCTCGTGATGTGTAGGTGCAGGATGCGAAATGGCGGCCGACGGCGCGCGGTGAAGGTCAGGCGCGAAAGGCTCATGCCGATGAACCAAGGGCGGTGAAGGATGAACGAGTACGCTTGGACCGAGGGACCCGAAGAGTCCGGGCGGAGTCACGTGCGATCCGCATGGTGCATGGAAGAGCAAGAGTACACGGCGTGATGAAGACGGCGTCGGTCGAGTCAAGCGGGACGGAGGCGTCAAAGGCTTGGCGGAGGCCGGACACGCGTCGACATCGAAGAGGTCGCGTGGCGGCCAAGGGGAGATGGACGGTTTGGGTGGTTTGGGCCTCAAAACCACCATGCAGGCAGGTTTGCCGATTTGGGCCTCAAAACCGGGGGCGCGTCCGGTGCGGCTGGATGGTGGAATGGAGGGCACGTGGCGCCATCGCGAAGCTTGCGTCGAGACGAAGCGAAGTCGTGAAGGTCCCGTGTCCGTCCGATGCATCTACGAAAAACTGGACAACTTTGCCCCTGTGGGGTATCTATCAACTTAGGGGTAGTTTGGTCTTCTGGCCAAAGGACTACATGTAGTGGGGGGCTGAAATTTTCAGCCATCTCTTCCATTCTCTCTTGTTTATTTTCTTCTTCAAGGCTAGGGTTTGCTTAAATGAGAGAGGATTAGGCTTAGAGAGTGATTACTCTAGGTTTAGTGCTCCAATCTAAAAGTGGGAGGATGAGGGTGGTTTCCTAGCCACGAATCTTGTTAAGATTTCAGTGATTAATCATTCATGGTGGATTCAAGGCTTGTCTCCCTCGTTTTTCCTTTTTAACTATTTTTGGGCTATTTTCTTGGAATTTTCGTTCTTCGGATTTGGGGTCGTTTCTTGTGGGGCTTCTTTGAGGGGATCACTCATAGGTTCTGTGTGACCAATTTCCCCGTGATCTTTCCCCCTCAAACCCACGAAATCGCCTCGGATTTGAAGTTCCCCTCTCTTCTTTCCTCTCTAGTGTTCTTGACCGATTTCACGAAATTAGTGGGGAAGTCTTGATCTTTCTGAGAAGATCTTTCGGAAAAAGACTCCTCTCGAAGTAGTGATGCTCTGGTTCAAGTTTCATGAATATTGGATGTCGTTTGGTGAAGTTTGATTGTTTCTTCAAATTTCTTCTGCGCCCAGGCAAAACCGGTGGTACCAGTTTTGGAAATCCGGTGGTACTGGTTTTGGAGTTCCGAGGGCAGATTCAGCAAAAACTGGTGGTACCGGTTTTGGTTTTCTGGTGGCACCGGTTTCGGTGCGAGTAGCTTTTGCTTTGGTTTTCGAGTTGGAATAGTTCTAGATCTTGTGCTTGGCCTCTGGAATCTTTGTGATGGATTTTGGAGGTCATTTGGTCTAGTTTTGGGTTTTTCTCGAGGTGCTCAGCAGCTTTAGTAAAAATCGGTGGCACCGATTTTGGAAAACCGGTGGCACCGGTTTTGGCTGGCTGAGCACAAGAGAGTCTTCCGCTGTTTTGCTTGTTTCGCTTGCTCGCTCGGTTCTTTGGGGTCTAGACTTGTTCCTTGGGTCAGTAGGCACTCAGTTGCTACGTGATCTTGGCAAGTGCTAGAATTCTCGCTCGTGGTGTGATTTGGGACATATGCCTGTTCTCGATTGCGAGAATTTTGTGAGGCTCCCATTCACCCCTCCCTCCCCCCTCTGGTCGCCGTTCCGGTCCTTCGGAAGGAGGTAAGTGGGTGACGGCGAGCTCCCCGATGGCAATGAGTTAGGCTGGTGGCTAAGAATTTGGTGGCTGAAACCTCCAGAGATGATGGAGGAGAGCAGGGTGAGGGCGAGGAGAGGAAGCGTGATCGTGACCCAGAGGGCAGCGGATGACGGCAGTGAAGAGAATGAGGAGACAATGGTAACCAGACATGAGAGATGACATTAACTTTTTTTTTGAAACAATGCCATCAGCTTTTTAGAAACAATGACATGAACTCGACAATAATCACTTTTGAACACCATCCATTTGTCTAAAAACCACAAGTTTCAGGAGGACGCCATTACGGTTGTCTTTTATTTTGAATCTTTGATCCTACGTTTACGCAAGATAAACAGCAAAATAAATTTCAAAAAACTAGTCTATCAACCCGTGCTACCGCCGGGCTAATGATATAGGAGACATGAGTATTAAAAATCATGAAAAATTATTTACCTTCCACTCTCTTATTTGTTTAATTTTTTCACTTTGCATCGCCCTTTATATCATGTTCAATTGAACCATAAATTTAAGCTATGGCATTAACTTATAAATATATATTCTCATTGTTTCATCTATATATGTACATATAGTCTACATGGTGAAATACATCATTCATATACACCTTAATAAGTAAGTATTTTTATATTAACAATGACAGAAATAAGTAATTTATAACTATATACCAGTGGTAAGTTAGTTGCATGCAAGTTTAGAGTTTAAGCTAAGTGCTTAATTAACATAAAAAATATATACTCTCATCGTTTTTTCACACATGTATATATGATCTACATAGTGACACACATCATGCATACATATTTTTAGTGAAAATTTTCTATATTAACAATGACATAGTTAGGTAATTTAGGATCATATATTCCGTGTAATTTAACATATTTTTATAATGACATGTATGCCATTTTTAAAAATAGCGGATGTTGTTGGCATCTCTTGTTTCGTCGTTCATATTGGATCAACATGCTCAGACTCAACATGGATTACACCTTAAGCTTATATTTTTTTAATATTTAATAATTAATACAGAAATAATAATTGAGAAATCATATATCAATATACTTTGGGATGGTATAATGACATGCGTAGGTTGTTTTTAATGATATAGTTAATTTAGATGTAAATTTAAGGAGTTATTTTAAATTATTTTTATGATGGCATTGGGGTAATTTAGATGAATATTAGGGGCTAATAATTTAGAAGACATGAGTATTAAAATTTTATGAAAATATAAAGCCATATATAATAAAATAATAATAACAATAACAATAACAACAATAACAACAACAACAACAACAACAACAATAATTTACCTTGTGCTCTCTCTTATTGATTAAATATCTTTTCCACTTTACATAGCACTTTTATATGTATTTTATTGACATTTAAATTTGAGCTACACGATTAGCATGAAATTGGTATTTCCATTGTTACCTCCATACATGTATACATACATGGTGACACTCATCATGTACGATTGCATGTATATACCTTAACAAGTTAGCATCCTCTATATTAAATAATAGTATAATTAAATAATTTAGAATTATATATTGGTATACTTTAATCACATATGTTGGTAATTTTGATGGAAATTTAGAATTCGAGTTACGTGTTGAATATGAAATATGTGATTTCATCGTTTCCATTTACATCTATATATGATCTACATGGTGAGACACATCATGCATACATATCATAACTTAATACATATTTTCTATATTAACAATTAATGGAACACATATGTAGTTTAGAATCATATATTGGTATACTTTGAGATATTTTTGTAATGACATGTTGGATTTTTAATAATAGCAAACGTAGGTGATTTAGATGCAAATTTAGGGTGTTACTATAAATTATTTTATAATGGCATATGTGGGTAATTTATATGAATATTAGGGGGTTACTTTAGTTTATTTTTCATAATGGCAGAGGTGGGTAATTTACCTATACATTTAGGGGGTTATTTTAGGCTATTTTCATAATGGCAAAAGTGGGTAATTTTTTTAGAAATTACAATGGATCCAATAGTCATGATGATTAGAGTCTACAGATGGATGGTCAGATGTTTCTAATTATTGTGATAATTTCTAGAATTTATCTTTTTTCTAGCGTGTTTTGTGAGGATTAACGTGGACGCTTCAAAAGGATTATCCAATTAGTAATAGTAAGATGGCTAGATATAAAATCATCTTGATTTATGTAACAAAAGATCGCATAGCAACAGCTAGGATACACAAATGCCTAATTCTACGCCGAATTAGCATCACCATGACCTGCTTTCTCTGTTGCATAGCATGTCCAAGTAGCATCTGTACCAAAATGCCACTGCCCGCGATCGGTATATGGAACATTCATCAGTTTTTGAACAATGCTCTCCGGGTCGTCTTCTGCCGCCATCCGTTTCAAAGAAACATCAGCAGGAAACAAAGGTACAGCACGCAAAGTCACGGTCCTGATTGAATTTGAGCCCTCAAACAGCAGGGTCAGGAGGTCCATGTCCTCTTCTGCTCCAACGAAGCCACGTATTGTCACCTCTTCCAGAGATTCCAGGAAGAACTTCCGATGGAATTTCCACGTGTCTACCTCATCGCAGAAGCACCGTGACCAACGGGTCTGTAGTTCACAAAGCAAGTAAACTTAAATTAACTTTTGCACCATTAGAGGTATGTAATACGTAGTCCCTGACAATGTTTCTTTTATTGGCACTGAACGAAGTGTTTTCAGGGAAATCAACAGTACGAGCTTTTGGCTGTTGAACTTACCCGTTCTCCTCTGGTGTCTATGCTCAAAGATCGCAGATGAGAGCATCTCGAGAGCAGCGACGCTATACTCGATACGAGGTGTGTCTCTGAAAGGTTGGGTGCTGCGACGACCATGCTCCTGACGTTGGCAAATGGGGCGGCTCCTTCCGATGTCAGATCAACAAGGTCCCTGTTGATGCCTGCGCAACCACCGTAGTGGTGAACCGACACATCGATGTGTTCAACGCCGCGGCAGTTCTCCAGGAGCCAGAAGCTGCCGTTCTCGTCACAGCAGTACGGCCCGTGCATGTCTAGAAAGAGTGTGCCCAGACGACGGACGCTAGCCAAGCCATGTACGAAATCTAGTTCCGGACGCTTGCGGCCGGTATAGTTGTGCATTGCGATCTCCTCCTGCCTCGGCGCCGCGATTCTAGCCACATTTTTGGTAACTTGATCGTCGATATCTGGCTCATGGAAGCTGAGCCCGAGATCGAGGGCGCGCATGCTGGGCGCCGTCACGTCCAGCATCTGCAGGTCCTCTGCTAAGCTAATCCGAAGCTCTTGGAGCGTCCCAGAGCGGATCACCAGCAGGGGTAACCCCGTGGGAGAACAGATGTCAAGCTTCCGCAGGCGAGGGCAGCAGGACTACACGAACTCGCCGAGGCTGGACCCGCCGCCGGCGCCGGCCGCCTCGACGAACGACGGGCCGTAGAGCCTGAGCTCCGTGAGCGC
Source organism: Alloteropsis semialata (assembly GCA_004135705.1). NCBI lineage: Eukaryota > Viridiplantae > Streptophyta > Magnoliopsida > Poales > Poaceae > Alloteropsis > Alloteropsis semialata. The sequence continues at coordinate 92,005,252 of CM014278.1, read as the reverse complement.
TTCGTACCTCGCGGCCGCCGCCACCGGGAGCCGGAACCTGTAGTGTTCTGACAGATACAGACAGAGGGACGCCTTCCTCCCGTGGCCGGGCAACAGGATGGCCAGGTGGTCGGCCCCGGGGGGCGGCCGCTTGCCCGTGAGCGAGAGGCTGAAAGATTTGACGGCGCGCCGCATGGCGTAGCGGAGCCACCCGTTGATCCGCTTCGGCGAGGCACGGCAGTCGTGCCGTCGGGACATGTCGATGTCCAGGGATCCTATGTCGGCGTCGCCTCGCTGAGCCAGCACCCAGTCCACGAAGCCCAAGAAGCCGCCTGGTCCGGTGTTCAGTGCGGTGTCCCAGAGAGCGAGGTGCTGCGCGCGAGTCCACACGCGCCGCCATCGCCGGGAGAGCGCGGCCGTGCGCGTGACGGCGGTCGCGTCGCGGACGGAGGCGAGGATGAGGTGCAGCAACTCGTCGGGGAGGGCGCTGATCCGATCGAGATCACCGGCCGAGCCCATGGGATCCGCCGTGTTGGAAGGGAACAACCAACGTCGAAACTAGCGCGCCGGCGAGATCGATCAATCGTCCGTAGGTCTTGGATTGCGTACAGATCAACGGCGATTTTGACTTTTGATGAAACGACTGATGGATCAAGGAGAAGCTGCGGCTGATCAAATCGGATTCAAACTGCATGCCATGTCGAATCGAACTCCACAGCCGGGAGTTGTTAGAATCTGAATAGGACACTTTGGTCTGTCACGATCCGTTGCTTGCTTGGTTTGGGCCCTTGAACAAGAAATTACTGGCACACTCCAGTCCGATACGGCGATACACAGCAAGAGCCAGCAGCGCCACCACAAGTGAGAAAAAAAATTGTGCGTCCGCTGGGGCCAAAACCCAGCCTGATTCGATCACCGTGACACCGATCAAGTCCGTGGAAATTGCGAAGCTACCGCACTCCTCGCAAATCCGCTCGCGTATGCATGCACCTCAACACTCTGGACCGTCGGTTTTTGTTCGTGAGTTTCTATGTTTAGAACAAAAAGGTTTTTCGCCTCTTGCCCGGGTCCTACGGTCCACGGCCGGTTCACCGGCTCCAGTTACCCAGCGCCCACATGCACATGCTCTGCGTCCACTGGTGCTTCGTACACCGCAAGCCCTGCGCCATGGGTCTCCCACGTCCGGGCCCACCTCCCAGTGACAAGGTGCATCGATGACGTGGCGCGCCGAGACTTTCTCCAGCCTTTATCATTTTCCCTGGCTTTGACTGGAAGGCCAGAGCACATAAAAACCATTCCATCCAATGCATTCGCTCCTCACAGCTCTCTCTCAATCGCTCCCTGAGTTAGAGCTGTCGCAAAGAAGAGAAATAATCCCTGAAAAAAACAAGGGAGCCTCTCGATCATCTTCTCGGTGACGGTTTCGAATAAGTTCCGGGCGGTGCTGCTCCATGCTCTGAATCTCTCGAACTGATCATGACAGGAAAGCCCCCTGCAGTCGTCAGCTGATTGCAGGGGACGTCTGCAGCCCACAGCTCTTGGATGGTATAGATTTGAGTTGCAGCAATGGAGTGCGGCCGCGACGGCGTTGTCCCTTCACCCGAGCACCAGGCGCCGCTCAAATGCGCCACCGAGGTAAACCGCCGGCGTTTGGTCCGGCCGCGTTCGTCAGCGTGTTGAAATGCTTGATTTCCTCTGCGTTTTTACGATCCCGAGGGAACGGCTGGGCAGGACGCGATCCCGCAGAGCCCGACGCTTTCTTCTGAGGAGTTCCTTCAGTTCAAGCGGAAGGCCACCACGATCGTCGAGGAGTACTTCTCCACGGACGACGTCGCCGCGACGGCGAACGAGCTCCGGGACCTCCGCGTGCCGTGCTACCACTACTACTTCGTCAAGAAGCTGGTGTCCGTGGCCATGGACCGCCACGACAGGGAGAAGGAGATGGCGGCCGTGCTGCTGTCCTCGCTCTACGGCGACGTCGTCGACCGCCCACAGCTGTACAAGGGATTCTGCAAGCTCACCGAGTCCTGCGACGACCTCTCCGTCGACACGCCCGACGCCGTCGACATCCTCGCCGTCTTCGTCGCCCGCGCCATCGTCGACGACATGCTGCCGCCCGCGTTCCTGGCCAAGCAGAGCGCGTGCATGCCCCACGGCTGCAAGGGCGCCGAGGTCCTCCGCAGGGCGGAGAAGAGCTACCTGTCCGTGCCGCACCACGGCGAGATCGTCCTGCAGAGGTGGGGCGGGAGCAAGCGCATCACGGTGGAGGAGGCCAAGGCCAAGATTTCCGACATCCTGGAGGAGTACCTCGCCGCCGGCGACAGGAGCGAGGCGTTGCGGTGCATCAGGGACCTCAAGATCCCCTTCTTCCACCATGACGTCGTCAAGCGCGCGCTCGTTCTCGCCGTGGAGCGCGGCGGCGCGACCGAGGGCCACATCCTGGACCTGCTCAAGTCGGCGTCCGAGGAAGGGGTCATCAACGAGAGCCAGATCACCAAAGGGTTCGACCGCTTGATAGACTCTGTCGACGATCTGGAGCTCGACGTGCCGAACGCGAGGTGCCTCCTGAATTCGGCGATCCATAAGGCTTCGTCGGAGGGCTGGCTGTGCGCGTCGTGCCTGAAACCGTTGCCACCGGAGCCGAAGAAGACCAGCGAGGTCGACGATGCGGCGGTGCGGCAGTTCAAGGGGAAGGCCGTGTCGATCATAAGGGAGTACTTCCTGACCGGCGACATCATGGAGATAGTGAGCAGGTTGGAGGCAGAGAACTACTCGTGCCGTTCATCCTTCAACGCCATCTTCGTCCAGAAGCTGGTCAACGCCGCGATGGACCGGAAGAGCCGCGAGAAGGAGATGGCTTCGGTGCTGCTCTCCTCGCTCTGTATGCCGCCGGAGCACGTCGTGGCAGGGTTCCACCTCCTGATCGAGGCCGCCGAGGACGCCGCGCTGGACAACCCGGCCATTGTGGAGGACCTGACCATGTTCTTTGCTAGGTCGGTGGTAGACGAGGTGATCGCACCGTCGCACCTGGAGGCGATGGAGGAGGATGCCAGCCGCGTCAAGGCGGACGGCTCCACCGGCATGCTGGCGCTCCGGAACGCCCGCGCGCTGCTCAGCGCGAAGCTCTCCGCGGAGCGGATCCTGCGGTGCTGGGGCGGCGGCGGCAGCGGCAAGGCCGGCTGGGAGCTGGACGAGGTGAAGGACAAGATCGGCAGGCTGCTGCAGGAGTACGACTGCGGCGGCGACGTCCGGGAGGCGTGCCGGTGCATCAAGGATCTCGGCCTGCCCTTCTTCCACCACGAGGTGGTGAAGAAGGCGCTGGTGGCGATCATCGAGAAGCGGGGCAAGGACGAGCGGCTCTGGGACCTCCTCAGCGAGTGCTACGGCCGCGGCCTGATCACCCCCAACCAGATGACCAAGGGCTTCGAGAGGGTGGCCGACTGCGTCGAGGACCTCGCGCTCGACGTGCCTGACGCCGGGAAGCAGTTCGGGTGCTGCGTCGAGCGCGCCAGGAAGGAAGGTTGGCTTGACCCGTCCTTCTCCATGGCGAGGCCGGGGCAGCCTGTCGCCAATGGCGTTTGTTCGTGAGCAAACCGTATGGTAACATTCAGGATGCAGCACTGCAATTCCATTTCTATGGGGAGTTCGTCTGCAACTTTATTTCAAGTACGTCGTTACTACTATACCTGTATATGTATCAGCAGGAGCAAGAGAGAGGGGATTAGGAGAGAGTATATATATTAATGCAACAATTTTGTTATAGGATTGGAACCACGATGTTCCATCTTAGGTGTTTGCATGGCGTTTAGCAGGGAGAACTTGTGTATTGAAGAGCTTGCGTTTGCCATCTTTTGTGTGTGTGTGTGTGTTACAAATGTTTGTTGAGAAAACTTGCCATGTTGCCCCTTATTGATTTGTCGTAAACTCACGCCTCGTATATTTCACGTGGCTGAAGGTTTTCATTGTTTTAGGCACATATTCAGTGTTGCAAATCCTACCATAATGTTGCAGAGTTCTTTTGATGTTTCAAATGTTTTCGATGCTCTCACCTGTCTCCTGAAAACTGTTCTGAATTTCAGGCATATGAAATATAGTACTTGGTAACCCCTTTATATTACTTTTTCAGCATATTTACTCTTGCCATCCACAGAAAATGATAGTGTAGAACAGGAGAAGTGACCGTCTGGAAACTCTGCAGAGATGTTCTCCCAACAAGGCATGCAAAATTTGTCAGGAAGCTTGCAGCAAGTGCGATTTGTACTCTGTGTGACCGGGAAACGGAGTCAGGTTATCACGCTACTATGGTTTGCCCATTAGCGGTAGGTCTGCGCAAAGCTATGAGACGACACTGGCAACTGCCTCAAGAGGAATACTTCGCCTATACAGGTCCTGATTGGTTACTCTTGCTCCTGGACAGATGCAGTAGAGACCAAAAAGACCTTGTCAAGCTACTATTATGGAAAACCTGGTCAGCACACAATAACATAACCCATCAGTCTGGACCTATAGATATCCTTGATGCTGAGCACTCCTTGTTAGCCCTGCAGACTACATTGTCACAATGCCGAGAGGTGGACAAGGAAAATGAGAAGGGAAAAGGCTCTTGCAGATCATCCGACAAAGGCAAAGAGAAGAAGCATGAGAGGAAGAAGCAGTTAACCTCCTGGGCTCCTCCACCTGAAGGATGGGTGAAAATAAATGTGGATGGCTCCTTTGTATCATCTACTGGAAAGGTTGGAGCAGGGGTAGTCATTAGAGATAGTTCAGGGCATATTATACTAACAGCTTGGAGAGTTTTGTTCTACTGTGTAGATGCTGCAGAAGCTGAAGCTCGCGCTTGCGTCGAGGGCCTCCGACTGGCGTCGCAATGGGCACAGGGCAGAGCGATTTTGGAATCTGATTGCTCCAGGCTTGTCAAGGCGTTGCAGAGTCGAGACGACAGGTCAGAGATCGGCTTCTTTGTTGCTGAAGCCAAGGAATATGCACAGCTACTAGCAGATTGGAGGGTAGCTAAGGTAGATAGGGAGTGCAATTCAGTTGCTAATGAGTTAGCTCATTTTTGCTAGGAGAAACATTCATACTGCTGTCTGGTTGGGCACAGCGCCTGCGTGTGTTTGTGATCTAATAAAAAACGATTGTGATTCTGCCTAGTTAATGAAGCTCCCTTTTTACTCGCAAAAAAAAAAGAAGTGACCGTCTTCTCGTATGATTTTCCATCGAATTATGTTTGGTGCTAAATTTTAGCACCTGTTAGCACTTCTCCCTCATCTAAAGTTTTTTTAATCTTAGCTAAACTTCAGCACCACCCATTAGCATTTGTGTTTGGATGGGCTAGAGCTGAACTTTAGCGCTTTTGGGTATTATAGGAGTAAGGGATCCAAACACCCCTAAACCTATTCCAAACTGGATCCTGTATAGGAATAATATCTGATATCTCCACTCGATCATGAACGGTTTACCTAGTTGGAATACGATTACAACATATACATATGGCAGCAGTTCGGTTCCTAACATGATTAGTCCGCAGTTAGTTTTCTCAATTGTCAATGTAAATCTTGTTGATTTGTTATAGACGACTAGCATAGATGCACGTGCGACACGCACGTAGAGTTAAAATATTTGTTTCTATAATAGTAAACATCATTCTTTTACATAATGACAAAATGCAAAGCATGAAGAGGCAAACCTTTGAGGGGCCATAGCCAATCCTAAGATTTTGGTTGCACAAGGCAAAAGAAAAAAACAGAGACGACATGGTATAAATATCGAAACAGAGCTCTTCTCTAAACGGTGAAGAGGTCTCATCGCGATTATTTCCTTGGCCCTCCGGCGTCTGTGGTATGTGGATCACATGAGCGTTCTCTGGGGTTTGGTTCTGAGCTAAGCGAAACTAAAAACGGGGCCCTATTAAAATGATGATGACAACTATACAAATACTACCAAGACACACTTACGGTGTATAAAAACATTCATGTCTAATAATTCATACATATTTCTTAAAAAATCTGACATTCTAGATACGAAATTACTTATGGCGGTATCAACTTCAATTTTGTCAATAACTTCTTGAACAATATTAATATCTACTTTTCTTCTTCTCCCTTTAGTCACCCATACTTTCTAGATGATATAATATGATTGTGCTAAAAATTAAAAAAACCACCCCCTTTACATGAATGGTGTTTCTTTCATGCCCTTTAAAAACAGGTCATGTTATCCTGTGATGAGCCCAGGCAAGCTACTACTATGAGACACAACAAAATAGCGTGTAAACATTAGAACTGTACACATACAACAGGAATTTTCTCGGGGCATCACTGCACCTTATAATCTGGTAATCAAGCACAGATCTCAAGCCCATATTGCAAATGATGACATGGAGAGCGCACCGAGGAACAGTGCAATGTATGCCATTACTTGCTGTCGCAGCGACCCTGTCATCTTTTCACCCAAGAAGTCTGCAGCAATGAGATCCACCAGCGACAATTTAGTGCCAATGCGGTTCAGTGGGTAAATGGACATCCAACCAAATTTTCAAGACTCCGCAATATTACTATTTATAAAGTAGTGGGCAACCCACAACCATAACATTGAAGAGAAGTCATAGATACCCGGTTATATTATTTACTCAAACAAACAGAAACTGAAAAGAGAGAAAAAAAGATACTGCAACAAAGTACAATACATGTTTATATTATTATTAAAGTCAAATTTGACATGCCAATACCATTTTGTATTGTAATCTATCAAAAGGAACAATGCAATGAAAGAAACACAATGAATTACATTCACCCCATATCAAGTTGAGGTGTATCAGCTGGACTTTTCCACCGATGAGAAATTATATAACCGCTACTCAAACCAAAGGAGTTCAACATCAGAGTATCAAACAGCTGCTTTAGATGAGTGATGTCCCACCAAAAGCAGTGGAGCCTAGAGACTGAGAAACACACCAGCACCAAATTAACACTCCACCTAAGGATGAGCAACAAGTAATTTAGGTTTGTGTTATTCATGAGGAGATATTGGAATGACAGGATAGATTGTTCAATAAAAAATAAATTTAAATCTCAAATAATCTAATCTTGTTACTACTCTATAATTTGATTTTGCACAACAATTTCAACAAACTTGACAAGACATCGATGGAACATCCGCAGATTTAGTTTTCTATAAAAGTTTCAAGGACGGGTTCATGTTCTCAAATCTCAAATACTGATTCCCCATCCATCAAATTGACAAAGGAGCAAATCCAAACGAAAATTAATGTATGACCCCTTACACATTACCAAACTGATAAGCTACTGGAATCTAGTGCGATCATAATAAATTTACTCCCATGTTCACCACTATGTGCAAAATCATCCTCATGGATTAATCCTTGGTGAAGTATTATATTGATCAAATAATGAGAATTAATCAATGTGGCAGTTTACTGAAATTCTCACCTGAGCAATGCACCCGCCTAGAGCAAACCCGGCCCCTCGAATAAGTGGTGGAACGAAAGAGCTGCGACAAGCGGCCTGATTGAGCATGGGCTCCTTGATACTCCCAGTGACAACCCAATGATCACAGAGTGCGACACTATCCCCATCTCCAGTATCTGCAACCAAAGGCAATGGTCATCACAATGTACTCCATGAAGCACCATATATAGCATCCAAATGAACTGATCAAACAACCACCTGTGACAACGACAGACCGGACGTGGAGACCTCAACCTCGCTGCCCTCTGCTTGCACCAGCTCGTGCACATCCTTGTGGCTGTGTTCATGCGAGTTTCCTTGGCAGTGCGTTTGCAAAGGCGGGGCCCTACGCTCGTTCTCAACGACGGTGGGCACGGTGATGTCCTCGTCACTCGCGGAGGAAGTTGCAGTGAGCGCGGCGGCGCTGCCTGGACGCGTGTGGCCTCGTGCCACCACCAGCGCCCGCGCGGCAAGAAAGAAATTTCCGCTGGCAGGCCCACTCGGACGAGGACGGGAGTCCGGAGAAATCAGGAAAGAGTTGAGTTGGAGACGAATTGTGTGACTCTAGGTTGTTTCGGCTGGGAGAATTGGTTTGTTGGGCCGCGTTTTGGGCCGTTACGTAGCTCTACATGGCCTGGTAGTTAATTTCTTTTTCTCTCGTATATACGCTACCGTACGTCCGTTTGTATGTAGTATGCGCGGCTAGAAACAGGGCAGGTGAAAAAAACAATGGGTTTTTGGCAGAATCAATCCTTAGCTTTCGATTTCTATGGGTCTCACCCTCCTCGGCCCCGATAGGTGGGTCCGGCGTGAGGGGTATGGTGGGCCTAAATTAGGTAACAAACGTTTTCAATTGTTTTCGTTCTTTATAGTATAGACTAGGTTCGTGCCCGTGCGTTGCTACGGGAAGGAAACAAAATTGTAGAAGCGATAAAATTGACGCATCAAAAAAACCATGCTTATTTAGATTACCAAATATTAGTGGCAGACACATATATTTTATAATTCAAGCAAATACATAATAATTTGAATGGGTTGGTATATGACTCAAATAAATCATCAATAATTTAAAAAAAGTTTAACCAACACTCTAGTTATCTCAAAAACAAAACTGTATTAATATAATTGAAACTATCTGATTAACAACAGCTACAACCTTTGAAGCAATCCCTGAATCAAGCATCCAGTCAGTTGGGATCCTCAGCTCCTTGTACAACGGCATCGCTGAGCTCCTCAGATTCACCAGCCTGCCCATGCTCTTCTCCAATCTGGCAAGCATCAGAACATATCTTGAATTAGTAAGCATCAGCGAAAGATTTGTACAGCTGTGCAAATAACTTCTGTTATTGCTAATTGTTATTGCCATTGCATACTTGTCTATCAAGCTCGAGATCTTCCTGAGAGCGGCGTCGCAGGGTGAAGGGCTCCCACCACCATCGTCCAAGGAAGAGATGTCGGTTAGAAGACACTTGAGGTGCTGGTATTCAGACGCTGCTTCCCAGAGTGCATCGACTTTCCTCTCTGGCCAGTTGAAGTGCTTCAAGACAACTGTCTCATCAGACTGCGAAATTGTCGGTAATTTGGAGCACAAGTTACATCAGAAATAATTGACTGAAGAAAACAAGAGTGGATGCATTACATTGCATAGAAAAGGAAATGCGAGCACAGCTTCGCTTTTTCTCAGAAAAAAACATACCAGAGTAGAAAGTTGTTGATCCAGCCAGTCCACCCAAAAACCTGCTGAGACAGAACCAGCCCTCGTCCAATGATAAAGGCCTTCAAGCTAGCTCCCTCAAAAACCTCCCAAATGTTTCCTTCAGCTTCCTGTCCTGCATAGGCTGCCTTAATAGAGACAATAGTATCTTCACCATCGTCTCCAATGGTAAAGGCCTTCAAGCTAGCTCCCTCAAAAACCTCCCAAATGTTTCCTTCAGCTTCCTGTCCTGCATAGGCTGCCTTAATAAAGACAATAGTATCTTCACCATCATCTGCCAAAACCTTTTCACTTGCTGAACAGCCCCTCAATGTTCTAAGAGCTTGAATAGCTTTCTTTTTATTATCCTCCATAGAACCCTTTCCTTGAACTGCCCTGAGAAGTAGCCATCTTGGTGAAGGTGGTAAAGTCCACATACCGATAGCCATAATAGCTGCAAGAGGAGCGCCAAAACCAAACATGTACTGCCATCCTCCTACTTTGTCAATTTCAAGCCTTCCTATAAGGTATCCACACTGCACAAAATTATTTAATGATCAGCAGATGTGAAGTGGGTGTAGAAAAGTAGAATATACAGAGAAATATATAATTACCAGTATTCCTAACACAATAAACAGCTCCTTCAAAGATATCAATGTTCCACGTATTTGCGAAGGTGAAGTCTCTGCAATATAAAGTGGTGCACCATGCATAGCCTGGCAAAGAGCACCATAATGGTTCAGTGGCATAAATCCTAATGTTTTGGGTCAGCATTGATCTATAAACTCTGGATGCTTGTGGATGTTAAAAGTTGTGCCAAGCAGGCTAGCGTAAAGTACTACACGCAAAACACCTAGTGCCCTAAAAAGGAAGAACACCCAGTGCCACCACCTTGGAATTCAATTAGAAAGTTAGATTGAATACATAAGCCAATAATAGATGTACAAACAACTTGATTTTTATATACTGCCGGTGACACTCAATAGACTAATCAGTAATTAACACGGTTTTAATTATTTGCTAAGGTATACAGTAAAATCAAGTTCAGTTTGATTTTTTGACATTCAATAGACTAATCAAAATTTAATTATATCAGAAAGTTACATCAAATACCTTTGCAGAGAACAGATTTACAACCAGCTTGATTTTGCTTTATAAATCTGTTCTGAGAAAATCCTTTTTCTGCATGTTCCTAAATTAGATTTATTTAATAGCCGTGACCTGGGATCATCTTAGGTGGAAAAAACAAGTCTGCAGGTACTCACCAAACCAATACCAATCCCATAAAGGATACGACCTATGATTAGAACTACAAAATTTGGGGCAAATCCAGTGACCAAAGCACCAAGAATATATAATGCAGCTGCGGTGACCAATTCTATTCTCCTTCCTGTTTCAAGATGGCACGAGTTATTTAGCCCCCTTATCAAACAAGTGTAGTGAGGAAATTAAATTGGTGTAGCTTTTCAATTCACCTAGAAAATCTGCAAAGCGATATGCAAGAATAGAGCCACCAAGAGCACCATAAAGTGAACCACTTGCCTGAATAAAAAGAAAAGAGAACTCAATTTAACCTTGATAACTGATAGGGAAATGGAGAAGCAAAAACTTAGAAATCATAAAAATTTGGATTACCACAATCCCTAGTTGCACAGATGACAGGTTGAACCAACTGGTGCCACTGAGATCAGCAGACTGAAGAGGAATAACACCCAGTGGCAGTGAGACTGTATGTCAGCTAGAGAAAAATCAATTCGCAGAAAAAACTGAAACAAGTGTTATGAATAGCACTTGTATTCATCAGAGGGGCACTAGGCCCAAATATATACAGGTACAGATGTGTGTAAATATACACAGAGACCCCTTATACAATGGGGTAATACAAGAATACATATACATCTAACACGCCCCCCTCAAACTCAGGGTGGATCAAGAACACTGAGTTTGGAGAGATAGAACCTGCGCCTGACTCCGGTCTGTGCCTTTGTAAATAAATCAGCCAACTGAATCTCTGAGGGCACATACCGAGGAGCAACAATGCCAGCCTGTACCTGTGCTCGTGTATAAAAAGCATCAACACCAACATGTTTACTAAGTTCATGCTTCACCGGATCACGAGCCATACTAATAGCACCTGTACTGTCAGACAAAAGAGGAGTCAGCACAGAAACAGAAACACCAAAATCCTCAAGCAACCACCGTAACCAAGTAACCTCTGCTGTCACAAGAGCCATAGCACGCAACTCAGCCTCTGCACTCGAACGAGAAACTGCTGTCTGCTTCTTAGTTTTCCAAGAAATAAGAGAACCACCAAGAAACACACAAAAAGCAGAAAGAGAGCGACGATCAGAAGAATCGCTAGCCCAGGTAGCATCACAATATGCTTGTAGCTGTAAAGAGCTAGAGCGAGGAAAGAACAAACGACGAGCCATAGTACCACGAAGATAACGTAGTACACGAAGCAAGTGAGTATAATGAAGCTGGGTGGGAGCCGAAACAAACTGACTCAGGATATGTACAGAATGCGAGATATCAGGACGAGTGACACCAAGATAAACAAGACTCCCCACAATATGACGGTAGCGAGTAGGATCAGAGAGAGGAACACCATCAGTGGCACAAATGTGAACATTAAGCTCCATGGGAGTCTCAACTGTGCGACGATCAGTGAGAGCAGCGCGATCAAGAAGATCATGAATATACTTTTCTTGGGACAGATAGAACCCCTCAGGTGTAGAGGAAATCTCAATCCCAAGGAAGTAACGAAGAGGACCAAGATCAGACATCAGAAACTGCTCACTGAGACGCGCCTTCACAAAAGCAATATATTCAGAATCATCTCCCGTAATGATCATATCATCAACATAAAGAAGGAGAAGAGTCCGACCACGAGCGGAAGTGTGAACAAAAAGCGCTGGATCATGATTGCTGGCAGAAAAACCAGCAGCAGTGATCACAAATGCAAAGCGATGAAACCACGCTCGGGGAGCCTGCTTCAGACCATAAAGTGAGCGACGAAGACGACAAACCATACCCTCGGGAACAGGATAACCAGGGGGAGGACGCATATACACCTCCTCATGCAACTCACCATTAAGAAAGGCATTCTTAACATCAAGCTGAGAGATGGACCACTCACGGATAGAAGCCACTGCAAGGAGAGTGCGAACAGTGGTCATATGAGCAACAGGTGCAAAGGTCTCATCATAGTCACGACCATACTCCTGCTGAAAACCACGAGCCACCAAACGAGCCTTATAGCGCTCAAGAGAACCATCAGAACAAGTCTTAACCTTATAGACCCACTTACAAGTAATAGGACGAGCATGGGCAGGAAGAGAAACAAGATCCCACGTGCCAGTGCGCTCAAGAGCAGCAATCTCCTCGGCCATAGCAAGCTGCCACTCCTGATGAAGAATAGCATCACGATAAGAGGTAGGTTCAGAAAGAACCGTGGTAGAATAGGCAGAAGGAGAGAAAATCAGGACGTCGACGAGTAGTACGATCACAACGTCTGAGAAATTGCTCCGGCGAAGAATCCTCAGAAGAAGGTGCATCAAGTGAAGAAGATGGCACATCCGGAGAGGAAGGCTCGTGAGGAGAGGAAGACACATCAGGAGATAAAGGCTCATCAGAGGAAGGCGGAACACGGCGAGCATAGAACTGTGTCACTGGTGGCTTCACAAAATAATCTGGTCCCATAGAAGAAGGACCTGAGGAAGACTCTCGAGTAGAAGGCTCCACAGGAGAAGATGCCGGTGCTAGGGAAGAAGGCACCAAAGATGAAGGTGCCAGTGGAGGAAGCACCTTAGGAGAAGGTATCGACGGAGGAGGCACCTCATGAGAAGGTACCGACGGAGGAGGCACCAGGCGAGTACTAACAACAGAAGCATCAGGCAAAATCAAGAACGAGAGTGGGTCTACTAAAGATGCAGAAGAGGTATCCGAGGAAGGGCAAGGATAATAAGGACGAGACTCGTCAAAAACAACATCACGAGAAATTCGCATCCGGCGACCAACAGGATCCCAACAACGATATCCCTTATGCTCAGCACTATAGCCTAGAAAAACACACTCAACTGACTGAGCGGTCAACTTAGTGCGCTCGCGAGGTGCAAGAAGCACATAGCGCACACATCCAAAGAGACGAAGGCTGGAGTAATCAGGCAACTTGCTACATAGACGCTCATAAGGAATCCCACCATGAAGAGCTGAGGAAGGCTGAATATTAATCAAGTAGTTGGCGGTAGAGACAGCCTCAGCCCAAAAATGAGGAGGAACACAAGACGCCAACAAAAGAGCACGAGCAGTCTCAAGAAGATGGCGATGCTTGCGCTCAGCAACGCCATTCTGTGCATGAGCACCAGGACAAGAAAACTGAGCAAGAGTGCCATGTTCAGAGAGAACCTGACGAAGAGCTCCAGAACGATATTCTCCTGCAGAGTCAGCACGAAAGACACGAATAGAAGTGTCAAAATGAGTGCGGATCATAGCAGTAAAAGTCCTATAGACAGATAAAGCCTCACTACGATGTTTCATAAAGTAAATCCATGTGTGGCGAGAGAAATCATCTATAAAAAGTATATAATATCGATGCCCCCCTGTAGAAACAAAGGGAGCAGGACCCCATACATCTGAATGAACAAGATCAAAAGGACGCTGAGACACAGACTCGCTAGAATGATAGGGAAGCTGTATCTGCTTGCCTAATCGACATCCCTGACACTGATGTAAAGACTCATGACCTGAAACAGACCCTAAAAGACCACGACGAATCATGGAGGACAAGCGAGAGCCACATATATGACCCAAACGATGATGCCACTGAGCGAAGGACGAGGTGGACGATGCAGCAAAAACAGAGCCAACAAGACTGGCAGACGCAGCGAAAGGAAGATGAAGCCAGTCAAGCTCCCAGAGACGCTGTGAATCACGGTGCCGAGGGCCAGTACCAACCACCTGACCCGTGCAACGATCCTGAATATAACAAAAATCAGGGTCAAGAATCACACGACAGTTATGATCAGTAAGCTGACCGGCCGACATAAGCTGCATGGTCAGATCAGGTACGCAAGAAACATCAGGGACATAAAAAGAGTCAGATAAAAGAGTACCCTGCCCTACAACAGGAAGAGGAGATCCATCGGCTGTATGAACGACACAGGAACGAGATGGACAAACCATGGAAGAGAGACAAGTACGATATGGAGTCATATGAAAAGAAGCACCAGAGTCAAGAATCCATGGACAAGTACCTGGAGTAGAAGAGGATGGTCCCTCAACAGAAGACTGAGAAGCAGCAGCAGAACCTGACAGTGCAGAAGGCTGAGTCACAGAACCAGCAGCTCCTGAGGACGGAGAGGCAACGAGGCGACCGAGCAACCTGATGATCTCCTGTGTCTCAGAACTAGCAGAGTTCCTCTGAGATCCTCCAGAACTAGAACTAGCAGCACACTGTGAAGACCGACGAGAACAAGCTTGTTCCCTCTTCTTCCTGTAACAATAATCTTCCACATGACCCTCCTTTTTACAATGACCGCACTTAAGAACACTAGTGCGACTCCCAGACAAAGGCGATGTGGGAGGAGGCACCACAGGAGGTGTGGATGACGAGGAACGAGCAGCCAACACCGAAGGAGAAGGTAACAGATCAGCTGTACGAAGACGAAGTTCTTCATTACGAACCTCAGCAAGAGCATCCATAAGAGAGACACAAGGGTGACGAGCAATCAGCTGAGCACGAAGCGGCTCAAACTCATCACGAAGTCGAGTCAAGAAGTCATAGGTGCGACGAAGCTCCAGAGCCTGCTTCTGACCCAAGCAAAACTGACAGGTGCTAGGAGACAGCTGAGGGCCAAGAGTGTCAAGCTGACGCCAAACAGCAGAAATCTGACCATAGAAATCATCAACTGTGCCATCACCCTGTCGAACAAGCTGCTCCTGACGTATGGCAGCAAGGTAGGTGGACTGTCCAGAAGGCTCATGACGCTGACGAAGGAAAGCCCACATCTGATGTGCATAATCAAACTCAACAATATCAGCAGAAAAACGATCCTCCATGCTAGCAACAAGAATAGAAGCAGCTCGAGCATCCTCATCAATCCAGGCCCTGTATGCAGCATACTGTGACTCATAGGAGGACAGACGATCATCATAATCAGCCTGCAACTGCTCCACACTAGCATCATAGGCTGCAACGGCCTGGTCGAACGCATCCCTCTCTGCATCAGTAGCTGTCGCCGAAAGAACAGGCTGTACTGGAAGCACAGGCTGTGCAGGAGCAGCAGGACGAGGTGGACAAGGCAACTCTCCAGTAAGAAACTCCCAAAGACGCAAACCACGCATATGAATCCGAAGACGAGGAACCCAGTCACGATAATTGGTGCCATCAAAAAGCACGGGACAGCGAAGAAGGGGAACACCTCCAGATGAAGTCGAACGAGCCATGGCGACGGCAAGAGCGCAACAGAGAAGCGGCGCAAGCTGCAGTTTTTTTTTGAGTACCCTACTGAA
>CM014278.1:91877935-91989520 GCA_004135705.1 Alloteropsis semialata | reverse complement strand
GGCGGCCGGCACCTGCGGAGCGCGCGACGGCGGCACACGAATCGCCCAGCACCAGGACAGCGCGCGCAACGCGCGACGGCGGCTGCACCGGCGGAATTCCGGCGCAGTCCCGCGGCGGCAGCGGCGGCAGACGAATCGGCGGACGAAACGTCGGCAGCGACGTCCTGGCGAATCCCCCTCCAGCCAGCGAATCGAAAAACCAATGTGCTCAAGAACAAAGAGCAATCGGCAGAGGGAAAAAAAAAGAGGCAGTGGTGGGCAGCGCAAGTGCAACGCCGGATGATAGAACTTCTAACCTGGCTGTGATACCATGTTATGAATAGCACTTGTATTCATCAGAGGGGCACTAGGCCCAAATATATACAGGTACAGGTGTGTGTAAATATACACAGAGACCCCTTATACAATGGGGTAATACAAGAATACATATACATCTAACAACAGGGACTAACTTGCACAGAGATTGTTGCTCCAGAGGTTGCACCAATGTCGTATCCAAAAAGGAGACCGCCCAATGCAGGGAACAAGAACCTAGGTTCAGAACAGTGACCCATCAGTACTGAAAGGCTGCAATCTCGGTAGGCTTTCTGATTAGCCCCTTTTTTATTTGTATATCTGCACCAAGCAGCATTGCTATGGCAAGCATCACCAAAGCAAGCTCCGGTTTAACAAATTCCTTCAGTCTTTACAGAAATACTAAACAGATCCTAAATTATATCATGCTCCATACTGAAGGATCACTGTTTGAACATGGGAAAATCACGTATCCTGGTTTATTGTGGAACAAAAGAGAACGCCATTCTATATTATGTGGCCAATTTGCTGCAACCGCAATGCAATACAGCAGGGTAATTCCACTTCGTGATTTATTGGAGCCAAATCCTCCTCAACGTCCTGAACCAGGCAAAATCTACTAATCAACCTATTCACAGTGCATAGATGACACTGATTCGTGAACATGGTAGGTGCAATCAGTCGGTGTGGTTGAATGATGAATCAGACTGGGAATGCACCCTAATTGAACACCGAACCCGCGCTCCAGACAATCCCCCAATTCGAGAGGTGGCTGACAGATAGCTTACGGGAGGATGACGGGTGCCCACGAGAACGCCGCGCCCCCCTCCGCCGCGGCGCCACGCCCGGCATCGCGTTCCAGGTGAGGTGGACGACGCCGGGGACGCCGAGTCAGCAGCGGCCGCGCAGAGGTTGTGATTGGATTAACAGAGGCGAGATCGTCGGGAGAGAGGGGCCGAAGGACGAAGAGGAAGCAAGAACCTGGTGGTCGCAGTTCCGGCAGGCGTAGAGGAGCACCTTCTACTCTCGGTCCTCCTTGGGGTACATGATGTTGTTGCGGGAGAAGGGACAAAAGACAGCAAGCTTCTCGAGGCGCTCCGCGACAGCGACCAACCGGCCGATGGCAGCGCGACGTCGGCCGTCCGCTGCAGCCATGGACGACGCCGCGCCGCCCACCGAGGCCTCGAGGGCGCCCCACGCGAGAGGATGTGCTGCACGCCTCCGCACGCTGCCGCAAGAGGTGGTCGGGGTGGAGGAGACGATGGGACATGGAGGAGTGGTGACTGACCTCGAAGGCGGCTGCGGGGGAGAGGTCTGGAACGGATCTGAGGGGGGCGGCGGCGCATCCGCGCGTGGAGGACGGATCGCGGGATCGGGGGGAGGAGCGACGGATTGTGGGGCGTGGGGATGAACGGAGGCACGGATGGGAGCGACGAACGGTGGATGAGACAGGAGGGAGGGGGCGTGGCGTGGATTGCGGCGCGGAGAGGCAGCGCCGATCGGATAGCGTGGAAGGGAGTCTTGGCGGAGCGACGAAAGACGTCGGTTGGGAGACGTGGAGGCGAAAAAAAACCGAGACTTTGGTTCTTTAGGAGTAGAGATTACAATTGTCTGCTTTATATTGTACGGATACTAATCTCGCATACGGAAGAAGTGTGCTAGTTTCTGCACGGCCGATTACCATGGCTTCGGCCGGTGAAGTCGATTGAATCAGCGGCCTCCCCGACGATTTGCTCCACGCCATCCTGACCCTCTGCGCGACGCGAAGACCGTCACGTCCACGGCCGCGCTGTCCCGGCGATGGCGGCGCGTGTGAATCCACGCGCAGCACCTCGACCTCTTGAGCACCAGATTGAAACGCGGCGCCGAGCCCGGCCAGTTCGTGCGTTTCGTGGACTGGGTGTTGGCTCAGCGAGGCGAGACCGATATAGGATCGCTCAATACCACCATCAGCGAGCCCCGGTGATCTCCGTGCCGATGCGCCCCGCCGCCGCCGCCGTTGCCGAAGCAGGTCAACGGGTGGCTCCGGTATGGTATGGCACGCGGCACATCGTCAAATCTTTCCGTCTTCACCTCCCGTATCGGCATTATTCACCCTCCGGGATTCACCCTCCGGGTCCCGGGTCGATGAGCCGGCCGTCGTACTGCCCGGCCATGGGAGGATGGCATCCATCGCGTTGTTCCTGTCACACTACAGGCTCCAACTCCCGTGGCCGCGGGGGCCAAGTACGGAGAGCTTCGGCACTTTGACCTTCTCCAGCGCCGGCCGTACCCTGGGCGATTTCGTGTCGTCCTGCTGCCCTCGCCTGCGTAAACTTGAGGTCTCCCTGGCCAAAGGATTGCCCGGCCGGCTGGCCCTTCGCTCCGAGGCGCTCGAAGTGCTTTGCCTTTCCTCTGTAAAGGGCCTACGGGAGCTCGACGTGACGGCGCCCAACCTTCGCGTCCTCAAGGTCGAGAATTGCTTTGTTGACGACGACGAGTCTGTCATCGATGGCGAGGTGGTGGTCAGAATTGCGGCGCCGAGGCTGCAGGAGATTGGAATGGCACATTATTCCTCGCTCTACGGGCGTCCGGACTAGGGCTGGATATCAAGCCTGCTCAGCTCGGCTCGCTCCAGCTTGGCAATATATCGAGCTGGCTCGGCTCGGCTCGTTAAGAGAACGAGCTAAAACATGAGCTCAGCTCGACTCGTTAAGAGCTCGAGCCAGCTCGTTAAAGCTCGCGAGCCAGCGCAACACAAAACAACAGAGCAGCTCAGTTCATACGAGTTCTCTGATTTTGCTTCAAACAAGTGCGATTGGAATACATAGGCCCTGTTTAGTTCCCACCCCAAACTTCACTATTCATCAAACTTTACTATTCATCAAAGGGAATCTTACATGCATAGAGTATTAAACGTGTGTTAATGATAAAACCCATTCCATAACCCCCGGTAACTTTGCGAGATGAATCTAATGAGCCTAATTTGGCCATGATTAGACAACGTTGTGCTACAGTAAACAATCTCTAATAATGGATTAATTAGGCTTAATAGATTCGTCTCGCGATTTCCGTCCATCCGTGTAATTAGTTTTATAATTAGATCATGTTTAGTCCTCCTAATCTTAGGTTTAGAATTGCTATCGCAAAAATTTTTCCCGAACTAAACAGGCCCATAACTCGATACATCAGGTTGAACAGGAAAACAAGTCTAAACTGAACAGAAGCATCGATTCAATTTGAAGAGAAATTCACATGTTACTTGGAAACGAATCTGTGACGAAGGCACAAATAAAAAATCCCCAATCTTTGCAGCACAGCAATACCAAAATCAAGAAAAAAAAGGCAGTAGCTAGACCCCACGAGATGGAATCACCGCGCTGACTTTGACGTTGCTGCCGATGCTGCCGTTGTCCTTTGTCCTTTCCATGCTGCTTCCCACCGTCGCCTTCTTCTTTCTCAGAGCAGGGGAGACAAGTAGGTCTAGCGAGCGAGACAATCTAGGCAATACTGCTTGCCGCCAGCGCCTCCTGCATGCTGGACGCGGATCCGGAGCCATGGAGGCAAGACCTACAGAGGCGAGGGGAGGAAGGGAGTTGAGCGGCGCGACTGCAGCTGTGTGGCGGCGCGTAGAGGAGCGGAGAGGGGACGGTCGTGGGATTTAGCCGTTTAGGGTTGGTTTGATGGGCCTTGCTGGGCTGCTGGCTTGCTGCTACGGGGTGTTTGTTGGCCTGCTTAGCGCTGAGCCTTTCCTGGCTCGTTTTGCTCGCGTGGCCGAACTCGCTCGTTATACTAACGAGCTGAGATGGTTGTTCGAGCTGGCTCGTTAACAAATCGAGTCGAGCCGAGCTGAGCCGAATTCATCACGAGCCAAACGAGCTAACGAGTCACGAGCTTTTCGTCCAGCCCTAGTCCGGACCTGGATATACGTGACCTAACAAGTGTCCGCCGTCTCAGCCGTCTCCGCCTATGCATGCACGGGCAATACTATTCTCCCACCATGGACGACGACGTTGATTTCTGGCTCTTGGAGAACTGCCCTAACACCGAGCACGTCGAAGCGCGGCTTCACTACAGCAGGGGCACCGTTGTTGATATGACGTCGGAAGGCGTGGCGCCATTTGCCAATGTTGGGAGCATGCACTTAACCATGTTTGCGCACATGTTTGCCGAGGATCACTTAGTGCCAAGTATACTTGCGCTGCTTGGGAGGTGCCCTCGCCTGAGATCGCTGCACATCCGGATAGCTGGTGACCAAGTAAGTGTCTTAAAAATGTATTAAGTATACATTGTTGTCAAATACTATCTCCGTATCGAAATATTCATCGTCGTTGACTTTTCTAAAACGTCTAACCTTTGATTTTGTTCAAAAATATTATGCAACTATGCAAAAGGATAATTCACACTTAAAGTATATATGATGATCAAGCAATTCACAAACAAAATAAATGGTATGCATATAGTATTTTGAATAAGATAAATAATCAAAGTCGTGATAAAAAAATAAACGGTAACAAATATTTCGATACGGAGGAAATATATGGCGTTTAGAACAAATTTGGTTTTATATATATAGTGGACTAATTAGCTTGTTCTAGACAACATATGACATTACAAACAACTAGACACGTATATATGCCTCCCCTCTGTATTTACATTTGCTTCGGTTTTTTGATCCACAGGATGTCTGGGGCCGGACGACGTGCTTCTGCGATGAGCAACATCCATGGACAAATCACTCAATGATCTCCTTGGGATCACTGGAAGAGGTGGAAATAAGCGGGTTCACGGAAGCAGACGAAGACATCGAGCTTGTGAGCATGTTATTTGCAAGCTCGGACTCAATCAAGAGCCTGACTTTATCTTTAAGCGCCAAAGAAAAGATTTCCGGCTCTGCTTCTTTGAAAGCGATGATGACGGAGGACAATGATACGGAGACGGTTGATCAAAAACTAATGAGCAGAGAATACGGCACTGTCTCATGGTGACGCCAATTCTGCCAGGGTAGCGCAAAATTAAAGCATCTAATTAATGTACGTTATGTCCCCTTCGGTAGAAAGTTAACTGTAGTGTTATTAGGTCATCCCAACCCAATGACTAGGATGGTTTCCATAGAATTAAATGAGCTGCTACCTAGGATTAATCATTTGGTATCCAATGTGCAATAAGATACTATATGCTATCTTGTCCCGCCTGGCCGCCTCACCCATGTTGTACCATGATACTCCTAACTTAATATTTTTTAGATGATTTAACAATCAATAAATTCTGACTCACCATTTCAGAAATGCTAATGGATGGCTTGCTATGAAGCAGTCAAGCCAACGCTCCTGGGAAGACGGCCAGCGCCACCCTGACGCCAGATCTCATGCGGCGCGGCTGGTCTGCTACTACTCTCTAGTCCGAGCCAGAGTCTAGCTCTACAGTTTCTTCAAAAAGAGTCTAGCTCTACACTCAGAACACTCAGAAAATGCGCCAAGCCAGGTAGAGGAAACCACCAAAAACGCCCGGCTCGCCCCCTGCAGGCATCAACAAAACGCCAACGCGCGCACAGCCGTACCGTAACCGCGCACGCAACTCAACGCCAGCGCCGGAAACTGCACGCACAGAGCCAAACGCCCAAACCCACGCCACGGGCCGCGCGACGCGCGTGATCCCCGTCCGTTAGCCCCCCCAACAAACCCACGCGTTAGCGGAGCGAAACCCCGAATCAGCCCCACCCACCTGGTGCTCGCAAACCGCGATTGCTTCGCGCATCTGCCGATCCGCGTCGCGTCGCCTTCCGTTCCCCCCAACACCGCGCCCCGGCTCAGCCCGCGTGTCCCCAATCATACGTACCACCGCGGCCGTGTCCGCTTCCTCCCTCCCTCCCTCCCCAGTCTGGCCGGCCGCCTCCACCCCCCACCCCCTCCTCTCCCCTCCCGCTCCCGTCCCGCCCCGCCGCTCGCGGATGCGCCGGCGCGCTCCCGCCCTCAAACCCTAGGGCCCGATCCCGATGGCCACGCCCCGCGGGGGGTCCCCGGCGTCGCCGGTCACCGGCGACCGCTACCTCGACCTGCTCGTGCGCTTCGTGGCGCGCAACGCGGGGGCGCTGCTCGACGGGACCGTCACCCTCCGCCTCCACCCCGTCGGGCTCCACTACGTCGCCTCCCGCCTCGAGGCGCTGCGGGAGCTCGAGGCCGTGGGCGCCGGCGCGCCCGTCGACTACCTCCGAGCCTACGTCGCCGACCTCGGCGACCACCGCGCGCTCGAGCAGCTCCGGCGGATCCTGCGCCTCCTCACCTCGCTCAAGGTCGTCGCCGCGGGGCCCGGCCGCGACCCGGCGCCGCTCTCGCTCCTGCCCTTCGCGCGCCTGCGCGTGCTCGAGCTGCGGGGCTGCGACCTCTCCACCTCGGCAGCCAGGGGACTGCTCGAGCTCCGGCACACCCTCGAGAAGCTCGTCTGTTACGATTCTACGGTACGTTCCTATCATCTGCCGCACAATTTCGTTTGTCTTCGTTGTCTGTGGCAATTCGCGCGGTGGTGACACATGCTCTACTTATGATCCTCAACTACCGAGAGCTATTCTGAGCTGTCAATTGTACCTGTGGTTTGCCGTTCTGTTTCATCAAAAGCTAGTGAAACACCATTATTTTAGTCAGTTGCTGCAATGCTATGGTCCACACTTTTGATTCATTCCTAGGATCTGATCCAATCCTGTTCATTAATTCTGCTCACTCACTGTGTTCCTGCCATTTTATTAATCAACTAGTTGTTAGTGCTAGGATGCCTTTTACTTCTTATGTTATTGAAGTTTCATTCAGGTCTTGTTTGAGGGGTTTAATGTAATGTTGTCTTGTAATCATCGTCATTACTTAACTGGGAGTGAATTTAGTCACCATTACTTCCTCTGAAGTAGATGGACTGGCGCATATTTCAGATCTGCTCAAATTCTAATCGCCCATGGGATTGTAGTATCACTGCTGTTGCTGCTGAGATCATATATGCAAATGTAATAACCATCTCTGCTGCACTAGCTGTATTATTTCGTTGTCTAATTAGCAAGCTTTGGCATTAAGAACTGGCCCAGCCATGTGATCTCTTAACAGATATATAACATATTCCAATATGTATAGTGCATGCGTCTTCATCTACTTTCTTTTGCAAGTTATATGAAGAAAATTTGAAGTGGAACTACTGTTCGTGTGAGTTTGAGATTCACAATGGTCTTAGAAACTATCACAGGTTGCTTGATCAAAGCCAGTCATAGAATAGATTATATGCCTGCTTCCTGGATGGCTGATAGCATCTGTTTCTCTAGGTTTAATGTACTTCCCTGTTCCATGTTGCTTGTGCGAGTACCAGATATATCAACAATTGTATATGGTGTGGTTTGTTGTCTGATGAAATATGCAATGAATATTGAGTACACATGGAAAACCCTTGTGTCTAAAACTTGATTGGGCTTGCCATATTTTTAATCTTTAATGGTATACAGTCAAATGTTCAGCTAGCACCAAAGAATTCATTAGAAAGAGAAGTAGTATTAATCATTTCATCCCCTTCATCAATTCTTCAGATCCAGGCTTCCTTTCTAAGGACTTCCATATTATTAGGATATTTTAGCCAAATTCACAATAGTTGTGATACTGCAGGATGCTCTTAGGCATGTCTTCGCAAGTAGAATCATGGATATCAAGGACTCTCCTGTATGGAGCAAACTTTCGTACGTCTCATGTGCATCTAATGGCATAGTACTCATGGACGAGTCACTGCAATTGTTACTAGCAATTGAAACCTTGGATCTTAGTCGCAACAAGTTTGCAAAGGTGGATAATCTGTGGAAATGTACAAAGTTGCGAAATCTGGATCTTGGATTTAACCATTTGCGTTCAATTTCATCTCTGAATGAGGTAATAGCATGTTGCTTTATAATCCACTCCAGAGCATTGCCACACAGTCTAGCTTATTCTGGTTACATTCTTTTAGTGTTATCTACAGCTACCTGTTGCTTTCTTGCAGGTTTCCAGTCGAATTGTAAAACTTGTTGCGAGGAATAACGCTTTAACTACAGTACATGGGATAGAGAATCTCAAGTCACTCATGGGGCTTGATCTCTCGTACAATATCATCTCAAATTTTTCAGAATTGGAAATCCTTGGCACACTATCTTTATTGCAGAACCTCTGGTTGGAAGGGAACCCTATCTGCTGTGCTAGGTGGTATCGAGCCCATGTGTTCAGTTTTTTCCGTAATCCAGAGAACGTAAGTAGTAAACTTCAAGCATCAAACTCTTTTTGTTTCCTATAACTTTCCCCATCATAATAGTCTATTCCGCAGTATTGGAGTAAAGTGACAGTTCTGTTCCCTGGCTTTTTCTGGTTCAGTTGAAGTTAGATGATAAAGGTATGAACACACAAGAATACTGGGAAAAGCAAGTACTGTTTGCATGCAGACAAAATCAACCTGCTGGTTATGGATTTTATTTTCCTGCAATAGATGATCATGAAGATGAAGACACATTAACTTCAAAGATGGTATGTATCTGTTATTCTGTTACACCAATCGAACTAAGTTGCTACATTGGATGCAGCATGAAATATCGAGATTCCTTGGTCGGAAGTTTTCAGTGTTAATAAGTCTCTTGTACTGTACAGATAATTTAACACAGATATTGTAGTGAATTGCATTTATGCTTGCATTTTTTACATAATTGTACATTCTTTTTAGTTTTCACATACAATGCAGAAGCATCTGTTCTTTCATAGATTTGGTTTCTGGTTGATTCATCCAAGATGGCTGTGTATGTGATCATCATTTTTAGAAATTCAAGATATGCCTTCCATACTTATTTGCAAAATTGAAACAGTGTTATACGATCCTGTGACCTTGCATACATTCCTAGAGTCTGACCATACGACTACTTCAGCAATTAACTGATATTGCCTTTCTTGTTTATTCACTGTAGAGAAAAATTTCCAGACTTGCCAGCATAGTGGAGGGGGGGAGAAATCTCTCTGATGATGGTATAGACCAGCAGTCCACTCCCTGTGATAGTGACAGTTCTAAGAAGGATGAAATTGCAGCTGCTGATCACGACTTGAGAATTGCTTCTTTGATAAACACCGCTGAATTGCTGAAGAAAGAAAAATCAAGTAATTGGCTCCGTGAATTTAAGGAGTGGATGGATGACAATGCAGAGAAAACAGAAGGTGAAAATATATCTGTTGACTTCACCAATGGCAATGGAAGGTATATTAGACAAAAGAAAAGGCAGAAAGCACACAAGGAGGCTTCACATAACATGTCGGATTTGGTACAAGTATCAGAAGGTGGGAGCAGCTCAAACCTTCTGGAATCGGATTCGTCTTTCACGGATGCATATTCTGGTTCTAATGGAATCATCAAAGAATCCTCGAATGAAGTGAATGCAGACCAAGCTCATCTAACCATGCACTTAAATTCTTTTCAACAACCCCCTTCCCTTGAGTTAGTAGGCTCTTCACATACTGACCCCTTCTCTGAGTTGGAAGATGGTTGTAGAAATATGTTGGCAAATGGAACACCATCCAATACAATGACCAAGCTAATCGAACCAAGTCCATACAATGCATATCCTAGTCCACAGTCACCTCCACAATACAAGGAGGACATTCTGCATCGCAGACTTTTTCTGGAGGAAGAATTTTTGCAGATTTCCGGACATCTTCATTCTGTCGGTTCACTCGGTAGTGGTAGCAGCTGCAGCGATGATTCTTCGGATGATTTTTGTTCATGCAATTCGGAAGATGATTGTGCAGCAATTCAGACAAAGCAGTTGGCTCTGAATGGACAGGTGGCTTCGTTTCCTTTTGTTGATAGCGATCATGAGGGAAAGCAGTACTTTTCAGCGAAGAAAAGTTTGTCTGACCATTCAGCGGAAGATGAATCAAGTCATACGGATCACAGAGAGTTTGATATTGAGTTTCATGACAGTAACCAGAGGAACGGTCATCTAGGTCATAATTCAGGCCATTTAATTGGGCAAGAAGGCAAGCAGAAGTTTAAGAGGAGGGTATTTCCTTTCAAGAATCATAATGGTACCAAACTAGAAAGTATTAAAATGAATGGCGATCATGTGGATGAGCATGTTTTAGGTGAAGGAAATGGCCACTTGACATGCGATCCGAGAAAAAGTACTCACAAGGAAGAAGGCTCTGAAAGCCCTTATTCAAGAATCCTGCCTAAGATTGTTGGCGCAAATATAATTTCTTGTACCACAGAAAAACACAAGATTGTCGAGGATTTCTTCAACTTGGAAGTAGCAAACCATGACAAGTCTGAAACATGTGAACAAGTAGCCTGTTGTGCATACCTGTTTCAGGATGCAAGCGCCATCGTTCAAAGGTGAGAGCTGCTCTCTGTGTGTTCACCAACCCTAGAAATATTACAAGAGCTAACATTGATGAGCAGTAGCGTAGCTAGGATTTTGACATAGGGTATGCCAGTGTTGTACACTGATAAATAATTCGGTATAATTGAATTAATAATTCGGTAAATAAACAAAAAATGCTGACTGATTTTGTATATAGAAGTTAAAGTAACTAAAAGTATGATATTATTTTAAAATATCTCATAATATTTCCATCCTCTAATTAATAAGTATATAGCATATATCAAGCTATGAATCATTAATCCCTACGGGCTACTGTCGTGAGCACGATCAACTTTGTTATCCAAAGAAATAAAATAGTCCACGGAGGACGGAGCACAACAAAAATTATATAAATGCATCAATTGAGTGGAGCACATGAGCTAGTGTTTGCATACCTTGGCGGGCAATGAAACACCTGCCACAGGTCTCGGATCTGCAAGTTGTAGAGGGATAGACCGATGCAGGAGAGTGGGGTTTTTTTTTTATCTGATGAAGCGGGGCAGCCGCACACATTGAGGCAGGATGGTAGGGGAAAAATCTGAGGTCACCTGAACGAGAGGAACGCTGATACCAGAGGACAAACGAGGTAGGAGGAGGCCATTGGGTTCAATCTGAGCATGGTCGTTGGAGAGAGGAGGCCATCACCAGTCTGGCAGTTTCAAGGAGTCATGGTCGCCCCTTCGCGCCGCCATTGCCTCCGGCTGCTGAGATGGGAAGGAAGACGGACCAGATGGGGACGAGAGACACGCGCTTAGATGGATTTCGCTGCTACTTCATGGGCTGTACGTGCTACACGAGTTGGGCTATTTTAGGGTATGCCGTGGTCCACCCGGCATACCCCTTGGCTCCGCCCCTGTTGATGAGCAGATTTTTGCATTGTTAAAAAACTAGAATACACCAGATTAATGGCTTGATGTCAAATTGTATTATTCCATAATGATTATCATTAAAAGATTTGGGAGTAATATGTTGTACAACTCCTGTGGATACTGTGTAGTATATTTTTCAAATCAAAATATGCTTTACATTGTTGAATGGGCCGATGGAATATGTTTCTGTAAGTTTACAGGTTAAGGATTGAGTACAACATCTTTAATTGACCAGACATCCTTTTGATGTTTGTGTGCTTGCGAATAAATTAGGTTACACTTGGCATGCATTCATCTGACAGTTGTTCTCTTGCTTTTTGCAGAGAGGTAGCCTTGCTGCGAAGTTCTCAAAACAAATTGTATGTGCTGCTGCTTGATATGGTTTGTGATGGAAAAGGTTGGTTACTTATTTTCCTACACATTGTTTAGTCTTACTATTGTGGCTGGTCATTTAAATGGCCATTTGTTTGATAGAAATTTTTGTTCCCCCTATCTCTGTTTCTGACCTTTGTTATCGCCATAATTTCTAACATATTGATTGATAACAGAAACCATGCCAAGAGTTTTGGGCAGCTATACTCTGGAAAGTGTGGAAAAGGTTTCAATTGGTCTGGGACTACAAGTTCTAAGGTCTGTTAGCATGTCATCCATAGCAATGGTGGTTTAGCTTACCTGAGGCTTACTTTCATTTTGCAATAACACAGGGTACACATGGCAGACGATACAACTCATCTATTCTTCACACAGACTTCCCAGGAAGCACAAGATGTACTTTGGCTCTTGAGTGTAACCAACTTCCCTGAATTGAACCATAAGATACATTTGCAAAGGTATGGTTCAACAAATCAAACAAACTTCCATTTTAGCCAAATAACAAACACTTTATTTTATTTGTTGCAGCTTCTTTTCCATTTTTCTTATGCTTATTTGTGCAATTTAAATGGCAGTTGGGAGAACATCCAGGTTAAATTGTTCGAGAAATGTATATATGGATCTGCAAAGATGGGAATATTTCTCTACTCTATGTTGATGTTCTGGAGGAATGATGCTGAAGGTACCATACTACCATGGTCTGGTGATTTGGGTGATGAAACATCGCTATATATTGTTTATGGAACACATCGGAACTACCTTTCGATTCTTTGAAGTTTGCATCCTAACAAAGTAGGGTTTACTGCAAACATCAGGCGGGGTTTTCAGTTCTTTAGCTTTATATTAACTTCAGATTCAATATTAAGCCATCTAAAATAATCCACTGTTGCTAAATCTTAGTAAACTTATCAATCAAGTAGATATCTGTACTATAAATTTGTATACGAGTGCAACCACATGTGAACAGTGAACTCTTGGCTGTTGCATGTCCCAAATTCCACCCTAACTTCAATCGATCATTTTCTACTGCACTTTTATCTTCTTGGTTGCTCTTGCAAGTTGCTGAAACATTATTGGTCATTTTTGTTCTGCAGAAGACTCCCTCTTCATTAGATCAATCTTTGTTACTGAAGGATCAATACTTGTGTGCATTGAGGACCTAGATCAGTTTGGTGGTGTCCCTGATGATTCAGACCCCCCATACTTCTCTCTTGATGCATCTTGTTCTATTGACAATATTCAAGAAGTGGTAAGTTGTGCTTGATTTTTACCATTCCAATTTCTCTGGTTTACTACACGACAATGTGCAACATTATGTTTTCATAGACCCTTTATTAGCTCTGTCGAATAAAATCATTGTGGTAATGTAAGTCACTAAACCGGAAGCACTCTTACGGTTCCAGTTAAAGTCTTGAACTCTTGGTTATTTTAGTACTTAGGAATCCTGGTTTCTCGTCTTACAAGAATTTCACTTTTCATTTAGCTATGCCACTCAAATTTTCTACTGTTGCAGAGGCTTGTGTATTGCTCTTACTTGCCTAATCATTATTAAAATTTAAAGGGAAAGCTCAAAACTTTTTAATTCGTTGCCATTCATAAGATATGCGGTGGGCATAAAGTCCGGCAAACTCATTGATGTTGGATCTGAATTAAAAAAAAAGTCATTTATGGTAAATTTATCAAACTGCACAACAAGTATGACCATATGATTAGCAAGATATGTTTTTTAAAGAAAAGGTTTCTAGGGACATAACGAAGGATTTCGGGATACATGCAATCTCTTCTGTCAATTAATTTTTTTGCATTTTTTTTCCATTTTCTCAGAAGTAAATAGCTTGTTCAGACAGAGCATAGATTACCGAAACATCCGAGACCAAAAATTGCGGTCTTCGGTCCTGGTTTCGATTATTGCTCCAAGATGACAGTTTATTTCTGTTGGGTTCAGTGACTACCCTTGGTTGACTGAACTGACTGATCCATGGGGATGACTTTTCTTATCTATCTGCGCTCTTCTCCATAAAGCAACCAGATCTCTCCTCCAATCAAACCAGCGTAGAACTGCAGATCCACACTGCCAGCTTCTCCTCCTTTCTTCCTATGCCATCTCTTCCTCCTTGCCCCTACAGCTGCAACAGCACACATCAAAGAAAGCAAGCAACAGCCACCCACCTCGCCTCTATCGATCATCTCCCACAGGTCATCTTCCTCCTCTCTTCCCAGAGCAGCACACAAGCAACTACCTCCCTTTCTTCACTCAGCAGCAGAACCATATCCATCAGCCGGAAACAGCTAGCCCGTTCTCACTTCACATCTCCCTCCATGGCAGTAAGTTCTGCAGGACAATGGTGGCGAGCGAGCGGATGACAACGGGGCAAGCAGGTGGTGGGCAAGGAGCAGGGGCAGATATGGGCCTAGGTCCACTAGGGCCATGGCCCTAGGCGTGGCCCAAAAACTCCCTTATACCTTGCTGAATTTTCCTTGGCCCAATCGCAGTCTTCATGCACCGGCTCTAGTCGACGGCCCAGGGCAGGCAGGCAGCCCACACTCGCCCCTGTCCACCAGGCTATAGGCGTCCTGGGCGTGCACACTCACTCACTAGTCACTACTCCACTACGGAGAACGTTCTGCCGGAGCCCGTCCCGCTCCTGGGTTGGACCACCCGCTTCCAGATTCCTGCATCTGCATGCATGGCACGCGCCCAGCCGCTATTCTCCTCCGCATGATTGATTGACCGCACCGTCTGAAATGGCCGAACGGCATCTCGAAGCAGCAGAAGGCCATCTCTTCCCTCGCCTCATTTTACTCTCCGCATTTCTCTGATATGAGTCGAGTCGGAGGTGGCGTCTTGCACTCTTGCCTGCGATGCATCTCGGAGAAACGAAGGTCAAGTGGCGGCGGCATGCATACTTCTTTGTTGCTTCTGAAGTGCTGACAGGTAAATAGGTTCACGTTGGAATCGGCTGGGGTAAAGGCCCATCGTGTCCCATGTCTGAAGTGCTGACAGGTAAATAGGTTCACGTTGGAATCGGCTGGGGTAAAGGCCCATCGTGTCCCAGGTTGGCCAAACCGCCTGTATCGTTTGTTTTCTTTTACCTTTTGTTATTTTCAACGCTAAATGGAAATGGTTAGGGAATGGAATTGACAAGATTGGGTTTAAACTGTTAAAAGTTGGCTCTAGGCGTGCAGATACGCCAGGTCCACCGCTGGCAAGGAGGGCAGCGGAGTGGGCTGCAGGGGCAATGAGGAGAGTGCAGCTAGAAGGGGTGCAGGATGTAGGCGCCGGTCAGTTCAGATCTGACTGAAGACCTAGCAGAAGAGTCAGGGTACCCGAACTATCAGTTAGAGAAAATTTTGGCAGCAGTTCAGATAACAATTTTAGTTGACCGAATTTTTAAAACCTGATTCTGGACGATGGGTGATAGTGCTTTTCTTTTTTTTCCTACATGAACTGTGAGCGATTATTCAAAAACTTGATATTAATTGCAATGTATACGTTCAGGTCATGGATCAGTGCAACGACAAATGTTTGACATTGATTCTGGACAGTCGTAGGCAAGGAGAGTCTTGCAATAGCATCCAGAATCCGAAGAACAAGCAGCCTGATGAAATCGACACGGTCCAGACATGGAAACTTAAGTGGTTCTCTGAAGAAGCACTTCTGAAATTCATTTCTGTACTTAAGGCTCTTTACTCGACATCAGCAGCTTCATCTTTACCTGTAAAGTGTATATCCTGATAATGTCGGTTCTCGTAGTTCTGCAGTGATTTCATTCGTTCTTTGGGGGTTGTATGTAGCCTGTTAATCTGTATAGTTTGATAGTTAGGTTCTAGGTTTGTGCTCAGTGCATGTATTCTTTGTAGTTGGTAGAAAGTTTTCCCTCCCTAAACTTGTACAGCACAGAGCTAGAAGCAGAGTGTAAATGCATGTGATTGCAGTTTTGGCAACGAGCGATTTTGAAAGAGTTAGTTTCAGGGTGTAGGTTATTGTCGCAAGGATGGACTAAAAAGCCAATTGTACTGGACATAAAGCGAAAAAATATTCATTGGAAGCTAATTGCAGAGGATCTCAAACCCTGCCTGGGTGCTTGCCATGCCTTTCTACATTGGAGTGGTATCACCCTTGATACGATAAAGGAAAATCACGCTGAAACAGAAACTACAGCGTTGCCCACTCTAATATCTTTACCCGGCTCCTGCTTGTTACACTTCTTCAGTCGCTAATTTGCTACCGTTTTCTGGACAAGGTTCATCATCGGCAACCCCGCCAACGCACCCATTCACCGTCGCCAGCATGTGAAGCCGCGACGGGATCGGCGGCAGTCCAACGTCAGCGACACCTTCGAGCTGCTGGACCACGAGCCCCATGGTCGGCCGGTCGCTTTCTTCATCCTGGATGCACCAGCACGCGACCTTGCAGACCCTCTCAAGCTCCTTCACGTTGCCATCCCCGGCCAGCTTCTCGTCCAGCAGGCTGACCACGTTGCCTGCGTGCAGCCTGACCGCGGCGTGCACCGGGAAGTACACGGCGGAGTGGCCGCCCTCCTCCGAGGAGCCGTTGTTCCGGCGGCCCGAAACGAGCTCGAACAACAACAGGCCGAAGCTGTACACGTCGGCCTTGGCGGTGACCGGCGCGCCCGCCAGCCACTCCGGCGCCAGATAACCCATCGTGCCCCGCATGGTGGTCAGGACGCGGCTGAACTCGTGGCCGACGAGCTTGGCCATGCCGAAGTCCGCGAGCTTCGCGCCCAGCTCCTCGTCGAGCAGGATGTTCTCAGGCTTGATGTCGCAGTGTATGATGCACTCCCGGCACTTCTCGTGCAGGTAAGCCAGGCCCCTGGCCACGCCAACCGCGATTCCGAACCTCTGGCTCCAGCTCAACACCTTGGCGCTCGAGCTGTTCTTGAACAGGTACGCGTCCAGCGAGCCGTTGGGCATGTAGTCGTACACGAGCGCCCTCTTGTTCCCCTCGGAGCAGAAGCCGCGGAGGCGCACGAGGTTGACGTGGTGGATCATGCCGAGGGTGACCACCTCGGCGCGGAACTGCTTCTCGCCCTGCCGCAAGCCGTCGAGCTTCTTGACGGCCACGGGCGTCTTGTCGGGGAGAGCCCCCTTGTACACCGACCCGAAGCTGCCGCTCCCGAGCTTCTCCGTGAAATCCCGCGTCGCCGCTTTCACGGCCTGGTAGTCGAACAGCAGCAGCGAGCCCTGCACCGCCGTCACCTTGCCCTTTCCCCGCCGCTTCCGCAGAACCACCGCCGCCGCGACAACGATTATGAGGCCCGCCAGGATTAGGACCACGGCTGAAACTGAGCCGGTAAGGATCACCATCGACTTCCTCCAGGAATGCGCCGCCGGAGACGGCGGCACCTCCGAGGCCGCGACGCGGAGGTGAAGAAGAGCCCCCGCGACGCCCTGATCGCCTTGATCGTTCGCCGGAAGTGTCCTCAGGTTGACGAGCTCGCCCTTCCACACCGAGCACTTGGTTCCGTCGTAGAGGTACGCGCTGCACGAGCAGTCTCGCTGGCAGGCGAGCGCGCACGCCTTGTCGCTCCGGGCCCCGGCCGCCGCCTCCGCCGAGCCGTTCGGGAGCTGCACGGCGTCCGGCATCTTCAGGAACCCGTCGCTGGGGCACTCGAGCGCGGCCCGCCTCGCGCACCCGGAGGCCGTGTTCCCCAGCGCCCACTCCCCCTGGGACCGCGGCGCGAAGGCCGCGGGGCACTGGCACGCGGGGCTGGTGGTGTTGCTGCACACGCCGAAGGGCCCGCAGGAACCGTAGACGTCGCACGTGTCGTGGGGCTCGGAGCAGAAGAGGACCCAGTCCCCGCTCTCGAGCCACTGCCGCCGCCGCATCTGGCCGTTCACGTGCAGCATGAAGTTGCCGATGCCCATCGGTTTCCGGTCGTGGTAGCTGAAGAAGTTCACGCTGGCGTTCGGCGCGTAGGGGATGCCGACGAAGTAGCCGGACCGCATCTCCGGCACGTTCTCGAACACCTCGCCGTCCCACAGGCCGGTGGTCCAGTACTGGTTCGTGCCGCCGGCGAGCAGGTCGAACTTGGCCAGCCCGTGCGGGTCGATCACCATGGAGAACGCGCCGGGCGCCGGGTTCTCGGAGTCCGTCCACGACGTGAGGAAGCTGTGCACGCCGCGGTCCCTGTCGTAGCCGAGCCTGGCCCCGGGGAGCCACGTGTCCGTGGGGTGGTCGAAGCTCTGCCACACCACGGGCCCCGACGCCGTCGCGTTGCTCTGGACCACGAGGTTGCCGTCGTCCTGGAGCGTGGCGACGGTGGTGCCCGGGGACGAGGCGGACGCGTTCGACGACCACAGCAAGGTGTTCGATGGCGTCGCTTGGACAAGGAGCTCGCCGCGGTCGCTCAGCGTGAAGCGGGAGGCCGAAGGCTCAAGGATGGGGCGCTCTCGGTTGGCCACCCATACGACCGTTTGCTTGGAGACCTTCTTGAACCAGATGCCGATGTAGTATTTCTTGGACTTGCCTGGGGAGAAGAGACCGAGCTCGAAGTTGCCTTCCTTGGAGACCAGCGTCTGGTTCCATGGGAGAGACTGGCCCAAAGTGAGGGTGTCGATGGCGCCAGTAGTTCGGAGGTTGAAGCTGAAGAAGAGCATGAAAACGAGGATGGGCATGGTGGCTTGCAGTTGCAGCTTCTGCTGCTCCAGCTATGTTTGGTCAATTGGTCTTTGTTTGAAGTTTCAGAATTCAGATACAAGCCTGGGGCGCTTATATACAGATGCAGGCATACAGCTTCAAGCAGCTTGTGTCGCTTATAAAACTAATTACACGGATGGACGGAAAATCGCGAGACGAATCTATTAAACCTAATTAATCTGTTATTAATCTATGTTTAATATCTTTAATTAGTGTCCTAATATTTGATGTGACGGGATGAATAGAGAAAACTTATAGAATTAAACATGGCCTTGGAATTGAATTGGATCCAGCCACGGTGTGCCCGTGGGGGCATTAAAGAATTCAGCTGTTTGTGGCAGAATATGGGACCCAACGTTGCGCCCTCAATAGTCAACACTTCATATTCCATTTAACTTTTTTTTTTCAGTAACGCATTTGAAACTTGCCACCCATCAAGTAGAAATACCAAGACTTCCTTCAAAACCATGGAGCATGCAGACATTAGTGTTCTTCACAAATGTCTCAATTCAGGATGGCATGGAAATGCTTCAATCAAGGATGGCATGGGCAAAGGTTGCTCCGTGTTGCGCAATCGTCGTAGAGCTCTTTGCATCAAATCTTACACGACCCTCCTTCATATTTGAGAAAAAAATATCTTCTTTATAATTTTCACAAATAGCCGAGGAATTTTTGGTCAAATTTAGGCAATCTTCGAGGATTACTTCTCAAGTGGCTAAGTTTTTTTTTTCCTCCGTAAATTGTTTGGTTGGAGATTTTTTTTTATTAGTAATTTGTTTTCCCTCTAGTGAAATGTCAAAATTGGAGTAGAGAACCCTCAGCTGTGAAGAACACTAATCTTTTATATATCCTGTAGCGATGAGAAGGCAGTGGATAACAAAGCAATTTTTGTAGTCAGCGGCAGCAAGCAAGATGGCGCCCTTAAATTGATACGCAAGGTTGTTGCATAATGCATACTCCCTCTTCTTGTTCTTATTAGTGGACATATTAGGATTTGAAAAGTCAAGGTATATTTTAAGCATCAAATGCTAAAAAGCAATGATTAAATATGCACATATTCGTACATTTTTGTGTGTAATAAGCATTCATATAATGTGATTAACTATTAGCCAAAATTTATGAAGCTTAACTTTTTCAAAGCTCACTTTGCCTACTTAAAACGAACCGTCCAGCACATGATTTGAGGCCGTCCCGCACATGATTTGAGGCAAAGAGAGTGGCAATTGGGGGTTGTCTTACATCCAAATCTGCCTCAAGATGTTGAAAACACTCAAAATTAAAGCTTATCCCATTTCTCTAGTCACGATAATGTCCTGAACAAATCTCAAAGCATTTCTGGAGTATGCACTTACATCTACGCCATGGCTAACATGCCGCATTATAGCATTTACTTTTTTTTGAAATATATCATAGCATTACTTTACTGAAGCACTAATAAGCTTGTACTATACGAATGGAGAAAAGATCTATGATCGGATCTCCCAGCTCGGTCCCTCCCATCTCCTTCCATCTCTTTCATTTTCCGGCGGCTTGTATCTCCTTTGACCTTTTCATCATCTGCATGCTGTGGCACGAAGCTATCACACAACTTTATAGTTAATACAGTTGGTTACATGTCGCTTTGAACAACGATGGAATGGAACCCGTGGCAGATGGACCGGATCAAAAATCTCTCCGTTACGCCTCAATGCATCATCATGTCGAAGCGTCCGGCGTTATCTTTTGCGTTGCGTGCGCGGATATTTTTCTCTTTTCCTTCAGCGCGCGTTGACGTATGCCCGTCCCACATCAATCAATGTACAATGTAGCAGCAAAAGGAACCTTGGCGATGGGAAAATGTGGCCAACCAGTCCTGCTCTCCCAGAGAGAAACTGTGGCAGACCCGTTCCGGCGCGTCAGATCTTTCATTACGGCCTTTCCCTCCAATTCAACCAAAAAGTCATTGAACAACGTGCTCTCTTTCTAATTTTTCAATTTCCAATACATTTTTCTACAGTGCATTCAATCGAATTCAACCGAACTAAACAAGGCCTACAGAATGAGGGCCATGCACTCTCTGCGAGCACAGGGCTTTGTACAGAGCAAGGTTTGCTCGGTCGGATCAGAACCGAATCACACGAGATGCCCCGGCCCCAGGTCGGATCAAATCGAACCAGCTTGGCTCACGGTCTTAATTGCATTTCATGTGACGTGATGGCACGAGAAAAAGGCTGGAAAATATCACCATGGGTAATTGCCGGTGCTTGGCAGTTGCATCCTTGCATGTCGCAGGGGACAATAGGCTAATCCAGGACTGTACCGCGATGTTTGGTGTTATCACACCGCTGCTTTTTCTTTCTCAAAGGAGAAAGTCTGGAGCCCTGTTGCGCTATTTCCTGCCCTGTTCCCGTTAAAGACTACTCGTAGAAACAGCAAAGCTGGCCTCAACTAACAAATGAGTTTTGTTAGGACGAAATCGGGGACCCATGTCATCTGAATCGCTGTTTTTAGGAGGACATCGTCCTCTGTAAGCAAAAGGCTGGACACTCACAACTGAAGCTAATCGTGACGTTAACGAACCTTTGCAGACCATTCGAGCTGTTGAAAGGGTTTAGGCTTGGAAAAAATCCAATTTATCTCCCTCAACTATGTATAAAATCTATCTTTCCTCCCTAAACTCCAAAATTGGGTAACCCACCTCCTTCAACTTTCAAAACCGTTCACTTTACCTACCTGTCCTAGTTATAAGCGGTTTTCAAAGGCGGTTTTGTCTTTTTTAATTAAAAATAAATCTATTAAATATCTAATTAGGTTATTAAACCACAAAAAATATCCCTAAGCTTCTAAAAATTCTGACAAAAATCATAGAGATGGATTGGGACACAATAAACCTAAATAAAATATTTAAGTATAGTGCAAATACCAATAAAATCTTCTAAAATTTATATTTTGCTCTATCAAAATGGAAAATATAAAAATTAAAAATAAAATTAAAATATTCTAATCTATGTCTAATTGCATCTTGAATACTATCAGCAATAAAAACATGAGATGAAGCTAACATTAATACATTCAGCATAAATGTATTCAGTGTTAATATATGTTACATTTATGATGGTTACTTCTCATATTTATATTATGAAAAGTTCCTAAATTGATTTTAGATATGAATTAGAATATTGTGTTACTTTTCATTTTTTTGGATATTTACTTTTTTTACTTGAGCTAAATATAATTTTTGGAAGATTATTTATATATTTTCGCGAGATCTAAATGTGTTATTTGGGTTTATTATGTCTCAATCTATCTCTATGATTTTTCGGAGAATTTATAGAAACTTAGGGATATTTTTGTGATTTAATAAGCTCATTATGTATTTACTAGATTTAATTTTAATTGAAAAACACAATATCGCTTTTGAAAACCGCATATAACCTGACAGTGAGATTAAGTGAACGGTTGTGAAAATTGTGGAAGGTGGATTATCCGGTTTTGCAGTTTAGGGAGGAAAGTTGGACTTTAGGAAATAGTTGAGGGAGATAAAATGGACTTTTTCCTTTTGGCTTAGATGGCCAAGAACTGGACTTTTGTGGGCTGTATGGGCTAAAAATACAAACTTACCGAGCTGGACATTTGTTGGCCAAATGGGCTTAGGATTACAAACTCAGCGAGTTTTGGGCCCAGATTCAGACAGAGATACTCTGTTGCCCGTCCAATTTGGTTTTTCAAAATTCTCGCACGATGCAAAGTTTAAACTCTACCATTCAATTTCAAAACCTAATTATAATGTACTAGATTTTAGATAGTAAAATCGTTTTTTAAAACCAAATTTTCCAAAAAAATGATAATATTCGTTCAGTTTCGTCCGCCTCGTATTGGATGTCAAAAAAGAGTCCAATTCAATCAAAAACAACCGTATTGAACTTCGTGCACTCTCTACTTTTTTAATTTCTAATGCACCTCCAACCATCGAATTCAATCGAATTCACCCAATCTAAGGCCTAACTCGATTACGGAAGACCAAATTTTGCTGCGGAGGTCGTTGGTGAATTTATGCCCGCTACAGTAAATTCGAAGTTCAGATATTAATTAAAAATATTAAATATTGATAACGGATAAAATTCATTTCATAACACCGAGTAAAATTATTAGACCAATCTATTATGCCTAATTTGATCATCATCAGACAATGTTGTGCTACAGTAAACAATCTCTAATGATAGATTTCTCATAATTTCTCGTCCACCCATATAATTAGTTTTATAATTAGATAGAGTTTTCCACCGATCTAAAGCGCTTACTATCTCGATCGATCTGGTCTTACGATGTAATTTGATACTATCCATGCGAAATACATTGTGAAAATTTGGAAAGTGGATGAAATTTCTTGTCTGGCCACTGCTCGGGAAGAGATCTAAGAAACGAAATTCCAAGAGCGCAATATAAATTATAATCAACAAATACAAATACACAGAATAAAAAACGGAACAAACATAACTAAAATTGATAGATGGATCAGATTTCTGGCTTGGAATCCTCCTCCAAGAGGAGACATCACAATTGCGCACAGTATAATCAAAGTCGATCATCTGGGGAAAGGATCTTCACTTCCAATCTATCTCAAATCACAAAAAGCAAAATCATTGCAGCAAAAAGACAAAAACAGATATAGAAAGAGCCCTTTTAACTGGGGAAGAGTTAAGAATGCAAGATGGATCAGATTTCTGGCTTGAATCGACCTCCGCAGAGGGATTACATGTGCGCACAGTATAATCAGAGTCGATCAGCTGGGGAAAGGATCCTCACTTCCATCCGAATTTCTCCTCTCTTAAACCCTAAATAAGTAAAAATTCTACGAAAAAAGCATTCAAACAGCAGGAAACCCTAGCTCGCACGATCCAAGACGGACGCGCTCAAAGAACAATCATCGACGCAATCAGTGTTTTTCTGATAAAGCGCCAAAGAGTCAGATTAAATGGTGTCAATCAGCAAAGGCCCGCGAGCGGATCCTAAGACTGGGGCGACAATATCATATCNTGTTTTTATTATGAAAAGTATTCAAGATGCAATTAGACGTAGATTATAATATTTTAATATTATTTTTATTCTTATATTTTCCATTTTTCTAGAGCTAAATCTAAATTTTAGAAGAAGCTAACATAAAAAATCTTCTAAAATTTATATTTTGCTCTAGCAAAATGGAAAATATAAAAATTAAAAATAAAATTAAAATATTCTAATCTATGTCTAATTGCATCTTGAATACTATCAGCAATAAAAACATGAGATGAAGCTAACATTAATACATTCAGCATAAATGTATTCAGTGTTAATATATGTTACATTTATGATGGTTACTTCTCATATTTATATTATGAAAAGTTCCTAAATTGATTTTAGATATGAATTAGAATATTGTGTTACTTTTCATTTTTTTGGATATTTACTTTTTTTACTTGAGCTAAATATAATTTTTGGAAGATTATTGATATATTTTCGCGAGATCTAAATGTGTTATTTGGATTTATTATGTCTCAATCTATCTCTATGATTTTTCGGAGAATTTATAGAAACTTAGGGATATTTTTGTGATTTAATAAGCTCATTATGTATTTACTAGATTTAATTTTAATTGAAAAACACAATATCGCTTTTGAAAACCGCATATAACCTGACAGTGAGATTAAGTGAACGGTTGTGAAAATTGTGGAAGGTGGATTATCCGGTTTTGCAGTTTAGGGAGGAAAGTTGGACTTTAGAAATAGTTGAGGCAGATAAATGGACTTTTTCCTTTTGGCTTAGATGGCCAAGAACTGGACTTTTGTGGGCTGTATGGGCTAAAAATACAAACTTACCGAGCTGGACATTTGTGGGCCAAATGGGCTTAGGATTACAAACTCAGCGAGTTTTTGGGCCCAGATTCAGACAGAGATACTCTGTTGCCCGTCCAATTTGGTTTTTCAAAATTCTCGCACGATGCAAAGTTTAAACTCTACCATTCAATTTCAAAACCTAATTATAATGTACTAGATTTTAGATAGTAAAATCGTTTTTTAAAACCAAATTTTCAAAAAAAATGATAATATTCGTTCAGTTTCGTCCGCCTCGTATTGGATGTCTACTAAGGCCTTGTGTTCACAAAAAGAGTCCAATTCAATCAAAAACAACCGCACTGAACTTCGTGCCCTCTCTCTACTTCTTCAATTTCCAATGCACCTCAAATCATCGAATTCACCCAATCTAAATAAGACCTTAACTCCATTACGGAAGACCAAATTTTGCTGCGGAGGTCGTTGGTGAATTTATGCCCGCTACAGTAAATTCGAAGTTCAGATATTAATTAAAAAAATTAAATATTGATAACGGATAAAATTCATTTCATAACCCCGAGTATAATTATTAGACGAATCTATTATGTCTAATTTGATCATCATCAGACAATGTTGTGCAGTAAACAATCTCTAATGATAGATTTCTCATGATTTCTCGTCCACCCATGTAATTAGTTTTATAATTAGATAATTTGATACTATCCATGCGAAATACATTGTGAAAATTTGGAAAGTGGATGAAATTTCTTGTCTGACCACTGCTCGGGAAGAGATCTAAGAAACGAAATTCCAATAGCGCAATATAAATTATAATCAACAAATACAAATACACAGAATAAAAAACGGAACAAACATAACTAAAATTGATAGATGGATCAGATTTCTGGCTTGGAATCCTCCTCCAAGAGGAGACATCACAATTGCGCACAGTATAATCAAAGTCGATCATCTGGGGAAAGGATCTTCACTTCCAATCTATCTCAAATCACAAAAAGCAAAATCATTGCAGCAAAAAGACAAAAACAGATATAGAAACAGAGCCCTTTTAACTGGGGAAGAGTTAAGAATGCAAGATGGATCAGATTTCTGGCTTGAATCGACCTCCGCAGAGGGATTACATGTGCGCACAGTATAATCAGAGTCGATCAGCTGGGGAAAGGATCCTCACTTCCATCCGAATTTCTCCTCTCTTAAACCCTAAATAAGTAAAAATTCTACGAAAAAAGCATTCAAACAGCAGGAAACCCTAGCTCGCACGATCCAAGACGGACGCGCTCAAAGAACAATCATCGACGCAATCAGTGTTTTTCTGATAAAGCGCCAAAGAGTCAGATTAAATGGTGTCAATCAGCAAAGGCCCGCGAGCGGATCCTAAGACTGGGGCGACAATATCATATCATCATCCTCATAACAACTAGGCGACAGATTAACAAGTAAGAGACTTCAAAACAATATCGATTGTGCACACCGACAAACAGGGCAGAGGCTCTCAGTCAAAGGCCAGGTTTTTCCACAAGCCGAGAACCATCGGAAGAACCCTTTCAGCCTTCCCCTTTGCCGCGCTCGCAAATCTTACCGAACCCTTCTACCGCGTCCTCTTGCCGAAGAACAAAAGCTTTGCTCTTCAACAAGAGGCCGAGACTTCACGAGGATTCGGCAAGAGGGGAGAGCGTAACACAAAGGGAAAGGTAGAAAGCACCCTTCCTCCGGCCTTCGTTTCGGTGTGGTTAAAGCAAGAATAGTCATCATCGAGCCACGATTAGTTGTCCGGGCACAATACCACAGAAAATCTACAGATCTACAAAATAAACTAGTAAGAAATCTACTGATCAGTAAAAGATAAGTAAATCGTTCGATCTACAAGCAAATTAAATTGGAATTGTTGGATCTACGAGAAAATGCGAGAATCTATTGGAAGAAGCCGCATGTCCAGAGGCCCAGAATATGATCTGGCATCTCTTCGCAACGGAAGCCATGTATACGCTCTGCGGCGACCACGGCTACAGATCTTGCAAACGCGAAGAGTGCTCGAAAAATCGAATCCAGAGAAAAAATCAGGGAGCACGAAAAAAAGAAGAAAAAAATGCAACGCTTGTAAACAAAGATTAGAGATAGACAGATGAACAAGAAGAAGAAGAAGGCGGAGGCGGCGGCGGCGGCCGAGGACGAACAAATACAAGGACGCACTGCGCAATTATATAGCGCCTTGTCTAGGGCGTGCTCACGGTTGCTCGGTAAATTACATTTATACCCATAAAGGCCGCATGGGCCAAGATGTTTTTTTGGGCCCAATCCAGTGGAGTTGACAGCAGTTGGAGACTAACTTGGAGCTAGGCCTGGTATGGCGATGGGCCTGCCTCCCACGTCTCATCTCTCAAAAAATATTAACGGATCTCCAAACTCCAATCTAATTCAGAAAAAAAAATTTTAATTTTTTTTTACGAATTTTCAAAAACAACTCCCATATAATACGGCGGTAAGAACCCGCAACCGCCAAATCAAAAGGCGGCTAAAAAACCGCCAAATGAAATGGCGGTTAGCTACAGTACCGCGCGGTACAGTAGCTAACCGCCGTTTCGCGCGGTACTGTAGCAACCACGACCGTTTCCTCCCTTTTCTGTTAAAAAAATCATAACTTTTTCATATGAACTTGAATGGAGCTAAAATTTATACGAAAATTGTAGATCTCGACGAGATCTACAACTTTGTAGTTCAAACTTTTTTTATTTGAAATCATCTTTATGTTCAAATAATCCACACAATATTCGTATCTAAAATTTGAATTTTAGATCTGAACATTGTCTCGATTATTTGAGCACCAAAATTATTCGTAATGAAAAAATTTTGAACAACAAAGTTATAGATCTCATCGAGCTCTACAATTTTCATATAAAACTTATCTCCACCCGAATTCATATGAAAAAGTTATAATTTTTTGATGATATGCGCGGGAGCAGCAACACAGTACAGTAACTATTTGCTAATGATGGATCAATTAGTCTTAATAGATTCGTATCGCGAATTACCCCAGGACTTTTGCAATTAGTTTTATAATTAGCCCATGTTTAATCCTCTAATTACCATATAAAAATTTAATGTGATAAAAACTAAATTTTAGTCAAGGATCCAAACAGTCTCTAAGATTTGCTCATGGATTCAGTTCGAAAAAGAATATATATGTATATATGCGGCTCGTGTATGGATCGTGACTCGCGAGACAGCCTTGAAGCGTCTGACCCAAGAGGGATTGATTGAAATGTTCGGTCCGTGACGACAATTAGGCATGGCACGGGTGGAGCCCACTCCGGCATGCGTCTCCGATCGACGGCAGTAGCCCGGCCGACGTTGAGGATTGAGGAATAATGCAAGGCCATTCCCAGGAAGGTTGGCAATTTGGCAGTCTCATTCCTTGCAAGCAAATAAAAGGATCTATGATTC
Organism: Alloteropsis semialata; assembly: GCA_004135705.1. Lineage (NCBI taxonomy): Eukaryota > Viridiplantae > Streptophyta > Magnoliopsida > Poales > Poaceae > Alloteropsis > Alloteropsis semialata. The sequence continues at coordinate 91,961,704 of CM014278.1, read as the reverse complement.
TAATAGAAATAGTACTGGAATCTGAATGGCTCCTGCACGATGCAAATCGACGGGTTTATATACATGCAAATGCAACAGCAACAAAAGTCTGCGTTGCGTCGCTGTCTATCATAAAAAAATTATAACTTTTTCATATGAATTCGGTTGGAGATAAACTTCATATGAAAATTGTAGAGCTCGATGAGATCTATAACTTTGTTGGTCAAACTTTTTTCATTGCGAATAATTTTAGTGCTCAAATAATCGAGACAATGTTCAGATCTAAAATTTAAATTTTAGATACGAATATTGTGTGGATTATTTGAACATGAAGATGATTTCAAATGAAAAAGTTTGAACTACAAAGTTGTAGATCTCGTCGAGATCTACAATTTTCGTATAAATTTTAGCTCCATTCAAGTTCATATGAAAAAGTTATGATTTTTTTAACAGAAAAAGGAGGAAATGGTCACGGTTGCTACAGTACCGTATGGGTACTGTAGCACCTCGCGGGTACTGACCGCCATTTCATTTGGCGGTTTTTGTAGCCGCCTTTTATTTGGCGGTTGCGGGTTCTTACCGCCAAAATCTGTCACCCGGGAGTTGTTTTTGAAAATTCGTAAAAAAAAATAATTAAAATAAAAAAAATCATTAGCCGCAGTGAGAACCTCGTCAGCGATAAATATTGATCCCATTGGTTTCTTGCTAGCTGCAGTTGTGCTTTTGCTAGCTCTGGATTTGGAAGCTGGATGGCATGTACCACGCTGATTTCAGTACAAGTCGGAAAGTGAGCAAAAGCATAACAGGAGGAAGCCTGAGTTTCGATCAAAAGCACCCTGAACAAGTTGTTCCAAATGGAGTACAATCTCTACTGAAACACCAACATCTTCAGTTCCTTCATGGCATCCAAGCAGCGGGCATCAGTCTAGCACATGCACAACGAAGCAATTCGCTGGGCTGCAGACCAAATTCCTGGCTGTCCCAAACAGAGAAGTCAAAGGCTCGCCGATGCTAGAGCAACAGAAGCACATCCCGTTCCATTTGGAGTGACAATAGTCCCCTCCACCAAACCAACACCCAGGCCAATCCCACTTGACAGCAAAAAGAATCATCCCTCTCGCGAACGCCTAACTCTGCAAGTCTCTGCATAATTGCAGGTGCCTACTAGTACTAAACTAACTACTGCCTACAAGAGGAGCACGCTCAGGAGCAGTGCGGCGGAGACGATGCGGGCGAGTGACGAGACGTCGCCGATCGCCCGGAGCGCGCCCGAACTCCCGTCCGTGGAGTTCGACGACGGCGCCAGCGAGGTCCCGTTCAGCAACGCTGACCCGTTCTTTCCTGCGTAGACACAAGATCCATGGCCTGCGAAAACAGAACAATCGGCACGGGATGAGTCTAAGCATGTGCGAATCAAGACGTCAAGAGCTGAAAACCATGTTGCTCCTCGGTGGTGTTATGATTACTTGGGTCAGTAGTGGTGATCACCGCGACGCCGCCGAAGTAGCACGTCCCGGAGCCCATCCCCATGCCGTGGTAGTAGGCGTTGAAGGCGTACGTCGCGTGCGCCTCCACGGTGTCCGGGTCGTAGCAGGGCTGCCCCTGCATCAGCGCCGAGCAGTCGACCTTCCCGGGGCCGCACGCCCAGTCCAGGGCCGCCTGCAGCATCTTCGGGTCAGCGCCCTCCCGCGCCACGCAGTAGGTCTGGTTCGTGGTGTCGTTCGCCAGTAGCACGCCGGAGCCCGTGAGGTGCAGGGCGTAGGCCGGGATGCCGTTCATGTCGAACAGGCCCCAGTACTTCTCCGAAGTCGAGCCAGGCCGGGTGTCCTCGTCGTACAGCTCGTAGATGTAGGTCGGCACGGCCACGCCGGGGTGCTTGGGCGTGCCGGTGCTGTTCATCACGTGCCGGATGATGTTGCTGTTGTAGGTGTCGGCGTTGTCGGAGGTGGCGTCAGGCTCGGTGGAGGGGTCGCCCTTGTGCGGCCACCCCGTCTCCGTCACCATCACCGGCACGTTGGTGACGTTGAGGTATGCCATGGCGAAGTAAGCGGCGTCGACGACCGCGTCGAAGACGTTGGTGTAGTGTAGCAGGGTGTTGGTGTCGACGGCCTCCTTGTTGGGCGGCAGCGGCCGGAACAGCGCGTAGTCTAGCGGGATCACGCCGTTGGAGCGCATGTAGTCGTAGTAGGGGTACACGTTGAGCATGAGCGGCGACCCCGTGGACTGCAGGAACTTGAGCATCGGCACCAGCACGTTGTCCAGCGACCGGTTGAAGAAGGCCTGTGACGGAGGGAAGGAGTCGAGGATGATGGACGACGAGTGCGGCGTCGAGATCTTGATGTACCGGTCCAGCGCCGCGGCCACCAGCGCGTTCTGGAGGTAGCGCATGGCCGGCATGAGCAGCGGCGCGGCGTTGGGCTGCGCGGAGAGCACCTCGGACCCCACTGCGATGGCCGTGATGTTGACGGCGGGGAAGTGCGCGGCCACGTTGCGCGCCACCCAGTTGGCCGCCGTGGCGTTGGAGTTGCCGATGGCGAGCAGCTGCTCGTTGGGCACGGAGACGATGACGCGGATGCCGGTGTTGGCGAGCGCTGCCAGCATCCCCGGGTCAGCGTCGTAGAGGCGGACGTGGCGGATGTTCTGGGAGCGGAGCAGCGTCGTGATCTGCGTCGGCGCCGGCACCGACGACATGGCCGTGCCAATGTTCACGCCGATGTACGCACCTGCATGCCATTGACAATCAAACAAAGAGACATCAAAATGTCAGAAATTTTACTACGGTGACAAACGTATTTCACACTCAATTTCCTATTGCAAACAAACATGAGAGTATCTGGTGGATTTAAACTTCTTTTGTTTCCATTTGATTAATGCAAAGGACAGGAAGTGCACCGTAAGGCAGGAATCCAGGTAGGAAAAAAACATTCTTTTGAGCAAAGTTGTTGAACAGAAGATAAGAAATTGAAACAGTACAGTAGCACGCTACAGTACAAAACAACAAAGGACCAAATGCAGGTTACAATCAGTTTTCATATTGAGAAAATCAGAAAAAGAACAGAAAAGGAGAAATCGAGATTTGGGACAGGACGCCAAGCTAGCTGTAAAGACGTTGGAAACAGGAGCCACCACGCCGCGCCGCGCCGCGCCGCGCCGGGCCTCCCCTCCCCTCCCCTCCCCTCCATGCTGCCGCCGTCCCAACCATCCACAGCAAATCCTGGGCTTTGCGCGGTGGCCACTGGCCACTGCCCCACGCTCGCTGCAGTCTGCGCAGGCAAAGGAGCTGTGCCACGTCCGCGAAGGACGTGACTTGTTTAATGGCGCGGGGCCCGGCACGGCCACAAGCCCGGAACAAGACGCTGCCAGGTGGTCCCGGAAACGGCGTCAGTCCACCACCGGTCAAACGATACAACACTGCACGGTGGGGCAAGCTGGGACTGTGAAGCTCGCCGCGCAGGCCAATCAACAGGTGATCCGTGATGACGTGATGCTAATCACCGAACAATAACGCTCTGAGCACAAGCTCATGATGAGCACGGAGCCCAGCCACGCCTCCACAGTCCACAGTGGGGGTGGTCGGTCAAGGGAGGGGCTGACAGAGCCAGTGATTACTCTCACTATCAGGGACAATGCCCGAGCCACTGACGAACTTTGCACAATCTTTGGCAGCCCATGGCATTTGCCTGGGGCTGGGATCAGTGGGGGCATGCATGGAGAAAAAGGCTGGGGCACTAGGGCAGACATGTAGGGCCCAGAAAGGCTGATGCTAGCACAAAAGATGCGTCATTGTACAAACCCCTTCAGGCTAAATTTATGCACAAAGCGATCAGAGATTCAAGGGCCTTAGTTCCCACCCAAACTTTTGAAACTTTGAGACTTCACTATTTATCAAAGAGAATCTTACATGCATGGAGTATTAAACGTGTGTTAATGACAAAACACATTCCATAACCCCCGGTAACTTTGCGAGACGAATCTAATGAGCCTAATTAGGCCATGATTAGACAACGTCGTGCTACAGTAAACAATCTCTAATGATGAATTAATTAGGCTTAATAGATTCGTCTCACGATTTCCCGTCCATCCGTGTATTTAGTTTTATAATTAGATCATGTTTAGTCCTCCTAATTTTCAATTTAGAATTGAAAACTTTTTTTTCGCAAACTTACTTTCCTTTTCAGTCTAAACAGACCCTCATGCTACCAAGCTGTTGCAAAGCTTTCCATGTGCAAAGGAAAGCCGGGTTAAATAGGAGTACAGCCGTTCATCAGTTTCGCCGTTACTACTTCTACCAGTATCCCTTCCCTTGGCAGCAAGTAAATCTAATTCCAGGGCCAGGCTGATTAACAATATGATAATGACAGTGGATGTTCCTACCAAAACGCATAAACCCATATAAAAAAGGTGGCGCACGTGAAGGGAACAAGTGACGAGAGACCTGTGCATAGGGAAACAAACACGGGGAAGGAAGGAATCCCAGGGAAGACGAAGTGGACAAGCAGAGCATGCGGGGGCAGGATGTCCAGTCAATTCCAAGCCCCAAAAGTTACTACCTGCCGGTAAACTAAGCACTTAGGCTGTTCTAGTATCTGAACAAGCTCCTTTTTTAACAGTATTAGCCTCCCATGCTTAGGTGTTTGTTCATAATAATCTACTGCTAAACAGACTGGTAATGGAAGAACAAATATGGGGCAGACCACAAGACGACAAACTTAATCATGGATGGAATGGGACGCCACTCAATCGCACTGCGCATGCTCCAAGATTGCACCGAGAAATCAAGCCTACGAGCTACTAGAAGGCGCCAGCACCGCAGCGGTGAAAGGAGGCAATGAACAAGAACGGGGAGATCGATCCATGCGTCCAGAACCAAGAACATTAAGAGTGCGGCATGGAGGAGAACAGATCATATGAGAGAGCGCGAGGGATCTCACCATCTTCACCACGAACTGCTGCGACGGCCAGAAGGAAGAAGAAGAAGACGACGAAGAAGAACAGCTTCTTCATGCTGCCGCAAGAGAAGCCACCAAGAACTTACAGCCCCTCTCTGGCCTCCCCTGTCGCTGCAATCTTTGCCGCTCTTCAACTTCGTGGATCCCTCTCCCCAACGGGTAAGAAGCAAAGCACCCACCGCCTTTACCGCAACTTCCAATCTGCCTGGACCCGGGGAAGGATTCCAAGCGGAGCAAAGCCAAGGAGTGGAAGGGGGGAAGAAGAGATGGAAAGGAAGGAAGGAAGCGGAGTGGAGGTGTGAACGAGCGATGGCAAGTTGGGGTTATAAATATGAGAATACAGAAAAGGAGGGTCTTTTGTACAAAAGCGGGCCGGGGCCCAACGGCCGGGTGAACCCATCAAGAGGCGAAGCCGCCGAGTACTCACCAGCACCTTACACCAACACTGACATATGGGACCACGGTAGGCTATGACCCACATGTCAGCGAAAAGGCTTCCTCTTCGGGAGCAGCGCGTTCAGCCGGTGGCACTAGCACGGATCGCGCGGCGCATGTCAGGCATCCAACGGCTTGGACACGATCTCGGGCCGCCACGAGGCCGGGGGGCGCTGGCTTCGGGCTGTTTGATCCCTAGCATTGGCACCAAAGAGAATATTGCATGTATGGAGTACTAAATAAAATTTATTTGTAACAACTTTTTCACAGATAGGTGTAATTTTTCGAGACGAATCTAATGACCCTAATTAATCCATGATTAGCTACAGTGACGCTACAGTAACCATCCACTGTTCATACGGTCAAAGACCTCATTAGATTCGTCTCGTGAATTAGCGCAGGGGCTGTGAAACTGGTTTTATAAACTGTCTTTATTTAATACTCCTAATTAATGGTGAAAGTTATAAACATAGCACTACCATTACTGGCGGCCTCTGCGCACCCCGTCCACTCGCGACCCATACGTACATGCGTGCTGTGGAGACGTAGACCGCTGAAAACCTGACCCCACCTGTCAGTCACTCCGTACGCGTAACAACGGGTCGGCTTTTCCCGCCTCTGGGATCGCAAGTGGACTTGGGACAACGGGAAAGAAACAAGCAAAACCCGAGAAAGCTCGTCACCGCCACCGACGGGTGGGCCATTACCCGGCCCCACATGTCAGCTACAGCGGTCAGCGGTGAGGCAGCCGGTAGGCCGTAGGCGCATGGGTGGGACAGTGCCGCAGATGGGTGGGGCCGGCGCGCTTTGTGAGGAGGACGACGGCACGGGGTCTGACGTGGCGCAGCAACGGTCAAAATTTGCAAGCGCCCCGCCCCCGACCGGCTGTTGCCGATGGCAGCGCCAGCGAGGGCACGCAGGGGCAGATCGCGGGTCGCCTGCCTCGCTTTTCCCATGTGGCTCGGCTCGGGCAGTGACTAGAGGCGCTCGTGGCGATGATGCTTCTTTGGCTTTCGTCCCCAACGGTCGTCTTCGCATTCGCAGAGGTCGTCTCGGCGGCATGCGAACCGTACATGGATGTCTGCCTCCGGCGACAAACTTCACTATTCATTCAACTTCACTATTTATAAAAGGAAATCTTATATACATGGAGTATTAAACATGAGTTAATGACAAAACCCATTCTATAACCCCCTAACTTTGCGAGACGAATCTAATGAGCCTAATTTGGCCATGATTAGACAACGTCGTGCTACAGTAAACAATCTCTAACGACGGATTAATTAGGCTTAATAGATTCGTCTCGCGATTTCCCGTCCATCCGTGTAATTAGTTTTATAATTAGATCGTGTTTAGTCCTCCTAATCTTAGGTTTATAATTGCTACAGTAAAGTTGCAACCCAAGTTGCGCGAACTAATCACCTTTTTGCTTGGGGAGTTGGGAATTTGGATGAAGCGTCGAGGGGTCCAATTTGATCGACAGGGGCGTACCCGCGTAGTGCTGTTGCTGTCTATGCAATGCTACTGCAACTTGTAGGTGATTATCAGATATGTGTTCAAGAGAATTTGAGATTTTATGGATTAAGGACATGTGAAAGATGCGTATAATGGACATCTTCGAGCGGCCAGGCTAAATCGGTACCTTTATATTTGATGCACCCACTGAATGCATGAAATGTGTTGAATATGTTCTGCTTTGGTATTAGAGGTGATAGATGTTGCCGATACCTGATACCCTTGTGGTTCTTTTTTTCTTGGAGTGCATTCGGGAAATCTAATGGGTAATGCGGAGCTTGTCGTTTTGTCTACGGAAAATCAAATATCTACTTACAATGTTTCATTGACATATAGTGTTGATTTTTTGTTTATTTTGGTTTTCATTCAAGACGAGGTGTGTCCCCGTTGCTATTACTCAAAACAAAAATTCAACAAAGTTTATAGCACAAAAGCAGGTGATGAAACGAAGGGAGGCTAGCTAAGACCTCTAGCCTAATACTATGATGTAAGCCAGGGGATGAGAGTCTCGCCCCAGCAGCGAAGGAGAGAGAGATGCCAACGTCACAACCAAGCCAGTTAAAAACAATAAAGGAACATGCCGCGGAAACAAAATAGGGTGACAAGGTAGGACGGCAAGCAGTAACAACAAAACCAGGCTCACCACCTTGGCATTCTTCTCGTCCTCTGGATCGTCCGCGGTTGTTGTAGGCAACATCCTCCCCAAAATTGTTGCTCTAGGAGCTGTTATGTTATATTCATGAACACCTTGATGCCATCGAGTAGTTTAACCTAAAACGTAGAGTTGACTTAGCATGCGTTAGGTTTGAGGGTTGAGATGGGTTGGTGTGGGTCAAACCTAGATGGAGTAGTGTTTGGTTGGAAATCAATCTGGGTTGGGTTCATCCCACAAGAGAATATTCCACCAATGTCCGGGTCGAACGCATCCCCTCGAAATAGCTGGATCATCTCGACCCACTTCGACCTCCTCACACGCCTTCACGAGTCCATCCTGCTCGCGCTCTCCGCTTGTGTTGCTGCTCCTCCTCTTCCGTGTGAGAGTTAGCCGGCCATGGCGACGGCGGCGCGGCCTGGAGCCAGCTCAGGCGGTCGGCCATGGTCAGGGCAGACGGCCCGTGTCTCTATTTGTCTCCAACGCCGCCGGGCGAGCAGCGGCGGGCGTACGTCACTTGCGAGGACAGTCTGCCGGTCACGAGCTTCGGGAGCAGATGGCGCTGGGCAGTAGAGCTTGGAGACGACGGCGCGACCTGGAGCAAGTCTACACGGGCGGGAGGGCGACGGCGGGCTCAAGCTTGGCCAAGCCTACACGGATGCCGGGGCAGAGCTGCGTGCCTCACGCCGGCGGGTCGAAGCAATATCTTCCCCTTCTCGATTCAGCTTGTCCTCCCTTGACCGACCACCCCCACTGTGGACTGTGGAGGCGTGGCTGGGCTCCGTGCTCATCATGAGCTTGTGCTCAGAGCGTTATTGTTCGGTGATTAGCATCACGTCATCACGGATCACCTGTTGATTGGCCTGCGCGGCGAGCTTCACAGTCCCAGCTTGCCCCACCGTGCAGTGTTGTATCGTTTGACCGGTGGTGGACTGACGCCGTTTCCGGGACCACCTGGCAGCGTCTTGTTCCGGGCTTGTGGCCGTGCCGGGCCCCGCGCCATTAAACAAGTCACGTCCTTCGCGGACGTGGCACAGCTCCTTTGCCTGCGCAGACTGCAGCGAGCGTGGGGCAGTGGCCAGTGGCCACCGCGCAAAGCCCAGGATTTGCTGTGGATGGTTGGGACGGCGGCAGCATGGAGGGGAGGGGAGGGGAGGCCGGCGCGNCGCCGCGATCGGCATCTCGGCGACTGGCCGACCTGGAGTGGCGAGATGAGGAAGCAGGAGCCCTCTGGGCAATCATGCCCGCGGCTGCAGTCAACCTGACCTTGATCCGGTTGAGTTCAGGAGTCTCCGGGATCCCTTCTAGATCTTGGTGCGCGGCGGCAAGGTTGGCCGACGGAGTGGCGTAGACACCCACGCCGCCGATCTCTTGGACGAAGTCGTTTTGGAGATTACGTGTGATCCTGGGGTTTCGGCCTTCTCGCCGTGCGTCACGGCGTCGTTGCCTTTCACCGTTACGCCCGATCCTGGCGTCACGGCGTGCTTGATCCTCGCCCTGGACCGTCGGTTCGTCGGCGGATATGTCGGAGACGAACGTCTCCCGCTTGGCTGGCGTGATCCTCTTATTTGGAGGGAGGACACGTGTCACCCGCGGGAAAGCCGGAGTTGGTTCAGGTGGAGTCGGCGTATCTTGATGGTGAGGGTGCTGCGCCGCTGCGACGTCCGGAGTAGATCCAATCTGGGTGGCCGTGATGAGATCGACCTCCCGGATCGCATCTGGAGAGTAGTCGGCGTTCATGCGTTCGCCGAGTGCTTGCTGGTAGATGGCTCCGCTGTTCCCGAGTCCCAGCGGGAACCGTGCCGGCGAGGTGATGCCCTGACGAGCGGATTCGGTGAGCTCAATGCATTCACCGATGGAGGCGATGGCGTGATCCATGTCCGCCTCGAACTGGCGTTGGCGTACAGCCCATCGGCGCCTTCGTTCTTCGGGCGTCTCCTGCGCCCTGGGTGGTCGAGGCGGAGTGGACGAAGCAGTCGGCGGTGTAGGAGACGGCGCGTTCCCTTCAGATGGCGGGAGAGCAACGCCGGCCGTCGCGGTCGCCGAGTGGTTGGCGATGGTTGGCGACGGAGTGGTGATGGTGACGATCCCGTCTGGCGTAGCGTCGAGTCGTGGCGCTGTCTCCTCCGGGGTGGCGTCACGGGTGAAGGAGAGCTCTCCCTCGGGCCCAGCGGTGAAGACCATGGATCCGAAGAAGAACATGGCCCCCTCAGCGATGGAAATCTTCGTGGTCGCCGGCGTGATGACGGCGGAAGTGAATGCCATCGAGCTTGCAGATTGATCTCGTCGATCAACCCCTACCTGGCGCGCCAACTGTCGGATGTTTGGACCCGGCAGTCCACACAGGGTAGCCTACGTGGTTGATTTGTTGAGGACAGATCGAGGATCAGAAGTCGATGGTAACACAAGACGCAAGGATTGAACAGGTTCGGGCCGTCGAGATGACGTAACACCCTACGTCCTGTGTTGGCGGCGATTGTATTGCTGTGTATGAAGTTCCTGGAAGGATCTCCGTAGTTGGGTTCTGTCCTAGGGTTGTATGATCGTGGGTTGTAGCGTAGATGTTGATGGATGTTCTGGAGGGGGGTCTCAAGGCGCCTTATATAGTCCGGCTGCCTTGAGTTACAAGTCGGCCAGAGATCATAACCTACCCGAATTACAAGGATTTGATCCTATCACGATTACAGATATCTTTCCCTACAATTCCGGCTAGTTTATCCTGATCTCCGAGCTTCTTGCGGGATACGCCGTGTGCTTTCCTTGCTGCGCGCGTCGTCGCGCCCATTCAGTTCGCCCGACTGGTGGGCCCCCGACTGGTGGGCCAGCCAGTCCGACAAACCGACCCAGATGTACTCGGATTGGGCCGCCCCTTGCTGGTTGGGCCAATCCGCCTTCTGGGTACCCCTGGGGGTCTACCCCCGACACTCGGCGCCTTCGTCGGCACCGGCCACGACCCGGGGCCGCCTGCGCTTCGTGCCGCTGGCGCGGGACCGGAGCTCGCCGCGGCGCCTTCGATCTGGGCGAGGAGGCCGGCACCGTGTGGGACTGCCGGTATCGAGGAAGAGGGACACCGGCGCCGCGGCGGACGCCGGGCCCACGGACAGCGACAGCGTGTAGTCGCTGCCCGGGGAGAGCGGGAGCGAGAGCTGGCGGTGGGCGGGATGAGCAGCGGACTGCAGGCCCCTGCGCGCTCGGTGGCGGCGGTGGCGCGCGGCCGAGCGGAGGGACGAGGAGCGGAGGAGGTGGTGGATGGGGACCGGAGCGGAGGGGCGGAGACGGAGGGGAAGGGGAGGACGCGTTTTGCGTCCGGGCTGTTGGAGACCGAGATTTTTTAGGTGTGGGATGTTTCTCCTGTACGCGACCCAAATCCTCGAATGGGTCTTGGATTTGGGTTCACTTGTTGGAGACAGTCTAATGAGGTAAATTGGATGGAACAATATTAGCCCCAAGGTAGTACCCAAGACAGTTGTCTATTTTGAATGCCATTTTGGCATCCATGATTTTCTATCAAGGCTATGCACGATACAAGATAACTCTAGCAAAATTGCTAAAATTGGGGTTGTGATCACATCATTAAGGTGACGTAGACGTTAAATATACACCACTACGCAAACATTACAAAAACATGTTCAACCACCTTATTAGCACATGTGAAGCATCCTTAACGTTGCGACCTTTACATTTTTTTGGCAAAGTAGTCAAATGTCCCTAAACTTTGTTCCAAGCGTCACTTTGGTCCTTGAACTATCAAATAGGCCACCTAACTTGTAGTATGTCAAATCCATGTAATGTATTTTTTATAACTGGATGAAAGAAATGTTAAAACAACTATAACGTGCTTACCATTCAAGAGCGGAAAAAGTTGACATGGCATGAACATGCGACATGCCACCTCATGTGAATTGAAAAGTTGAATGATTTAGATGGACTATTTGAGATACTTGAAGTTGAGGCATATTTGACTATTTTGCTTTTTTTTTAAAAAAAAAGTAGTAGCAACCTTTTATTTTAGCGCGATAGTACGTACAAACTTGTTTTTTTTTTTTGAGAGGAGTGCGTACAAACTTGTGATGTGGATTAGACAAGCCCATCTCCTAATAAGCCCAGACCAGGCGTAGATTCAGCCCAGACCAGGCCTCACGCGCTGAATCCACGCATTTTTGGGCCGAGCCGCGCACGAGCATTTTTCCTTTTTTTTTCTAATCTAAAATCTAGACCACGTCTGCGTTTTCCACCGGCGGAAGTGGGAACCCCCGTCCCCGATCTGGAGAACAGAGCCAGCACAGTACCTTCGTCAAAATCCCCTCCTAAACCACCCCCCTCGTCCCGCTCAAACCCTAATGCCGCTGTAATGGCAACGGGCACCAGCTCACCGTGTTCCCGCCTCGACCTTGACCCGGATCCCGACCACCGCCCCCTGGCCTTGAGGCGCCGACGCACGGTTCAGCCGCCGACACCGGTTCGCGACGAATCCTCGCTCCCCGACAGGTGAGTTCACCCCGCCGGCCCTTCCACTTCCTGTGCCGCGAAATTTCCCAAGGTTAATCTTTGCGTGGTTCTCGCGCAGGTGCGAAGCTAGCGTTGACACAGGAGGCACCGGTGGAGCTTCCCAGCAGGTAGTTCTTTATCGATTTTCGGCGGGTTTTTTTAGGTGTTATTGATATCCGCATTAGATGTTATAGAGCTGCGCATTTTTATGCGTCTTCGAGTTCTTATGAAGCCATTTTTTCGCATGTCCTTTAATCCTTGATGCCGATGAGAAAATTGTAATCTGTCTACGCCCATTGGTCAGCTAAGTGTTTGCCGTACCCATTACCATTTTCCCACCAGTTGGGATTCGATTGTTTCTCTTTTCAACTATACTCGAACAATAGAGATTCCAGGTTTCCTGCCAACTGCCTTTTTTCACATTTGTGTCACATCCATCCTATTTATTGTTGCATCCAAAATGGACATTATTTTTACCCTATGCTCAGGTTGGTAGCACAGGGTATCTTACCTTACTGATGCATTCCTGATACTATTGTTTGAACTTCAATGAAGTGACCTAACGATACCATTATGTGTAGATGTGCGCATATTTCAAATAAATGAATATCATCAAACAGCTTAAAAGTTTCTTTACTGTTTTCTCTCTTGCTTTTTTTAGGAGAAGCAATAGGTCTTACTGTACTATTGTGCTTGCAGAGTTGGCCAGGGCTACCGAGGGGTGTAGAATTTAGTCCCAGCGATAGTGATCTTCTATGGCATCTTGCTGCAGAAGTTGGGAATGGTCTTGCTAAGCGCCACCCATTTATCAACGAGTTCATTAAATCTGTTGATGATGATAGAGGATTTAGTTACACCCATCCTCGAGATATACCTGGTATGTAATTTTGTTCAAGTAACATCACTTCTGTTCTTGTGTCATCTACTTATCTGTCGTCACATGTTACACTTTATTGCAGGTATTAGGCAGGATGGGAGTGCATCATACTTTTTCCATAGAAGGTTTGAGTCATACAGCAATGAGGATGATGCAAATATCTGCTGGAAGAAAATTGGAACCTCTAGACCAGTCATCCTGGATGGAACACTGCAGGGTTGCAAGGAGGTTTTTGTCCTGTATGCAGACATTATGAGTGATAAAAGCTCTCAGGAAACTGACTGGAGATTACATCAATATCGTATCAGAAACACAGTGAAGGATGAGAGAGAGGTAGTGGTGTCAAAAATATTTTTTGAATCACGGAACAATCCATGTGAATTGGCAAAGGAAGCTCATGTAGAGGCTGAATTGGTAACTACTCTCTTATCATGTCCATTCCTATATAAGATCACCATTTCTCCTAATACATGTCTTATGTTTTCACATCAAATCTTACCTCCTTTGACTTATCCATTATCATTACTACACCTCTGGAAAAATGTGTTTGCTCACTAGTTCTGGAAAAAAGGACATGATGTACGGACCGTTTTTGTCTGTCTCTTATTTGTGAAGTTCAGTATCGCAGACAATAATTCGGTTAGGCAAAATGATACGCCAAACTAGAACAATTTTTTAAGCTTTCTTTCAGAAATTATGGTAGAAAATGAATTTCTATTTTAGTATTGTGCTTGATAGGCAGATATGGATTGGACTGTTCACATCCTATGGATAGCTAGGCTACACAAAAAAGAGAGAATTGTGTTTACACAAGTCATTTACTCAGATTATTAATATGTTACAACCCTTGTAATGTTACTTTTGTCAAAGGACATTGCTTTTTCAGACCTTATATTTCTGTTTCCTGCTAACCAGAATTGTTGTTGCTTCTGTTTGGACCTTGAGAGTAACGTTGACTGTGGTATCTGGATGTATTCATTCATGGGGATTGGTTTGTTTTGCACTTTTCACTACTTCTCCTATTACTTTGTCCTGTAGTTCCTTTGTGGTTTCCTTATTTTCTCTTATCACCTATTCTCTGTCCTTTTGTCTTGGCTTACTTTATTTTCAAATTTGTACCAGCTCTGTCGTGACTTAAAAATAACTACAATGAAATTTCCTGAAGCTTCGTATGAGTTAGTTTTGTAGAGTTTCACACTGAATGGATGGTTGTCTCTGGAGAACATTTGCAGGACGTTTCCAGCCCTGATGATTCAAGAGAGGAATGTACCACATTTGATGAGCTTGATCATATATCTCTGAAAGAGCGATACAGGATCCTCCTAGCCAACAAAAGTTCTTGCCCTGCTACAACATCAGCTAGGAAATCTGTAATGACTGTGGAAACTAGTAGAAAATCTTCTGAAAGGTATTTGAAAATGTGTGGATTATGATAGATGCCTTGGTTTATTATATGAATGACATCCTCCCCCTGATGCTGCTTGCAGAAATCATGAGGGAACAGCATACAAAGAAGATATTAGTAGGATGTTGCAGGTGCCAATACACTTTTCTTGGCTATCTGATTAATGATGTTTGCTGTTATTGTTATGCATTTCTGTCGCCTTGTTTGGAAACTTCCATGTTTTTAGTGTATATGAGGACTTTTCATGTGCCTAACTTGCTCAATTTGATCTGCATAAAATCAGTGCTGTTAGCCTAGAATCATATGGATATCTTTTCACATTTTTCATGGTGCTGCTACTGCAAAACCGTGCACTTTTTGTTGATTCATTTTATTTCTTTAAACATGCTCAGTGGATATTGGTACATTGATTTAGAACCGTCTCTGTTAGGTTCCATGATAAGTGGTCCATATCTGGTGTGCGAAATCCTAATAAATTAATTCGTCTTTGAACTTATTTATTGAACATTGCTATATCAGTTTAGGAGTTGATGTTGTTTATGGGATCACTGAGATTGATGATATATGTCTGGTTTATGAGATCCACTTCCAAGAATATGATAATGTAGTTGGGTCAAGCTGCTGGAACTCATAAATAAAGTGATAATAACAGCAAGGCGTAATATAAATTTACTAGCTCAAATGTTTTACACATATCGATTAATATCGACAAATACTCACTAGGGTATTGTATATTCATATGAATTTGTTTCTGGTACTATATATTAATAATACAATTATATATAGTAAGCATGAGGTTCTGTATCCTCTTTAAGCCTTCTAGGCTCTTCTAAGAACCTTGCCCCTTAACCCTCTTTTTTAAATTCATACAGGAAATTTCTTCTGCACCTCCTATTATAGAGAGTAGTCCCATGGATGATAAAAACAACAGTAGGTTGGTTGGTGAAGATGATCCAGGTACCCAAATGTCCTTTGCAACGAGTGATAATAATTATTCTGGAACGAGTAGTGGTAAACAATTTATTGCTGGGAACTCAAGTTTCTCGGGTATTTCTGGCATGTCATCTCGTACCGACCCATCCTTACGTGAAGTTGGATGCTCTCATGATCTGGTGGTGGGTACTGAAAATCAGGTAGGTGGTACTGCAACTCGTGGGAGTGAAAACACTGCTTTGGTTGTAAGAAAACAGGGGACCCTTCTGGCTGATGTTAAATTGGAGCCTGCATTAGAAGATTATGAGGTTGACCCTTCTGAATCTCCTCGAGCAAACTCGACTCATGTCGAAGGTTCATTACCATCTTTAGGAGTAAAAGATGAACTAAATGAGTATGAGTTACCTCAGTTTTGTGAGAAAGTTTCTTTCAGTTCCCGACAACACAGAAAAAGGAAAACAACAAGGTATGCTCCATGAATAACTTGTTTCATTTTTATATTTGTATGTTGTAGACCATACTTACAGGTAGGATTTGTGCAGTTATTCAACTGAAGATACTTACACTAATGAGGGTGTTGCTTACTGCTCTCGTCGAAGGAGGAAGAAAACAGCCACGTATGCTTCATTAATAAATTGTCTTTTCTTTTAGGGTTTACACTTTTTTGGGGGCACTATGCTTACAAAAATAATTTGCAGGGATTCAATTGAAAAGGCACTTGATGAAGATGCTCCTGGGCTTCTGCAGGTGACTATTTGTTGCATATATAATATAATTATATATGAATACAGTAATCTTTCAGCCTGTGATTTTGTGCGCTTCATTTTCTTTTTGGCCTGCAGATTCTTCTAAACAGAGGAATAGCGGTTGAAGAAATCAAACTTTATGGTGCTGAAGAAGATAATGAAATGGTTCCAGATTCTTCTGAAAGTAGCTTTGACGATCTTGAAAATGTCATTTCAAATGTAAGATGTTCTACAGCAGTGCTTAGTACGGCATCTAATGAATTATTTCATCTCTGGGAAACAAATGGCAGTTTATTTTGGTGAAAGATCTATAATCCCACAACTTGACAATGAGTAACTAGGATGGGAACACTTAAATGCGGCTACAGAATGTGAAGTGGTTATGCTGGGCTTGGTAGGAAATTCAAGTTTGAACAGTTAGAATAGCGTAACTGGAAGCAGCTTACATGGTTTCCAAATAAATATGCTTTAAGCCTGTCAACCAGTTTGAAGAAACAGTGTTTCATATCATTTTTTTTTGGCAATTGCTGATGTAAATTGGTTATTTGTTGCGAACCTTTCTGTAGGCTTAAAAATTGATATACTAAAATCATACTAGTACAATATAGTATCCTCTAGTAATGGGAGCTTTGCATCTGGGAATGATACTTCTTGTAAGTATCCAGAGTCCGCCACTTAATGTTTGGACTTCATTTGCAGCTTAAATAACTACTAGGGTGAAATCAATCTACTAGAAAGCACAGTAATAGTTATGTTACCGATAAGAATGTTGTATTGACCATATACGTTGTTAAATGAGCTATACAGGTTCACACTTGAGGACTCTTAATGTGTCCCTCTTGATATTGTGCACCCTACATTACAGATGCTACTCTGTAATATAGTTTTCACTTGTGTGTTGCCATTTATCAGTCGATGAAAGAGTTAGCAGACAGGAATAGCTCTTGTATTTGTGTATATAAACTTTGTACCTGATTGCTCTGTTGAGGGTCTGTAGTTGCATCTTTCATTCTTTTGTGTTTTGAACTAATGCTATTCACTCAATGTGCAGTTGTTTCCAAAGAGAGCATCTCTTTTGAAACTATCAGTAGCTAGACATGAAAAAGGAGAAAAAGCTATTTACTGCTTATCCTGTTTAATTTCTCTTATTGAACAGGTATTTTTCTCTCAGGCAGACACTCTACCATTAAGTTTCCGTTTTGTGCATACTTGAGAGCTTTATTCATTTTTTGTCTTGTAGGCGCGGTACCTTCAGTTCCGTGACTGCCCTGTAGAATGGGGATGGTGCAGGGACCTGCAATCCTTCATTTTTGTATTTAAAAGCCATAATAGGTGCTGTTTACCATTAATATTTGTCCAATATTTCTTGTCAAAATGGTTGAAAGGCTTGTTTTAATGATTGCCCATTTCATCTTGCTACACAGGATAGTTCTTGAACGTCCTGAATATGGTTATGCAACATACTTTTTTGTGGTTGTGCAATCACAACCAATAGAATGGCAGATCCGTAGGCTGGTTACTGCAATGAAGCTTAGTGGCTGTGGAAGAACAGCTCTTATTGAAAACAGGCCATTACTGGTAAGGCTTCTTGCTTCACTATGCATTTCAGTTTTCAAGGCTTTAAAAACTGGTTACAGTTCAGTCACCTACCTCTAGTAGCGATTATATGGTATAACTGGGCCAATTGTGCAACCCAACCAGCGATTACCTTGTAACAACTGACAAGTAGGGGCACATGCTCTATGTGGAATGCCGAGTATGTTGTCTAGTAGAGCCACTGATTTTTCTTTTTCAGTTTTGTCATGCTATCTTGTGCTGCTGATTATGGGTTATTATATATGCTATTTATATGTGCCAACAAGGACTTCGTGGGTGAACTGGAATGTGGCTTTTCTAAAAGTTTCCTGATCCTGGTCCAACTCAGCCCACTTATGCACCCTCATTGTCCAAATAAAATATAGACATCTCTAATCTCTTGTTATAAAGTAGTTAAGATGAGTTCTTTCAGTTAACCATTATAAGAGTCGAAGTTTTATGTTTATGATCTTTAGACTGATATATGTTGACGACCAGTTTTTTCTAGGTTGAGAAATTAGAACTCATGTCTTGTTACTTTGTTCTGCTTCCATATGTTTCAGGTTGGTGAAGATTTAACAGAAGGCGAGGCGCGTGTTTTGGAAGAATATGGCTGGATAAGGAACACTGGGCTGGGCACAATGGTCAACTACCGTGATCGTGTGGTCCATGACAGGTGGACTGAGAAAAGTGTTGCCGATTGGAGGGCAAAGATAGGGAAGCTTCTGATGACTGGTTATGCCGAGGGCGAATCGATCGCAATTCATGGTCCGAAGAAAGTAGCAGATTTGTTGGAAGCTACTGGAGAGGCTGATACTGGAATAAAGTTGGAGGATCCTTTTTGAGAGATCTGCTGTATGTAGGTACAATATGTACTTTGTAGTACGTTATGCTGAATGCACGCAAAAAAACTTCGGGTTGTACAAAAGTAGACTTGTAAAATTTCACCAAGTTTAACTTATCTGACCTTGACTAGGCTAGTGATGGCCTGATGGGTGGCCTATCTATGTGCGCATTGCCGCAGTGCGCCCATAGTAGTTTGTAGCATACCCATATTGATGTAGTTGTTGTTTCCAGGACGGTTTAGGCCGGTCGAATATACTTGGGCCATAACTATATGAATTCATTCTCGAGAATTTTTCTTCCAGGGAAGTTAACCTTGAAGCACTTGTACATTTGTAGAATGATTTTATTGGCAAAGTGGTTTTTCTTTTTTTCAGGGGAAGCGACTTCGTTCAGCCAGTATGGTAGCTGTCAAGCAAACGTTGGTAGTAGGTTCGATTCATCTGGCTTTCTTAGATAACCACGCAATAGAATGACATTTCCCATTTCTATGTCTGCGGAGTATTGTACAGGTTGACTATTTTCATCAAAAGATTTGCTAGTTGAATGTGAAGATTACAGCAGTCTGATAATCTTTAATATGGTGAAGAGCATCATATCTAAACAACATTGACTCTGTTAAAACCACCTAAATTTGTCACTAAACACTACCGTTTCGAGGTTCACTAGTATGTGTCCACACTGCAAACTGTTACCTTTTACAATGCAAAATTATATATAAACCTGAGCTCAAAATTGAAAGGAAAAAAACAGAACTGCAGAAATTTTTATTTCAAATGTTATTCTGGCAACATAGTGTAGAATCTCAATTCTGAAGAAATCAATGTCCCGTTCTCCCTTTGAGGATCCTGGACACGGCCCGAATAGTTGAAGGCGTGGTCCGGCAGCATCCTCCGATGAGGCTGGCCCCGGCCTCCTGCCATCTCTTCGCGAGAGCGTCGAAGCTGTTGTGACCCAAGCACTCAGCCGGCTGTCATGCATAGAGAGTCAGTTTGTTGGCGAGGAAAGCTGCAGACTTTTGTTCGGAAAAAGCACAAAAGTGTCACCACTCACCAGCCACCTCTTCGCTCTCCCGTCCCAAACTTCACCACTGTTCGGGTAAACAGCAATCGCCTTCTTCGTTTGCTGATAGAAACAGATGGGAGAATGGGTTAACAGAATCATAAATGACAGATCATCATGTTCAGACAAATAAAGAACCGGTATGAAAGGTCAGAAAGGAACTGCTGCGCAGAGAGGAGGTTGCAGACCTTCTTGAACTCGCATATGATGCCCTCAATGAATTGAGGCGGTGTGCAGTTCACTCCAACAACGGCCACCTTCTCACTCGCGTTCAGGATCTCAAGGCAGTCCGTGAAATTCTCACCAGAGCACAGGTGCTTGCCGTCCACAGAGCTGAAGCAGATCCAAGATGGCACCTGGATATTCTCCTCCTCTAGAAGCTCAACCAATGCCTACACGTGAAAGGTTATTCACTTTCAGCATAAGACGTGTTGCAGCTCAGCTCAACCTGTGTTTGTTGAGCTATCAATCAAACTACAATTTATTTCACACTGGAGTTCTGGTTTGGAATGGACCTGTGCCTCCATTTTGTTGGGAATGGCCTCGAATGCAATCAGGTCAGGCCCAGCACCTGCAAGAACCTGCAGACGGCGCCTGTGGAAGTCCTTCAGCTTCTCAGTTGTGATGTCAGCTCCATATGAACCACTGTAAGATCCAAGATGCAAATGCCACTGGCTTAAGACAATATATAACATGCCCTAGAATGAGTGGCTAGTTATCATGAAAATACATAAATATTCCTAATGCTGCTTCATCGTTAATACGCTGACGTTACCTGTACTCTGATCCATCAGCGAGATAGGCTCCATAGCTTCCAATTGATGCAGCCACTAGGGCATGGTTGTAAATAGGCTTCGACTTTCTCAGTGTGGACTTCCAGAATTCATCCCGTGCTTCCAGGGCCAATTTTACACTTCTTCGCAGCAAATCTTCTGCCTCATCCAGAGACATTCCTCTGGCTAGGAACCCAGGGATTGTTGCCTGCACGGAAAGATAGATGAGTTCCTAACAAGTAACCTTTGATCCTCTATCAAATTGAAACAGATGGAACAGCCGTTTTTCTAGCTTAGCATGAAAGACAACCATAAACTCCAAAATCTGGTCTATGCCATGTCTTCTATAGTCCTGAAGATAAAAGCCAGAAGGTACCTGGTATGATGATGAAATGATGACGTCAGCACCTGCTTCAAGGTACTGCATATGAACCTGCACAAGTATAATACAAAGGAAAAATGTTAACATGGTGGCATTTCAAAAGCTTGAAATGAACGTTGTTGGTTCTAGTTTAGTAATCCATAATTTCAGTCCATGAGACTGAATAGATGGGCCCAGATATATTTGTGAGTTTACTTATCCTGCCTATGGGCTAGTGTTTCAAATGTTCTGCATCAGATTGCAATTCAGAACTTCTTTTCTGGTGGGTTCACTGACAGTGACAGATGGTTACAAGTTTTTTCACAAGACTACAATTTTTGAAAGTCTGGTGATGCCAAGTTTACATAAAGGGGGGAAATGTAGAAAACATCTGCTCTCCTGCTACTTCTTTTTGAAGGAGGGAAGGGAAGTCAAAGGCTGAACGTTTCACAGTTCACACCGATAATGGTTGAAATCCACAAAACTGTGTAGTTGGTGTCCCTCCAAAACCGAAAAGAAACGAGTAAAAGAAAGGGGAAATATTGTGCGGGTCACCAGTCACTACCGACCCCGAAGGAGCCGAGAATTCAACCTCTGGTCCTCTGCCACCCTTGACTTGGTTCATTTGACCTAAGCAACAGGCTCATGCACTTGGTTCATTTTAAAAAGAAGCACCCCAAAAACAAGGTTAAGCAGAATACGCACATTCCTAGGATACCTATCTCTATTTGGCGCAGGATTCGATTTGCCTAAACAATACATGTACAGACACATGCAGGCATATAATAGCGCAACAATAGTTTAATTCCCATGGCGAAGAAAAAAAAACACTTCATCTGCTGCGGCATTGCATCGAGCATATGATGGGTGCAACGTGCGCAGTGCCCATTATCTGTCGAAACTCACAAGTGCGCAATGCAAGCAACAGGTGGCGTGGCGGTGGTGGCGGAGAGACGCTCGCCACGCCAGCTGTCGACGTGGGTGAGCTAGCATCTACGCACATGCACATGCCGGCACGTCGGCGGCGCGAGGAGCGGAGAGCGGGCAGGGGCTGGTACCTCCTTGACGAGGTGCGGCTTAGCGATGAGGCAGGCGGCGCTCCAGAGCGGGTCGTTGATGTCGGCGCCGAGCGCCTCCAGCTGCGTGGCGAAGCCGCCGTCGATGACCGCGCACCCTCCCGCCCTCGCCACGAGCTCCTCCACCGCGCCCATCTCCCGCCGGTCCTCGCACAGACTCCGCAGCAAACAGCAGCAACGTGGGGAGGGAGGCACGCGGAGAGCTAGCCGATGGAGACCTGCGGCGACGTGATCAACTGAGGAGACAGAGCGGGTAGGGCTGGGAGAGGGAGAGATTTATTGGTTAGACGAGAATGCGATGGCACGGGTAGGTAAAGGACGACTAAATTTGGCGACAAGCAAAGCAATCCAGGAGGAGGCGATCGAGCTTACCGATCCAACAATGTACCAACGAACGAACGAGGACTGGTTCCTGGGGTAGGTGCGTTCGGAGACCAGCTGGAGCGTCCAGGACCACGATGGAGATGGGTCGCTTCAGGTTTGAAGTTTGAAAGTTGAAACGGCTCGGCGCAGGCGCAGCAATAACGCTTACAGATATATAGATAGAGAGAGAGAGCCCGGATTTAAGGGTCATCAAACCTGTCATTTTTAAATTAAAAAACAAATCATGTTGCTGATGGTGCGATCTGTATTTCCATCTGATGTGGGAATCACACCGGCGCCCTGATGCGTTGCGTGGTGCCTTCGTTGAGTGCTCCGGGACCTGTGGGATCTGGAGAACACATGGGGATGGACATGGACAGAGCAAGCAGAGAGTATTCGACAGAGAAGCGCGATTCAGGCCGTGCTGTTGGCGGCATGGATGATGGAAGGAAGGAGTGAGTGCTAGCCGGTAGCACCGGGAATCGCTGACCATTTTGCTATTATTGTACGACTTGTGGTTTGTGTTGGTTCAGGGGATCAGGTCGGACAGTGTGTTATGTAATCGGCATGTATGAACTGCAATCCGCACGGAATTAGTCCCCTCTGCTGCTCTGCATGTTTCGATTTCTCTTCTATCCTGAGGCATGTTTATTTACCCTCTGATTACATAATGTAGCTTATAACCTGAAAATAATGTCACATAGACAACAAATACCACATATTATTCTCTAAATTCTTAATCTACACTCACATATTATTCTAGGTTATATAATCCCGCAAACTGTCCAAGTCCAAGTTATGATTATCTCAGATTAACCAAGGAAACAAACAGACGAAAAACATGTCTCATGAAAAAATGAAGGGCATAGTTGAGTTTTAAGGTCAGGAACCAAAGGCAGGTAATAACCAAAGTTTGACTATGTTTTTTTTAAAAAAATTCAAAAAACAAGTTTGACTATGTTTGCAGCAAGTGACTCCGGGCCGGTCTTCATGAGAAGAATGTTCAGTTTTAGACGTGACGCGTTGGACTGGACCAAGAACCGGTTTAGTCCACTCCAAGAATTGGGCGCGGTGCAACCATCGATTGAATACAAGCTATTAGATCACAGCCACTAGGATTAATTAGTAACCATATAGGCTCAAAGTATAGCAGCCGTCAGCACACTCTGCGTTTTTATTTTCAGGTAACAATGCACTTCCTGCACACTCTGTTTTTAATTTGTAGCTTGGTCTCTTTGGCGCGAACGGAACAATAGGGTTCGTAACTGGGTTGCTTTACAGCCGGTTGCTCTAGCTTGGTCTCTTTTGTGAGCCTCTTTTAATCCAGATTCATTTCTAGATTTTTAGTTGTTGTCATCCTGACGATACTTTGCATTTTGTTTGCCATGCAGGTTGCCAAGTCTGCTATGAAGAAGAGCGGGCAACATAAAGCATTGAGCTCATGGTTCAGGCTTATTATTTATGTTGCAAGGGACTTGTAGTTAGACGTGTCTGAACTAGAACAAACCATGTTATTAGGTTGCTGTTGTGTGTCATTCCACAATCACAAATTTGCACTTGACGATTCTTTGTTTTGCTTGCAAATTTGCGGCCCATGGTGTTATCAAATTCTTGGTTGAGGTCTCTACTTCTGTCCGCAGTCACAGGTCTCAAAAAGACGAGAACTGATGGTATATTAGGTAGTACTTATAGTGTGTATAGTCTCAGTGCATATTATTTTTAATACACAATTTGTTAGCAGTACTGGTGGTTGGGTGTCCTCCAACCTGCTACTATGCACCGAAACCTCAGATAAATCCTACAGCCAAATAAAACCGAACACTTTATTAAGAGAGGGATTAAGAGGGAAGAAACCCCCTTGGGGATTAAAACCATGCCAACCGAACAAGGCCTTAGGTGATTATTGAAAAATGGTTATTGGGGAACTGCTGGAGATGCTCTTACACCTCAATTTGAACCAACGAGCCACACGAAACTTTCAGATTTCAGTAGGTTTGGACTTTTGGAGCTTTGGACTGAACTATCTGTCATCAACTCATCATCCTCTTTTCTTTCGGAAAAAAAAAATCATCATCCTCTTTTCTTTCGGAAAAAAAAAACTCATCATCCTCTCTGTTTGCTGCCAACGGGTTGGGCTGCTTCGGCCTTTTCTGGACGGCCCGCGTAACAAGGCTCTGTGGGCTGGAAATGGCAGATCGAATACTATTGGGCGTGATTAGTTTCCTGCTTCCAGCTGAACCACGCTCGGCAGATGCAACTTCATTTCGATTGGATGTCTGCAGCAGCAATTGGGCCTGGCCTGCGTGATGCAAGGGACGTCTCCGAGCCTGGCTCCCGAGATGCAGATTTTTCTTTCGTTTTTACTCGGCCAAGACGGCGCGATGCGAGAGCAAGCGCTCAGACGAGCGCCCCAGACACAAAAAAAGAGATTGGACGTTGTCGTACATGCAACCGAACAAATTCTGCCACCAGCCATGCTACACGCAAATGTCAACCAAACAAAGAGCTCATGCATCTGGGCAGCCTGGCCAGCAAGAGCCTGCGTAAGTGCTACAAGCCAGGCTACGATGGGAAGCAAACCAATCGCGCCCATTGTCTAGATCATCATCATCATCATCCCAATTCCTCCTCTCCCAGTTTCAGCCTACATCTCCAACCCAGTGGGCCGATCAGACCTCCGTCCAACTGCCACCTGACCTGCTAAACCCCGCCGCCGTGGGACCATCACGGCATCACGCACGCGAAGCGTCCAAGACAAGAAATTCTCACGTGCAGAACACCGAGAAGAGAACCGCCGCCGGCGATCCGATCCCGACGCGGTTACATGATGCACGTCATCCGCCGCCCCGTCGGCGACGACTCCACGCGCCGCGGCTGTGGAAACGTGCGGAGACGGCCGTCGTCATCTCTCTCGCCCGCCCGGCCGTCCCCTACTTTCTCTCGTGCACCGTGGTCCGTGGATCCGCAGCCGCGAACTCGGACCGGCCAGTGGGCCGCCCGGCGAGATCAGCAGCGACGGACGGCGGCAGAAGACCTGGAGCGTATATGACGCACGTGATGATTTCATGGTCCTAACCGCGAAACGGAAAGACTATGAAACATTGAAACGGTTGAGTACGTTCGTGTGCCGTCCCCAGGTGGATCAGAGTTGGTTTCTTCAGCCGACCGGCCGGGCCGGCCGGCTGTTACAGCCACGAGCGGACAAACTTCTGGCCGTGCCTATACAGTACGGCACGGCGCACCGGCGAGGCCTCTGCCGCCGTCGCATCTGGCAATGAAGAAGGCCCAACACCCAAACGTAGCGTGGACGAAACGAGACACACAACAGCGACCCGTCACTGCAGCTCGAATCGTTGCCGTCTCGTTTCGCGACCCGATACTGAGTGTTCGTTCCTATCAGCACAGAGAGAATTTTTTTTCATAGAGTACTAAATGAAGTCTATTTGCAGAACCTCTTCACGGATGAGCGTAACTTTTCGAGACGAATCTAATGAGCCTAATTAATCGATGATTGGCTACAGTAATGCTGCAGTAACCATCCTCTAATCATGCGGTCAAAGGTCTCATTAGATTTTTCAGGGTTCCTAGTGCAGGGGTTCTAGTTAGTTTTGTAAAATACCTTTATTTAATACCTTTAATTAGTGGTCAAAATTATGAACAGTTTCTAGCACTGAAAAACCAAACGGGACTTGATAGGGATAGATTTTGCCAGTCGAGACCACCGATGCCAATGCGATGGAATGGAACCGAGCCGACCGCTACGACTTGACCTGTGTTATACGCACGCGGCAAGCAAATGCAGCCGTCCTTTCTGTCCATGGGTTGGTAAGATCTCCCACTCGTGTGTTCGTGTCAGAACTCAGAAGGGAAGTCTTCATGTCCCACCACGCAAAACTTTTTGTCCATGTGTTTCTTGTAACAGTTGTTTTGTCCTATGGGCAGTGTGCTGTTGCGTTGGTGTTGGTGTTGTTGTGGTTTGTTGTTGTTGTTGTGTGTTGTTGGTGTTGGATGTTTGTAAATTTTTCTTTTTCTTTTAATTAAATACGTCAGCACGTTCTTAAAAAAACTTTTTGTCCTAATATATACTCACTTGGAACTATACACAAAAAAGGGTATTCAAAATAAGTGAATCAACAGAGCATCGACAACCAAACATTTACTCCGAAATCGTTTCCACATGATTCTTTTCAGATTTGTGGCCTCAAAGTTGTCATTTCATTTACGTACAAATTACCCAACCAAGCATTTGCGTACGAACGATGATTACTTTGTGAAATCTTAAAGGCGGATGAAGAAACGGTTGGTTGAACAGTTGGTTCCAACCGCGGGAGCAACGGCATCTTAGCTGACGCGCGGTTCGAAAGGGACATTGCGAGACCAGACCGGACTTGATAGACGAGAGGTTGAAAATTTGAATCAGCTTGGGCACTTATATATGCAATTGACGGTTTTGGAACCAGGTGTCTCTGTTAATTGATGTCGATAATTGGAATCAACCGAATTGCATGCATGTCAGTCTGTCATATGCCTAAGTGAATCTAATCCAACGTCGCATGCAAGTGCCACCGGGCAATTTTCACGAGAAGAATGTTCCTCTCTCAGACGTGACGCGTTGGACTAAGGACCGGGTGTACTCCCCTTGAAGAATTCAGCGCGATGCAGGGCAACCACACCGAGGAGTGAAGGATTGGTAATCGGTTCGTTGCACCGTACAAATCGGGGCAAGGTTGAACTGAGGCCTTGTTTAGTTCCTGCAAGTTTCGCAAAAGTAATATATTAAAAAACGTGTCCTGTCTCTCATGACATATTTTTCAATACAACTTTTGCAACTTACTTTTTGTAACCTTCACGAACTAAACAAGGCCTGAACCTGCCCTAGAAGTCCAGACTCCCAGAACCTGACCAACGAGGCGAGCCGCTCTGGCTGGACTTTCAGGGTCAGTTTCAAACAGGTTTGGACTTTGGAGTTTCGGCCTACAAAAATCCCTGGAGCCCACACCATCCATCCATCCATCCTCTCTGCGTCATTTGCCAATGGGTTGGGCTTCTTCGCATTTCTGATTGGCCCGCGTAACAAGTCTCTTTGAGTCGAAAGGGTCAGATCAGGCCCAAATATCTGGAACCCACTGGGCCAATGAGGCCTCACGTCAGACTGGCACCTGCCGCCCGCCGTGCGACCGTGCGAAGCGTCGAAGATGAATTCTCGCGTGCGGAACGCCGAGAACAGCCGCCGCGGATGCGATCGTCCCAACGCCCCGAGCAGCGTCACCCGTCGACTGCCGCCGACGATTCCATGCGCGCGGCACGCGCGGCTGCGGAAACGTGCTGACACGGCCGTCGTCTCCTATTCGCCCTACGCAGACGCGCCGCCGCACATCGCTGGACTGTTTGCTTGGCTTATCAGCCACCAGCCAGTAGTACTTTTCTCTCACAACAAATCAGCACCAGCCACCAGCCAACCAGCAGTGTTTTTTTCTCACAACAAATCAGCACCAGCCATCAGCCACCAGCCAAGCTTCGTGTCGGCATCGGCAACCGCGGAACATGCCGTGGCTTGCTTTCGTGCGCGCGCGGTGGATAGGAGACACGCCGGCCGGCAAGAAGGCCACGAGAATATAAAATGACGTGCGTGATGACTTCACGATTCTCACCGCGAAACCGGAAGACGAGAGATGAGAGCGGCTGATGAGGACGTGGCCGCCGTTCCAGCGCTCGAATCAGAGTCGGTCTCTCTCTCTCTTCCAACCGGCCGGACGTGCGACGGCCGTGCCGACACTACAAGCTGACAAACTTTTTCTGCTGGCCGTGCCTACACAGTACGGCACGTCGGCAGTCGGCACGGGCACGACGCCACGGCGAGGCTGTTGCTGCCGCTGCCGCCGTCGCATCTCGCAATGAAGAAGGCCCCAACACCCAACCGTACCATGGACGACGCGAGCCGCCCAGCAGCGACCCGGCCTTCACCGCAGATCTGCAGGCAGGTCGCTCGACGAGTCCTTTCTAGCTTGTTCGTTGACCCGACAATAATTTTTTTTGCCAGCCGCGGCGCGATGTGATAACTGAACCGATCGCTACATATGACTTGACTTCCTTGTCAAACCACGCACGCTCCGCGTCCGCGGCGAGCAAATGCGCCCGTCCTTTCTGTCCCTCGGTTGGTAAGATCTCCCACTCGTTTGCTCGTGTCCTATGCTCCAGGCCCCACCACGCAGAGCTTTGTCCTATGCTCACTTCACTTGGGGCTTGTTTAGTTCGCGTGAATTCGATCGAATTGAGTGTAGCAGATTCCCTTGAGAATTGAAAAAGTAGAGAGAGGGCACGTAGTTCAATGCGTTGCTTTTGTTCGAATTGGTGCTCTTTCGAGCGAACTAAACAAGGCCTTGGTTAATCGACTAGGGGGTGTTTAGTTCACCCCCTTTCTCCTCTATTTTGCATAATACGTGTTTCCCAATACACTTTTTTTCCTCTGTGACACGCGACCCAATGCATAAAAACACTACGCATAACAATATCTAAACACCCCCTAAGTAACCATGAACGTGCTTGTACTTTGTCCACATTTTAAGTGAGAAGAGGAGATGGTGTTCTGGAAAGCCAAAGGAGTGAATGACAGCATTCGACCACAAAAGCACTTGCTCTGAAATCAGAATGGCGTTCGGTTGATAATAAGATTAGGCTTAGGTTTTCAGCCCGTAGGTCCGAGTCCTTTTCGATTTGAATTAGATTCTGAGCTGTTTCGAGGCGTCAATGCGTCATCGTCTCTCAACTGTCGTCGCCTCTGATAGTCTGATGAGCATCGGCATCACATTCACAGCTGAATTTCCTAGCGTGGGCTCCGGACATGTCACTCCAACCATATTCGCTAATGGGCCGGCGGCCTCCAAATCTGGCTGGATCTATGTCACGGCCAGGTTCCCTCACCCGGTAAAACTGCACGCCTGTACCCTACTGGCCTACTCCTATATGGTAGCCGGTCGCGTACATACGGCAGCCAGGCACGTATAAAATGTGGCGAAAGGCTCATGTCATCGACCAGAGTTTGCTTTGCGTGTGCACGGGGGGCCTATCGGCCGCGGTCTAGATCGGCTCACCTGCACCCGATGATTACTGGAATCTTAAAGACGGATTAGGAAACGGTTGGTCGAACAGTTGGGTCTAACCGCGCGCGGCAGCAACGGCATCATCATCTAGTATCCGTCTTACTCCGTATCTAGCTGACGTGCGCGCTGTTCGAAAGGGACACCGCGAGGACCTGGTTGCTGGTTCTTCCGGCGGGGAGAGCAGAGAGCCAGAGATAGATTTTTTTTATTGTTTTGTTGATGTGGACCAGTGTTTATTTTGTGTACTGCATGCTCCATATGGAGTAGAGCTTTTTCTTCTTGAAAAAACATGTGGAGTAGAGCCGTGGATTCTTCCGTTCTGGTTACCTAGCTGCAGGCAGTTCGTATAATCGTACGTGCTCGATCTGCTACGGGCCGTAGGGATGGGAATGGGTCGGCCCGGCCTCGGCCTTGGATCTGGCCCCTATGGCCTCAAGGCCAATTTTAAGGGCCACAGGTCGACCCAATTTTAGTGTTAACTATGGCCTCGATGGCCCAACGGGTCGCATGGGTCGGCCCAATACATTTTTAGACTATACTTATACAAGCACTTTTAAATACATAAGAGATGCAAATTATATTAATGGTATTTTAAAACACAAATTTAAGGTTTTGGGTCGGCCCTACTTGACCCATTGGGTCGATAGGTTTCGGCTCTTATGGCCCCTTTCCTATTTGAAGCCGACCCACATGACCCATTGGCCTTGCTTTTTTGGGTCGGGTCAACTACCCAATGAGTCGACCCGGCCCATTCCCATCCCTAACGGGCCGGAACCGGAAGCGATGGCCATCAGCGCTGGAAGGCATCGTTTTCGCTGCGTGTACGGGTACGGACGATTGTACTCCAAATAAGTCTTGTTTATACTCGAGATGGGGAGACCTTGAAATATAGGTATCCGTACGAGTCTTCTCGAGGAAAGGAACTGAAGTACTGAGCGTACTACTGTTGACGAAGCAGAACTCCTCGTACGAGCATGTGTTTAGTCGATCGTCAGGTGGCAAGAAATTGAAATCAACGGAATTGCAAGGTGAGAATGAGATGCATGCTCCGATGCTCGATCCCCGGGGATCTCGCAATATGCTAATATATTTGCATGCGGCTCAGGTCCTAGTTTACAGCAGCATCTTTGCAGATCATCAGGTCCTAGCTTGTTTTACCCTATTTGGTTGTAGGGTGAAAAAATTTTCACCCTATTTTGACTATTAATTAGAGGTATTAAATAAAGCCAGTTTACAAAACTATCTTCACAACTCCCTGGCAAATTCGTGAGACGAATCTAATGAGGGCTTTGACCGCACGATTAGAGGATGATACTGTAGCATTACTGTAGCAAATTATGGATTAATTAGGCTCATTAGATTTGTCGCGCAAAGTTGCACTCATCTGTGAAAAAGTTTTGTAAATAGACTTCATTTAGTCCTCCATACATGCAAGATTCTCGGGGGAAAATTTTTTATCCCCGGGAACCAAACACGGCATGTCAGCCTGTCGCCCGTATTTTCTTTTTCTCGTATGAAATCTGATCGGTAAATTTTGATCTCGTATTTTCTTTCTCGTACGAACAACTGATGTGTACACTACGACGATCGACCAGAATCATCAACATGAAAGCGAAACTGCATCTTATACGTAGTACAGTACCGCAACAGACCCACACACACTCGAACAAATTTCCAATAAAGCACATGTGGGTGTTCCGCCTCAACGGATCTACCCATCCACCAAAGCTACACCCCCGATTTCCTGAAACAAACGTTTCGAGCACGCAATGCAGAACATGACTAAGGCCTTGATTAGTTGCACAAACTTTTCAAACTTTTTACTATTCACCCATCACATTAAATGTTAGAATACTAATTAAAAGTATTAAATGTAGATTAATGACAAAACCCATTTTATAACCTCTGGGTAACTTCGCGAGACGAATCTAATGAGTCTAATTAGGCCATGATTGGACAACGTCGTGCTACAGTAAACAATCTCTAATGACAGATTAATTAGGCTTAATAGATTTGTCTCGCGATTTCCCGTCCATCCGTGTAATTAGTTTTATAATTAGATCATGTTTAATCCTCCTAATCTTTGGTTTAAAATTGCTACAGTAAATTTTATAAACTTTCAAACCCGAATTAAACAGGCCCTAATGCATTATACTAAGACTGCATGTCTGCATCACAGGCCGACGGCTAATTGGCAGATCTCTCTCCGAGTTATCACAAAAGCAATTGGGCTCGCTGACAGCGCTAGCGACCCGCCCAGTACGCGATCTCAAGACCCGGCCAATCCATGATTGACCCGGCAGCAGCAACTTGCTGCCATAGTTTCTGTCTAACCGAGCCGATGGATCGCTGGAGATGCATGCCGTCGTGACAAAGCTGGAAACTGAAGAAGAATCTAGGCGTCGTCGAAGTGTTTTCTTGAGATCAGGTCACCCTACCGGTGACCAAACCCACCAACGCCCAACCACACACGGACCAACTCGCAATTCATAGCGCGGCGCGCGGATGCCAGAGGATTGGGCCGGCCCGGCAGTGCAGATCGATAGATGCTCGCCATGCCATGCGCCTATGCCTCTCTTTCTTGTGGTCGTCGCAGCAGCTCCAGCATTAGACGAGACCGAGTCACGCAGCAGCGAGAGGGCCGCACCTGCACCCGTGTGAAAAGGAAACAGTGACTGTACGGTTGAGTTCGTTGAACCATCAGTGAGGAGGTGATTGGGGTGTTGATGACGCGGCGGCAGATGGATCAGCCTGTCGAGCGCGCCGTCTTCAGGTCCGCGTGGGCGGACTAGTTATTGCTCACATTTGACCCCTGTATGCTACAGTACTAAAGTATCAAGCAACCGAGTCAAAGACTCTTTCATCACGCCATTAATTGCTTTCGTTTCTGGAAGCATGCAAAGTCAAAGCTGCTTCTTCACTTGGTGCTGTCGAGTTGTCAGAGAGTCAGCTGGTCCTCGTGTCTTGCTGCTGGTACGGCGCGGCCACTGTTTGGTACTGTACTGAGTTACTGAGGGTTGTTTAGATGCTATTATGCATAGTATTTTTATACATTGGACCGTGTGCCACAGAAAGAAAAAAATACATTGGGAAACGTGTATTATGCAAAATGGAGGAGAGAGGGGATGAACTAAACACCCCGTGACTAAAGAGCTTGAGCTTGACGAATGATGTATCCAACCAGAGTCGTTTGAGCGTACCAATGATATAGGCATCGACATTTCATGCGGAATTAGCACAGACCATTTCGCTGTTGGGAAGACGGACGGACAGAGGAATGAAGAGGCGGCGCGGCATGCGTGTGATTTTCTTGCAGGTAACAGACAACGCCGTCTAGTACGTATAGTAGCAGGTCGTAGCCATGCACGTCGGCTTGTTTGCTTGGAGCCCGGCCTGGCCAAACTGCCTGAGGGTCAGGCAGTAAATCCAGGCCATCAAATTCGGACACTTGGGGCTCGGATTGCTGCCTGGAGCCAGCTGCCTGGCTCAGGGTTCGAACCAAACATGCCCTAATAGCTGAGAGCGGCTAGCTGAAATAACTCAGCTCACTGCTGCAGCGCGCAGACGTTACGTGTACTCTACTACGTGCCAATAAATACAGTATATTCAGAAGGGGAAAACACACACACGCACAGAGGGTGTGGTGGTCCAGAAACGTGTATCTTCATTTCTGTGAGGGCGGCGAGGAGGGACGTCGACCAAACCAAACAGGATAGCACCTGCAGGCCGCATAAATGGCGGTGTGGGTACAGCTCCCATGAGTCTCTGACGATGACGGCCCCAGCAATGGTGTACAAACCACGCGGAGGAGACGGACGATCAGACGATGACACATTGACACCCAACCCCCAACCCAAAACAGAGAGCCCCTCCCATGCTGCACCGATACTATACTACTGTTCCTCCACGCGGGGAAGAGGAGGCGTGCTCTCTTAGTTTCTTTGCAAATGTTGCGCCATTATTCCATTATTTAGCCAGCAATAAAACCAGGGTATTGCACTATTGTTTGGGCGAAAAATAAAGCCAAGATGCATGACGCCGATCGAGATGTTGCAGTATTATTTGGGCATTCATCCCTGAGCTGTTGGAGACGCTATCAGTTTTGGCTCGCCTAACCTAAAAGCATGCAGCGCCGGTCACAGCTGGGGTTCGTCTACTCTGAAATCGTCTGATGTCCAAACCGTAGCCAAATGACTGAATGCCTGTTGACGCAGGCAGCCTGATAAATATTCAATTGTCACAGTGCGGTTTGGAAAGCATGGAGGACATCAACTTTTCTGGTCCTGAGCTTTTGATTGGCCCATTTCAGACTAGTAAGTTAATGCTTGCACCGTACAGGTAAAGGACCACACTGCGCCACCTCTAGTGTTTTGTCTGCTCCGAGAAACTGGGAGATAGGGTGGTTAAGTATAGATGAACAGCTGTGCGCTTTGCCTTTGCCTATCCTTTCTTTCGCACCTACACTTCAAAAAGCTTTTGAGTCCGGCCTAGGTCATTGCATGTGTGATGTGTAATGAAAGGGGCTGGCTTTCATTATTTGTCAAGATCTCAACGCACTCGTCTTTATCAGTGAGCTCAGCCCCTTTCTGATATAGCCTCTGTCCAAGATGCTGCGTACTTTGCGCTTCAGCTTCCACAAGGATCAGAGCACCATATCAGGGTTACATTTCCACATCTGCAGGTACTTGCAGCTGCAGCCATCAAAAGATGGGTTTTTGGCCGTCAAGAAACCAGCTGCCAGGTCGATCATGGGTTTTGGGCGTCAGATCAGAAACGAGAAAGGTTTTCCAGAGCAGGTGAACGGCATCTCAGGATTTCCCAATCCTCTAGCCTCTCCAAATGGGGGCAGACTTACCGCACAACCAGTTGGGTGCTTGCCAGTGCATCATGCGAGGAATTGGGCGGGGGCATGCATTCATCTTGACTACGACGGGCAGAGTACCTTCGTAATCCAGCAGGGCTTTGATTGCGCGAGCAGGAGGTACCAGCAAAAGGATTACTGTAAATTTGCACATGTGGCAGTCCTGAAGCCGTTGTCATTGCATCCCTCAGGCTCTGACCCAGCGGTGGTCGCACAAGCACAACGGGGGCAGCCAAATCTGGCCAACCATTGCATGTGTCGTCGTACATGCACAAGAAAGTTACCGGCGGCGGTCATATAAAAGTACCCCTGCTGTACATGTCTGCAGACTGTAATGTGGTACCAAGAGGTAAAAAGACACGGAGAGCAGGAGTCCTGCCAGTTCCTTCAATGCTATGTGCTCGGATCTCTCTAGAAGGAACCTTTTTTTTAAAAAAAACTTACGAAACTAGAAGAAAATTTCCCCCTTTTTCCCTTATCAGATTGTATGGGCCAGTTTAGTTCGGGAAAAAAGTTTGCGAACTTTACTGTAGCAATTCTAAACCTAAGATTAGGAGGACTAAACATGATCTAATTATAAAACTAATTACACGGATGGACAGGAAATCACGAGACGAATCTATTAAGCCTAATTAATCCGTCATTAGAGATTGTTTACTATAGCACAACGTTGTCTAATCATGGCCAAATTAGGCTCATTAGATTCGTCTCGTAAAGTTACCGGGGGTTATGGAATGGGTTTTGTCATTAACACACGTTTAATATTCCATGCATGTAAGATTCCCTTTGATGAATAGTAAAGTTTGATAAATAGTGAAGTTTGGGGTGGGAACTAAACATGGTCTATGTATACGCTCCGTTTGATTGCTTGCCTTTATCACTGAATGTGCAGACGCCTGATCCAACATGGGGCGGCCACAAGTGTGGGAAATACTACTGTATGTACTGTATTCATCCGTACCTCGCTGCCCTTTTCTATTTCAAGCAGACACCTGTACATGATCGTCTGATCGGTGTCAGATTGAGATGCAACGATTTACTTTTATCTGAACCGTCCTCGCCGATTTCCTTCGCTTCTCGACCGGTCTTCATCAGCTCGATCACACCAGCATCGCAACGTCAAGGTCATGAAGGATTCCAACAACTATCCTGGCGAAGTCTGTAAACTCAATGGTCCATGGGGGTACCACCATGCAGTCTGCTCAAATTCAACTGTTATTTTTTCCTGTGCCTCTTCATCTCTTGATGCCTCACGATGTCAATTTTGAATGACATGGATCAATTCAGAACCAAACGCTCCTCTCTCTGCGCGTGTACGTGTGTCAACGGAACAGCACGCCGCGTCTTACCTTGGCCGTTGGCGAATGGCCGATCGCCATCGCCATTAACTGCCGGTCCAAGCTGCGATAGGTAAAGGCAAGCCGCGAAAACCGTAGCACCTTCCTGCCCATATTCCTTTCTGCGCGCCGAAATACCGAGGGCAAATACCGAATTATTTCTGAACCGGGGAAATAAAACAACCCAATGATGATCTGATCGGCTGATCCTCGCGTGCGCTATAGTTCGTCACGCGTTCACCGGTGATCTCGTCACCCTCGTCGCTAAATTCTCTCGCCGCGGTCGCTGTTTTCCCGAGATTGCTCACCAAAACCCTGTGCACGCGTGACTGCAGCCTGCAGGCGATGCGAGCGCCGGAGCAACAGGCAGAGGCCGGGGCGGGGGGGCCTTGCCCCCAGCAGCCAACCTCCGGGCTCTGGTTGGTGGCGGTAGCCGGGCTCTCATTTAAACTACCCATCTGCCCCGGAATTTAATTACTGGCGGGGGCGGCCCCCTCGCTCGCGCCCCGGCCGTCTGCTCCCCACTATATTAAGACCCCACCACGGCACCACCTCTCCTCCGCAGACAAACTCCCCCGCCCCCACGCACAGCAGCAGCAGCGCCCCGGCTCGGCTCTTCCCACCGCGCGCAACGCACGGCACGCGGTTGCAGCGCCCGCCAGCGGAGACGCCGCCCTGCGGAGAGCAGAGGCGCTGGTAGCCGTCCGTGACCGGAGCGGGCCGGGAGGGAGGGGAGGAGCGACTACCAGCAGGCAGCAGCGCGCGAGAGCCGGCCGGGGCGCCATGCCGAGCGGCGTGTTCTCGGGGTCGGTGAACCTCAAGTACGTGAAGCTGGGGTACCAGTACCTGGTGAACCACTTCCTGACGCTGCTGCTGGTGCCGGTGATGGCGGCCACGGCGCTGGAGCTGGCGCGGCTGGGCCCCGGGGAGCTGCTCACGCTGTGGCGGTCGCTGGAGCTGGACCTCGTGCACATCCTCTGCTCCGCCTTCCTCGTCGTCTTCGCCGGCACCGTGTACGTCATGTCGCGCCCCAGGCCCGTGTACCTGGTGGACTACGCCTGCTACAAGCCCCCCGCCAGCTGCCGCGTGCCCTTCGCCACCTTCATGGAGCACACGCGCCTCATCAGCGACGACGACAAGAGCGTGCGCTTCCAGACCAGGATCCTCGAGCGATCGGGCCTCGGCGAGGACACGTGCCTCCCGCCCGCCAACCACTACATCCCGCCCAACCCAAGCATGGAGGCATCCCGCGCCGAGGCGCAGCTCGTCATCTTCTCCGCAATCGACGACCTCGTCCGCCGCACGGGGCTCAAGCCCAAGGACATCGACATCCTCGTCGTCAACTGCAGCCTCTTCTCGCCGACGCCGTCGCTGTCCGCCATGATCATCAACAAGTACAAGCTCCGCAGCAACATCCGCAGCTTCAACCTCTCCGGCATGGGATGCAGCGCCGGACTCATCTCCATCGATCTCGCCCGCGACATGCTCCAGGTAATTATACTTATATACTACTGTATAGTATTTTATTAATCACCCAATTATTAGTTAATTATAATTCCTCATTGTCAGTAGCTAGATAGAGCAGTTAGCGAGCTGTTCTTGATCTAGCTAGGGGCTGATGATAAAGCTTCAGCCGGAGCAAGTAAAAATTCAAACAAAACTAATTCTCAGATATATTAATTAATCTCTATATATATTATATTAGGTGCACCCGAACTCGAACGCGCTGGTGGTGTCGACGGAGATCATCACGCCCAACTTCTACCAGGGCAGCCGGCGCGACATGCTGCTGCCCAACTGCCTGTTCCGGATGGGCGCGGCGGCGATCCTGCTGTCCAACCGGCGGCGCGAGGCCCGGCGCGCCAAGTACAGGCTGGTGCACGTGGTGAGGACGCACAAGGGCGCCGACGACCGCGCGTACCGGTGCGTGTACCAGGAGGAGGACGACCAGGGCTTCTCGGGCATCTCGCTCTCCAAGGAGCTGATGGCCATCGCCGGCGACGCGCTCAAGTCCAACATCACGACGATCGGCCCGCTGGTGCTGCCCATGTCGGAGCAGCTGCTCTTTTTCTTCCGCCTGGTGGGGCGCAAGCTCATCAACAAGAGCTGGAAGCCCTACATCCCGGACTTCAAGCTGGCCTTCGACCACTTCTGCATCCACGCCGGCGGCCGCGCCGTGATCGATGAGCTGCAGAAGAACCTGCAGCTGTCGGCGCGGCACGTGGAGGCGTCCCGCATGACGCTGCACCGCTTCGGCAACACCTCCAGCAGCTCCCTCTGGTACGAGCTCGCCTACATCGAGGCCAAGGGCCGCATGCGCCGCGGCGACCGCGTCTGGCAGATCGGCTTCGGCAGCGGATTCAAGTGCAACAGCGCCGTCTGGAAGTGCCTCCGCAGCGTCAAGACGCCCACCAACGGGCCATGGGACGACTGCATCCACCGCTACCCCGTCGACATCCCGGAGGTCGTCAAGCTCTGACCGCCGCCGCCGCCGCCGTACTTGTACCTGTACGTCCCGCGAAGCATTTCGCTTAAAAATCTGGAGCTTTGTGCTGTTTCTGTTCCTTCTTCTTTTGTTCTCTTCTCTTCCTCTCTTTTTTCTTTGGCTATTAAATTAAAAAGGGTAAAAATCGATACTTTGGTTGCTGGATGTGTCACACAAGGAATGATCATCACAGGAGATTAAATTAGTTGTTGTCGGATTGGATGTTGCCAAAAAATTGCCCTACGTTCGCCAGGGATTGGGCGATTTGAGCTTGGATGGGAAGGAACCCGAGCACTTGTAAATTGTAATCCATGTTGTAACCTGTGAAAGGGATACATGAATTCTCCTGATAGGTATTGGAGCCAATCGTCGCCGCTTGTTAATTTCCCGTCTATTGCTTGTAGAAGTAGCCTGTCATGTGAGATTGACTGGGATCCAGTCATGTGTTGCATTGGGGGCTATCATTGAAATTACACATGGAGCTGGAGATAGCGTTGATTAATGCTCGCTAGCTGCTGGCAATTTTGTTGCCAGTCGTTTATAAGCGCGAGCACGAGCTACTCATGATCCATCCATTTCTAACAGAAAAAAAGAGAGTCATATGTTCACCAGGACCACTTGGCACTTGCACGCTGATTAAGGGCCTGTTTAGTTTTTTTTTTTTGAGAAAGACCAGTACAAACGCAGACACTCACACACGCACGCACACTCACCCCTATGAATACACGCACGCAAACCCTACCCCTATGAGCATCTCCGTGAGACTGGGCCGGCTGTTCCGATCTTGAGATTGACGAAGTCACCACAGGCGCCTCGCTATCGACGGGCACGTCGCCTACCACTGAAAGAAAAGCGCCGGTTAAATCCTAGAATAAATCCAGGAAAATGTGACAGGAGAAAGTTTGCGAAATTTACTGTAGCAATTTTAAACTAAAGATTAGGAGGACTAAACATGATCTAATTATAAAACTAATTACACGGGTGGACGGGAAATCGCGAGACAAATCTATTAAGCCTAATTAATTCATTATTAGAGATTGTTTACTGTAGCACGACGTTGTCTAATCATGGCCTAATTAGGCTCATTAGATTCGTCTCGCGAAGTTACCCGAGGGTTATGAAATGGATTTTATCATTAATCCACATTTAATACCTTTAATTAGTGTCTTAATATTTGATGTGACGGATAAATAGTGAAAAGTTTGTGCAACTAAACAAGGCCTAAGTAGATTAGGCAGTGGCAGTTCAACTTGTTACTTGTCAGAGTTCTTTTGTTGCTGTTCTTCAGCTTTTTTTTTTTTTGGACGACCGGGGCCATGCAAAAAGTTGGAAACTGAAGGTCATCACTTGTTACAGTTACACGAGAAGATTAATAGTTGAAATGATTTGTGATCCTGACTTGGATGTGGCTACACATGTGTTTTATATCCCCCCTGAGGTTGTCCAAATGTCCAAATTTGCTGCACTACTAAGAAAAGTCCAATCTCTTTTTTGGTACACCAAGTTAAATGCCATACGGTTGGCATGGCGACAAGAGCTGCCCGGAAGAGGCTTTGCGAAGCGCCTCTGCTGCTCCTGCTCCACCTCACACCGTCTTGGAGCTCCTCTGCATTCATGGAGCTCCTCTGCTCGTCTGACGATCGTGATCCAGTGTCGCCGTATCGGACGGCTCTAGGCCCCCGAGGAGAGGGGCGGCTCCGCGGCTCCTGGAACGCGTCGCGCTCGGCGGGCTCGGCTACGGGCGGCTTCGATCGGGCCCTGAATGCGAGGCGCACGGCGGCGGGGGTGGGTGGGTGCGCGAGGGCTGGCACCTGGCAGGAGAGGCGAGCCGAGGCAGGCAGCTCCGCAGCTGTGTTCTGGTGACAACCAGGCCGTGTGGTGTCTGCGGTTGAGGCTGGGGTCGCAGTTAATGGCCGGCCGTGGCATGGGAGGGGAGGGGCCGAGGAGGCGAAGGGGGCTCGCCGATTGCGTGGCCACGGCGCGGCCGGTGCTCGCCGCGCTCGCGGGCGGAGAGTAGTACAAAAAGAGGTGACGGTGGGCACAACGGTGGTGGCGTCGCGCTCGCGCGGCGCGGCGGGCAGCTAGCTCTAGCTAGCCTGCACTGCACCGCACAGCACGGCACTGCCTCTCGGTCGCTCCCGTCCGTCGCGGTTGGGAGGCGTTAAATGCGTTGGCTGGCGCCGGGTCAGTGTTGTTGGGGCCGAGCAATTGGGCGAGAGCGAGAGCGAGAGCGCCAGCCTCTCTCTCTCCCGCCTGGCACCGCGCCGCGCGGGGTGGTTCGGTTGGCGCGAAAGGGAGCGGGAGTAATGGAGGCGGGCGGAACCCGCGAGCGCGTCGCTGTTGCCGCTGCTGGACGGGCGCCATGGACAACGGGGAGACGGGCAACCGGGGCGACCCCTTTCCGGCGCTCGTTTTGGCTCGGGCACGCGGTAGTGGCACGCCCGATGGTTTTGCTCCGCCGCCACTCCGAGTCTCTCCGATCGCTCCGCGCCTTCGTCTGCCGTCTGCGGTGCAGGCTTAGGGAGCGTGGCACGCAGAGATAGCTGCGCGAGCATCGGGCCGGCCAGGCCGGGATCGGTTGACATGGCTGGTCGATTCAGTTCGGTGGGGCTACCAGAGGAACAGGGGAGCGTGGCACGCAGAGATAGCTGCGCGAGCATCGGGCCGGCCAGGCCGGGATCGGTTGACATGGCTGGTCGATTCAGTTCGGTGGGCAACGGCTACCAGAGGAACAGCGCTGTCAAGCATTAACTTTGCACCGCGTTAATTAACTTCATAGTTCATACCACAAGTAACAATTTCCTCTCTCTCCGGGCGTGCGTTTCAACCAGCGGAGGAGACTCAGCTGTCCTGTCAACGGGTATACGTACCATCATCATCCACGGTGCAGTACCGCGCTCTTAAAACGTTTGCTTCAGCGGCGTACCGTGCGTACTTTTGATGGTGCCGTGCCCGTGAGCCCGTGACGAGGCCTCGGTATAGATCTCGCTGGCACTGCTGCTCCCCATTTATGATGAACTCATGAAAGATAGCTAGATATCAGCTCACCACCACTTCTTCCCCCACCGCCCTCAGCCTTTGGCATATCGTGATCAGCACTGAATTCGGTACAGTGATGTG
The DNA here is from genome assembly GCA_004135705.1 of Alloteropsis semialata. Taxonomy (NCBI): domain Eukaryota; kingdom Viridiplantae; phylum Streptophyta; class Magnoliopsida; order Poales; family Poaceae; genus Alloteropsis; species Alloteropsis semialata. Next base: position 91,920,769 of record CM014278.1, on the reverse strand, counting down.
AACCACACGCATTGCGCGATAAATTTGACTAGCATCGGCAACACTTGGATGATGATGAGCTGCTGATGCTGCTGCGCTCACTGTGGATGAACAGACGAAAACGCCTTGTTGCCCTAGAAAGAGAGTGAGAATTTGACCCAGTTCTTTTCTTTTTAATTTCTGGGCAAAAGTTGACAGGCATAAGCAACGAATGCTAACTTTCTGCCATGAAATTTGCTAGGCGTGTGGCCGCAGTGAGCATTCGTATCCTGCCTTCCCACACACAAAACACATGAGAAAGAGATGGCCCCTCTGGCTGGGGAATCTCCTCGGTCATCAGTGCCATGAAACATTTTTCGTTTGGCGGCAAACCAGCATGACGCCATTGATGAGGAAAGAAACAATTTGCCACATGCGTTCAAAAGAAACCTTACTTGATACGCATGGGTTCAACAGCCTAATTTCAACACGATATCATGACATCCCTGTGCAACTACACAGCATTTTCCCAGTTTTATCGTCGTACTGCATCCATCAGCAATACAGACTTCAGTTCTCAGAAGGATGATGCTTCTGACAGAAATTCAAAGTGTCTCCATGGGTCCAGGCATGCATATTCAAATATTTGCAGTGATATTAGACTTCAGCTGCTTAAGAAATGTGTTAGAAAGTAGATTAGTAGTTTGTCAATCTGGTGTTAAACTGTAAAGATTAAATATATACCATACTGTACCATACTGGTCAAAGTGTTGACACACAACATCCATTGGAAATCAGAGGAACATATTAGTTAGATGGTTTGTCTCTAAGTAATGGATGGCTGCATTTTTTTCCTTAAAAAAAGGTCAGTCTCGAGTTTTCATTGGACAGCACAAATAATTAATCCTAAAGAAACAATGAGTAACTTTGGGGTAGAACTGGGAGATAATTCATAAAATTATTTAAGCAAAAAAACAGCAGAGAACAAACTAAATAACATTGTGTCAAGAAGGGAAAATGATAAGGGGATAACTTTCAAGAAAAAGAGTACTATGGTATAATGATTGCAGAGATATCAATAACATCCTACAAAACAAAGGCAGGGAACCACTACTTAGTATCTCTAAAAGTTTGAACAATCTTCATAACTAAGAGTTGCTGTGCAAGAATACTGTTTATAATTCATCAATAACTCCACGGAAACAAATGCATGGAACCACACCTTAGTATCCCTAAAAGTTTGAACAATCACTCATAACTTGGCTGTGCAATTGTACTGTTTATAATTCATCAATAGCTTTGTTTTCATGAGGCTATATAAAAAAAAATGAAGGCTTAGTTTTTTTTTCTAGTATGAGCGTGTTACCATACTGTTAAGAGTGTTAGATTTAAGGCAAACAAGAAGTACCAACGCCAGTTGTAGACTCTACCACAGTGACATAGTACATAGGTGCTACACAAAGATTGCTAGCTAGACATTCTCAATTAATAGGCAACTCAATAAATCTTCACACCTAGAAGCACCATCGCTATGTAGCTTCTTCAAACATGCATCGTCTGTGGATGAGACGATGAGTTATGTTGAAGTGTAGTCTTCATGAATTGTTAGATGCTCATAGAATGACGTGTGGACTGTGGTGTGTCCCTGTATAACAACTGGTTTTTTTCTTAGAATATGAATGGTGCATCATGCATGACCATCTTTGCCAGAAATCATGAAAGGTGCACATGCAGGATTACATCAAGGTATCAATGAAGGCTGAAATGATGTTCCTATTATTTTAGGATCAGATAATACAATTTCTTTCAATCGTGCAAAAAAAAAAACTCCCTATATGAAACGTACTTTCTTTAAATACAATAGCATTGATCAAGCCATGACAACAGAGAGTAATACAGCCATTATAGAAACAGAGAGAAAGGTGCATCAGCATCAGCATTCGCTGTTATGGACAGATGGATGAATGTTGAGCTAATGAAATCAAGCCACATGCATCTAGAAATCTAATTAAGGGCTGACTTTACAGATTAATCTTTTTGGAACTGGGTTTACATTCAGCCTGATCTCTGGGTTTCTTTTTTACATATTATTCCAGGTTTTCTTTAAAAAAGATCTTCAAAAGCACCAAGGCATACAACACAGCCATGTTGTTCACATTATATAAAAAAGGGCATAAAATAATCACATAGATACAAAATTCATGATACATAATAGCTAAGAGCAAAAAGGGAGCAATAAGCATATGCTAAAGGAAAGGGAAGAAGAGAAGTACATCTTATTGGAATTCTATGCAGAGGTGCCATCAGATTCACCAGCGCCGCCTTTTTTCTTGGCAAAGTACTCTTCTGCACGGGCTTGGTTCTTCAGATAATTCTGTGAAAGCCATTTCTTCCGTTTAGGCAATAGAGTCAGGTTACAACCAGCTGCCTCGAGCTTCTCTTTAGCTGATGCTGAGAATGCTCCAGCCTTGATGTTCAACTTGACTGATACATCACCATCTCCTAAAATCTACAGACATCGAACAAAAAGTAAGCATGCAGGTCAAACAATATATGATCGCAGAAGTTACCAGTGGAAAATACTAGAGTAATGTTATAGGCTTATAGCACATGCGTTTGCTGGAATACTAGTTCATTTTAAGGTTGGCAGATATGGAAGGCAGATATGGAAGTCTATAGTAACTTTTGGAATACAATGTAGTGTGTAGACCCAACAAACACCTGATGGGAGTATTGCCAAACTGTACCAAGAAAGCCATTCAAAATTACAAGTGGTACTCATCTAACACATGGAGGCAAAAAATTGATCCAGGATTGCAAGTCCTAACAGATGGCTTCTAACTCAAGTAGCTAAACTTGGCATCTGCCGTTATCACAGGTGAAAGAAACGATATGGCAAACATTTAAGAAGTTAAAAAAAAACACTGATCACTCAAGCCAACAAATACAAATAAAACTCTGGCCGCACTTTGATTTTTTTTTTTTTGCTTCAAATTGTGGGTATAACAAGGTCATCTTGAAGAGCTGGTCCAGACAACACATCTTTCTCACTGGCCAAAAGCTAAGTTAAACGCTTGAAAGTTGATGGCACTCATATTTTGGGACACATCAACTCAATCGCAAATACCATGCCACAAAACAAGTTCTAAGTAAGCAACAAAAGAGTTTCATCATATATACCTTCAGTGGCAGCTTCCTTTCCCTGCCTGATGGATTGATCAAACCCCGCGATTTAAGTGTCTCCAGTGATATCTCGTCACCATCTTTGAATCCACCTCGCACTATGTCTTTCAAATTGAATGGCACATACTTTGGCAACCCAATGTGCATTCCTGAAAATTTATTGTTGAATTCGCATCACTGAATTTCTCAATTACTGCAGTTCCCACAAAATCAACTCGCATCAAGCAACCCAATGGATTATGTGCCTTGAATTAGTAAGGGCAATCTCGAAGTGGGACATCAATTGCCAGTACTAGAGAGTGGCTTCAGTTGAGCGGATTATGGGAACTTGGGAAGCTTGAACTGAAGCAACTCACCGCCGGCAATGCCGCGAAGCTTGGGGATTCTGCGGTAGAGTGGCATCTGCCCTCCCTCGAACCCGCGCCGGACGCCGGGCCCCGAGCGCGATTTCTGCCCGCGCATTCCGAACCCGCAGCTCGCGCCCTGGCCCGCCGCGATACCGCGCCCCTTCCGCTTGGGCCGTCGCCGGGATCCCTTTTGCGGGCCCAGGTTGTCGAGCCTGAACTTCTCGGCGGGCGCCGCGGTGTCTGAGGCCTCGGCTGCCGCCGGGGCGCCGCTGCATACGACGGTGACGCGGCGCGGCGGGCGAGCGCGAAGCGGGAGGGCGCGGGGCACGGTCCGGCGGCCGGTGAGTATTCCGGGAGCGGCAACGAAGGACGAGGAGGAGGTGGAAGTAGGGATGTGGAGGAAGGTGGCGGTGGGAGCGAGGGAAAGGAGGGTGATGGAAGCCATGGCTGCCGTTGGAGCGGCGAGCGTGGATAGAAGCGGATAATTGGGGTTTGGGGAGGGAGATAAGATGGAGACGATGGGCCTCTCCCCCCTCTATTTTGGGCTTGCTTTCAAATAGCCTTGGCCCATTGAGAACATGAGATTTTTTTTACAAAAATTAGCGTTCAACAGACACGAACAGGAAAAACTGGTGAAATGCAAAAGAAACACGCTAAGTTATATATATACATACAAAGGCATAAACAAAGGGGAAATAAGTCATTTACAAAGGCACTGACACGCTTCACGGGACGGCTTAGCAGTCTGCGCATGTCTAGCAGTTATAAGGTGCAGAAAGGAAACAAGGGTCCTTACAGCAAATTAGGCTTTCAGTTATAACGCGAAACTCTTGCACTCAACCATCTGAAATGTCGACGATTTCACCCCTAATGGGGGAACCCAACGGAGATGACATAGATTCATGGCCAGCTTGATTTCCAGCAACTCCATTACTACCCACAGGATGAATTGGCCAGGATCTTTCTTCGGGACAAGAAGCTGGCACAATTTCAAGTTTGCTACCATCCCCTGGATCTAGTGAGCAAGAACCAGCTGCATCAGAAGTTGAGCTTACAAACTCGACATTATTGCTGGATTCCCTGGCTATAGACATTTCATGTAATTTTTGCCTTCTTCTTCTTTCTGTTCGCTTATTGATCAATGGCACCTCATCTTCATCCGACTCACTAAAACAATAATAATTCAACCATTCAATTATTACTGAGTATGAGCCAAGTCGCTTGCTTTGTTTCCTTTTCTTCCGTCTGCTGCACTCTTGGTTCTCTAGTACAGCTGTTCTTGAACGTTTTGGTGCTTCCTGATCATTTTCAGTCATTTGAAGGTCAAAGCAAACATCCTTTGAAAATTTGATTTTCTTGTTAGACCTATCTCTTGAAGAGGAATCAAGTCCTGAACAGCCAACAGTACCATCAGTAACATGAAGGAACTCAGCAGAGGCACCTTCCCGTACGTTTTTATTGGTTACTCTGCCCTTATCCGATGTATGTGTGAGGTGCCAACTTCTGCAGACAGGTTCTTCAGCCTTGACCTCGTTGAGTGGTTCTTCACCTGAGATTATCAGAAACAATTAGCAATTTCATAACTCTGCTAGAACTCTAACATTTTATATTTGCAGACAATTCAAGAATCATCTGCAAGCATTTGTAGAAAGAAAATGACCTACTCTATAATAGAATATGATGCCATAATTTAAATGGGTAGGCCTGAAGTTAGTTACCTTTTGGACCTCCAGGTAATGATTCTTGAACTATACAATAGCTACCCGAGCACCGCTGCTTATGTCTGCAAGCCAAACATCCAAATACATCAATATGGATAGTCTTAAATATTCGAAGCGCGAACCTGGTACATGCTTATTTGGTAAGATGTTCCATCCAAATAGTTATTATACTTTTGAAATTATCCAAATATAGTTGTTGGACTTGGTATTACTCAATTTGGGATATCCATTATAATTACTGCAGCTGGAATTATTTATCCTAAACCAATAGCTCCACACATCTGATAGTGCTTTATTTATTTACGTGACAAAGCTCAATCATGTTGATTCTCTTCCGTTACAAAATTCAGGGAGACCATGAGTTCAGATGTACATGTACAAAGATCCAACTGAGTTCAGATGTCCACACCAAGAGGATCCATCCAAATCCTTGACCCCTTTTTTTGAGGATCCATCCAATTCCTGTTTCGATACGACTTAAGAAATTTGGTTTGAAAACTACTCAATTTGAAATTGACTATTTGTGCCCCTAAAGTGTACATCGACAATTGCCTCATTGCATGTATAAAGCTGTCAAACATGTTCCAATGTGTGTCTGTCACTGTATTCTATTGGGCAATAAAAATTGGCCCATACCAAGAGAATCAAGGCACTGATATTTTCTGAAAACATCCACTGTTATCCTTGATTTCTCTCATCAATCATATGCACTCTTATATTTACCTAGTAGGCAAGTAACACCAAATATTGCAATGAAGTACATATTCCATACCTATGCCAGAGACACTTAGAATTTTGACATGGGTCATCAGCGCCTTTTCTCTCAATGCAGTCATCACCGGATGGAACTTTCATCTTGGTTGACTTGATCAAATCTCCACAGCTTTGACACTGCAAAAATTGCTAGCTGTTAATGTGAATATATAAGTTAAAGTTTACTTATTGCAGTCCTGATTCTTACTTTGTACTGGTAATATTTCTTTCTGACCTCATGGAGCAGAGTTATGCTGTAGCCATCAACTGGTCGCTGAATGTAAGTAATAAATGGTGTTAACAAGAAATGTAAGTTAGGACTTAGGACTAAATGGCAATTAATGCATGAGTTTCAACTTACATGAGGATCAGTTACAGAGCTCAAATTGATTCTATTCATCAGCTTCCGAAATTTTGCACCATGATCACTGCTTGTTCACAATTTCAAAATAATCAAAAGGAAATTAGAAACTGAGAAGTATATTAAAAAATACAAGCTTCGATCAAAGAAGAACCTGTGGTCACTGATATTGTCCTTGATGCAAATATAAGCATGAATCATCTCATGAAGTAAAGCATTCTTCAGATCAGATTCCCCATGACATTCGCACAAGGATTTGGAAAGAAGTATAATACAGCCACCACCTCCCGGATAATAGTCACATGTGCTTATGTCACTGCACAGGGGGAATTAAGAAAAAAACATCAATCTTCTGGTGAACTCAACTACTGAGTACTTCAATCATCTTCTAGTAAACTACATACAATTAATTATGATTCTGTGACACTTCAGAAATCCATTTAATTGCAGTACGAAGTTAGCATCCTGATGCTAAGATCGTCCACCCTACATGGATAAATTTGCATTTTATGTGGTGGCTTTAAGATGTATTGTAAACGAAACTTTCAGCTGCAACAAACGATTGAGGGGCAGGCCACGCAGTAACATTTTGGAAACAAATGCAGGAAACATTTAGAGTTATCCAACATAACTAAGTACTCAACTATTATGCAAGAAAAGGTTATAAATGATCGATTTGCAATAGAAGGGAAATTCCCAGTATTCAATGATCTTATTAACATCTTCAACAAACGAATTGATGTATCAACAAATCATTGCTCCTTAATCGCAAGTGTGTTATCAACTCATTGGCCACTATAATTAACACAATACAAACTATGCATGACAGCCTCTCAAAAGAAAATTAAACGGGACTTAAAATCTGTTTATCACAGATGATTCATGATTCCTTAAATTGACAATGAGAATATTCTTCAATTGCAAAGCTGTCACTAGACACCACACAGTAACAGGACCAAATTTCCCCCGCCAACATTTGTTACTTACATCGTTTATCACACAATAGCAGGACAAAATTCCCCTTCCAAAATTTATTACTTATATCATCTTTCCAAGTAAAAAAAAAGATCCAGATTCATAAAAAGAACATAGTTTTGGCACTCAAAGCTGTCTGAGCTTATTTTACACTACTTCAATCAAATATTCAAATCACATGACAGATGCAACCACAAAGGGATAAATTCAGGTCAGAAAGCAAGCATGTCATGATGTTTTGGACTTTTGGTAATATACACGGTGCGGAAGTGGTTCGGTCTAAAACCTGTTTATCCATCTAAATAACGACTTTGATCGTTCATATCTTGGAACTGGCAAACACCATGTACTATGTATGCAGAGCTAACTGGCAAAGGTATCAGTGCAATGACCTACACCGTTTTCTCTATCTTCTCTTTCCTCTTGCCAAGAAACCAGGCATTTCGTTTAAAAGAAAAGAACCCAGGCATCACCTATGCCGCCTTCGCAACACTCCGGCAACAATATCAGTAGATGAACAAGAAAATAGATTGAAGAAGGGCGTCGCGTCACTTGCTTATGCTCAGGATACAAGTTTATACTGAAATAGAGTGTTCCCTTGGATGCACTGAATTTAGTTTTTATACGAATTAATGTTAATTCTAATGAACAACAGGGGATTAGACTGTTTTCTCCAGAAGCGAAACTGAGATTTAGAGCTTGGGGGCCCAATCAAAATTCGTTTAAGATAAGGTTCTCCTCCCAAATTGCATCGCAATGTATGAAATCTAGGTAGACTAGACAAGAAACAAGCAATAGCTTTCAACCAAGAAGCAATCCATCATCGGAACCCTCGATTTTTGTATCCTGGAAGTAGGAGCCTTATGCCGCTCGTAAACTGGAGAGCGAGTAGCGGGGGCACTCACCAATCGGGCAGTGGGTCTTCGGCCCACGAGACGGCGCAAGAGCCTAGGGAATCGCTGAAGTAGAGCGAGTTGTAGTGGCAGAAGAGCTCGGAGACGTCCGGCGCGCCTCCGCTCCCGTCCGGATCCGAGCCCACCATGGCCGGATTAGGGTGAGGCCAGGGGCAGTGGCGACGAGGACGATGGACGAGGGTTTAGGCAAAGCCCGGAGTCAGGATCTGGAATCTTGGATAGTTGGATGTGTTTAGCCATTTGGCAGGGGTGGTCGATGCGTTGGTGAGGCTAATTAATGTGCTCCCAAAATATGAGATTCCCTACGACATTCCATTCGCGGTTTGAACAAAAATGAAATACGCTACCACACTAAAAGTGCAAAGTCAATCACCTTTGATGCAAAATCATCCTTCACGGTTCTTGTTTGCTGACATGTGACCTTGAGTGCTCCATGTAGCCTTTCAGTACAGCGAGGACATACCATGGTTGAGGATTTGTCAAGTGCTAAAATCCGCTGGATCAAATATATCGTGACACTTCACTCAATCAAAGAAAAAAGAAGTATAATGGGTTCTTCTCGGAGGTATTATCTCCTCATTCAAATCCTAACGATTTACAAGAAACACTGGTTTTCATTTGCGGCAAGCAGACAAATATGGTGACTCGAAGTCAACTAAAATACCCTATCACGGCTTATCTTTTTTTCTAGAATTGTTCTAAAAGGCTGTCACTTTATTACATTATTCTCCGTACTCCCTAGTTGTCTACCATTCTTGTTTCACAAATTTTTTTGCATTAAGAACTTAGGTTATTGGAATCGTTCATATGGAGGATGCATCGTTCCAAGGTGAAATAAAAAAAATGTTTATGAGATACTTCAAAATTGATGCAAATAGGCATAAGTGCTACCTCCATTTTAAATAGTATAAGATACTTTTAAATCAAATTTCTCTAATTATGATTGGTTTTATTGAAAACGCACAAAAATTACAAACTTCAATCTAACTTCATCTTCTGAAGTATGTCTTGGGCTCTTGGCAGTGTATTTATTTGGTATTTTATATGTTTATATATTTTGTTATAAACTTGATAGGAGTTAAAAAGTTTGATGAGATAAAATTGAAAGAGTAAATGCACTCATCATACAACAACTTGGAAGTGGGTGCAAATTGGTCCAACACTTATAAAATGTTCAATGTAATACAACAGCTTGATATGTGGGTGCAGATTGGTACATCAACTTGTAAAATATTTTATTTTAAAAATGCCAACTATACATTTGGCTAGGGACGGATTGGATGCGGAGGGTATAAACTTGTACTATGGCATTTTAGGATTCCGTTTCTTAATAACATGACCAAAATGAATTATAGCTTCTACCACCCTTTTAAATTGATGTTTCAATATTTTTTAAAATTTTCCACACTTTCTTTTTTCATCTTACCATTGTGGATTTTTTTGAATATTAAGAAAAAATCCTAAAATATTTTGAAATAAGCAACAATAGTTTTGATGCAACATTCTACCTATAAATGGTCATTGATACATGCTATAGATATAAGCTTAATAAATTTACTAACATGTGTCACGGCAAATTGTTTGTTATGTTAGAATTAGAGAAACCAATTCTATAGGCTTCATTTCCAATATGAATTTATTTTTTAAAAATCAAAATAAATGATTATATCTTGGGACAAGTATATTACCGATGCAACACAAATAAATTGCCATATAATGCTCAGTTATTTGTTCGGTCCCGAATATATCATCTATTTGCTATCTAGGGTGACCAAATATATCATCGTTGTAATATTTTGTATTGTTGATGCACCAATTTATCAAATTGTTGCATTAAGTTGAGCATTTTATAAGTTGTTGGACCAATCTGCACCCTCTTGCTAAATTGTTGCGCTAAATAGAGCATTTCATAATTAGTTGGACCAATCTGCGTCCATTCAACAAGTTGTTGTATGGCAGGAGCAATTTATTCAAATTGAAATGTTTTATATGTTGGAACCAAGCAGTACCAAGAGTTGTTTGGCTTGAATTTTCAAGAAGCTTTCACTATTTTTGAGTTACAAATTTGTCGGTGGTGGTTAGTGTGACAGTATGCGCTCCACAAAGACGGATTAAATTAACATGAAGCCGAGAAGAACATTTGTCTCTCCAGAAGAATACTCCATTTCTCAAAGGGAAAAAAGGTGATATTTCTAATCAAAGGAAAAAAAAAACTCATAAAAGGATATTTCGGATCCACGTGTTGCGGATAGCGCCAACAAACTCACGCCGAGCGGTGTAAGAATGTCAGGGGCAGTAACAGTAAGCCTCTGACTGGATCTGCACCGCTCTCCCTCGTCGATCCCCACTACGAACCTCCCTAAACCTCGGCGATGGCGGCATCGCCGTATCTCCTCATCCTCCTCCTCCTCTTCCGTCCAGCAACTGCACCCACCCCCCGCGCGCCGCCGCCTTCGCAGCCGCCGCGGCTGCCTCAGAAGGTACAGGTGTGGCCCATGCCGGTGTCCGTCTCGTGGCCGGCCGCAGTGTACGCGCCGCTCTCCCCGTCGTTCAGCATCCGCGCCTCGCCGTCGCACCCGTCGCTCCGCCACGCCATCGCCTACTACACCCGCCTCATCCGCACCGAGCGCCACGCGCCGATTGTGCCCCCCGCCAACTACACCCTCACCGGCGTCCCCATCCGCCTGCTCTCGCTCTCCGTCTCCGATCCGGAGGTCCTGCTGGGCCCCGGCGTCGACGAGTCCTACACGGTCTCCGTGCCCCCCAACTCCGCCTCCGCCGACATCTCCTCCGCCACGTCCTGGGGCGCCATCCGTGGCCTCGAGACCTTCTCCCAGCTATGCTGGGCGGGCGGCGGCCCCTCCGCGGGCGGCCAGTCGATCGTCCCCAGCGACATCGAGATCTCCGACCACCCCCTCTTCACCCACCGCGGCATCCTCCTCGACACCGCCCGGAATTACTACCCCGTTCGGGACATCCTCCGCACCATCCGCGCCATGGCTTTCAACAAGCTCAACGTGTTCCACTGGCACATCACGGACTCCCAGTCCTTTCCCATCGTCCTCCCCTCCGTCCCCAATCTCGCCAACTTCGGTTCCTACTCCCCCGCCATGCGCTACACAGACCAGGACGTCCGCCGCATCGTCCGCTTCGCCGAGGCCTTCGGCATCCGCGTCATCCCCGAGATCGACATGCCCGGTGAGTGAGAATGAACAATTTCAAGCCGCTGTCCTCAATCAATCGTAGTAACCTGCATTGCCACTCCCCCTTAATTTTGAATGCAAATTCCTCACCTCAGGGCACGCGGGGTCGTGGGCGGGAGCGTACCCGGAGATCGTGACCTGCGCGAACAAATTCTGGGCGCCGACGGCGAAGCCGGCGCTGGCGGCGGAGCCCGGCACGGGGCAGCTGAACCCGCTGAACCCCAAGACATACCGCGTGGCGCAGGACGTGCTGCGCGACATGGCGGCCTTGTTCCCGGACCCGTACCTCCACGCGGGCGCGGACGAGGTGAACACGGCGTGCTGGGAGGACGACCCCGTGGTGCGGCGCTTCCTGGCGGACGGCGGCTCCCACGACCGGCTGCTGGAGCTGTTCGTGAACGCGACGCGGCCGTTCCTGGTGTTCGAGCTGAACCGCACGGCGGTGTACTGGGAGGACGTCCTCCTGGGGCCCAAGGTGTCGGTGGGGAAGACGGTGCTGCCCCGCGACACCACCGTGCTGCAGACGTGGAACAACGGGGCGGAGAACACCAAGCGCATTGTGTCCGCCGGCTACCGCGCCATCGTCTCCTCCGCGTCCTACTACTACCTGGACTGCGGGCACGGCGGCTGGGTGGGCAACGACAGCCGGTACGACGTGCAGGAGAAGGAGCGCGAGGGCACGCCGCTGTTCAACGACCCGGGCGGCACGGGCGGGTCCTGGTGCGCGCCCTTCAAGACGTGGCAGCGCATCTACGACTACGACATCCTGCACGGGCTCACGGAGGAGGAGGCCACGCGGGTGCTGGGCGGCGAGGTGGCGCTGTGGTCGGAGCAGTCGGACGCCGCGGTGCTGGACGGCAGGCTCTGGCCCAGGGCCGCCGCCGCCGCCGAGACGCTCTGGTCAGGGAACAAGGGCAACAACGGGCGGAAGCGGTACGCCAACGCCACGGCCCGGCTCAACGAGTGGAGGTACCGCATGGTGGGGCGCGGCATCCGCGCGGAGCCGATCCAGCCGCTGTGGTGCCCGCTGCACCCGCGTATGTGCCATCTCTCGCAGTAACAGACTAGCAGTTGCACAGGAGGCTGTTAGCCTGCAATGGACTGAATATTGACAGCACTAGCACGGTGGCAGACACAGATTTTGGTACTTGGAGGAAGAAAACCATCAGCATCGGTGTTCAGATAAGGTAGTGACTACTGGACGAATCAAGAACATAATAAAACCATTGCATCCTCAATCTACCATGTTCATCCTTGCTTTCATCCTCGTCGTTTGAAGCAAGCCTGTCATTGTTCGAGGTATGCTCAACTGCGTCACGGAGACTCCTAAAAAAAATGTGTCTCGAAGTAACATGTGCATAAACTCTGCAGTGTGCAGTCTGCACTAAGAACTTCCCAACTCCAAGTTAGGGGGTGTTTAATTCCAGTGAATTGGCGAAAAGTGGTGAAAAATTTTGCATTGGAAAGTGTGTCCTGTGAGAGGGGGGCACGGTTGTCAGTGTGAAAACTTTTTGGTGAATTTGAAAAGTTGAGGGAATTAAACAGGGCCTTAAACGAAACTGGGAAAAAAAATCATTGATAAGATCAAGGTCTTATATTCGGATAGCTGATGTTCTTGCACATGCACTGCCGCGCTGGTTACATTTTAGATAGATTTGTCAAATAATAGTATAATACATCAGTTGCACACATGTACTTGATTCGACTTCATTATTTTTATGTACTGATGGACTTGGAATAAAGTAGGGGAAATTAGGGCACCAGAAGTCTACGATTTTTTTCAAGTATTTGATTGTGATGTTGAAGTCCGACGTCTCTCTGGAGACGAATCTGTGATGCAAAGAACAAAAACGATACAAGATATTTTCAGTGGGTTCTGTACTCTTCCTGCTTACACCTCAGAGCTCACTGTTTAGAGACGCATGGCATGATGCTGTTGCTGTCGTGTCAAATATCTGAAGATTTGGAGCACTAGTTAGGGGCAGGCCTTGTTTAAGTTGGGAGTAGAAACTTGCCGAAAATATCACATCAAGTTTGAGGATACTAATTATAAAACTAATTACACAGATGGACTAAATATGATTTAATTATAAAACTAATTACACTGATGGATAGAAAATCATGAGATGAATCTATTAAGCCTAACAAATCTATCATTAGAGATTGTTTACTATAGCATCACATTGTCTCATCATGGTCTAATTAAGCTTAATAGATTCGTCTCGCAAATTTACCGGTGTTATGGAATGGATTTTTTTTTAATAATCTACGTTTAATCTTACTATTACTAATTGGAGGCTCCTTTTGAAGCCTTCAGATGAAGCCACCTAGGATCCTAGGTGGACATTCTAGAAAAAGAGAAAAATCCTAGAAATTTCCACTAAAAAGCAAAACATCTGGCCATCAATTGGAACACTCAAATCATCATAGCCATTAGATCTATAATATTTTCTAGAAAATTACCCACCTATGCCATTATGAAAATAGCTTAAAGTAACCCCCTAAATCTATATCAAAATTACCTACCTCTGCCATTATATAAAATAAGCCAAAGTAACCCCTTAATCTTCATCAAAATTACCCATTATGCCATTATAAACAATATTTAAAATAACCTCATAAATTTGCAACTAAAGTACCCACTACAAATGCCTAAAAAATAACCCCTTAACTGTACATCTATATTACCCACATATGTCACTATTAAAAATAACATGATGTAATTCTACATTGGAATCCAGATCACCTTAATTAAAATATACACCAATACAAGATTCTAAATTATCTATTTTATACACTATTGTTATATTATATAGTGATTAAGGTATATACGCATAATGTGCGTTATCATTTATAAATATATAGGGGAAGTGACGACTATATAGAATTCTATGTTAAAATTATAGTTCAAACTTAGGGTTCATTAAATAATATCAAGGCATACATGTGATGCAAAGTGAAAATTTAAAGATTATAATTATGTACCAAAGTCCAAAACATTATAGAGTGATTACTAACAAAGATCTATCACAACCAGATGAAAATAATAAGTATATATCTATATAGATACTATGTTCGAATATTTAAACAAATGAGAGATAGTTTATAATAGTTTAGTAGAAATGTAGCCTTAATTTTTTAATTGGAGACTCCGCATTGGTTCCCACGAGACACTAGAAAAAGGACAAATTCTAAAGATTATCACAAAAATCAGAAACATCAATCATGTAAACTCTAATAACCATATTCATTGGTCTATTATATTTTTTAAAAAAGTTACCCACCACTATCATTATAAAATTATTCTAAAATAAATTCAAAAAATATATCTAAATTATTGAGTTATGCTATTATAAAAATAATTTAAGTTAACCCCATAATTTGTATGTTGCTATTGAATATAACCAAAATTAAACACCTAAATCTTAATCTAATTATCTTCATGTGCATCCTAGCTACCGAAAAGTCCAAAAGTAAACTGATATATGATCCTAAATTACGGTAATTTATCATTGTTAACATAGAAATAATAAGTTAAAGTATGTACGCATCATTAGTATCATCATGTATACCATTTATACATGTACTAGCAACCTTGCCCATGCGTTGCTACGGATGAAAACCGTTATATCGTTTTTCTAAGCAAGTTAAAGAAATTAACTTGATTTTCCTAATCTGATTGTGGTATATAATGGACTACTCCTAATTCGATCAGAAGACAATATGAAGCATGTCTAATCCGATTCGTGAGACGTATATGACAGACCGCTGAAACGTTCCTTCCTTTAGAAATAGGTATATATATATATATATATATATATATATATATATATATATATATATATATATATATATATATTATATATATATATATATATATATATATATATATATATATATATATATATATATATATATATATATATATATATATTTATATATATATATATATATATATATATATATATATATATATATATATATATAGAAGAGAGAGAGAGAGATAGAGAGGTAGGAGATAAAGATTGATGGGTTCGGTTAGGACTCTAATCCAATTAGAGAACCGATGTCGACAGTTAGAGCCATGATATATATATATATATATAGAGAGAGAGAGAGAGATAGAGAGGTAGGAGATAAAGATTGATGGGTTCGGTTAGGACTCTAATCCAATTAGAGAACCGATGTCGACAGTTAGAGCCATGATTACAGTTCATCGCAATAGATGAGACCCACCTGTCAGAAAGGACAAAAAGAAGAAGAATCAATCATCTCTTTAGAAATAGGTAAAGATATATGAGGAAGAGATGAACAATATTGATTTTTATGTTAAATATAATGTATGGAGGTGCAATATAAAGTGTAAAAAGTGTGAATCTGGATGAAAAAGTGTATAGAGTAATTACTAATTAAAAATCAATCATAAATAAAAAATGATAAGGACACATCTATGTGAGCATTATTTTGAAGTATTGACAAAAAAAATGAAAGAGTAATATATAAACAATTTTGATTATTAGATAGGAGTTTAATTTTTAAATAATTTTAAATATAATAATTTTTAATAATATTAGCCCGTGCGGGAGCACGGGTTGATGGACTAGTACTCCTAATTACTAGCACCACATCCGATGTAACTCATGAATAGTTAAAACTTGCTCATTTAAACAGGGCCACAGTCATTATCCAGTGGCGTAAACAGCACGAGTAATCATCAAGATTGACGGAACAGTGCGCTATCTACGGATCGCCACTTCACCAGCATGGCTGTGCGCCGCCGGTTGTGCTCATTGGTGTCGTCGCCGTGGTTGGCGCCATGTCTCATAGCGTCTTGTCATGGATTACCATGACGGCAGTGTCCTGTTGTTTATGATGATGGCACTCGATGATTTAAGGTCCCGTTTGATAGAATTTCTTGGGACTTCAGTTTTTTGCTATAGTGTGTAAGGAATTTCTTGTGACTTCAGTTTTTTGCTATAGTGTGTAAAGAGTTGAAACTGGTGAATCAAAAAAAATAGTGGCTTTACCCAGCTCTACAAGAGGAGAGATAAAAACAGGGCCAAAGACGGTAGCTTGAATAATGAGTTGTGCCAAACGGGCAGTTATGATGGTTAGTGGAAACGAAGTGCGGTCATTTTTTATTTACCAGATTACGTGGTCTCGGTCTGTGTCCTGATCCTGATAGGGACAGACACGAGAAGATCAGAGCAGCAGCTCAATTTCCACATTGACAGAGAACCTCTCGGCCAGTACAGGATACCCAAATAAAGGTCCTGTTTAATTCACCAAATTTTTCATTTTCTTTCCACCTTGAGAATCGTGTTAGTTCATTTTTTTTCCTCTGTGCACGCGACCCAATGCATAAACTTTTCACCCTTTCACCCCAATTAAACAGACCCAAAAACGACGGAACTCAGAAAGAGCACGAGAGATTATTAGTTTTTTTTACGAGGTCAATGAAAGAAGTTAAGACTATTCAGGACGCAGGTTTCAATAGGGGCCTGTGTTCAAGTCCTGCAAAAACCAGGGAAAAGTTTCGACCAAGGCGTCCCATCGAGAAACGAATTTGCCCGGAACTCCATCAGAATTCACGTCACTCTTCCACACTACCACACTACCACAGCCTAAAGCGTAGCAGACAGATTGGAGTAGACGATCATCATCATCGACGGTCGACCCCTCCTGTTCTAGGACTAAAGGCTTGTTTAGTTCGTGAAACTTTGAAAACTTTAGAAACTAGTTTGCAAAAGTGTTAAAGTTTGCAAACTAGTTGAAAGAGGGTGTTTAGTTCTAAAGTTACAAAAGTTGTATTGGAAAACGTGTCGCGAGAGAGCACGTTTTCCAATACGTTACTTTTGCAACTTTGCAAACTAGTTGAAAGAGGATGTTTAGTTCTTAGGTTGCAAATTTGCAAATTAGTTTTGAAAGTTTGTGGAACTAAACAGGCCTAATCGTAGCTTCTAGCCAATCCACCCTAAACTTTTTGTCCATTGGTGTCGCTTTCCGTCCGACGCGTGCGAAGTGCAGTGCAATCCATCGGTCCCTTTCTGCTCTCGGAAGAACGTTCCGGTTGACGCCGCTACGCGCTGCCTCGTCCTCCTTTTCTCCCGTCTGCTCAGGGCTTTCCCTGCGCTGCGTGCAGTGGTGCAAGGCTTTTCGGTTCGCAGGCAGGCAGGCTTCTTCCCCGTGCAGGGCTGCAGCCTGCAGGTAATTGCTCCTGCGATCCCAGGTCGTCCCCAGAACTGGAAGCAGGGAGGGAGGGAGATGAGGGAGATCATCAGCATCCATATCGGGCAGGCGGGCATCCAGGTGGGGAATTCTTGCTGGGAGCTCTACTGCCTGGAGCACGGTATCCAGCCTGATGGCCTCATGCCCAGGTGAGGCCCCTTTCTATGCCAATTCTCGCACTTATGGCTTTTGGTTTATCTCATCCTTGTTTGAGAATTCTATCGAATTTGGTCTATCTGTGATGATTCCAGCACACATATCTGAGATAGCGCTGCCTTCTGGGTTCTTGTACTAGTAGCCTCAAATAGGATATTATGCTGATAATCCTGAGGACAATCTTTAATGGATGAAAGCCTAAAGCAAAAGCTTGAGAAACTTTGTTGGATGCTCTGAAAATCTTTTCTTTATGAGTTGATGACACCCCTGCGTTCACCACCACTTGCTTAAAAAGTAGAAAAGGGGCATGATCGAAAGACTGAAATAAAAAAATCTGCATATAAAAGAAGCTCCAGGGAGGATAAGCATGTGACTGGACACAGATTTACATGCACAATTCACCTGTTCTGCAGTATTCAATTTCTCTGTTTTTTGCCCGTTGCCTTGCAGTGACACCTCTGTTGGGGTTGCGAGGGATGCATTCAACACGTTCTTCAGTGAAACGAGCGCGGGGAAGCATGTTCCTAGAGCCTTGTTTGTCGACTTGGAGCCCACCGTCATCGATGAGGTGAAGACCGGGACGTACCGCCAGCTCTTCCATCCAGAGCAGCTCATCTCCCACAAGGAAGACGCTGCGAACAACTTTGCCCGCGGACATTACACAGGTTCGATATGCCTTGAGCCAGTTCCTGAAGAAAAGAAAATATCTTCAGCAATTTAAAATGATATATTGATCAGGAATAATAACTCTTGGAGACTTGGAGTTCGGAATTGCTATTTTGAATTTCGCCATACTCTAGGTGCATTTGCAAACTGTGTAAGCTATATATTTATGTATTTGAGTAGTTCGAGAAAGTGACAGGTAGAACTGATCCAGAAAAGGTTGGATATTAGAGAGGATAAGATCCATAAATTATAAAATATTCAATCATTCTATGTTGCAACTATTGTTCATACTTAATATACAAGCAACATTGATAGCAGCAATGGCTGCAACACACACAGAGGAGGAGAAGAGGACTGGGGCTGCTTCTTCTTTATTTCTATATCTCAAGCAAGCAAGCCAAATTTACAAAGGGGTACATGTCCTTATATAGACATGGGTGACTTAGCTCCTAAGCTAAGTGAGAGTACAAATCCTAATTTGCTACTCCTATCTACCTATTAATGGTAAAGTTGCTAAATGCAACTTTGCTACTACTAGCTATGAATGCTCTTGCTTAGCAAGCAAGGCATGGTTACAAGCAAGAGAGGGTGATTAACTAACAATTCTTCCCCTAATTGCCCTACTCTTGCTTGATCTCCTGAATTCCCACCTTGCTCCTCAGTTCCTGGAACCGAAGCCGCCCAAGAGGTTTGGTGAGAAGGTCGCCAAGCTGTCGAGTAGTCTCAACATACTCAACCTTGATCCGCCCTTCATCGATGCAATCCCTGATGTAGTGGAACTTGGTGTCGATGTGCTTGCTTCGATCGTGTAGGACGGGATTCTTGGCTAAAGCAATGGCGGACTTGTTGTCCACCATCAGAACCGGCACCCGGAGCTTCTCTCCGGTGAGCTCCTTGAGCAGCCGTGCCAGCCACACTCCCTGGCAGCTTGCCGTCGCCGCCGCGATATACTCTGCCTCGCAGGTGGATAGCGCGACGATCTTCTGCTTCTGCGACTGCCAGGTGATGGGGCAATCGCCAAGGAAGAACAGCACGCCGGAGGTGCTCTTCCTTCCATCGATATCGCCCGCCATGTCGCTGTCGCTGTACCCCATCAGCTCCAGCGCCGCCGTTCCTCGCCGCGGGTAGATGATGCCGTCCCCGCTCGTCCCTGCAATGTACCGCAGCAGGTGCTTGACCGCGGCGAGGTGATCCTCCCTGGGATCCTCCATGAAGCGGCTCACGTACCCCACGGCATAGCTGATGTCGGGCCGTGTGTGAGTGAGGTAGCGCAGGCCGCCGACGATGCTCCGGTATCGCGTGGCGTCGACCTTCGCCGCCGTGCTGTCCTTTGACAGCTTGAGCTTCTCCTCCATCGGCGCCTGAGCTCCCTTGCAGCCGCTCATGCCGCTCCGCTCCAGGAGCTTCTTCGCGTACGCTCTCTGGCACAGGGTGATGCCGCGGCTCCCCTGCTCCACCTCGATTCCGAGGTAGTAGCTGAGCAATCCAAGATCGCTCATGCGGAACATCTTCGTCATCTGCTTCTTGAATACCTCGATGTCCGCCTTCTTCTCGCCGGTGATGACCAAGTCATCCACGTACACGCCAATGATGATGGTGCCGTGCGCCGCCCGCTTGGTGTAGAGCGCGTGCTCGCTGGGACACTTAGTGAAGCCCAGCGTCGTCAGACTCTTATCCAGCCTGATGTTCCAGGCCCGCGGCGCCTGCCGCAGACCGTAGAGCGCCTTGCGCAGGCGGAGCACCTTGTGCTCCTCGCCGGCGACCAGGAACCTCGACGGCTGCTGCACGAAGACCTCCTCCGCGAGCTCCCCGTTCAGGAAGGCGGACTTCACATCCATGTGATAGATTTCCCAGTCCTTGATCGCCGCCATCGCCATCAGCAGCCGCACGGACTCCATTCGTGCTACCGGAGCGAAGACTTCCTCGAAGTCCACCCCTTCTCTCTGCACGTAGCCCTTGGCTACCAGCCTCGCCTTGTGCTTCACGACGTTGCCGTGCTCGTCGTGCTTCTCCTTGAACACCCACTTGAGCCCAACCGGCCGGCAATTGGCCGGCGGATCGATGAGGACCCAAGTGTTGTTCTCCTCGATCGAGCTTATCTCCTCGATCATCACCTTCCGCCAGTGGTGGTCGCGTTCCGCCTCGCGGAACGTCGTTGGCTCCTCCGCGCTGCCTAGGTGCAGCTCTTGATCGTCGAGGATGCGCTCCGCAAGCCCAGGCGGAGCACCATGCCCGACGATGTTGTCCACCGCCCGAAATCGCAGTGGCTCGCCGTCGTAGTCATCGTCGACTAGATCAGAGACCTCTGGCGGCGGCGTGGTGAAGCGAATCGGCGAAGGAGTACTCGAATCAGTACTCGAAGTACTCGAATCCGCCGATGCTGGCGTCCCCTGCCCAGCAGGAGTACTCGCGGCCGCCGATGCTGGCGTCCCCTGCCCAGCAGGAGTACTCGGCTCCTCTGCTTCAGCCGCCGCGCCCGCGTCGTCCGGCTCCTGCACCTCCTCTGCTTCTCGAGTCACCCAGTGCTCGATAGTGAAGGAGCTGCTCACCGTGTTTCTTCCACCTTCTTCCCCGTCGCCGTGCTCCGACCAGCGCCACCCTTTCTTCTCGTCGAACACGACATCACGCGAGATGCACACCCGCCGTGCACGCGGATCGTAGAGGCGGTAAGCCTTGCTTCCCGCCTCGTAGCCGAGGAGCACCATTGGCGTGCTCCTGTCCGCCAGCTTCGCGAGGCCCGGCCTCGTCTCCTTCACGTGTCCCACGCACCCGAACGTGCGCAGGAATGACACGTCCGGTTTCCGGCCGTGCCATGCCTCAAAGGGGGTCATCCCCTTCAAGCTCTTTGTTGGCGAGCGGTTCAAGATGAACACCGCTGTGCTCACCGCCTCGCCCCAGAACGTCGCCGGCACGCCCTTGGCCTTGAGCATGCTGCGTGCCATGCCGACGATGGTCTGGTTCCTCCTCTCTACCACGCCGTTTTGCTGCGGCGAGTAGGGTGCCGTGAGATGCCTCTGCATCCCCTCCTCTGCACAATACACACCAAATTCAATTGATGTGAACTCACCACCACGATCTGTGCGGAGGACCTTGAGCTTCTTCCCCGTCTCCGTCTCCACCTTGGCCTTGAACTGCCGAATCGCCGCCGCTGCCTCAGCCTTGCTGGACAGGAGCTGCAGCCACATGTAGCGGCTGCAGTCGTCGACGAGCAGGAGGAAGAAGCGCCTCCCGCCGTGATTGGCCCGCACAGATCGCCATGGACGAGCTCCAGGAGGTCCTCGGCGCGGTACGTCGCCGTCCTGGGGAATGGCCGCCTCCTCTGTTTCCCGGCGAGGCAGCTGTCACACAGCTCCCCGTCGTGGTTGATCTCCGGCAGGCCATGCACCATCCCATGGCGCGCCAGGTTCCTCAGCGCGTCGAAGCTGAGGTGGCCGAAACGGGCGTGCCAGAGCCACGCCTCGTCGTCGCCGTGCGCCGCCAGGCACACGGGCTTAGTGAGCCGGAGATCGATCTTGTAGAGGCGGTTGGTGGAGCGATTGATCTTGGCGAGGAGGTGGCGATCCTTGTCGCGGATGCGGAGCACGCCGTCGTCGATGAGCACTTGACAGCCCCGCTCGTCAAGTTGCCCGATGCTGATGATGTTGCTCCGCAGCTTGGGGATGTAGTACACGTCGGCGAGGGCTCGGTGCGCGCCGTTCTGGCACTTGAAGACGATGGTGCCGTGCCCTCGGATCTCCACACGCGAGCCGTCGCCGAACTTCACTGTTCCGACGACCCCGGTGTCGAGCTCGGAGAAGGCCTCGCGTTCTCCGGTCATGTGGTTGCTGGCGCCCGAGTCCAGGTACCACATCTTGCTCTTCTTGTCGCCGCCGCCGTTGCCGTCCTCCTCCTCGAGGTGGACTTGTGCCCGCCTTTCGTCGAGCACCACGGGGGCACGCGGCGCGACCTCTTCCTCGGCGTCGTGGAGCGCGCAGACTTGCGCCATCAGGAGCGCTGGCTCGTCGTCGTCCTCCTGAGCCAGGTGCGCGCGCTCGCGGCGCGGCTGCTTGCAGTCCCGGGACCAGTGCCCAATTTCGCCGCAATTGAGGCACTGATCCTTGGCGACGCGCCGGCTCCCGCTGTGCCCGCCACCGCCGCCGCGTTCGCGCGTACTGGAGCGACCGCGGCCTCTGCCGCGTCCTCCTCTGTTTCCGCCGCGCGGAGCAGAGGACCCTTCCCCTGCTTCACGCTCGCGGAACTGCACTGCCCGCGCGTCCTGCGCGGCGAGGAGCAGCTTCGTCGTGGCGGCTGTGGTCGCCGCCTTCGCCGCCCTTGCGGCGAATCGATCTTCCGCCGCCTTGAGGCGCCCCGTCACCTCCTCGATGGTGAGCGCCTCCATCTCGAGACAAGTCTCAATCGAGATGGCGATTTGGTCGTACTTCTCCGGGACGCAGCGCAAGAACTTGCGCACGGCGTCGTCCTCCGTGACCGGAGCGCCCAGCGCCCCCAGCTCAGTCACCATGCTGGTGAGGCGCAGCCCGAAATCTTCGACGGTCTCACCGTTGTTGAAGTCGAGCGCCTCGTACTCGCTGCGCAGCTGCTGCGCCTTGGCCTTGCGCGCCCGTTCGCTGCCGAGGCGCATCACCCTCAGGGCGTCCCACGCCTCCTTCGCCGTCTCCTTCGAGCCCAGGGCGATGCGGTACTCCGACGGTACCGCCTTGAGGATGGCCTCCATGGCAAGCTGGTCTTCCTCTTCGTCGTCGGTGCCGACACTCAACGCCTTCCAAAGGCCGCGAGCCTTCATCATCACCTTCACGACGACCTCCCATTCGGCGTAGTTCGTCCGCGTGAGGACGGGGAACTGCGCGCCGCCGATGTCGCGGATCGTCTTCTTCACCACGTATGTCGCCCCGCGACGTGGTGACAGAGAGGTGTCCCGGCGGCCGGCGGAGTGGTGGCCTCGCCTACCACGGCCGCGGCCTCGCCCACCGTCGCGCCCGCGCTGCTCGTCCGCCATCCTCCGGCGAAGCTACGCCCAACCTCGGCTCTGATACCAAATGATAGCAGCAATGGCTGCAGCAGCAGCACACACACACACACAGAGGAGGAGAAGAGGACTGGGGCTGCTTCTTCTTTATTTCTATATCTCAAGCAAGCAAGCCAAATTTACAAAGGGGTACATGTCCTTATATAGACATGGGTGACTTAGCTCCTAAGCTAAGTGAGAGTACAAATCCTAATTTGCTACTCCTATCTACCTATTAATGGTAAAGTTGCTAAATGCAACTTTGCTACTACTAGCTATTAATGCTCTTGCTTAGCAAGCAAGGCATGGTTACAAGCAAGAGAGGGTAATTAACTAACAAACATCACCTTTTTTTAACCTCGGGAACCTTACTTTAAAAAGATTGGCATACTTGGGAAACTGTCCCATGCTCATATTATTATCTGTCCTGTTTGGGGACTAACTCTTGAAGTTGTTTTTCTGTTGCAGTTGGAAGAGAAGTAATAGATCTTTGCCTGGATCGGATAAGAAAATTGGCCGACAACTGCACTGGTCTTCAAGGTTTTCTAGTTTTCAATGCTGTTGGTGGTGGAACTGGCTCTGGACTTGGTTCGTTACTTTTAGAGCGTCTGTCAGTTGATTATGGTAGGAAGTCGAAGCTTGGTTTCACCATCTATCCTTCACCGCAGGTATCATTATGATAATTTCATACCATTCCAGATTTCCATTATGCATAATTTTTTCGTCATATTTGCATCAATGCGGTCATATTTTCATGTTTGTTTTTGGACAATAAACCAAGCAATTACCACCCTAGGAAAAAATTGTAGTATTCAGTGCTAAACATTAATTAAAAAGGAGATGGCTTCAGTTCTGACTCATGATTTGGTGAAACTACGGATGTTAAATAGTACCAGTGACCAAAAACATTTCCATCTTGACATCAGTTTTGTTACACGACAAAGATCTCAATTTAACCAAAATGATTAATCAAATATCTTATGGTAACTTTATAACAAAAGTCTAGATATGTAATGTGTCAGGGTTTCATTTTTTTATAAGCTAGTCTAATTGTTTTGCACTTTTGCCTTGTATTTCCAACTAGTATGTTGCCTTTGTCAATTTTCTGGAAGAGCTCCAATAAAGTATAAATTTTATTGCCATTACAGTTGAGCAACCTTTGTCAGTGAGCAGAACACTTTGTTTGTTCTCACAATGAGACATAGTTTTTGCCTACAGAAACATATCCTTCCCTGACCGACATTCACCTATCATTGACTAGCAAAAATAATTTTCTCAAATGATGTCCTTGAGAGTTACCATATTAAGTATAATCCTGGATATCATGTGACCCCATATATCTCTAAACAGAGCAAAGATGCTAGTGAATACCCATAAGAAACTAAGAATTTATAATATGTCACAGAGTGCATTCTTATTATTGCCAAAACAGAGGTTACAGGACAAAATATCTAAATCTTTATGTGTCATGGAAATAGATTAGATGGCCCAGAACGCTGATGCCTGGCGGCCGCACCACAAAGGCAGGGATAAAGGAGAGATAGGAATGATCTATTTCTTGCTTAATATGAAGGAACCAACTAAGTAAAAAGAGTTAATTTGTATTATCAACATTACTATTTATGTACCTAGCTATAGATGTGGAGATCCCTTCTCAATCTGATAGCAAAATCTTGCAAAGGAGGTTTACCTGTGATCGTAAAGTACAAGTAGGTACTGAAACCATTTCCTGCTGCAGATTTCAACTGCTGTCGTCGAGCCTTATAACAGCGTGCTCTCCACACATTCCCTGATTGAACACACGGATGTCGTTGTGCTTCTTGACAATGAAGCTATCTATGACATATGCAAGAGGTCCCTCGACATTGAGCGTCCAACATACACCAATCTGAACAGGCTTATATCTCAAGTTATATCATCTCTGACCACCTCGCTGAGGTTTGACGGAGCTATTAATGTTGACATAACTGAGTTCCAGACCAACCTTGTGCCTTACCCTCGGATACACTTTATGCTCTCTTCGTATGCTCCGATTATATCAGTAGAGAAGGCCTACCATGAACAGCACTCTGTTCCTGAGATCACAAATTCTGTGTTTGAGCCATCAAGTGTGATGGCCAAATGTGATCCCAGGCATGGTAAGTACATGGCATGCTGTTTGATGTATCGTGGCGATGTTGTGCCAAAGGATGTGAATGCTGCTGTTCATTCAATCAAGACCAAGAGAGCAGTGCAGTTTGTCGATTGGTATATGCTCACAACTCTTACCAAGTTATATCAGATAGATGTATATTGTAATCTTCTGGTAAGACATGACCATATTTCTGCATTGCCACATGCACAGGTGTCCTACTGGCTTCAAGTGCGGGATAAACTACCAACCACCAACTGTAGTCCCTGGTGGGGACCTGGCCAAGGTGCAACGGGCAGTCTGCATGATCAGCAACAACACAGCCGTTGCTGAGGTCTTCTCCCGTATTGACCGCAAGTTTGATCTCATGTATGCGAAGCGTGCTTTTGTCCATTGGTATGTCGGCGAAGGGATGGAGGAAGGGGAGTTCTCAGAGGCAAGGGAGGATCTTGCAGCACTGGAGAAGGATTATGAAGAAGTCGGGGCTGAAGTTGAAGACGATGAGGAGGAAGCTGAATATTGAGTCATCTGACCTCGAAGCATGCTTATTTCCCTTTGGTATCAGTCAACTAGGCTTGCTTGGATGGCATTGTCATCCTGCCATTTTTTTCCCTGTTTTTCGTTCGAAATTTTTTCCCCTGTTTGTTATTGCATTTCACCTATTAATGGTTGGCAGAGTAGAAGTGTGAAGATGGTTGAACTGGTATGATGGTTTGATATAAAATAAAATAAAAAAACTTAAAAAACGTCACATAAAATTTATATTAGCACAAGTGTAGTATGTGCAGTGTGCAATGCATGGGGAATCATGAGTTTGCAAGTATGTGCAGTGTGCAATGCATGGGGAATCATGAGTTTGCCACAATAGATGCTACATTTCTTGATTAATGTGGCAACCCGAGACCATGAGGATGCCATAGCAGACGCTACATGTCTTGATCAATGGGTGAGGACACTATAGCAGATGCTAAATTTCCTGTTCACTTTTTTTTGGAGAAGCCTGCAGATGCTACATTTCCTGATCACTTTATTTTTAGGAGAAGCCTGCCGGTGTATCCATGTATGTATAATAAAGATGGTGACATTTCTTATCAGTTATCACTGAACATATTATCAAGGAGACAGACTGCATGGTGTGAATATATGTTTGTTCAGGGATCCGGATCACTAAAATAAGATACCAAAGGCATGCATAAGTACTTCAACAAATGACTTCATAGATATAGTACTAGACTACTAGTGACTGATTTCTGAACTTTTAACAGCATGAAGCATTCGACAGCGCCGATCGATTCGTCAGAGAAGTACTTACGGTGGTAGAAACTAAGAGTGGTGAATCTTGTCATAGGAACAAATAAGTCATATAGCAGAAGAAAATAAGCTAGTCGAGCTCCACTGTCCACTCCAATTTAAAAGATAGGGTTCTAGAGAGGATAGCGTACAGGTGCAGACCTGCTAGTGAACGATGACGGCGGCGAGGACCGAGGAGCATGCCGAACTGCCGATTCAGCGCGGGCCACCTAATTCTCCGACGGCATCGGCCGTTTCCCTCCCTCCCAGCACGGCTGCACTGGAGACGAGAGGCGTGCGAGTTGGGGTGGCAATGGAGGGCGGCGGCGAGCCGACGGCCGGAGTCCGCCCGGCGTTGAGAGGAGTGGAGGGCCGGCTGGCCCCTAGAGGGAGGAGAGGAGATCGGTGGACGGTAGGCCCCACGATCCTTGTTTCCCACGGGCCGACTAAGTCAGGGTCTATTCTCCACATGGGCCAGATCGCAATGCGATCCATTTTGTAGGTGGTCCGGACTGGATCATGTCGGACAAACGGCGGAAAAAAGAGAGGCTGAGGCAGAGAGGAGCCGACGAAGCCGACCCAGCGCCGGCACGGCGGACGCAGAAACATGGCAGGGAAAGCCGGCGGAGTCAAGGGGGTTGCCCTCATCGGCGGCGGCGCCAACAGCACGGTCGCCGGCGCTCTCCACTTCTTCCAGGACCCCTCCAGCGGTAACCGCTCTCTCGAACTCTGCGGTCTGTACGGCCGTCGGAAGTCCTAGCTCACCTCTTCTCGCTGCGGGTGTTTGCCCCTTGTGTCTGTGCTAGGGTACACCGAGGTGAGGGGCAAGGTCACGGGCCTGGCTCCAGGCTTGCATGGATTCCACATCCACGTCTTCGGCGACACCACCAACGGCTGCAACTCCACCGGTGGGTCGCCTTCGTTGCCTATCATGGATTCATGGTTGCTACGTGTGCCGTCGAATTGAGAATACTGCTTGATGTGCTAGTGAATCACAACTGTTTCGCAATGTTTTAAGCGGCTCAAGTAACCGTCAAGATGGGTATTTGGGGATTTAGCATTTATAGTGAACCTATTCAGTTTTACAGTAAAGATATAGCCATATGGTAGGTTTAGATGTCACACAAGCGTGTATGCATAAAGGGGAAAAGGATATATACATGTTACAGCAGAAGTTCCTATGTCGGGGGCTATTTATGAAATGTACAAAAGTATATATACTTCAGCTTTTCTAGTGAATTAAACTATTCCAACATCTATTTATAAAACGGCCAAATGTGTACCTATCACTTTGCATTGCATTGGTAATGAAGCAGAGAATTGCGAAATTCAATGTTTGCTATGGAACAAGTTCCATTATCCCATCATCCTTTTGTTATAGTTACACAATCAGACTGCTAACTACTGCATTCTTCGTATTAGTCTACTGGAGTCCTACTGCAGCTAGGTGTCAAATGTTACATCATCACTTAGTAGAAGAGTTTTTATCTTTTTGTAACATCGTACACGATCAAGGGATATTGAATTGCTTCTTACAAACACTAAGATTTTTACTCAGTGTCACAACAATACATGTTATATATAGGCTTGTATCCATCGTTCTTATGTTGTTCTTACAGATTTATTTGCTTCATAGGGCCCCATTTTAACCCCCACAGTAAGCCCCATGGAGCTCCAATTGATGACGAACGACATGTGGGTGACCTGGGAAACATAGTAGCGAACAAAGATGGTTAGTACTAAACCTAATCTAAGATCCTTTAGTTGTTACGGGAGATGTATGTTATCTCCTAAGTCCTAATAATGCCTCACATACTTATTTCAGGAGTTGCAGAAGTGTTCATAAGGGACTTACAGGTTTGGTTGTCTCGAAGAATGTAATATGAGTTTGTTAATTTTGAATTTTGATCAACTGATAACCTATCTCTGCTGCTTTCTGAAGATTTCACTTAGTGGACCTCATTCCATACTGGGAAGGGCAGTTGTTGTTCATGCTGATCCTGACGACCTAGGGAGGGGTAAGCATGCTTGTATTACCACTGAATTATATTGTAGATCTTAAAAAATAGAAAGCCCCCCAGCATACCTTGTATGTTCATCAGTATGTACATGGGGCCTTACCTTTTTCAGAAGTATATTATTGAATGTTCAATGTAGACACAATAACTGACATTATTGCAAAATAGTACCAATGTAATTGTTGCTCATCGAGTGTATTGTCTCATTCAATCATGACAGCTTTGGCTTCAAGGGTAGCATCATTGCAGCATTATC
The DNA here is from genome assembly GCA_004135705.1 of Alloteropsis semialata. Lineage (NCBI taxonomy): Eukaryota > Viridiplantae > Streptophyta > Magnoliopsida > Poales > Poaceae > Alloteropsis > Alloteropsis semialata. The sequence goes on along the minus strand of CM014278.1, from coordinate 91,891,604 downwards.
ATACCATTTGCTACACCATACAACACTTGGAAACCAAGAACTACTAGTCAATATTTTATTTTTTTCTGTTTTGTACATAATGCTTCATGAAATCCTGTCCTTCATTTTTATAAGGATCCTGTCCTCCATTGTTCATTAGCTGTAGTTGTAAAGGGATAGCATTGGCTAAATAAAAACATTCATAATGGCACAATATGTGATAACACATTTACAAAGTTTTCATAGTAACGCATTGGATGTTGAGCGCTTACTAGTATTGGTTACGGGTTCAATCACCACAGGTATAATTTGGATGCTACATGTGGAAGAAAGAAATATCCATGTTTTTGACCTAGTTTTGCTCTCATTTATTAATAAGTACCTTTTTTTTTACCTAATTTGCATGTTTTCTTCATAGTTCATACTCTTTTCCACTGCCCATTTCCCTGCTGCACTTCAAGCATCAAAGTATTTTAATCCTTGTTTCCTATTTTCTGTAATAATCAACGAACTTGGGATTCCTTAACAATTGTTCTACTGTGGGGCATCATCGTATTTTTAACTTCTCCTGACTATGCCCCTTTTATATTTTTGAAGGTGGTCATGAACTCAGTAAGTCAACAGGAAATGCAGGAGCTAGAATTGGATGTGGTAAATGCCAAGCCTTTTTTACTGTTGCAAATTGTAGGGGATGTATTGGCATTTTTCCTACTAATTTTTTAAGCAAGTCTAACAGAAAGTTTTAAATTAGAAGGTTTCATAGAGATTCATATAAAACAGAAGTGCTTTACTTTCATAAATGAGCCCCTCTGTCATAGAGATTCATATAAAACAGAAGTGCTTTACTTTCATAAATGAGCCCCTCTGATCTGATGGCAATTACATATACATGTGTCAATAACTTGCAGGTATCATTGGTATTCAATCTTCAGTTTAACAAGTAACAGCATGGTTCCACCAGAGGACCAAGGGATTGTCATGGTATATGCAGATGGTGCGGAGACATGGAAATGATCTGTGTTGGTCTGGACCATTTGAAGACTGAAAAATTACTGTACACCTACTGTCTTCAGCGATGTATACAATAATCTTACAATCAGAATATGAGGAAAATCACCAGTAAAATCTTGCATTGACTTTGGATGTACCGAACAATGGTATCTGTGCTTATAAGCCTATATGTAAAACCTTTTTGAAAAGAAAAGCTGTAAGTCTATATGTAAAACCCTTTTTGAAGGGTGCTGCTTTTCGTTTGTGCACAAGCAATGCCTTCATGCTTTGTCTGGAACAGGGAAACGAGCACAGGGCAGCATTTTGTGAGCACGTATTCTGTAGTTCTAAAAATGGCCATCTCATGTGTACCAATGTCAAATGGCAGCTCTGAAAAGCTACTGTCTGAAATTGCGAAATTGGTTCTGCTTCCTCGGGGTAACCAAGCAAACATTCTTCATGTGTATGGGTGTACCATGCCTTACCGTGTCTACTGATATTCTCGTACCTGACAGTCGTCGTCACTACCATCATATTCTATGAACTTCAAATTTGTGATAGATCCCGCTGCTAACTGATTTTAAAATGTGCATTCACTGATCCACCCTCTTTTTAATCAACCTTCTTGGTGCACGAGGATCAATCGCCTGACAGCATATGACGTCCTGTGCACCAGCCGGCCGCTGATCCTCGCGAGCAGTAGCGAGATTACTACAGTCCCAAGACACTCTGCACACTACAAGCTTCGCGAGGGAGAAGCGGACAAGAACAAGAGACCAGGCAGCGTCAATACGGCTCACAAGACGGTGACATAGTTTAGCCTCCGCTGATCCTGATACCAAGGTCAGCCCTCGCAGGAAATGCCTCGACGGGAACGGGACACCCGGGAAGACGACGTCAGGCAGGCGCGAGCGCGAGCCGTGCTGTGCCCCGCCCGCTCTCGGCCCAGGCGCGTCCCAAACAACGACGCACGCCGGCCCGGCGCGACGCGCGCACCCGTCGGCATCAAACTGTGCGCGGGACGGGACCGGTCGGCCGAGCCCCGGGGGGATCGGGGTCGGGGACACGGCCTTGTTGGAGCCTTCCCGCTTGGCCCCGGGCGGGCGCCGTGCGCGCGGAGCGGGATGCCGCGACGCCGGCTACGGACACCGCCCGCGCGCGCGCGCCCTCGGCCGATGCCGATGCCGCCACGGAGAAGCGGCTCGTGGACTTTGTGAGATCGAGACGAGCACGAGACGGTGGCGCGCGAGCGAGGTCACGAACCGAACGGTGGTGCGTGGTGCCCCGCCGGGAGCTTGAAGCGAGGAAAGAAACGAACCGCGTCCCGGGTGGCGCGCGCGGGCCGTGCCGGGGCGTGCGTGGCCGCGCCCGGGATGCCTGGAAAACGGCTGTGCAACGGCCGTGCGCGGTCGACTGCGTGCGAGCCACGGCGCGCGCGGCCGGCAGCATCCGTGGGCGACTGGGCGGCGATACCATTATTTTTGCGTGTCCTCTATCTCTCGCCTGCGCGTGCGTGCGTGCCGTGCGTGTTTGCCGTGGCGACACCGGCGTTACTATGCGCGTGTTGTCCTCCGTCCGATGTGCGGAAGGGGGGGCAGAGGCAGACCGACCGTTTCTGCGGTCCGAAGCCTGTGGCGTGGTACTACCAGGGTTTCATTTACCGACCGGTCACTTGTAACCGCCGGCCGGCGGTAGCGGTTAACCGGTCGGTTAACCGCGGTTACCGCTAAATACCGAACAAATTCAAATCCAAATTCAAAACGCGCCATACAAACGGAAAATAACGGTAAACCGACGGTAACAACGGTTAACCGGTCGGTCTGACCGGTTAACCGGTCGGTCGTTCTGGCGGTCGGTCGGTCGGTCGAACGGTCGGTAGCACCGGTTAGACGACCGGTTGGACCGGTTAGCCGGCCGGTTGCGACAGAATTGAACAATTATACATAAAAATAGAAAATGAGCACAAATAGATACAAACATGGATACATAATAATAATTGTGCATAGAAATAATAGTTGTGCATAGAAATAGATCAACGGTAGTATTGCCTAGCCATTTCGTACTCGGCGGTGGACATCACATTCAAACCTTGCCTTAGAAGCAGCTCAGCTTTGTACTCTTGCCAAGTTTGGCCCGTCCACGCCGACGTCGTCTGCCATTCCTGAAGTAACATATTGTACCAATGGGGGTCTTCCCATTCGTACACCCATCTCATCGGTGGCTGCGTGCTCAAATCAGGTATAGGATAGTGATAACTGGACTGGGAGGAATCGCTGTATGAGCTAGAAGAGTACTGTGGAAAGTGTGGAGTGTTGTAATCCGTCGGTTGAACCGTTCTCCTCTGGGATTCCGGTGCTCCATGGTCAATGTCCTGAGTAGCATGCGTGAAATCAGTCTCCCCTGCAACCAACCATATAGCATAATTAGTACTCACAGTGAAAAACAAATGTGCATATATATATTGAAGTGCATGCACTTCAAACCTGTGAAACGAAGACCAGCACCGCCACCGCCACTGCCACCGGCCACCGGCACCGCCACCGGCACCGCACCGCCACTGCCACCGGCACCGCCACCGCCACCACCGCCGCCACCACCGCCGCCAACACCGCCATCACTATCATCATCATCATCAGCGGAGCTGCTATCCTGAGACTCCTGATACGGTGGACTACCATCACCCTCGCCATCATCAGTGTCGTCGTCGCTCAGCACTAGTGTTGTTTTGCCTTTGCCTTTTCCCGTGGCCTGTCCTCGTTGGCGCTTCGGGTCACCCTTCGTAGGCCCTATGTGGTGCTTCCTCTTCCCTAGGTGAGTGTCACCCACATTTCGACGTGCCCAATCACTGATGCAATCATCCCCTGTAGAAGTCCGGAGGTCTGATGGGTTTATATGATCCGTGACAATATGGGACGGGAGCGGGGTGTCTCCGTCATCATCGTCCTCGTCCAGAACTGGGTCCCCGTTTGATAATACCTAAATCACAATATACCTAAATCAAATAATACCTAAATTCTTGCAACTTATATATGCCTAAATACTAAAGTCCTAAACACTAAATAGCTCATACTAGACATTACATAGCTCTTACCTTGAGCTTCAACGGTCGGCCGCGCAACCGCCGCAACCGCCGCGGTCAACCGCCGCTAGGGCCGGTTTACCGCCGCGCCGAGCGGTTACCCGGGCCGGAGACGGTAGATCCGCGCTCGGGCCGGCTAACCGGCGCAACCGCCCGGCCAACCGCTGGCTGGGGGCGGGCCGACGGCGCGCGGCGGTTGCGGCGCGCGGCGGTCTCAGGGAGAGGGAGGAGCACGGGAGGGGGAGGGAGAGGCCGAATGGCCGTTCGGGGGGGGGACCGGGGGAGGTGTTAGGGGCGTTGGGCCCTAAATGGGCCGGCCGGTTTTTTCTTTTTTTTTTAATTTGTAATGCCCGCCAAAAATACTAAATGAACAAATATTTGAAAAATTTTGACACCATTGGATTATACGCACCTTGAAGTATTTTTTGAAATTTTTACTCTATTTTTTCATTTTTTGAATTCAAATTTCAAATTTTTAAATTTAACCGGTTTGTAACCGCCCGGTACCGCTACCGGTCCGGACCGGTAACAGCGGTTACCGCGGTAACCGGACCGGTAACGGTCGGGAAAAAAAACCCTGGGTACTACTCAACCGTGGCGTCGTGTCTTGAGGGTACGAAGGGGACTGGTTGGCCCGTGACTTCACGTATACAACTATCCGGCTTTGCGTTTTTCTCCTCCGCTTTGTCCACGAGAGATCGTGCCAAAAGTACGCGCGGTACACCTACGAACGTGCGTGCATGCTTGGAGCCAGAATAGCTAGGGCAAACTTGTACTGTTCTCCATTTCTCCTGGAACCATACATTTCTAGGATATACTTGTTACTAGCATATAGTACAGCTCATGAAGGTCACATACTCACATACATATACATGTGCACGTAGTCGACTGCTAGTAATCTACAGTATATACCGGAGACAAGAGTCACTAACAAAATTTATATCTACACAAAAGTACTTCAAAAGGAACATAGAAACCCTACACGCATGGGTGTGAAAAGAAAGGGCAAAGGAGTCAAAAATAGCTTTCATTTCGATCCTTATTTTCGTTTCATTTTTATACATACCTCGGTGTAGTAGTTACCAAGATTGAGTTCAACGCAGCGTTGTAGCCTGTTCGGTTGGCTTATCAGCCACCAGCCAGCAGTATTTTTCTCTCACAACAAATCAGCACCAGCCACCAGCTACCAGCCAGCCAGCAGTACTTTTCTCTCACAACAAATCAGCACCTGCCACCTGCCGCCAGCCAGCCAGCAGTACTTTTCTCTCTTCATCTTTTGAGAACCTTTAGAAGTAATCAAGGTAGATTTACCCAGAGTAATGATCAAAACCAACATATCCAACAGTGCGAGTGCAGTCGATCACATTTTACATAGCTCACATGTCTGGAAAGATGAGTTGTACACACTGGTCCATGTAGATATTGCACACTCTGGTACATGTATCAGCAGTAGTAAAATCTAGCAAAACTGAACACACGAAATCCAACAAAATTTCAGAGAGCAGGCGCAAATACTTTGGATTTCCAGCACGGAGTCCGCAACAAATTAAAGGAGATGTGAATCATGTGAAAAGATGGAACTGTTCGGCTAATAATTTTTTCCCCACAGTTAGCCCAAACGGAGCATGCATGCAGCGATCCTTCTCGGACGAAACCAAAGATGGGTCCATGCCGGCCCACACGAAGCAGATCCTGCCTCTGGATCAGCGAAAGCAACTGCATCACTGTTGCCGGCGATCAATTGTTTTAGCAGCGGCGGTCACGAAAGAGGGCTCAGGATTGCATCCCATGCCACCCCCTGTGCTTTTGCCCGGCCTTGCTTTACCAGAACTCGAGAAGAAAAGAGAAGAAGAAAGAGGCTAGCTGCTCATCACGCCGGCTGCTAGCAATGTTTGCAAGTAGTTTAAATTTTGGTTTGGACTTTGGATGGATATGCAAAGCGAGAAGAGATGATGTGTTCTGTGATCATCTCCATCATGACCGGCTTTGGTTTTTGTAAGCTCTCGTAGGAAAGCACAAAGCGTGAACCCTGATGACCTCAAAGCTGAACCAACTTACACAGAAAAACAGGTCCGAAATCGAAAGGTGTTTGAACCGAACCGTACTGCGTGTAGGCTCCACGTAATACTACCTGCCTAACGCATGGATGAATCATGAATAGATGATGCTTTGGGTTGGGTGTTTTACGGAGTGGCCGACAGGGTTACGGCAAAAGCCCGAAAAGGAAAAAACCGTCGTGACTCGGATCTCCACGTCACTACTAGCTTTCTTCTTCCTCTCGCTCTCTAGCGTTTGAAATTTCTCAACGGTACGTGACCTCAGAGGCCCCCGTCCTAGTCCTAGCTGATCATGCATCATCACGTACGCACGGAGCCATGGAGCCTTGCCGGTTGGTTTCTGCCTGGAACTGTGTGGGAGGCCGTGGACTCGTGCTGTCGTGTGACATTGTCGCGTGTTTGAACTTTGAAACAAGTCGTCCAAGCCCCTTGCTGTCGTCGTCGTCGTATGATACTACTTTACTGCCAATTTTTTTTGTATTTTAAAATTTCGGTTCGAGCCAAGCACATGCTGAATTGATCGAACCGAGAGATGAACAGCGACCAATCACAGTGAGATGAGCAGGAGTCTGGTGCAGAAAGGGGTTGATTTTACTCACATTTTCTGGGATGTTATTATACATGGGTTCAAGAATATCATAGGCGCTAAGTACTGGAGAAGGAAGAAAAAAAAGGTTGGCAAAAGATTAACTTAGCATAATATAGCATTGGATTTATGCTGTATGGAGAAAATTCTCTGGTGCTCATGTCATGCCGCACCAAGATCAGATCCTCTGCTGCTGTTGGTAATGGTGGTGGTGGAGCCCGGCGTGGCGGCGCGGCGGCTGCTGCACCGGCTTCTGCTTGAACTTCTCGCCGACGATGGATATCAGGCCGCCGAGCGGCGGGCGCATCTTGGCGCGGTAGGATATCTCGTCGTATGGCCGGCGGTAGAAGCGCAGGAACGGGAGGAAGGACTCGCGCTCGCGCTCCACGCGGCTGGCCTGCCCGTCCTTCCGGAACGCGAACAGCATCGACGGCGACTGCAGGAACGACGGGCGCGGCGTCCGCGGGAACTGCTGCGGCTGCGGGGGCGGCGGCGTCTTCTGGCCCTTGGCGGCGGAGGACGGCGTCAGGGGCGCGGCGCGGGGGAACGGCGGCGGCGGCGTGGCGGCGGCCGTGGAGCGCAGGGCGGCAGGCGACGCGAAGGAGAAGGAGCGCGCGGAGAGCGGGGACGCGCCGACCAGCGACGGGCTGCTGGTGGGCACCACGGAGCGCGAGCCCACGGACGCCGGGATGGTGGAGAGGTACCACGGCTTGACGGGGTTGTCGGTGGGGGTGACGGAGAAGCGCGACGAGGCCGAGCCCACGCCGGCCTTCCCCACGACGGCCGCCGACGGCTCGAACCGCAGCGACGCCGTCCGCGGGTACGCCGTGAACGAGGCGTCCTCCAGCGAGTCCTCGAAGTCCAGCGAGCACACCACCGCCGTCGCCGGCGCCAGCTCCACGAACGGCCGCACTCCCTGCAGCAGCGGCAGATCGACACATGCATGCCACTGTTACGTTCCTTGGCTTCTGACCCAATGCCGGTTGCTGCTGATGCCGAGAGCGGTTCAAGAGAATCGAATCGAAGAGCAACGCGTACCTTCCAGAGGACGGAGAAGAGGGAGGGCGGGTCGATGACGAAGGCGCGGTGGAGGCGGCCGGGGTAGTAGTCGGCGACGATCTTGAGCGTGCCCATGAGCAGGTTCAGGAACGCCGACGCCGAGCGGAAAAAGCCTGCACCGCAAAGGAGAGATTCGCATCGTCTCGTCAGCCACTACTCAGTCAACCCCACCCACTCCCCAGTACTCCACGTCTCCACCCCCTTTTCGGCTCCCCCCTGGAATCCCTGCGGATGCCACGGCTCGCACTTTCCCGCAGCGAGCTCAATCATTTTTCCTCTACTCCTACTGGCCGTTTCATTCAAACCGCACCGGCGGGAACCGAGCTCAGCTGCCGGCGACAACGGCCCGGCCTCCCCAAAAGCGGCGGCCGTGCCTGCCACTGTGCAACCAGCCTACCCAAAACGCTCGCTCGGTCAAGGCCCCGGGGACCATGGCACGCAGCGGCAGCGGGGGCGGCATGGCAACGCGACCCGACCGCACCCGACGCAATGGGGTCTGACCCTCTGCGAGCAGAGCAGAGGCAGAGGCAGAGGCTTCACCGAGCCATCCAGCCAGCCGCATGTGCGCGTCTAACCGGCGGAGGCGGTACCGCTACGGACCAGACCACCCACCCGCTGCGCAACTGACCGGCCCTCGCAAGCCGATGGATGCGGACGAATACGAGCGCTGCGCTGCTTCTCTGACTGGTTTTTCCTCTGGTTTCTGGAGGAGCAGAGGACAAACACCACCAAGAACGGAATGGAGCGTAGCGCGCGCTGCGCACGGTGTTTTGTATCGGTTCTGAGGACGGGGTTAACGAGAAGGATCGGTGGCGGGCCGGCGGTGGATGGCTTACTTGCGTCAAAGAGGAGGACGAACTGGTCCACGAACCGGGACATGCACGCCACGGCCACCTCCAGCGTGAACACCAGCAGCCGCACGAACCTGGCAGCGACGAGCAAGTGTAAGAAGAGAGAGAGGAAATTGCATTGGGCACTGTCGGGTCGAGTGCTAGTAGTTCGGTACTGGTTCTTACGATTTCTGGGAGTGGAACTTGGGGTAGTCCTGCTTGATTCGAAACACCTGCCGAAAGGAACAAATTCCAGTCAGAACTCATCAGTTTGTCCGGAGCACAACCGCGGACATTTGGCGGTAGCAGAGATCTTCGCGCGTGCGGAGAGCCTGAGATGCGTACCACGACTGGGCGGCCGTCGTCGTCGTGGCCGGCGACGAAGGCGACGCCGTCGGCGAGCTCGGCGGAGAACTCGTCGGCCATGATGTGATCTGCACCGCACACAGAGAAGGCCCGGCCACGTTAGCGAACAATCATTCGGACATATAATAGCACCAAGGGTCGCACTGTTGCCGACTGTAGGAATGAACCAAAATCGGCAGGAGAACAGAGCAATAAATTCTGCGCGGCGGCAACAGTAGCTTGACTAGAAATACACTGTGCCGTAGGTATCCGCTGCAAGAACAGGCCGTGGCTCGAGCAGAGCGGGCATTAATGAAGAGGAGCTCCGAGCTCCCTTTTGTTCACAGCTCAACCAGGCAAAAACCCCACAGATTTCGAAAAAAAAAATAAAGAAGGAGAGAGGAATGGAAGCTGAGAGTCTGGGCGTACCAGCTCCGACGGTCTCCCTCCATGAGAGGACGGTCCTCAGGTGCTTCGCCGCCTTCTTCACGCTCTCCCCCCGCGACCGCAGGAACCGCTGCACGCACGCGTCGTTGCAGTACTGCGCCTGCTCGCCGCCATGGCCGACGACGACCAAAACAAGGTTAGAGAAACGACCAGGGGCAGAGATGATGTATGTACAGGAACCAAATTGGTTCTCGGGCGTCACCTGCTTGGCGGACAGCGGCGCCTGCTTGCGCAGCAGCTTGCGCACGGCCTCGATCTTCTCCCTCTCCTTGGCGTCCACCTTGTCGATGGCCATGGCAGCAACTTCCACGAGGAGGAAGAAGAAGGGGAGGTGGGCGTAGAGATGGTGGTGTGAACTGTGAAGTGGGGGAGTGGGGTGGCGAGAGAAGTGAGAGAGGAAAAAGGGGAGGGGAGTGACCGAGTGAAAGGAGGAGAGAGTATTTTATAAGCCGGGCGAGGTGGCGTTCAGCTCGGAGGCGCTCGCAGACGGAAACGGGCAAACGGGGAAGGACGTCGGCCCGCGCAAGCCTCCACCGTTTGGACGTCGTCCACTTTTGCCGGTTTTCTTTTCTTGCACCCGCCTCCGTGTGATTCCAAGCAAATAACCCGTGTGTAGGCCATTTCAAACTAAAAAGTCACTGTGAAACACATTATTCCACTTCAGGTAGTAGATGAAGATGTAAAAGTTACCTCTAACAATCTAAAGTTTCTTTAACACCGAGTATAAACCATGGTCCAAATTTAATATCTAATCCTACAGTTATAGGTGTAGTTGCGTGGGCGTCAAAATATAAGCTGGTATAGTTATGGGATAATGTAAACATACCATGTGGTAGCAAGACGACGCAGAAATGAACAACCGTGACATGAACGCCTTTGTACATCCATGCTTATCTTCGTTATCTCATCATTGTGAGGTTTAAAATTGTTTGTTAAATTTTAACTAAACACAAGTACAAATGGAACAGAGGATATGTACGGAAGCCCAAATGAGTTATATTCACTAGTCTATCAAACTATGCTCCTGCACAGGCTAATGATATAGGAGACATGAGTATTAAAAATCATGAAAATTTATTTACCTTTCACTCTCTTATTTGTTTAATTTTTTTTGACTTTGCATCACCCTCTATATTGTGTTCAATTGAACCCTAAATTTAAGCTATGGCATTAACATATAAATATGTATTCTCGTTGTTTCATCCATACCTGTACATATAGTCTACATGGTGATATACATCATTCATATATACCTTAATAATTTGTATTTTATATTAACAATGACAAAAATAATTGTCTATAATTATATACCGGTGGTAAGTTAGTTGCTTGCAAGTTTAGAGTTTGAGCTATGTGCTTAATTTAACATGGAAAATCTATGCTCTTATCACTTTTTTCATACATGTATATATGATCTACATAGTGACACACATCATGCATACATATTTTGAGTAAATATTTTCTATATTAACAATTAATGACATAGTTAGGTAAATTAGAATCATATATTCAGATTAATTTAACATATTTTATAATGGCATGTATGCCATTTTTAATAATAGCAGATGTTGTTAGCATCTCGTGTTTTGTCGTTCATATACGATCAACATGCTGAGACTCAGCGTGGATTACACCTTAAGTTTATATTTTCTATATTTAATAATTGATGCAAAAGTAATAATTTACAAATCATATACCAATATACTTTGGAATGGTATAATGACATATGTAGGTTGTTTTTAATGTTATAGGTAATTTAGATGTAAATTTAAGGGGTTATTTTGAATTATTTTTATAATGGCATTGGGGTAATTTAGATAGATATTAGGGGTTACTTTATGTTATTTTTATAATGGCAGAGGTGGGTAATTAAGCTCTAGATTTAGGGGTTACTTTACAGAATTTTCATAATGGCAAAAATGGGTAAATTTTTAGAAAATATGATAGATCCAATGGCTATGATGATCAGAGTTTACGGATTGATGGTTAGATGTTTCTGTTTTTTGTGAAAATTTCTAGAATTTATCTTTTTTTCTAACGCGTCTCGTGAGGATTAATGTGGAGTCCTCGAAAGGAGTAAAGATAAGATAAGATGGTCCATAATTTAGATTGTCAACATTTCTCGACACTAATTCATTATTACTGCTCTCTAAGCTTTAAGTGGGGGCACACAATCATCGAGCAGGATATCTCTTCTGAGAAACAAAACGTCATGCCAATGGAGGCTGACACGCACGAACAGGCCCTCTGCAGTCGTTCGCACCTCACAATGCTTCGACCAGCGCTATTTCCCTGGGAACAGAACGTCACCGGCGTCGGCGGAAGCAGAGAAGCAGCGAAGCCTTGCAGTTGCATGCATGTATCATATAGCTAGCAAGATCTCAGCGCCCCGTCGGTTCCGGTGTCGCGCTCGCATGCATGGCGGCTCGCTCGTCAGCGGCTGACACTGGTAAGCTCGCGAGACGTATATGCGCGCCGGCCGCTGCTGTTCGCACGTGGGGCTTCCCCGCGGCTAACCACCAAGCAAGCAACAGGCAACCTGTGATCAGAGGTGTCCATTAGCGTCTCGATCCCTTGTCCGGGACGATTAGCAGCAGCCAAGCCAAGCCATAGCTAAATGTAGCTCACAAGCCTGGCTCTCTCGGCTTGTGATCTCGAGGGGCCGGGCCAGGGACAGCGAGAGCCCTTGACGGCGATGGGACTATGCGAGACTTGTGTGTATTGGGTGGCATGGCAATAATTCATGTGATCTCTCGGCGACTTTGTATATTTCGATACATCCGTGTCTGGTTGCCTTGGCATCTTGGTGGCTTTCGCTGCCACGCACGACGACACATGGCACAACCAACCGCCGATGGGCCTTTTCGCCCTGGGGCGGCGTCCTTCCGTACATAGATGCTTGTCCATGTCGTGGCGGCTCATCCCACATGGCCCATCGTCGATCTGCTGCTGTTTCGTCACGAATCGCCGTTTGCTTCTGTTGTTTTTATGAAACAGGAGGAGTTACCCCTACTAGTTATATATTAAAAAGGGAAAAGGAACAAAGGGGTACAACAAGAACGAGTCCCAAAGTTAAGAAACGAAGAAAGAAAGAAAGAAAGAAAATGAGAAAAATTACAAGATCAAATCCAACCATAAGGACATGGGTTCCTTATGTTGTTCTTTTGCTCTGAGGATAACTCGAGCAAATTCAATTTTGAAGAGGCATTTACTAGTGGCCACCAATGGTTGAAAACCTTTAAAGATGAGATCATTGTGTGCCATCCAAACACACTAGCTAAGGATGATAATAATGTCCATGAAGAAGGGCACATTTAGCTGATCCTTGAGCGCGACCAGGCAGTCAAAAGTTGTTGAGGCAGACAAGTGTAGAAGTATGTTCCAGCACTCCAGAGCAAAGGGGCCCGTTTGCTTCTGTTGTGGCGCAGAGAGATAAGCCATGAGGCGTGGATCATGGCAACTTGCTTGTGCAAGCTAGCAGCAATCAGTTGCAACTTGAAGAGTTAAGAAGTGCAACTGTGCAAGTACGTGTAGGCAATTTGTGTACCGTTAAGAACTATAAGAAGTACAACGTCTGATAGAAACGTTTGAATTTTCAAATTTATATATAGCCAACTAGCGTTGCACAAATGATTTGCTGGTTGATTGTGATCCGATCTGGCAATGATTGTTGCTACTTATTTGCTGCCACAAAATCTTCAAAAGCAGCCTCGCTCGTTGCGTTGCGTGCCTCAGTGGTGGATTTGAGAGCCATTGCTTGGTGGTTACAAGGCTGCACGGTCGCGTACGTGTCCACGACGCGACGGATTGACATGAAATCAGCTGATGATCAAAGAAGTAGTGCGCGACCAACAGATCGGGGTACACGATTGCAAGCAGGATCCTGCAGTCCGCACCCAACAACGATGGTGGCGGCGGCTCTCTCTATGCCTGATTAGACTTGGATCGGGCTGGGCTCGGGTTGGAGCCCGGGAGCCAGCACCGGACCCTTTGGATGGGCAAGCAGGCCGGCCTGGTCCAGCCCGGACAATGCAAGGATTTCGAAATGGAGCCCCGATGGTCTTCGTTCTGTGTGTTCGCTGACGTATGCGTGCTTGCTGCTGCGCCCCCGCCGGCAAGCCGGCAACCCAACAGTACTGCCGGCGAGCCCGTGAGACGAGCAAAAGCGGCACCTCGTCCTGGGCCTTTATCCGCAAAAACTGCCCCCCGCGACAGTGCTGGCAGCTTACCTAACCTCCCTTTTTCCAGCTTTCCTCCCGAATCCAAAGGTCCCCGTGTGTGCATGCATGGCACCATG